>JBAJHW010000004.1:35423765-36023765 GCA_037013535.1 Intellagama lesueurii | reverse complement strand
ACTTTCCCAAAGCTCTCTTTATTTTTCTTTGTTGACTAGGTGAGGGACTCCACTTCTTTTTCTTTTAACTACTGTGCAAGCAGATAGCCCCACAGGAAGGTCTTCCAGGGCTTGCCAAAGAATAATGTAAACAGGGATAAATGCAAACCCATTTGTTGTTTAGTTCGCTTTATCCACATGCAACACATCATGGTAATCCAAAGAGGATGTTATCAGAGCAAGAAGGACTTCATCCAGGCTGTCTTTACCCAGAAGGGCCCTCAGGTTATATGCCATGCCGACAGAAACCTTGGAGCACAGAAGCTACGTAGGCCAGATCTAATAAGACCTCCAACTGCAGAGAAAGTGTGGCCCTCTCCTAACCCAGAGTTTGACAGCATCAGCTTTTCAGCTCACATGAGTCTCTGTGTGTGTCTGAATGCGTGTCAGAGGTATTGCAGAATGTGCTGCTTCCTTCTGAGCTTTCTGCATGTGATTGTGCATGAGTGTAAGAAAACATATGAGAACGTATGAATGTGAAATAAATTGTGTTTGTGGGACAGTTCTTGAGGTTTTTTGGAGAGCAGTTATTCCCCCAATTAGTAGACAAGGGAGGAGTTAATCATTTGGAGACCATCTGGATGAAAGGGCAAATAGTGACATCTTGATACACACCACAGAGCATGACAGAACATTCCCACTGCCAAGATGTGCCTTTCCTATGTAAATATGCAGGAAAAGATTTGGATTCAGAGGAGGATTTTTAACCAGGAAAGGAGTATTTTGCCTACACATCATTGGGGAGAAATGCTGTGACAAGAATACAGATACGTGTGCTTTCTTTATTGATTGTAGGAAAACCTTTGGCAAAGCCTAGACTTGGAAGCTGGCAGAGTCGTTCATAAACAAATGACTTGAAACAAGTTATATTAATCTCATTGGCAATCTATACCAGCAACAAAAAACTGCTGTGGAAGTTGTCACAGGATGACACAGAGATACAAACAGGAATATAAGAAAGATAACTAGTCACCACATCTTTTCAATTTGTACTCCGAGAACATATTTAGAGATGCACTTGCTGAATCAAATCCTGCCATCCCTGTCAATGGAGAAATTATCAATAACATCTGATATGCTTGCTGAAAATACAGTTTTATTGGCTGACAAGTTTAAGTCTCTAGAATTTCTTCAGTCAGGTCAATGATATCAGTAATGAACAAAGTCTAAAAATGAATCTGAAGAAAATCAAATTCATGGTAACCAAAAAACAAGCAGCCCAAGAAATGTAGCTAAAGGCTGAATGTAAAAACATGGAGTGGAAGGACAAATATAAGTACCTTGGAATGTGATTGAATGAAAAGTAGGATCACAGCTATACAATAAAAGAATAGAGAAAGCCTGGAGCAGATTCTTTATGAAGATGCAACTAAAAATCGTTTTGAGAATATGTTTTGTTTAGTGCTATATATTTTTGATTCTTTTCCTTAGGATGAAACATTCACACATGCTACTACAAAAAAGATAGCCTTGCAACATGGATACATTGCTGAGTTCTAAGATAATTTTTTTTTACAAAGAGGGTAACTAAGAAAAAAGTACTGAGATGAATGAATAAAGACCAAGAAATTATAAAATATGTAAAGTGCAGAAAGCTAGAATACTTGATACATAAAAAAAGAGTACAGATTGTCACAGCTGATCATTCAAGACAAAGTAAGTGGGAAAAGAAATGCAGAAAAAAGAAGAACTTATTTTCTGAAGAACCTGGCAGACTGGTTTGGGTGTAGCACAACATCATTGTGTAGACCTGCTGCCTCTGAAGTTGGCATGGCCACAGGAGAGACATGAGAAAAAGAAGAATGAACAGACAATAGGTGTTACATGAGAGGAGATGGAACAACATCTTCCATATATCTTGCGCTATCTCTTCAAGTGTTTGTGGAGACTGGGCCCCATTTATTTATCTTCTTGTCCTCCCTCCATCCCAAATGATGAGGTCATGGTTTTCTTTTTATTCCTTTCTTATCTTAGAACAGGACATTTTGCAGTGGAAATGAACAGAAAAAAAATTAAATAGTGAGTTTTATTCATTTTACATGCTAATTGCGCGCACACACAAAAAAAAACTTCATGTGACGTTCATCAAAATAATTTGCATAGATACAACCAAACAAAAAAGGACATGGAGAATGATTTGTGCATATTTATCCACTCTGGCTAGCCATTTGATTATGTACTGGCTTTATGTGTTGACTTCATTGTCCTATTGTTATATACGAAAGAGTTTCATATCAAGTATCATAAGCTCTTTTGTATTTAGTAAGCTTTAATGTTAAAGCCACATAAATACAAGTTTTCTGACAGCAGAGTTGGGTTGCTGTGTGCTATATTGTCTATTATGTGCCTTCACTCATAGAAATGGCATAAGAACACTCAGTTCTGCATTCCTGCTAGTTTCAGGAGATGGAGGAGGGTCAGGGCTAAAGAGAGAACCTTCACAGGTTGTTTAGGGAGCCTCTGCAGATTTGATTGGGTCCTAGAGCCAGAGGATGCCACCCACTGCCTGGCTGACAGTGTAAGAAAATTTTTTTATGTTTCTGTGGTGCGAAGCAACTTGCTACAACACTGGATCTGTTTCTGAGTGGGTGTACTGGTCGGGACACTTACTTTCCAGTAATCCCCCCCATGTTGCTGTTCACACACATAGCCTACACATGTGCAAAGAGAAACACAAGGAAATAATAGTGAATTTCTTGGGGAGTCCTCCCAGGCTGAGGCGGAATAAATACTTTTGACAAACAAATGAACAAACAAACAGTCTACGTACGTAGCACAGGGGCATACACAAGGAAAAGAACTGTGCTTTTAGTAAAAGAAAGAAAATAAAGAAGGAAAATGTCTGTGGTCGTCAAAAGTTTACCTGAGGAATACTAAGGACATGAGCACCTTACTCGAAGTATGCTGTGACTGAAACAAGAATCACACTTCATAATATGAAGTGGGTTGTAAAGGGAAATTTGAAAGAGCCAGCCATAACAAAATTCTGGTATTAACTGTGTTGGTGGCCCTTACAGAATGCCCTTAGAGAGAACTTAACATCTTTGGAAAGGACTTGATTTCCACATTGATCTTTTTATTTACAGTGTCTTGAAGTCTTCCCCATACGCATGTCTTTGGCTTGTTAACAAACCTTGTCAGAGGGCAGAAAATCCATTAATCTTTACACACCAAGTAAGAACACCCCCTCCTCTTTCTGTAGTTTGTTTTGCTTTTTGCTGTGAAAGAGCATTGCTGTTAGTAACATTTATCACCAGATCAACTTTTTTGTATTGCAAAACCTGAAGAAATAAATAAAAAGACAATCATTATTCTCTCCATAGCTATAGTTACACACACACTCTCTCTCATTCTCTTCATGGGTATCTCTCCCTCTCTTTCTGTTAGTTAAATTTATTTCCATGGAGATCACTGGGGTGTGGAGGTGGTTTCAGGTGTCTCAGTGGATATTACATTCTTCAAAAAGCCTCCAGTTTATGAATGTGGGATATTGTGCTTCTGTATCCATGATTCAAAAAGCCAGAAAATGGCTCAGTATTGCTACACAATATTGTACCTGCTCTCCCAGCAGGAAAAAGGATGCCAAGCTTTCCATGCCAAAGGGCAGCCTGAATGTTGACATTAATGGCAAGAGTCAATATACTCTATAGGACATCCTCTTGTGCTCACTACTAGAGATGGACACGAACTGCAGTTCAGGGGTATTGTCCCAGTTCGGTGCAGCACCCGCATAGGTGTTCTGTGGATGCCACACGTTTCCTTCCCCCAACTCCTCTGAACAATTTCCCACTCACCAGCAGGAGCATGCTTCTCTCCCCCACCTCCTTGGATGATCCTCCACTCTCCAGCAGGAGCATGGGCTTCCCTGCCCACCTCCTCATCTGAGTGGGTGATTGCCCAAGGAGGTGAAGGAGACTGAACTGGGCCAAACACCCAAAACTGCAGTTCATGCCCATCTCTACTCATTACCATTCACAAAGTGTCACCAAGCAAGGGAAAATCCCATAAGCTAACTCATCCTGTAATCAGTTAACCACTTCTCACCCAAACACAATGAAACTGTCAGGTCTGAATGGTAGTGAGCACCAAAGGCACATAGCCAGAGTATGCCATTTTATTTTTACAATCTCCAACGACTTCATAGTCAGAGCAGAGACATGATTATGCTGACCACTTTAGAAAGAGAAAATAATGGCTCTGTTAGAAGCATCAATGGCATCAACAAGATTTGTACAGAATTCCATCTCTACCTGCTCTTAAGATGCTTGTGACAGTGTGTAGACTTACTCAGGTGTTCAGAAATGAGTTGATTTGAAAGCATGAGCAGGGTGAGAGTCCTAGCCCCATCCCATTCCTGCCACTGGTTCCACCAGAAGAAGCAAAGTCTGAAGAGGAGGCCGTCTGCTACATATTATTTATTAGTTATTAATTTATGTGTTGCATTTTTATACCACCCATCTGACCAAAGGCCACTCTCATGTGAGGTCTCTCAGTGCCATTAGGGGCCCTGATCTTTCAAGGCACCCGACTGAATGGGGAAGCCCCAGGCATAGCAAAAGCTTTCCTCTTCAGGCAGTCCCTGTCCCTGTGGATACAGCAAGGAGCAGGAGGTGAGGCTCCCACTCTCTTCTTGCTCCCATTTTCAAATTAAAACTTTTTTTGAAGGCCTGAGCCCTCCCGCTGGTGCCACTGGAGTAAGGTTTGGGGACAAAGGTCAGGGGCTGCAGCCAGCAGAACAAGCAGTAAGGTCCTCAGATAGAGCGGAGCTGGCTTACAGAATTTTGAGGTGTGTGAAGTCATAAACAGTCTCACCACACCAAAGCCCATGACACCATTAAGACCAGAGTTAAAATCATCTAATTTGATCACTGCATGTGGTGTTCTATAGCCTAGTAGAGGAAAGGAGTGGTGGAAGATAGCTATGCAGGACTCTTGTGAAAAAAGAGTCTCTGAATTTAGAGGTCATTAAAAAAGGAATTGCAAATTGAAACCTCACTACCTTACTGCCTTTACAAAAATCTGTAGTGCAACCACACTTAGAATAGTATATGCGGTTCTGGTCAGTGCATTGCACGTAACTAAATGGTAATTAAAGATACCAATTGGATGCCCATCATTGGCATCCATCACTGTTCCCAGACTGTGGCATATCTTTTCTCAGAAGGCCAGATTTGTTATCTCCATTGCTGGCTTTATTTCAGAAACTGATTTGGGCGGATGAGAAACAAGTTTTATTGCAGTGTACTGTACATTTTACTGCTGTCTTATGCCTATGTTTAACTTAGTAAATTAATTATCTTCCCAATATTATTATATATTTATTTTCTTAAATATAATTTAATGTAGTTCCACTTGAATCTGTTATTCAATCATTTGTGATAAATCTTGTGTCTGTACATCTCTGAGAAATGCCACATAAAAATGAAATAATAAATAAAATAAACAAAACATTAAGGACAGTGGCCTAAATCGAACTGTTAGTCCTAACTAGAGTAAACCCACTGAATTAATGGAATGTATATAAGTGTAGATTTATCAGTTTCCCATGAGTTTAGTGATAAAGATAGTGAGATTAACAAGTGAGATTTCTCAAGGTTGGAAACCACTGCTCTAGAACAGCCATTCTCAACATTTTTTTGGCCACAGCCATAAACACAATATGAAAGAAATATAAGCCAATTGTATAAATTGCACAACAAACCTTATAAGGTGGTGTGTGAAGAATTGTTTCCAATCTGTGGCTCTCTTCAAATGTTACAGGTCCCCCAAGGGGGCCATGTAGCCCCCGCTGAAAATGACTGCTCTAGAGTATCCAAGGGAGAAACAGTTGGTAATTCTGTGATGCTTTCTGTTGTTTTTTCCACTCTGGCTCTAATAGAAATGTGTGTGTTTGTGTGTGAACATGTGCACATACATGCATATGTGTAGGGTGGTTGTCCTCTGACACTCTGATAGCCTTTCATATGGATTACTGTTTTCTTTACAAGAGGACATGTGATCACCCTACATATGTCCCCTAGTAGAGAAAACAGTAATCCATTTGAAAGGCTACCAGGGTGTCAGAGCCTATCCAGTCTAAAAATGATTTAAAAATAAAGAACCAGTAGGAAGGAGATCGGAAATGCTGAAGTAACTAACCACAGTTAGCACCTTGACAGCAGACTCAAGTCACCTGGTCACAGCCAAGTCACCTGGTCACAGCCTTCCTCACTAAGGTGAGATATATTAAAATAAATAAATAAATCTAATTTTGCACCTGAGCATATAAAGTAGCATACTGTATAAAGTTTTATTCCTCCTTTTTAGTGGTATGTAAGTGAACACTATAAAAGAGGGTCATTGGAATGTGTAGGTTTGTGTGCACGTGTAGTTAGACTGGGCAAATGAGGCAGGCAAAAATGTTTAAAGTTTCTTCTCTAGTGCTATCAATCCAATCAAAATTAGAGCTGTCATCTCCTTGAGACTACTTCAAAGTTTGGGGAGTGGGGGTTGGAGAATAATTTTTGAAAATCTGATCAAAGGTCCAGTGCATCACATCTGTTTCAACCTTATGCTTTCTTTTTTTGCCAGGCAGTCCCTTAAAATATAGGCAGGTTTTCCAGAGCTCTTTTCCTGTCCAGTAGGCAAAGCATTCTGCTTCGAAAATTAAAGTTGCAGACAGATCAACTCTGGAAATATCTGTGCTTTTTTGGAAAACTGTGTATCAGAATAATGTTCATTTGTTCACATTTACAGATGTTAATGTCATGGATATTCTTATGTAAACAGCTAAATGAAGAAGGTATCATCTACTACAATTTATAGAAAAATAAATGATTTTAAAAAAAAGTTGCTGGGAAAAATAACAAAAGGCATATCGTGTTTCCAAAGTGTAAGACTGCGAAACAGAACCTACGGGAACAAAACCCTGAAACTGCTAATATACCTCATAACCAAAAGAAACCTGTTCTTGAGATAGAAAATCTAGGGAAACCCTTTGCAGCTGCTACATCTGAATGTAATAGCTTTCCGTCAGAAACACAAAATGGTACTTGCTCAGCTAGAACAGCAGATAACACAGCTTGAAAGGGACCTTGCAGATGCCAGGAAACTTTGTAGTCAGAAAGATCAGGTATGCTCTTGTGATGAGAAAAATGAGCAAAACAGCTATCTTCTTTAAAAATCACATTGCAAAAGGCAGTGTGAGAAGCTGGGATGTGCACCATTTCATTCATATATATATATATGTATATATATATATATATATATACAGAGAGAGAGAGAGAGAGAGAGAGAGAGAGAGAGAGAGAGAGAGAGATGGTGGGGTGGGGTGGGGTGGGGTGGGGGAGGGAGGGAGGGAGATAGGTTTTCTAAAGGAAAGGAAGCGGGGAAAACCTTTACCATTTTATCACAAAATTTGTAAGTACACATTTCTTCAGTGTTTGTCTCAAAACTCCAGATATGTTTACATTCGTGATAGCAATTTTATCCCCTCCTTCCCCCAGAAGGTATGTTGATATGAAATAAAATGAATATAGCCGTGGTATAAATGTCTGCAGAGATTTTAGAAAGTACAATTCCCATTTTAGCTGTGACTTGTGCTCAATATCAGAGACCAACCTGGAGGCATTATCTCCTCCATAAAAACATACAAAGGCCAGGAGATATTTTTATTTTTTACTATAGTCATGCAAAAGCTGTATGTTTAATGTGCATGGGAAAGAGAGAGAGGAAAAAAACATTATTTTGCAGAGATATTTGCATTATGGTGGAAAACATCCCTATGTTGAGGTCTCTGGAATCTATTGCAAAAAAAGAAGAAGAAGAAAAATATATTTTATTATGCCAAGCAAGTGGTATTTCTTGTTTTGTTCTTTTTTTGCAGGTTTGCTGTACATTTCTGTTTTTGTGAAAGTAGCAATCACATAGTGACTGAAAAGGCGGAATCCCAAAGCTACAGTGATAAAACCAATATTTTCTGCACCAATGCTCCAACTATTTTAGAGGAATATGCTGGATAAGGTAATATGATTTTAAGTTTTGCCATTCCTTATATAAGGATTTTTAAAAAATTAAACAGAAAGAACCAAATCCTCTAAAAATAACATTTCACCTATTTATTTTAAATCTTTTTAAAAAATCACTGATGATGAAAAGTGAAATGAAATCATGACAGGATATTATGTACTGTCAACGTTTTACACACCTGAAAAAATATGTTAATACAAATAATTATTGTCATGTTAACATCACAGCCAAACATATCTGCAGGTTTTAAGCTGTCTAAAGCAATTTTACATTCTCAATGAAGAATGTTTAACATTTGAACCAAAAACAGTACAGCACGAATAATTAAAGGCTTAAGTTAAATACATAGACAGTCATTTAAATTTAGATCTGCAATAACATTTACTATTATTCTCCAAGGCTTTGACTGTGCTTGACAGAAACAAAGTACTCTGGGATTAATTTCAAGAAATGGTGCCAACTGTGTGCAATTTGCTGTAATTAAGACATGAAAGAGTACTAAATATTCAGATTAAAAGAAGCATGATGGAGCATGATAGAGAATCAAGGTGTGGCACTAAGCCAATGAAGCACAGATGCTCGTGAATATCCAGTTCTGGGTGATACGAAAGTTAAACTTCTTGGCTGAACTTCTGCATCTTTCAGAACAACTTATTCAATCGTATCTGAATATTCACAACTAAACTGGAAACAAGTTGAACATATATTTTGTAATTGGAATATTGATATTTAAAATATCACTGTAATCATCATTAGCATAACAATACCAAAACTTTCCTTTAAAATAATGTTATGCAAATTTTTTAACGTTTGATATAAGCGTTTGCAGTTTTCAGAAAACAGAATTATAGCATTCAATCTGTCTTGGCCTTGGGGGTTTTATGTGTTTGATTACCTTCATACCAGCTGAATCAGAGTCCTTCTTTTTGGATCCAAACTTAATATTTCATTTTATTCATCAACACTTTAAAAAAATAACAAGGGAGGGGGAAAGATACCTCTCCCACACATTTAGATCAAACAATTGTATTTTTGTTTCACGTGATTCTTCTTAGAACAATCAGAGCATTTTCTTTTAAACTATTAAAGAATTAGTATAATAAATATGATATAATATTTTTTCCTCCACAGGTTTTAACAATGCAAAGCGTGGGGAACTTTTTTCCATGCTTGAAAACACAGGAGGACATAATCTTTTTCATAACAAGGGAAGGCATGTAATCTCTTTTATCATACAGCTTGAAAAAGCAAGATGCATTTTTTTAAAAAAAATAACTCACAAAACCCAAGTTCCTTATAAAAGGTACTCTTGGAATGCTTTTTGTCTTCACAGGGAATACGCAAAAGAGACGACCTTCTGAGACAGCTGGCTCTCCTGCAGGCAATGGAAAATATCAAAGCAAGAGTGGCTGAGGTGAAGCACTTTGACAGTATGGTCAAGAAGCTGAAAGCCAAGTAGCCAGGACAGATAGAAAAGAAAGAAATGAGGAAGGGAGAAAGCCATCATGTTTAGAACTGAGATTCAGCAGGTAAATCAAGAGCTGGATGATGTGCAGGGAAGCAGTGCAGGGGGATTTAATCACATACGAACATAGTAATATGATTGCTCTGTGAATTTGGCACACTGTAATAGAGTAGAAATATCAATTCTATAGGCAAAAGATTGCTGTAATCAAATGAACACAAAAGGGCTGCTGTCCAGTTTTGAGGTAAATGTAGAGTTGGGGAAAACAGAAACAGAAATAAACAGGTTTGTATTCCTTTGTTTTTGCTTGCCACTGAATAGGAAAACAAAATAAAATAAGGGTAAAGGACAATTTCTGCCTTAGAGAGCTTTGCACACTTACTGCTTGCTGAAACTGTGAATTGAATGGACAGCAGAAACATATATATTGAAGATCTATATGTATGCATAATATTTAGCCTGTGCGGTGGTAATAAAGGCACACACTCAGTTGTCTAGATAGAAATCTTATTGCTTAAACAGGACTGTTTGAATCTCCTTGAATATCTTGAAGACAAAGAGCTATTCTCACATGTATTGTAGCCAGCTGTAATTCCTTCTGTGCACACATGCACGCACGCACGCACGCACACACACACAAGTACGCACAAACAAAATTTCACATCTTATTTGTCAGGCATTCAAAGAAACGCTTCAGCCAGACAGCCAACCATTTTCTTTTGGCAGTTTTTGCCCTAGTACCTCTAAGCCCTGGTGTTCAGTTTCATGTATTAGAAGGTGTTTTGTTGGATGTAGCCAACAGCAAAGGGACCCAGCCTGATTATCATCCTTTAATATTATGGATCCACCCATTGTAAAGTTTGGAAAGAGATGATTTTTACCAAATAAAATGTTAATGAAGTCATTTGGAAGGTAATGGACAGCTTGTGTCAAACCCTTAATTTTCTCTTCCACTATTCACAACTTGGCCAGACACATGTTTCTGGATAAAACCCCCGAGAGGTTTGCTGCAAATTCTTTTTCAATACAACCAGATCATTGCAGATAATTGTATTACACAGGGTATTGATCCAAAATCGTTGTGCACCGGAAACATCTGAAAAAACATGATTATAGCTTTCTGTTTATTGTTTGTACATCATATAAGCAGGCTTTTGTGTGAATCACCTGTAAGAAAGGCAAGGTGGAAACATCAGAGAAATTACCTCTTTACAAGAATCTATTGATCACTTTAAATCAAAGAAGTATGTTTGACATAAGATTACCTGCCAGTTTGAACATTAGGTACACTATGTTATAGCCTGAGGCAGTTGTAAGTCTGACAAAGGGATTGTAAATAAAGCATGCAGCTGCTAGTGCCTCTGGCTTGGGATCAGCCGAGGCTCAAGTCCAAGGCATAGGTAAACTTAAAATAATTTAACCCTTTTCAACCAGCACATTGTGAAGTACAGTAGATTCTTAGGTGAATTGGGAAACGCAAACGGACTATCAACTTGAAAGGGCAAGCCCCTTAGAAAACACACATACCTTTATATTTACATCCACAGGTTTGATCTGTGGGGTCAGGGGAGAAGCAATAGCTTAAATTAGTTTCATTCTGAGAAAACTAATCAGTAGACAGCTTTCGTGTGTCTATACACTATGTTTGAGAAGCTTTAAATGTGTTTTAGTTGCCTATTCCTGCAAGGTGTGAAGATCAGTATTATTGTGGGGGTTTATTCCTAATTTGTATTGGAAAGGTTATATCTTGCATGCACAGACACATCTGAAACCAAGCTATTCTAAATTCAGGAAGTAACAATTGCATTCACGGCCTTTTATGCCGTAGAATATTTTTAATGCCAAGATCAATCCTACAAAATGAAGCAACAAATTGCTTCATCTTACTGAAGGATATAGTGATGCTGTTCATTCTATAAATGGAGTTATTTACCTGCTGATTTATTTCTATTTTTGATGCCCTAAAATAATCTGTGTGCATTGCATTCTATCATTTTATTAAATAGTTCTGGCTAACACTTCTTGGTAATCTTGTTTTGCAGACTATATATTTGTGAAACAAAAATAGAAACATGTTCATTAGAACTGTTTTCTCTTTTTTTCTCCCCCCCCCCCCCTTTTAGTACTTCCCACTCTAAATACATACAGGTTTAGACAGATGCTTATTGAAATAAGACTGTTTCAATTGAAAAATATTTTTAGCATTGCAGTAACAGGCGGTTCAGGTTGATAACAATGGTTGTGGTTGCTGCATGTTCCAAATGTGCTTAATTGTTAATTAAATACTTTCATTTGGATTCAGCTCATCAGGGCAACTAAGATTGATTTCAAATACATAAGATAAATGTAGGCTATTTGCAAAGACTAGCATGCCGATTTTTGTTATGACAATATTGGTTTTTAAGGCTTCAGTCCCTTTGCTCCAAATTAATTGAAGCCTAATTTACACATCATTCTTCCAATGTAAACCAGGATTATTAAAAGGAAGGTGTTTGAGGAGCTTTGTCATATCTGAATATGTGACCTTCTTAATTTTGACGTTGATATTTTCCCAGCAAGGTGCTCCAGCTCCCTGTTCTCCCTTTTAAAAGTTTCAACTGTGTACACTACCTTTACTAACAGGTTTCAGTTTTACAAATAAACTCCATTCAGTGATACATGTTTATTCTGAAATTTAATTCTGTACCTCATTAAACATGGGTGACATTACTGAATAAACCTTTGTATGTCTGGGGCTGCATATTTACCAAAAGCTTTTTCTTTTTTCTTTTAAAGTACCCAGCTATATCTGTGGTAAAGGACAAATATTTAAATGAACACCTATATATGTATATTTCGTAGAATATGGTCAACAAAAGAACAAAGGAAAAATGTCTTTGTCTTAAATTGCCTGTTTTCCTGAGGAAGCTTGAAACACACTGCCCTAGATTCTTTGGTCTAATGAAAGAGTGCCATCTATTGGATGACCTTGGAGCAGATTTTGTTTATACTACGGGGTGCTCTATCTACACAATGAGGAGAAAAATTAGTGATACTGAAGTTTTTTTTTTGTTTATAGCCTAATTTTGCTCAAGATGTCAAATGTAGGCACGAATCTCTTTGGAAAAGGAGAGTCAATTAATCCTAAACAATCCGGCACACTCTCAAGAAATTCTAGGATGTCCTAATGCATGTTTGGATAACTGTAGAATCTAGGAGCATCTGGCTGCTGATAAACTATTAAAATACCTTTAAAATTGGTTATGTGGCACACAAATTATCTTTAGTGGTTTCGTGTTTAATACCTGGAGGCAGACTGAATTGTTTTTCAAAATATGTAAAATACAAACTTTGTAGGTTCAGACAGATAAGACTTCACGCTGAACGTAAAATGAAACAAACATGTCACTGTATTCCTTTCCAAACTGCAAGACTTCTATTATCTTTCAGGCCAAGAATTTGACAGACAGGATAAAAAACTTCTAATGGAATCCAGCTTGAAAGCAAGTGGAGAACAGCTAAGTGAGCAAAGAGCAAAACCGTTTGCACAGACCAGTAGAAAGTCACAGACAGAGCTGAAGCCACTGAGAGCGAGCGAGCAAGAGAGAGAGAGAGAGAGAGAGAGAGAGCACATTATAGATTCTCATGAAGAAATAAGTGATTACAAGTGAGTTACTGTTTGTTTTGATGTTTCAGCAAGGGGTAAAGGCTAGCCAGAAGTCAGTAATAATTATTTTAGCTCTGTGCTGCAAGATTCGTTTGCTCAGGTACTGTGTTATGTAAATGTCTTTTGACTAATTTATTGATTAGATCAAGTAATACATAGTTGACAAACTCAGATTTAAAATAGCTTCTCTCCCCTCAACCCCTCATCCAAATTGTATTAAGCAGCATTTTTAAAAATGTTTTTTCCCTACCTCCATCACAGCCAAAACAGAAAATATAAAAATGTGGTGCTGAGGGCAAAATAGCGTTCTTTAGCATCTATCTGCTAGCGGCATTCTCATCTTCCTCTCTTTTTTGGGGTCTGAAGGTTACATATGGCTCTTATTGTCTGTCTTTTTTGGTTCAAGAAGCTGCCTCAAAGCAAGATGTTTCCAAATTAAAGCAAACTTAAGAGTCTGAGCTTCTAGTCAGAGTAACAAGTAACATATGAAATTGCTAATATGAACCCAAGTATTAATCCTGTTCTGCTCCTCCTTTTTTTCCTTTGAGAAAATGTTAAAACTTTCAGAGAGATTTTCCCCCACCCCAAAGTTTATGATTCATTGTTCAGTTTTCTAGTGACTTTTATAAAAGGCATTCAAACCTGGCTAAATGCCTTTGTCTCTTTTACATCATGTAAATTATGTGAACAGTACTTTCTTGTTGCTGTATTTTGCTACCTTGTGCATTCAATTTTTGAAGCTTTCTCAGGCTGTTTTGTAGTATCAAAAAGTGAGTGTGAACACCAACAATTCTAAGGTTCTGTGATGGCTTAATCCGAAAGAAATTTATTAAGCTAAAGCAAGTGGCGGGCTCGTTGTGATTATTCCTCCCAAACTGATCACATCTTTCATCATGACACTGTGAAGTCAACTCACAAAAATCATTTTCAAACTATTGTGTAAAACAATGCAGGTGTTGGGGGCACGGTCTCTTATGACTCCAGTAAATGATTTTCCATTCACTGCCATATGCAGGTGTATAAAATATCAAATATCTCTGCTTTGGCAATATTGCCCAAAAATATAAAAAGCAGAGTAGGGCGGCCTATGGTCAACAGAGTAAGGTGGCCTATGGTTGGGGCATTCTGGGAGTTGTAGCAACTTTTCCAAATTCTGATTTTTATCACCTGTAAAGTGCTGAGTTGCATGGATTTCACCTGGCAAGATATTCCCTGAGGTGAGTACCAATACAGAAAAAGCTCAACTCTGAGGAACCTCACGGGTCAACAGAGCTGGAATAATGGCTTAAATGACATTTGGGGAGGAATGTACATGAAAGGAGGTAGTCTTGACAGTAAATTCCTAAGAAGGCTAGTGAGGGTGGATAAGGCAATAATAACCTTGCTTATATAATAGGTGACTGGCACTATGGCCACTGAAATTGTGGTTCCTCGAGGCCACATTGCAACATACACTGGTTGTCTCCTTTGTCTCTTACTTACTTATTTACTTTAAACAAATCCTTTCTGCCTCATTTCTCAAAACTGTAGGCAGCTGACTTAAATAGCAACAACATATTATTACATTTTAAAAAAAGTATCACACTTCTCATTCAAAAAAGAAAGAAAGAAAGAAATCAACATCCCCATACACTGTTGCAGAGTCTTGAATGTGTGGTTCAATTCTTCTAACTGTGCAGGATAAGTGCAGGAATTCACAGAGTAAAATTAGCTTCAAGTTCCCCAGAGTAATTCACCCCTTTTTCTCATTAACAAGTACTTACTGTCTCAATAATTCATTCTGAGACATTATTAGGAAAAAGAATAAAAAGTTTCATTTACTTACAGTTGAACAAATATACATCAAACTGGACAAACATGACTGACCTGACCTTCAGCAACAGGCCTTAACAGACTAACTACATCCAACAGACCCCAGAGAGGGGAAAAACTCTTAGCAGAGGTTTGTCTCTCTTTGAATTCAGAGGCAGGGAAGGAATGATTGATTAATGCTGGGTAGATTGACAGTCACCCCAGCCAAGAAGGGTCCATCCCAGCCACACCTACTAAAGGCAGCATGCAAGGTTGCAAAAACACTCCCCCACCCTCCACCCACATACATGCTATTAAAAGAATAAAAAAAACAGTGCTGGGAACAGCAGAGGGAACTGGGATGGCCAACACATATATTTAATGGCTATGTTTTGAATGACTGTGTTTTACCAAAACTTGAAGAAGTTGATTTTTGTATTATAGCTTCAGGACTGACCATGCTCATTGGAGGATTCTTCGAGTTATAGTCTAACAAGTAATATTTTCAAGCTCTTTTTTTAATGAGCAGCAGTGACGTTACAACTTGATGAATTTCACCAAAGATAGGTGCTGCTATATAAAAAAGGCTCTGTTCCTAATGCCTTCACAGCTCAAGAGAGGTGGAGTAATGGCCCAAATGATGAATGGAGCATGTGGGGGAGAAATGCATATGGCAGTCCTTAAGGTAGCCAGGTCTCAAGCTGTTTAGGATTTTAAGGCTCTTTCTACAGGTTGAATTTATATCAGTGCATCTTCTATGAGGGAGACTCATATGATGATGTTTTAAATTATCATTTTAAAATACCATAGTATGAATGGACATCAAAGTTATCTTTGAACCTGATGAAACAGGTCAGTCTATAGCAAAAGTCTCATATTCACTAAATGGCAGTAATATTAACTTGTGAGTTCTTCATAGACTGGAGCAAATGGCAGAAAAATTCTACCAAGTCAGATAGCCCATCGTGCCTTTCTGTCTAGATAATTCCGTTTCATCCTAATATAGGAGTTCTGAGATCACTTCCTGTATGAAACAGTGGCTTTTATTAAGACCGCCTATATTTCTCAGAGAAAAAGGAGAATAAGTTTTCAGAAACTGCCAATGAAATAAAAATCCAGTTTAGCATTAATGATGTAAGGGATACAACTGACTTTCAGCCATTTAGGAACTCTAGATATTTATAGTCCTTTTATGCAAAGCTGAAAGATATTAAACTGAACCCTAATGAGGAAAATGTTCAGTCTTAATGATCTGATCCTTTGGTGAAGTAAGAGGTGGGGTAGAGTTTTTTTTCAGCTTTTGTCAATAGCAAACTGTATGTGTGTTTCTAATGCAGCGATTTCTTGTTTCAGACTTAATTATTAGCATTTGGAAGCACTTACGTTGGTGGCAACATTTGAAAAAAATACTTTTTGAGGGCAGAATCATGTTGCATGCTGGGGAACTCTAGGTCCAGGTCCTACTGTGTCCTTATACTACTGGAAGAAGCCCATTAGAAGATCTTGGATGTGACAAATCTCTCCTCTGCAAACAAGCCCTATGCATTCTCAAGACCTGCTCGAGAAAGCTGAGAAACCTTCCAAAGTAGAATTTCAAGTCCTGCCAAGGGCTGGAATGTGAGAGAAAAGAGGAGAGTGTTCTGTTGTAAGCACACAGGGTCTGTGTGGGGAGAAAGGATGTCACCCCTTCTGAGATTCATCATGATCCAATAGAATCTTGACCTAGGAGTTATCATCCAAAGAAGTCATGCTGGATGGACCATTCTTTCCCCCTTGCCACAAAAAGTGTTTGTAAAGAAAGATTTACCAAGTAGCGACTTACTAAGGGGTTCAGAGAACCAGTTGGTAAGCTGGCTTTTAAAACTGTGCTATCAGATGTTACAGATACTTCTCTCACACATCCACAGATTTCTGGTTAAAGGCTGAGGTGTGGCAGACTCCTCCACATGGCTGAGTGGTATGGATGTCAGTTGTGGCTGATTTTCCAAGTGATTGTGTGGTAAGGAAATAGTTGTTTGGTGTTTTCATCTTGTTTTCAGAATGGTGGCTACTCTAGTGGAACAGTCTGAGATTTCACCACAATACTGTACAAGCTACTTATAAGCCTGGAAGGGAGTGGAGACATATGGTCCAGTCTTACTTTCACCCTTTGTAACTCTGTTGTAAATACATTGACAGGGAAAGTCTGCAGTGGCAATGTAACCAAAGGAACACAATTATCAGCCTTCCCATCTGGGCAGGCCTTGATAACCCCATTCTCTAGAAGTTGACATTTTCAACTGCAGACATACCCCACTGTGGGACCTTCCCCATTTATACACTGTTTTGAATGACAGAATGCGTTTCCTGACATGATCATTCATAAAATTGATTCAGGCATTATGGACAATATGTAGATACTGCTGGAAACACTTGTGCATGAGAACATCTTCATCTATGTGAAATCTGTTCACCAGATTGTTCTTCCCAAACATGGAGTTTTAGGATCCATGTCTGCAGCTGCCCAAAATGTGTGCTGTTGGCACGCAGACTCCCCATAAGGCAAGTACAAGCCATTGTGATCCATGTAGTGGATGGCTTTCAAATGTTTTTGCTGCCCACACAAACCAGAAGTGTTACTTGCGGTCTGCTTTGAAATATGTATATATATTCATGTACACTCCACCCAATAACAAAATGTCTCCGGGTGGTTTACAAGTTAAAACAAAAATTGAAACCATAAAATATAAAAATGCAACATGAAAACCAAAATGAAATGTAGAATAAAATCAGTAACAGATCTTTAAAAGGACTCAAAATATTCAAGATAGAAAAGGTTTTTTTTGGTAAATGTCCTCACCTGGTGTGAAAAAGACACTATGGATACAGCATTTGAATTGAACCATCTGACAACGCAATAGCTTTAGCCACATGAGAAGCCTATTGTCTGTAGCATATGGGCATGAAGTACTGCACATGCTTCCCTCTCTTTGCTACCCCAAATTTCTGCACAGCTATAACAGGTGTAGTAATGTCACCTTCACTGCTTTATTGGTTGCTAGAGGGTGAGGTTGTTTAAGGGGCTGTATTCTGTTTGCATCTTGAAGCAAACCAGCCTGATTTACCCTATCTGCACTAATGCCCAGGTTGGAATCTGGTTGTCTTTTAGTCTTCACATGGCAACACAATGTTGCAATAAAGTTTATCAAACAAAAAAGGCTACAAGAATGCTGATTCCAGGATAAAATGAATAGAAATTTCACTTTAAGCAGGGGATAGGACTTGCTAGCCTTAGAGGCCCATTCATTATTCTATTCTTCTATGAAATGCATATTTTAGGATAAAATGCAAAAATTAGGGTAAAAAAGAGATATTGGTCTTTGCATCCCTCCTCCTCCTCCTTTTGTCAGAGATCGATGGCAAAATGGGTTTGAACACACATCTGAAACTGACATGGCCTGGAAATAACATGGTGTGTTCATACCTACTAAAGAGGAACAGTTTGCTATAGGAATAGGATCCTCATATAGCAAAATTATATATGAACAATGCCTGCGTTTCCCTCCTGACAGTCAATTACAAAACAAAGGAACTTAATTTGCAAGCTATGGGAGGAGTGAAAAGCTCATTCTGTGACAGTAAAATGTTGTCCAGCCCTTAAGGAATTTCCTGTTCTGATGACATGCTACCTAGATAGAACACAGAATGACGAAAGTTACATCCATATTTGCATGTCTCAACAAAGTGTCCTGGGAGGATGTGCAGCATCAGCTTTTTGACCCTCAAGTTACAATATCTTAAGTAATTTTTGCACCGACACTAATCCTCACTAAGAATTTGTCTTGCCATATGGCAATCACCGCTAGCAAACAGGGAGTGGGATGGAGGTGTGTGGAAAAATACAGAAGTCACGGAGAACATGTGGAAGAGAATATCTTCTCTGCTTGTTCAAAAGTCCAGTACAAATGGTGTGGCATGTTTGTACTTGTGCACAAACCAGTAGTACCAAATTATCTCTTCCAGAGCTACCATACTGAGAGCACCTAAAATGAGTCCTAGCAGCATTTTATCTTATTTGTTAAGGCAGAAATGAAGAAAATATGAAAAGGGGGCAAGAATAAGGCAGATAAAAAAATATTTAACAGCTGTGCAAGATCCACAGGCTTCAGGATTTTATTACCACTTATTCTAGACAAGCTGCATGTAAAGTTTGAAGGGGGGGACCCCGGCTGCAACAACCCCACTATGTAAGCCTGTTACACTTGAAAGATTTGTTCAGAATGTCCAGTGGGAACCTGGAAATCGTAATAATTTGTAGTATCGATTGTGTGAAGCTATGCAGCTGGGGCCCCAAGTGAATAGACAGGAATAGACATTTTATTGATTAACTTTTACAGTCATATTTTCAAGGCTCTGCTGCAACATAATTTTCACTTCCCAGCTTTGTGCTGCTGCATCATGAAAGTTGGATTCTTCTCTCTTAACATTTACCCACTGGAGAAAAATAGTAGGGACTTGTCTTTTCCAGGACTGGCCATGGAACAGTGTGTACAGCTTGGTTCAGCAAGTCCTGTGTTTATTTCCCATTCTGTGTATTTCAAGAGCCTATCAGATAAGGGAAGCATGATACTTAAGACGTGAATTTTTTATGCAACTAACCAATTTATTTTAGTTTTTAACCTGATGGTTGCTGCCATTTGTTTAAGACATTACCTGAGAACCAAATGTTTAGCATTAAAGTGAACGTCCCCACTGGAATTTGGCTTTGTGCTTCATAACCTTTTATTTTAATTCATTTCATTAAAAGAGACATTGAAAATCTAAAACACAGGCTTTGGGGAAAACTGCTTTGGATACCTAGCAGCTATTTTTAACAGGTTTTTGTATGCCAGATTCTCTGAAGTGCCATAACAACTTCTTGTTTAGGTTTCAACAAACTGAACTCAAAAGAAAAACAAAACATTTCTTAGTGTTGTTGTGTGTACCGGTTTTTGTAAACGATTCTGTGTGCTACATACAAATTATCTCCTCTTTTTGATGGCATTGCCCTTTTTACTGATTTTTTTGGGGAAAGACAAATTATCCTTTATTTCCTTTTAGGAACCAACAGAAACAATATATTATATGTTGTAGAAAAGCAGCTGCCAGATTCTGATGAAAGCAGAGTTTTGGTTTAACATTGGAACTATTATGACAAGACAGAATCTTGCTCCTGTGGATATACTACAATCCATCATCCTTTTATTGAATCAGTGAGCAGCAAGTTTTTATTGTTTTCACAGTTACAATGAGCATTATGTACTCTTACAATATTTTTTCATCCTTACATCAATGAACATTATATATGTTCATGAAATCTGATTCTCCTGATATATATATATTTTGATACCCTTTTATTTATCATGTATTTATTGAAAGCATGTTTCTGCTGTGTTCCAGCTTCACTCTTCCAGTGGCTTATACAGTATATGATTGATAAAAACAAGACAGACCTTACCACCAGGCTTACAACCTAAATGACTCCACACCAAAAGAGAGACAGGATGGGGAGGGAAGAGGGGGAAGATTTGGGCACCAATTCTTAAAGTTAAGTAATAGGGTTTTTAAAATATCCAGTTAGAATGGAATGGTTTTGTGCCCAAATATCCTGTGTAATTTTCTCAAATTTTCAACACCTATGGAAAGTTTAGATGTCTGTTTTCATTTCCATGTGTGATGTAAATTTGATGACACAGATATATATTTTGTACAATACATTGGCTGAAATCCTGTTGCTTAGTAGAGTAAGTCTCACTAGAGGTAGCCCACTGAATCAGTGAGGACTTAGTGAGTCAATTTCTCTGTAACCTCCATTGATTCAAATGAGCCTACTCTCATTGCAACTTACTTTAGTATAGTATGTTGCAACTGGAGTAGGCCTATTTGAAACAATGGAACTTATGGAGGAGTTGACTCACCAAATCTCCATTGATTCAGTGGGCCTTTTTTAGTATGACGTAGTATACTAAGCAACAGGATTTCAGCCATTGTGCCTACGTCCATGATTTACTGATCTATACGTTCTGGGATAATCAAGTCTGTGGGATGGTTCAGTTGAATGCTGAGCGAATTCCTGCAATGGCATTTGAGGCCGTTCTACAGACAAATGCAGATGAAATGAGTTTCAGATGTCTTAGTCAATAGGGTTATATGATGCTGATACAGTTATCAAATAACACGAGCCCTTTGGAGTGGAGCTCACTTAATTGATGCAGTCATTAAAACCATATGCATATTAATTTGCATCTTAAATTTCTGTCAGCAAAACTTCACTTTAGCATCTGCCCCCATTATATTTTGCTTAAAATGGGAACTCCCTATGAGCATTGCATCATATGGCTACCTCAGTTTACATTACATCATGCACAGTATTTTTGGCTGAGTGTGCCTTTCAGCTAACCTAATATGTAGCCAATGCTTTCCTTTCTATTTTAGCTAAAACCTGGAATTTTAAATAACAGCATAAACATAATAAGAATAAAAAAAATTACCTGGATCAGAGAAATAACGGACTAATACAGAAATCTGACTAGCAAGGAAGCATAATAGACATGGGCATGTCTTGTTTATCCCCTGTGACTGATACTGAAGTGGTACTGACTCTGCTCCTGAAGGCTGAGTTTAATTATGATGGCTGATCAGCTTTAAAAGATTTAAAAGCTGCAAGCTTTGCATTTTCTAAAAAGAAAGGGTTTTATGGAACAATCAAGAGTTTGAAACATTGCCGATAGGACCAGCTTTGCCATTGGGCAGAGTGAGTAGTGCTCATTGACGAGCCAATCTGTGATGTGTTGTGTGGCTTGCCCTGCGTCATCTGTGGCTGTACTGTGCAAGAGGGCCTTGCTCCATTGTCAGTTTTCAGGTGAGATTCAGCTCCCAGTTGTGTTGGTGGAATGTATTTGGAATGAGATGGGGAGATGCCATCTTGCTTTTACCTTAGGCCCCCCCAAAAATTGTGGGCCAACCCCAAATGTAGATCTGACTCTTGGCACCTTCAGCAAACAAAACAAAACAAAAAAGGAAGATGAGGGGCAGCATCCACCTGAATATACCATACAAAATCAAAATCCTTTCGAATGGAAATCAAGGACATTTCTCTTGCGTGATATGGGAAAGTTCAACTACCTTGACAAAATACTTTCTTTTTTCAGTCCCTCAGTAGCATAAAAGATGTAATGACTTGAATTGCATGTCATCCAAAGCTACTCCGTTGGACTGAAAAAGGCATCAAAGTTGGCATTTCAATTGTTTCAATCCTTTATTAGTTATTTACTTCCAGACTGAACTCTTCCTTGTGTTTATTTTTATTTACAGGGACAATACATTGCTCCTTCTTCCCTGCACATATAGATTTCACTCTGCATCATGGATTTTGTAATCCTGATGGGAAATTTGGGAAAATAACCTGTGTCAGCTCAGGTAGGATGAAGGTGAGTGATACACCAATAAAATTCAAATCCTATCTTCCCTCCCATGTGGTATGCATAATCAGTTCTCAAATATTGCTAGATGGGGTACCTAAGAAGTAGAACAGGCTCTATGTAGACTATACACCTTTACTTCCTACCCGTTAGGTCTTGCCTGCTGCAAAAACATTTTGGTCAAGGTGACCCTTCTGTCTTTTCCTAGCCGGTTGTAGACAAACATGCCAGGTCACCTCATCCATTTTGTCATCTTTGTCAGGGCATTAGGCAACAATGTACTCTGTACTCTGACACAGATCGCTTCAAATAACCCAAGAATACAGATTTTTGAAAGAACACTTCATATTAGTGACAGCAATACAAATGTAATGTTCTAGGGTCAAAATGTACTAGATTGTTCAAAGCATGGTGGATTTCAGTATAGCTACTGGAATTCTGGAACAATCATTTTGAAGTTTTGAGGCATATAATAGCTAAACCAAAATTCCAGGTTTTCAATATATAACCAGGTAGTCTAGTTATACTTTCAGAACTCTGTATTTCAGAAGTACTAAGAAAGTTGGCAGAATATTTAGGTTTTTTTTGTCACTATTTTACATCTATGTGATTAGATCTACATCTACCTTTGCATTTATATGAATTGCCTCAGATTACAAGGGGCCTTTTCTTTGAACTGTATGTCCTGACTCCTGAGTATGTGGATGACACCCAACTCTACCTCTCCTTGCCAGCCAAATCAAAGGAAGCTGCTTCAGCTCTAGGTCAGTGTTTGGTATCAGTAATGGACCGGATGAGGGTGAATAAATGGAAACTTAATCCAGACAAGACAGTTGTGCTCCTGGTCAGTTGAAAGGCAGATCAAGAAATAAGGATGCAGCTGGTACTGGATGGGATGGCGCTCCCATTGTAAAAACAGGTACACAGCTTGTAGATGCTCCTGGGTTCATCCCTGAGCCTGAATGGCCAGGGCTCAGCAGTAGCCAGGAGTGCATCTGCACAATTAAAACCAGAGTGCCAGCTAAGTCCATTTCTTGAGAGATCTGATCTGGCCACTGTGGCAGACACCCTAATTACTTCCTGGCTGGATTACTGTGTATCACTGTGTGGGGCTGCTGATGGAAAGTGACAGGAAACTTCGATTGCTGACTGGGGCTGATTACAGGGATCACACAACCCCCCTGTTACAGCAGCTCCACTGGCTGCCAATCAGTTTCCGGGCACAAAGTGCTGGTTTTAACCTATAAAGCCCTACATGGCCTGGGTCCAAGCTATCTCAAAGACCATATCTCCCATTATGATCCAGCTCGGGTGTTAAGATCATCAGGAGAGGCCTTTCTCTCGGTCCAACCACCTTCACAGGTGTGTCTCTGATGGGGACACAGGAGAGAGCCTTCTCTGTTGCTGTTCCCAGACTTTGGAACTCCCTCCCACTGGAGAACAGGCTGGCTCCATCTTTGCTCTAGTATCTGTTGGGATGAAGAATCTAAAGTGGGATTTTCTGAAGTGCAAAGGATTAAACTCCTCTCTCTTTGTGCCATGATCCTGATCCCCATGGCACCGATTTACTTTATAATAATAGCCAGCCATTTCACTAGTAACGTAACATTTATTTTGGCCCTGTGTAAATTCAGCTGTAGGACAATGCAGCATTTATTATGATTTGAAAACTATTTTTTTTAAAAAACCTCACACCCTTAAATATATACTTTTCCTAAATTTTATGTTTTTAAAATAGTGTTATGAATAAACATGCATTACCAGGTGCAACATAAATTGGAGGGATTTTCTGAGTCATTCAGTGCAACATCCTATGGTACCAAAAATCCTTGGAGGTGTGTCACGCTAGCCAAATGCCCAACTTGTCTCATCTTGAAATCCTCTGGAGGAAATTATTCTACAATTTTTGTGAACAACTTTTTCCATTGATACATTTTCCACATGTCATAATCACTGTGTTCTCTTGGGACCCTGGAATGTATATTTGCAAAGAGAGGCCCAAATTACTTAAAGAAGAAAAAGGGAAACACAAAATTAACATAGACAAATGGACTTGTAAGAGTAAAATACAAATAGTCCAAAACGGGATTGATTTCTGCATAATGTGTTGGAGGAATCCCCTGTTATTGATCAACTTTTAAAGCCCATGCACAGCGCTTAAAAAGATAAAGTAAGCAAGGTCAGATAATCAAAGCATTTAAATAGTAAAAACAGCAACTGCCACTGTAGACTGCTAAAGTAAATCCATAATACAAATTGCTTTAGCAAAAAGTGGATGAGCAGCTGATCTTCCTATTGAACTTTTATACTGTTCAGTGACCACACAGGGAAAAGGATTGGGAGACATGGCTTAAAGATCAATATTGAGTGAGATGTAGTAGGGATTCATTCAGAACATGAAAGAATTGCAAGTATTAGAGAGTTGAGATATCTTTTGAGATGTCATCAAGTAAAGATTGTTTAGCTCAGTTAAGAAGACCATATGTGTCATATGAACAGTAGGCATTAGTCAAATTTCTCTTTTGTTTTCATTGATCCAGTATCCTTCACTAGGATAACCCAATCTATCGAGGTGAAACTTGGGAAACTTGATCTTTCTATATAGCTGCTTTCCCTACCTAGCATTCCGATGTTGTGTACTGCATCTCTCATAAGCCCCGGGCAGCATGGCTCATGCTGATGGGACCTGTAATCAGAGTAATCAGAAGTGTACAATTTGGGGGAGGAGATTCTATGGACAGCAACTTACATAAACAATAAAAATACTTCTTCTTTTTTTCAGATAAAAAAAATCTACATGGCTTTATTCTCTTGCTTCAATATGATGCTTTTTAAAGCAGAACCATATTAGTACCATCTTACAATTTATCTTCCACATCGTGCTGTTTAGAATATGTCTCCAGCCAAAGTTAAATAAATTTAAGTCACATTGTTCTCAGAGGAAATCCTTGTCTCCTGTAAAAAAGCAACAGAGTGCTGAGCTTGGACTGGATCATGCCCATGATCTGTAATTGTAAATCATGTATTTGATACAAGAATCATATTGATGGGACATTAGGATTTCTTATATAATTAATTTCACTTTAAAGATGTTATAACTATCCTGGGGATCTGGGCCACGAGTCCATAACTCTATCTCATTTCAAACTATGGGCATATTTTTCCAAGAATATTTCAATTAAGATAATTAGGCCTCACCTTGAGTATTGTGTCCAGTTCTGGACACCACACTTCAAGAAAGATGCTAACAGACTGGAACAAATTCAGAGGAGGGTGACAAGGATGATCAGGGGGCTGGAAACCAAGCCTTATGAGCAAAGGCTGAAAGAACTGGACATGTTTAGCCTTGAGAAAAGAAGACTTTTTAAGAGCCAATTAAAAACTTGGCTCTTCAGGCAGGCCTTCCCTCCTGTCAATACTTGACTTATTCTTATTTTTATCATAATTTTCTGTTTTCCCATCTTGAGCATTACTAATCATTATTGTTTTGAATTGTTCTTAACTGTTTTAATTATAATGTTTGGTGGAACTCGCCCGGAGTAGACTTTGTCTAAAAAGGGCGGGATAGAAATCGAATAAATAAAATAAAATAAATAAATAAATAAAAGACTGAGGGGTGACATGATAGCACTTTTCAAATATTTGAAAGGCTGTCTTACAGAGGAGGGGCAGGATCTGTTCTCGATCATCCCAGAGTGCAGGACACGCAACAATGGGCTCAAGTTAAAGGAAGCCAGATTTTGGTTGAATATCAGGAAAAACATCTTAACTGTTAGAGCAGTACGACAGTGGAACCAGTTACCTTGGGAGTTGGTGAGTGCTCCAACACTGGAGGCATTCAAGAACAACTGAGATAATCACCTGGCAGATATGCTTTGATTGTATTCCTGCATTGAGCAGGGGGTTGGACTTGATGGCCTTGTAGGCCCCTTCCAACTTCACTTTTCTAGATTCTATGATTCTATGATAATATGTACTATATACCTTATGGTGACATTTCCCTCCAGAATTGTTTATGTATTATTATATATTAGAATTGCTTCTCCATGGAATATGGAGTAATACCTGCTGGATTCAATCAAATCTTTCCTACATCATTCCAAACATCTCCCAGACTAACTGTATGCAGAAAATTGTCTGTTAAATAGTTAGAACCATTTTAAATAACATGCTGGTTACTTAATGTTGCTTATTGAAATCAGGACAATTACAGCATGATCTGCTTCTATCCAAATTGATGACATAACTCCCATTGATTTATGTAACCACACGGCATGCCACCCTTTTGCCAAGCATCTCAGAGCATAATCAAAAGACTTCACTGTATCCTTGGAATACCATATCTCCCTATACACACTGAACTGATCTGATTTCTTTAGCTCAGCAGGCTTGAGTGAGGTTAGTACTTGGATGGGAGAACCCTCAGTTTCTCCATGGGGTGCTATTAAAAAAAACCTGCCTGAAACTCTAAGCAACTGTGAGTCAGAGTTGACAATATGCTATTTTTGTGAGTTAGGTGGAGAAATGCAGGCTTCCCCAAATCTACCCATCATGGTTGCAGGCTAAAGAAGCATCTGAATGCTCTAGCCATTACACCAGTTGACTTTCAAATAGCCATGGAAAGCAACTAGGATGGATTCAAGTTTCTTGTGAGCATATTTCCACTGATGTAATGCTGCCCTTGATGGAAAGGCTCAAGAGGTGATTTTCTGTCACTGTAGCTTTCTGTGCCCCCAAGGTATTGCAAAGGATGTGGGTGGGCTCCCTTTTACTTCCAGCAGGAACCACTAACTTTCATGAACAGAGAAACGCTTTCAGTTTCTGGAAAAGTAAGTTTGGATCAAAGCTTGAAATTGTAACTTTGAAAATTAATTTTTTATTGTCAAACACTAGAAATGGGGAGACTAATTCCTTGCTGTCAATGTTCAAAACTGAAATAGTTTAATTTATTATGTTGAAAATTCATTAGTTGTTGAAAATTAATTAGTTGAACTCATTTAGACCAACTTGCTACCACAACCACCACCTTCATGGGATGTTCGCATTCTGATTCTAACCACCTACATCTATTTTCTGGTCTTCAGGAGAAATTCATTTTGCCTTCACACTCAATGAGCAAAAACAGAAGTAAGGATGGGAGAAGGAAAATAAGACATGAAAATATCTTTCCCATCAATTATTATTGTTCAATCGAATTAATTCATCTCACACTTATCTTTAATATGAAGTGTGCTTTAACTTTTCATGGTATAGGGGATTCGTGGTCCTGATGTTACACTCTAAAATTGTTGCAGTGGCTAGGAGGCAGAGCATCACTGAGGCAGCTTTCAATTCTTTCAATTCATTTATATCTTCACCCCCTTATCTTGTCTGTACTAATTAATATCTGGCTACACTGTGCACTTGTGAACATTGGTAAAACACTACAAAAATTAAGAATCTTGATACAACTCTAAGTGCAATCATATTCAAATTCCTTTCCCTGTTGTTTTATTACATTCTTGTGCACTAATAAATGTTATAGAAAACTAGCCTTCATCCAGTCATAACTACAATCACATAAGTGGTTAATTTACCTCACTGTTTGATAATGGCGGGGGGCGGGAATGTCACCAAATGCAAATGAACTAAAATTGTGCATAGACGATATTCCACACAAAATTCTGAAAGAATCCAGACAGAAGGTCTAACACTTGGTTGCTCTCCTTCTTAAAGTTTGAAATAGTTTAGTGGAAATTTACATTTTGCTTTGCTATAATGAACAGCTATTTAGAACTATTATTGGCTCCATATTTGCAGTATGAATTGCTGATTACAGCAATTTTAGTAGTAAATTTGTGAAACAATATTCATACTTGTCAGAAAAAGGTCAACTTATTTGCATTCATTAGGAACCTGGAGGACCATGTTGCACGCTTTTTCCTTTGGGATGCGTACAGTTATTGATTTGTATACAGCCGTAGGAAAAATTAATTAGAATTATATTTCACTTACTACCAGAGGCTGTATAATATAAAAGTCATACATTAAAAAAGAATTAGCCAGAACCAGCAAATGAAAACAGTGTTGTTGGTTTCCGCAACATGGAACTTTTCCAGTAGAGATCTTATTTATAACAGTCTCCTTTCATAACACATTCATAATTGTTTCTGAGAACTTTCATTTCAGTTTGTTTCTGTAGTCAGAATTTGTTCTTATAGAGCAATGGATCTTAGAATTTGCAGAGTGTCCTCACTTGGAGAGGTATGTCCCCATTTTTTCCTCATTGTAGTGGTTGCCCACAAAGGTGTTGAGAGGATCTATGCAGAAATCCTATTCTATAACCCAAACTACCCCAACTGTTTGTGGAGCTGGTCACAATAGACTGTTCATGTGGAACGAAAAGAATTCCAAAGAAAACCAAATTTCTAGCTGGTTTGAACTAATTCTTCTGTTTTAGGGAATATGTCAAGTCTGTCTTTATTTTGATAAATGGATTCTTAGCTAAAATGTTGTTTCTGTGTCAAAGGACATGTATGACCAAAAGGGACATTGGATAATGGAATTTTATCTGGTTGCCAAGGCAACATAAGAAAAGCCCCACCCGTCTTTTCATCTCTGGATGTAGGAATGCAAATTTTCACTTATTTCATCCTTGCAGGGGAGAGTAAAAACATTTTAAAGTCTCCCCCCCCCCAAATTGGCTAACAGAACAAGAGTTTTTGTGAATTGTTTATTTTCAGATTCTTTTTGTGTGTGAAAAATTTGCAGAAGTGGTTCTTGAACAAAAACCTTTGCATTTTGCACTTTTAAAGAAAATCTTTGTTTCTGCACATAATGTTCCTGATGAAGAAAATGCTGTTCCTTTTGATTTCATGCGGGAGTGAAAAACTCAGGGCAGTTGACGTTTATTTATTTATTTATTTATTTATTTATTTATTTATTTATTTATTTATTTATTTATTTATTTTCGAGGGGTTGTCTTGATTTGTCAAGGCACAATTTTTGTCAAAGATGAGAAAAACTGGAAGAGCTTTCTCTTCATAAAAGGAAAAGCAAGAAACTATTGTACTAAAGACTAGATGTGGCCATGATGTTTAAAAATAACCATGTTTACCTGGGGGGAACTTTCATGGGAAACAACAGGATTGAAGTTTTCGAACTAGTAACTGTGCTAGTCTGTGGAAGCATTTCATCAAGAAGCACAAAACAAAACAAACAAGCAAAACAGAACAACAACAACAACAACAACAACAGAAGACATTGTGACTAACTGCTACATTTTAGTGTAAGCTTTCATGGAACATGTCCACTTCATCAGACATAAGAGTCAGAATACAGAGACTACATGGTAAAACATTCATGCAAAGCTCTTAAGATAAAGGAACAGTGGTGTTTGGTTACATTTTTCACCTAGTAATGATTTAAGACCCCTGTTTGGTATTCAGTTCTTTTGAAGCTTGGTTCTATAAACAGCAAGAATGATTAAAGAAAACAACAACAAACATGTAATGTAGAGAATGACAGGCTTTACCTTTGAGCCTTGTTCTGAAAAGGTGGGTCTGGTTAGCTGGAAAGGAAAATAACAGTAGATAACAATTATATATTTGATAATGGCTTAAGAAGCCTTGGCTAATATTTAATCTGTTGAGATGGGTGTTCAGCATATGTATATATTTTATCTCAACTATTTTCCTTTCGATTCTGGTTCTGTTATTAAATATTAGAGAATATGTCAAATTCAAATATTTCTGAATCAAAATGCACATTCAGCAGCAACAGGGAATGAGAGATGTGTGAATCCTAGCCAAAGACTTCACTTCATTAGGTGGCTTTTGTAGTTTTCAAGAACCATAAAGGATGTGTTGCCATATTTTTATTTGGTCTAAAAATGGTTTGGAACTAATGAATCACATCCCCAAGAAATATAATTTGTCCACTGGGAAGCATATTGTTATCACTGGTCTAAGGAATCTCATGCTAGTTGCCTGTAGTTACAGGTTACATTAGCCTAGACCAGCTGAAGTCTGTAATGCTGTTTTGATTCTGCTTCTGCCCGCATCTTTCTTGCTTGCTTGCTGCTAGCCTCCTTCAACTGCTTACCTTCAGCCACTTGGTCCTCAATACATTAGGATAATAAAATAATGAAGTTGGAAGGGGCCTATAAGGCCATCGAGTCCAACACCCTGCTCAATGCAGGAATACAAATCAAAGATATCTGCCAGGTGGTTGTCTAAATTTCTCTTGAATGCCTTCAATGTTGGAGCACTCACCACTTCTCAAGGCACATCTCTGCTCAATAAGACGGCTTCTTTGCTTTAACCCTGGCTAGAACTACTACATAGCTTCCCTAACAATATTTTTCAGATTTGACACAATGCTGTACCTGTAGCTACAAACCCATCGCCTGATCCTGTCAGGACTTACTATTGTCAAGTCAATATGTCAGGGTTTTTTTAAAGTCATGGGAATAGAAGCCCTCTTCCAAATTTCCCTCTCCCCAAATGTGATATTTGTTTGTTTGATTCATTAAGCCTGGAGGTGCTTTGACTCAAGGACATATAATTTAAAATAGTAACAATTATTTTAAGGACCTGAAAACATTTATTTTTCTTCATAGTGCATGGCGCTTGTTTGTATTCAGAGTACTTCTTACAGCATCAGCAGCTAAAACCATAACTATCAAAATCCATCTGAAGGAACCTGCTTAATATCTATCAAAGCATGGTATATATACTTTGAGTAGGTGACATTTAATCAGCTACTTAGCTCTTAATCCTGGGAGAAAGCTAGTGTAGAAATAAAATAAATAAAATTGAAAGACCTCATTTCATTTTTTAAGAGTTTGAAGAGCAATCAGATACTTGAAATAGACCACCTTACCTTGGTAGGTCTTGAACCCTTTCTCACAAAGGCTGTGAGTGCTCGCTGCAGACCACTCATGATCCCAGTCATTCATCACAGACTGTTGAAATGTACCAACTACTTCACATAAATATGAGCTCCTCACCTCTATATCTACAAAGTGAAAATAATAAAACTGGACTACCAGTAGAGCAGCTGGAGACTTCCTCCATGGAGGGCTCTCCTGATTCAAGTCTGATTTAGAGGCTGAAATGGATGTGAAGTCATCCTATCTGGATAAAAGAGTACTCCATTTAAAGGAAAGAGATATTCTGGACACAATACTAGCTGGTCATGCTAGCTGTCAGTTTTGGGCAGAAGGTGTATGAGGACTGGTTTAAACCTACTTTACAGTATGAGATCTGTGCATACTGTGGGCTCTCCTATTGCCTCATTGAATATGAGGATCCCAAATAGTTCATGAGTCCCTTTGAGTCCTCCAATGATTACTCAAATAATTTGTATTAAACTGCCTTTTTAAAAGCAAAGTTAGTGAATCAAACTTCAAAAACATTTAAAGATGTCAGTTAGGCTTGTGTCCCAGCAATACAATGAAAGGTGTCCTAATAATAAATCAAAACATTTGGGAAAAACTGACTTTAGTTCAAGTGGACAGCTATTTTTACACTGAACCTTTCGTCCTACATTTTCTGAGAGAAAGGATGAGAGACAAGCGTTTCTAATAAGCAGGCAGATCACATAAAGATGATTGATATTGATATCTATCTGTCTGAATTCTGACAAGAACATGTCCACTGTTTCCTCCAAAATAACTGAAAATGAGAATTAGCATCTCTCACCCAGGCCTTAATTTCAAGACTGAATTCACCTGGCCAGATCAAATCCATCTCTGTCCTCCTCTATACCAGTCATTAAGGGAGGGTTCATGTGATAATGTCCTTGAAGGTGGGATGATTCTTCAGCCTAGGTTGAAATGCAGATATTCATACACCTGGAAATCTCAAGTATTGCAGATGGATTCACAAAAGAGAAAGCTACATGTACTTATCATTCAATGTCATTGTCTGTATACAGAACCATGCTATGTGTTCTAGGTAAAAGAACACTGATGGGCACATACAGCCTCTATCATCCTTCATTCCAGCTATGCCAACAAATACTGAAAGGAAATTGCTTTATTTTCACCACCTTACTCCCCAGAGCACACGTTTCTCATCTGATTTCAGAAACTAAATAGGGTCAGCCCTGGTTAGTGCTTGGATGGGAGATCACCAGAGAAACCATAAGCCTAAGCATGCTGTATGTGTTAACAGAAGAGTCTTGCCTATAACCCTAGAGAGGCTTTGACAATATTGGGTTAGATGTGTTTCTTTCTTTCTACAAATATATTTCTTCTATAGTTGCGCATGTATGGAGGTTCTGCAGCACGTGGACAAGTGTACCCCTGGACCTGAATGTGTACTCTACAGCTGTTTTTGTACCCCAACCACATCACAGTACCCTGTATTTATCCCAAGAAAGCACTTTTCCATGAAAAAATGCACATTGGCAACCCTGAAGAGACAACTCACATTTTAAAGGTCACAGAGGCCCCCACCAGTATTTAAAGCAAAACAATGTTTAACAACTAGAAGTGTACTTCTAGCTGAATTGAAGTTTAACTTTATGTTGTGGCTGCACCCCTTCCCATGTCTGGTGGTTGCTGCAGTTCCCAGAGACCTGTGCAGCAGAAAAGTAGCACCTCAGAACAACTGAATTTGCCTGCCCCTGTGGTACACCAGTACTTCAATTACAGGTGAACAAGCATTTACACAAGCCAGTGTATGAGCTATTCACAATGTATGATGATTCTGCTTTAACATGTACTACTTGCACTATTGCAAGGGTCGACAACTAAAGCAGAAGAGTGATTGATTTCAGAGGATATCAGGAAAAGAAAACCCCCAAGGGGGGGGGCTCATGGGTTCTGGAAATGGCACTGGAAGGACCACTGGGCATTCAAATAGAAGTTGCCCAGTGAATGGCAGAATGTGGTCCCCTCAGTTCTGGGGCCCTCTGGGAGCTGTTTTGGCCATAAAAAATTAAACCCTAACCACCAACCAGTTCTGAAACATGATATTTGGGGGCGTTAAGGAGTGCGGACAGACCTGTTACCTCTTTAAAAGCTGAATTGCCAGCTGAGGGAGCTTCCGGGTACTGTGTTTCACTTTTTTTTTTTTTTTTGCCAGAAAAAGAGGCACCTGAGGGAGAACTGGGAGTATCAAAAAAGCCTTAAAAGGACACTTTGCCCATCTTTGCCTTAGTGCAACAATGCCACCTGTTCTAGTCTTTCTGCTAACTCTCATTGCTCAATCTTGCTTTCTTTGCCCTCCAAATTTCCTATTAGGAATCAAAGGGCCACATAACTCTTCACTGAACCTGCTTTCTTATTGGTCCTCCTTTTTCAGCACTTTTGCAAGCCTTTGAGTCTGGTTATGAGAGGGAAGATGACTAATATTATCTATTTTCTCTAGGATGTCATTCCCCATAGGAATTGCAGTAGTAATAATATCCGGTATATGTAATGTCTGGTACAATATCTAAACTTTCATGAAAATTAACCCTTCTAAGGGCTGGTGCCTGTCTTGATTATTTTCCATATTCCTTCCCCTTCTAAAATCAGAACACTCTTTTCTTTCAAATAAACTGAGGTTATTTTGCTCTAAAGCCTGCATATTTGTTTCCGCTGACATAAGAGTTTTACTGCATTGTTTGAACTTTCATTTGATTGTTATAGGCCTTTTTTTGCAGTAGTGCTCATGTTTCTTCATAACGTTCAACCTCTGGAAAAAAATCAAATCATTACTTATAGCCAAATGCAGAAGTCATTATCAATCCCTGAAATAAGAAATCTGCTCACTCATTTTTCTTTCTGGATATAGGCAAAAGAAGAGTGCTTATATTAATACCTCAGCCTTCTGTAAATGACTCCCACAAAGTTCTATAAGGCAACTGAATGGGAAGAAATCAGCAGATTTGTCTAAGCACAAGGGAAACTTTTTGACTTTAGCACATACCCTAAACTGACCCTCTGATATAAATTGCTGAATCTACCTCTTTGCTTCATCTTAGAAATAAGTGGTTGACCTTTACTCCCTTCCATGGGAACAAGTGAAGCACTTGAATTGCTTTAGGCTCAAAACATGATCTATCCCAAGCAAGTGCTTTAGCTTATTGGAATTTGAGGGGTGATTATGATGGGAAAGCTGCAGTGAAATGTTGTACGGAGAAACTAGTTGCCATTTAGGCTGATAGGTATGACATGTCTAGACAATGTGAAATTTTTGTAGCCAGAAAAACCATCCATTGGCTATCAAGATTTGCACTACGAATGTTCTGATATTGTCAAAAAACTTGACAAAAGAAAGGGAAAGGGAAATCAGTTATAACTGACAAAACTTTAATATATCTGAGAAATGCTTTCACTTGTTTTCTTGGGAAAGGTTGCAGTTTATCTATTTGCATCTGCATACATGAAACATAAAAGAAATGGACATAAAGCCAGTGGGTAGCTACATAAAGCACTTACATTGCTTATAAGAATGGAAAAAACCCTCTCTGTGCTATGATTCATGTGAGAAAGCACTATGTGTTTTGAAAAAAAGTGCATCGAAGGTCAGAGGTACAATTGTGTTCATATCCAATACATGAACAATATTAGGAAGTTTCCAAACAGAGTATATTTATTTATATTGGATTACATTAACAAGGGAAGGAAAAGGAGTTTAAGTTTAGACCACAAAGTTTTGATTATGGTACTTCTGCTTTATATAAAGTCATGAGTTCACAGTAGTATATGAATATGCAGTATATTGCATTGTGATGTTCCTTTAACTAGTATCCTAGATGAGGAAATTCCTCATGGCCTGGGCTCAGAATGTTCCAGTTAGCCTGTGAAGCTGAGTTGGAGGAGACCTAGGTGTGTAACTACGCTTACAGCAGAATGATGCCACTTTAATTCTTACAGATCCATCCTAAGGAATCCTGAAGATTGTAGTCTGGTGAAGTACTTAGAAGTTTCTTCTAAGGAGCTCCTGTAATTCCAGGTATCTCACTAAACTACAGATCCCAGGATTTCACTGAATGTAGCCATGATAGCTAAGGTAGAACGAAAAGCTATAAGTGGATAGTGTAGACGCATCCCTAGATAACCAAACAGACTGTGATCACATGCACTCATCTAAAGAAAAAAAGAGAATGTGCCAATATCTTAACCCATGTATCCTATAATTAACAGGCACTTTTTGCCATTGAGAAAGGAAGCAAAAGCAAATAAGTATTTTACTAAATATCTCCACAGCTCTGAGTGACAGGACTTTGAAGGATCAAAATATCAAGCTTCTCAACATACAATAGTTATATGAACAATTTGAATTTAACTAACTCAGAAGAGGCGGAAGGCACAAAGGTGATATGGGCTTTGATCTTTTGGCTGATACCAGAGGGTTTTGAAGCTCTGCTACCTTCAATCAGGTTAACAGGGAGATTATAATATGCAGCAGGTGCCACATCCTGATGCTATTTGTAAGAAATAGCCAATTTATCAATAGCTCCTTCTCTAACTGGGAGGAGATAACAAGTGGGTCTCATGGTCTTCAACATTTTTATTAATTACCTGAGTGAAGGGGAAGAGCTGGAGAAGAGGAAAAAAATTCAAAAAGATCTTGATAGGCTTGAGCACTGGTCTGAAAACAACAGAAAGAAATTTAACAGGGATAAGTGCAAAGTTCTAGGGGGAAAAACCTAAATGCACAGTTATAAGATGGGGGATCCTTGGCTCAGTAATACAAGTGAGAACAATTTTGGAATTGTTGTAGATCAGAAGCTGAATATAAGGTAATAGTGTGGTGTGGCTGCAGAAAAGAAAAGAAAGGCAAATGCTATTTTAGGCTGCATTAACAGAAGTAGTGTCTGCGAAGTGCTAGTTCTCCTTTATTTGGCACTGGTTAGGCCCCATCTTAAGTACTGTTTCCAGTTCTGGACGCTATACTTTAAGAAGGATGCTGCCAAACTGGAACAAGTTCAGAGGAAGGCTCGGGGGACAGGAAACCAAGCCCTACGAAGAAAGACTGAGAGAACTGGGAATGTTCCTTTATCCGTTCTGTCATTATGTTACTTCCCTTCCCTTGCCCCTTCTCTCTCAAACCAAAATATATGAATTTACTCGATCCTGTCACCATATTAACTACCCCCCCATATTCATCCTCACTATAAATCTGTGAGACAAGTTTTCAGAAGTTGTATAAACATAAAAGAATCTTGCTAATCACTGCATACATATTCACATTTATTAAGAGCGCACAGCACAGCTGAAATGTTTCAGTATTCATGGAACAGTTTTTCCTCTCTCAGTATACTACACGCTCAGTTCTTTTGTCATCTGTTTCTGCCATATTTCGACCTTAGCATTGCTGTTAATTAAAGGTGACTAGATTTTGATTAATTGCTAACATGTGTTGCATATGCAGAATATGAACTGCAGTCTAAAATTTTCCACTTAGTGCATGCCTGGATCCAATGAATTTAAGCCAAACTTCTTCTTTTTTTGAAATGACTAGAAACTTAGTCTTATCACAGTGAGCAATATGGATGTAATCAAAATAAAGACATTATAATCCGTCTGAAGTGTTAAAAGTTCACAGAAGTGTGCAATAATCATAGGCCACATTTCACAATGTAATACAAGCTAGATCACAAATGTAGGATTACAGGCCATCTGAGTGTCTGTCCTCTGGTTGAGGTTCACCACATCTGCTTCCCAGTTTGTAGTTGAAGCCTCATTTCTTTCTCATATTCTATGGCAGTAGTTTTCAACCTTTGGTCTTCCAGATGTTTTGGATTTCATTTCCCAGAAGCCCCAGCTAGCCTGGTCAGGGATTTTAGACGGTAAACTACAAAACATGTGGGGCTCAAAGGTTGAGAACTACTTCTCTTCTATGTTCAGCTTATCCTAGTGAGACTTCTGGAGAAATGCAGCTCTCTAGATGCCCTTTCTCTGCTCTGTCTCATTTTGCAGCATTATGTATGTTGCAGCTCATGCTCTCTTTTATAGTTTCAGCTGCCACAAGATTCTGATGGTTTTACTTAAAGCAAAGGTACTGTGGTGCTCATAGGAAAAATTCCAAGCCTAATAATTGTATTGCTTAACTTTGAACATTATTTCTTATTCTTTCATTAAAAAATTAAATAAATTGTGTTGTTCTAATGGCCAAGATCTTTTGGTCAAACTTCTTGTCCAAGATCTGTGACACAAAGACTTTCTATTTACACTTCAATCCCATTTCTACAAGAAACACAAAAGAAAAGAAAAAGATGTTGTAACACCCTAACAGCTAATTGCTATATTTTAATGTAAGCTTTCATGAAACACATCCACAGTCTAGGTGGATGGGGGAATTCCATAGAGGGAGAACAGCATTTTTTTCTGGCCTTAAGTGGTGGCCCTGGCCAACAAGTTAAAGGACTTGCTCCTGTGGGTGATCACGGAACAAAGGAAAGCAATTTGCCTTAGAGAAAGTACCAAGGAGTCGACAAGCAGATGTCTGAGCCAGCGGAGCCTCAAGGCAACGCCCTGAGAACTCCTTTATTAACTTAGCATGATTACATAGTATGTTGTGAGAATTCAGATAGGATACTAGTTACCTAATCATAACCAGGATTGACTGAGGAAACTCTTTGATCTAATGCTCTACCTCTAAGTGAAAGGGCAGAATGAGGGGTTACCCCGCCAGCTGGCAGCAGCTGCTCTCTGCCAGGAGTGTGTGCACATCACTGGAACAGAATGTAAGCTACAACCTTTAGGCAGAAGTTTCCCACATGCTCCATTACAGGCTTGCCGCTTTGTGGAAGAAGGAGGAGTATGTTGTAACAACCTCTCTTGGATTGCCAAATTAAACAGTAGTCAATGGATATTAGGCAGCAGCAAGTGGGTGGCAGCCAATGCCACCTAATTTTCCATCACATGCAGCAGCAGCTAGTGAAGAAAATCTGGCTAGCATACAGGAGTCACACAGAGCAGGAAGAAACTAGCAATGCTCATAGTACCCACACAGCAGTACAAGTAGTGGTATTCTACACTCCAAGCTCCTCACCCCTGCATCAATAGGGAAAACCTTCTGGGACACTGTCTTGGCATGCACAGCAAGACCTAGAAGTACATGCAGGAGCCTTGCAAGCCAAAAGAGACTAAATCCTTGTCTTAGTGGGCTGAGAAGGAGTCTATTTGGGGAGGTCCTGTATTTGTAGAAAAAATATTGTGTTCCTTAAAGTCAACCTGTCATTCATGATCTTCCCTGAAGTCCCCTTTAAGTAAGAGAGTGTGGCACACTGAGTTCACAGAAGTATGTCATGCTTCAGTTTGCTGTCCCTTTCTTCTGCCTCTTTCATTCTTCCAACTGCTACTCCAAGATTGTGCTCACTCACTCAACTGTGCTGTGCGCCATACTGTGGGCACTGTTCCCACCCAGCACTGGCTATCTGCTGCTCCAATCTGCCTGCCAGTGCTGCCCAGCATATTTGCCCACTCCCCACTATGACCTCTGCTTCTCCAATGCTGCTGGCATTCCCTGCTGGCATTCCCACTGTTCAAGGTTCAAACAGTATGCCCGTTGCAATCATTTTCTAGGCACTGCTGACTGTTGGTGTGTACTATTTTTGTTCAGCACAATCACTGGGAAGGTGTCAGAGGACACATGGAAATCTTTTAAAAACTGTTTTGCTTTGTGGTTTTTTTAAAGAGGAAAATAATGGCTATATAGTATTCATTTTGGCTATGGCAGAGTTCTGGATATCCAGAAATTTTGAATTTTTAGAATTCTGAGTTTCAAATCTGAGATGTTATTATTCTGAATTCCAAATCCAAATTTTGGAGCTTTTGCACATCCCTACTATATAGCACACAGAACATGCTTTCTTCTGTCACAGATTCTGTGATTTCCCTTCCAAATTCTGATAGTCAAGTTTTTTACCTCATAGCAGAAACATGTTACTGATAATACCGAAGGCAATTATTTTGAACATGTGAAAAATGCCTGTGCTAAAACTGTCCACAGGAGGTGTGTGTGTGTGTGTGTGTGTGTGTAGTAACTATCTGTATAGGAGCACCTGCATTTTAGCCTGCTCTCCCCCACCCCCTTTCTGTTATTGCCTGAGATTTGCTTTCCAACTCTAATAACAGATTATGAGTCAATTTTTTAGCTTGCTTCAAGCAGTATGGGTCTGGCTATAAGCAGAGTGGTAATTACATCAGTAAGAAAAACTGCTGGGATGGTCAAAACAGCAGAATAACGTGGACAGACAATGATAGTAAATCACTGCAGGTGAGGAGGGCTTCCAGCATGTTGTAAACTAACATATTAGAGATGACGATTCCAAACTTTCCTCTGTGATATAGAAGAATTTTCTACATGCAGGGGAAGACGTGTGTGTGTGTGTTCATCTCTGTCAAAAATTCTAACCATTGCATTTTGAACTGGAATGATATTACCTCTTTTGTCATTGACATTATTCATTCTACACCATGAATGTTTCTCTGTTTCACCTGCAGTCGGGAATGTCTATGTGTGAGATTGTGTTAAACTGTACATTTGTATCAAGCATCCAGAGCCACAGGTAAGAGCAGTTAAATTTTGTCACCCATGTATTAGTCATTTCCCATTGTGATAATAAAGCAAGCAATAGTTAATAACTAGCTTATTCTAATGTTTCCTGTTGCTTAAATTATTTCACTTATTTTCTTTCTCAAGGGCGTTCACAAAAAAATTGAAATAACTATAGATAAACATAGAATTTATTTACTGCATTTTTAAAACTTAAAACACCCTGCTTCTTCTAATCATGGAGAAGATAAGGAAATATGGAGAAATTATACACATGCATGCTTACACACATAAGGAACAGAAAAAAGCCCAGAAAAGTGCTAAAATTCTGAGGGTGCAAAACTATCTGCCATCTCAGAATTCTGCACTTACATGGTTCTAATGTAAACCTTTGCAATCCATGCAATATTAGTTCCACTGAGATCCAGAACCAAGTGCAAATAGCTTACTAGATGGGATGTACACTTCTCTTTTGACTGTACTTTCTTCTGTTACTGCAGTAGACCAATACTGAGAAGTCTACCATCACACCTTCCAAATGCAAGTTAAAAAGAAGCCCCTGCTTCACTTTCCTATGGAGACATTGGAACTGATTTACTCTAGCAGACCAGCAGGGGAACTCGGTTACTGTTTCATATCCCCCACTGTGGAGTTTAGAACAAAAGTCCATCCATGTCCCTGAAAGTTGACTTCAGAAAGATTTTGCTTCACTTCAGAATTCATTGTGGAGTCAGTGACTCAGAAGAATATTTTAAATGATCCTTAAAGAAAAGAAATATAGAGGCCAGTTTATTCTGAAGGATCAAGATGGATTGTAGCAAATGTGCACACATAAGCTGGATCCCTGAATCTAGAGAGCTCACTGATTGAGCTATATGCTTTTTGAAATGTGAAGTGAAATGTAATACCTGGACAGTGATGAGTAGTCTATAATATTTATTGGTGGAATTGGAAATCAACACTGTGCAGAACAATGGATTTTGTTAAGAAAAAGGTTTCAATTTACATGGAACCAAACAAAAGACTTAAGAGAACAGAGAAGAAGTGGATTTAGTGATCTAGAGAGTGAGCCTATGTTAAGGAGGGCGCTAACAGGAAATGACTAAGCTCCTAGGAAGTGATTCACATAACTGGGAGGGGTGGAGAAAGTTAAGACATAAAAGCAAGCTTATTTAAATTACTGTTTATATTTAATATAACTCCAGCTTGATTCTTGGTGACAACAAACATCACTTCAAAGAGTGTGTGCATGTCTTGCACACTGGTAATGAGAGAGTCGAACCTGAGGGGGTGGCTATGTGGACATTTGTACCGTTATTTGGTCTGCTGCACAAACAGGCTGGTTTGCTTCTTTTGCCAATGACCAGTGCAGACCAGACCTTCTCCAGACGTTCCTGCCCACACCTTTCTGGCTCCCTGTCAAGGGCTTTTTTTTTTAAAGTGCAGGTAAGATTGCTTTGTTTTGGTTCATTTCCAGCACGTGCAATTGCCTGGGGGTCGAAGCAAAGTGGATCGTGCTGCTTTAAATTTCCCTTCCACTTTCAATTTACCAATATCAGTAAGTGGCTTAAGAAGACTTCATCTGATAATACATTTTGGCAAGATTGTTCCCCTACACATGTCACTGTTGAACAATTTCCTATCTGAACACAACATTAAAACATAGATGCATATATAGCAGCATGCTTGGAAAAAGTCTGGTAGGAGTACAGTGAGATTTCCCACAGACTATAGATCTTGCATGCAACATGGTTCTTAAAGAAAAGAACCATGACTGTGTAACAACCTCCTAAGGCACCACAGCAAAAGTTGTTGCAAACCCACTTGGTCTTTCCACCACATCAGACACTACTACTAGCTGTGTCAGTAACCTGGCCCAGTACTCTACCTTGAGGGAGGCAGTACCATGGGTTTGGTAGCTGGCATCAAGCATTTCTTTGAGAATTCTTTTCACACATTCAACCCCACAAAGCCTGTAGAGGCTTCCTCAGGGCTGCGGATGGATTTTGGGTGTGAACTCAACCTGCTCTCCTGTCTCTTAATTTTGTCAATCAACCAAATTATTTGAAAGAAAAATGTAAATGTTACAAAAGCAAAAGTATGACTCTGTGCTTAGTGTGATCCATAGCTAATAGTTATTTTAACTAGCAGGACTCCGTGCTTCAACTAATGAAATGATATTTTGCTCTAAGCATGTTTGGAGACCATTTGCAAATAGACAGCTCCAAACAATAGCCATCAAAAACCATTTCAAGATTATGCCATCTTTCCATTCTTAATAACTTTCCTTTGGTAAGATAAGAGACAGAAGAAGCCATGGGAAAACACAGGAGGGTTACAAATGGAAGGTGAGGATGGATGGACTCCCATCACCATAAAATTCCATTAGTGAGGCCAAGTGAAGTACATGGTAAAAGTCACATCTGAATGAACTCAGAGTGTCTTTTCTTCTGTCCAGCATAACTGCAGTTAAGCACTGCATAATTAATGCTTGATTACCATCATTGAAATTGCCAAGCTTTCACATTATCCGTGTCTACATCAGAGCAGTTCTTTATCTCAAGCAAATGCCTTCAGGATCAACTCATCAGAGGTAAACTCCATTTTACATTTTATTTTTTTTTGTCCTGGCAGTCCCATGAGGGAAGAGTTTAAAATGCGAGAACACTGCACATCTGTAGAGACTTCCTCCCTCCATCCTGTCTTTTTCCAGAGTTTCCAAATCTTTTTTCTCACGAATACTTCATAGTTGTAGAACATGGAATTTGGTTGGGGGAAGCACTACTATTGAAGTCAATGAAGTATAAGGAAAAGCTATCTACAAATAATCCTGTTGTAATTGCTTGAATCTTCTGATCCTTCTGGAACATTTCTACAATCCTGGTAAATCATTGCACTGTTATGATGGTCACAGGCTGGTTGTTCCCTTACTGCAGATGGAAATGATGTGATGGACAGGTCATGGGCTATCTTTCTGCAGAACCATGCATATGGTGTGGAATATTCAAGGGTGTTTCTACCTGTACAGAAGAACCTAACAACTTATTATTCCAGAATGAGACTCCAGCTGGTTTTGTATGGCAAAATTCTTAATAAATGATAGTATTATGAAAGTGATCAAGACAGGCTTTTCTCCCTCTGAACATACTGTGAAATTGCTCTCTCTCCCTTCAGGGTGTGAACCTTGCCACTTTTATCTGCTTATCTCCTATGATTAAACAATTGCAATGCACTCTACATAAGCCTGAATTCTGAATGCATTCCAAGGCTGACACTGGCAAAAGCACACAGCAATCTCCTCATTAAGTATATGTATTGCAGGGATCTCATTATAGTAATGCCCAGGGATCCGCGCTGTCTTCTGTTTAGTTTCAGAGTGGAGTTTAAGGAGTTGGTTTTTGACTTAAATATCCTCAAATGGTCTGCCACCAGCATTATTGAGCAATTGATTCATTTTTTCCACCTGCAACATGGGGATAATTATAAACAGCCACAGCTAAACATCTAGGTACAAAATACAGAAGGACTCAGATTTTCTTCACAGCAAAGCCAGGAAAACTTCTCTGGAATGCAGCATTTTTCTTCTTGTTTTTATAATTCAGTATTTTTTTTATCTAGGTGACAACATTTTTCTATATAGGAAACAGCACTGCACACAGATGTTCTCGACTAGCATAACTTACTAAAGCTTCCTAGAACACAGAACAAGATCGAGGTTTTAGAAGAATCTTGAATGATTTTTCTGGAGTGGGAAGGGACCAGAGACCATTTCCCTGCATTTTACAATGTGCAGTAATAATGTTAATCATCCAATCACTTTTCTGGGTATAGTAATGCCAATAATAAAAGCCTGGGTAATGCACCACAATGCATTTTTAAAATAACGTTCCAAGCTCTGGTAAGATCAAACTATAAAAGATTTAGGCCTAATCACAGTTGATAGTCCCAGCTTGAGATGGGCATGAACCGCCAGTTTGGCGGACAGCTGAACAGGTGTTCTGTGGTTTGGTGCCCTGCCCCCTCTGGTGTGTGCCCACTCAGAGGCAGCTCCTGGAGGAGGTGGGGCAGGGAAGCCAGAGTGCTCCTTCTGAGTGTGTGCCTACCAGAGGGTGCAGGGTGCCGAATGATGGAACACCTGTTTACCTATTCACTGAACTGGCATGAAAGGCCAAACCAATGGTTCATGCCAATTTCTAGTCCCAGCTAGAGTAGATATATTAAAGGAACGGGACCTGTGGATTCAACACCTACCTATATCAAAACAGTTCAATGGATCTACTCTTACTGGGATGAACAATTGGATTTAGCCCATTAAATTAAACTTAAACACATTTTCTTTGCTTATGTTCAAAGACGTAGCTGCCTTAGTCTGTGTAAGCACATCCAGACAAAACAGAAGAAATCAAAAAACAAAAACTGTATCAACTGAAGACTAACTCTTCTATTTCAATATGATACATCCTGAAAAAAGGTTCTCATCTGAAGAAGAGGATGTATCCACAAAGGCTCCCATTGAAATATGTTTTTAAGGTGCTACTGTAAAGTTCCCTTCCAGAAATCAAAATGTGGATGACATGGATGCATGGATACTGCTTTGTTTGTTTGTTTGTTTATTTGTTTGTTTGATATGGATATCCTTGCTTACCAACACTGTCAGATAAGTCTAGAGTTCTTCTGGCCGCTGAGGAAGTAAAGCAGAAAGCTGCCATTCCTACTAGCTTTTGTGCAAAACTGAAAACATTCTGCCTACATGGTCTTTTAGCAAAGAGATTTTTGCACTGCTTGAAGAAGGGATGGAACAAAATGGTAAATAGGAAGGAGATCAGTGAGTTCAGAGTTTTCAGAGGAAATTTCAAAGTAAAGACGAAGTAGGGAAAAATTAGAAAAGGCAACTTTAGAAAATATTCCAGATATAGAACCGTTTGCACTGACAACACTAAAGTAGCAGGATTTCTTTCCAAAATCCCATTTGTTAAACGAGGAAAGATTTTTATTGATGCTAAATCTCAGAAGATTCTCACTTATAATAAAATAGTTGATTTTAGGGCATTTTCTTTCTAAAACAAAGTAATTCTATTGTGTCTTGCCTTTCTAGGCACTATTACCTGGTGTTCATTGTCCTCCACTGCTTTTTGGGTTGTCTGACAAATAGTCTCTTGGATGTATCTAGTATGGAAAAGGAAGATTCTTCCAGGCTTTCCTTTCTGTGACATTATTAACTGTGAGAAGATGCAAAATCTCCTACATATCTTTTTATATGCAGTTTCTGTTAATCAATCAGAGTCTTGAACAAGGGCATGGAAAAATCAGTAATAGAATTTGATTAGATTGCTCCCAGATAGTTAACTTGTCAGCTACACTATTGACTTATTTGCACCATCATTTATTATGGGATAACAACTCCTTAACTCACTTCAACCTTGAATTTGTTTACACACTAGAGCTTAGGCTCCCTCAAACGCATAACAAATAAAGTAAAGTAAGCTAAAAGAAGAAAGAGAGAAGAGTAGAAGGAAAAGAGCAAAAGATGGCCAGGCATTCCTGTGCCAACCATAGTTTTTCACAGGGTTAAATAACTGTCAAATAAGTTTATTTTTCCTCTTCTTCCGCCTCCTCCTCTTAACGGAGGCTGGATGTCTGCATAGCTATTCTGATTTCAGATGTTGCAGCTCTAAACAATGATGTGCTGTAACGTAACCACTCTGCCATTTTTTTCCAGCCAAACATTCTTCCCTTTCCTCCACTTGTTTTCCCATTTATTTAACCTTGAATGATCAGCAGTAACAATCTGCAGTTTTTGTTTCTCATTATGTGATCAAAGCAATCACCTAATGACTTACATTCTGCATCCTGGTTTCAATCCTGCATTTTAGTATTTTATGATTTATTGCATTTCTCTCATTTGTTTTAGTGCTTCTTCACTGATCACTCTCTCGATCAAGATTTTTTTGCATTCTGCAATAAATAAGAATACATAGCACTGTACAGAATATATAATCAAGGCCAATTTTGAGGGTTTTTTTGTTGGTTGGTTAGCTGGCTGGCTGGTTAGTAGTGTGTGCTTGTATTTGGTTTTTTTGTGTCTTGTCTTATTTTGTTGCATATTACATTTTTCATACTCTCTGTATTCTAACTTCTTTGTTTTTTTGTTTTGCAGGATTATGAATTTACTTTTCATTCAACCAAATTCCAAGATGTCTATATTTATCAACATATGTTTATATTTATTTATGTTTATGTTTATTATTTATGTTTATATTTATCAACTCTATCCTTTCATTTTAGATCTTTAACTGCATTTTTTGCACTTTATTGTTTTCCGAGGGGGGAAAAGTTTGGCGCTCCCTTTTGCTTCAGCAAAACAGATCCCTGAACTGGATCACAAACTGAACCATGAACCAGCCCAGTTCTTCAGGTTTTAGATTCACGGTTCAGTTCGTGCCCATCTCTAGTTTGTTCTTGAAAAATTTGTGTTTGCTTCTAGTTGGTGCATGGTTTTCAAGGTGCTTGCAGAATGGCCACTTCATAATTGGCCCCAGAATTTCCCCTGTGATTGATGTCAGGGTGGACTGGTCTGTAGTTCCCAGGTTCTTCATCTTTGATCATTTCCCCCCAGAGTTCCCTGTAGAGCCATTTCTTCTGCCAAGTAATCTCTATTGGTCAGAATCAAGTCAAAGATAACTAATTCTCTAGTTTCTTCCTCTGCTCTTTTAAGGAGAAAATTATCAGCGACACAAGCCACAGATTTTCTTCAAAGGGTCATATTTAGCAGAATTTGCTTCTCAACAGGTACCAGGATTATTAAAATCTTCCGTTTGTATTACATCTTCCTTTTAAAATTCTTGCAATTTATTTTTCAAATATTTCATCTGCATCTTCTCCTTGATTGGGTGGTTGGTTTTTCACCCAGTTATATTAATCCAGATGCTCTCATTGGGAGAACCAAGCTCATCTTCCTGTATTTCTGTGCAGAAATATGTATTTTTGACATATACTGCAACTCCACCATCCTTTCTATTCTTTCTGTTCTTTTTGAACAATTTATATCCTTTAATCACTGTACTCCAGTCATGAGAGCCATCCCACCAAGTTTCAGTTATTGATATCAAGTCATATTCACTCTCCTTATCAAAGATTTCCAGTTCTTCTTTGTTCCCATACTCCTGGCATTAATACAACAACAAAACATCCACATTTTAAAACAAACTAATCCTGACTCACACGTCCTGGATTAATATGCAGATGAAAAGCATAATTATTCTTCAGTTCTCTGAATAGTGTGATGCAGTTGTCAGATCAAAAATGTAAGAAAACATGTACAAAAAGTATATTTTAGGTTGATGTATTTATAAAAGGCATAACCTAGGAAAATGTGTTAAAATATTATGCAGCCACACATTTTCTGAAATATGTTTTCAACAGCTATGTGAATGTTGGTGTTTTTCTTTTTAAAAATAACTAGCTGATGCAGAAACAGGTTTAGGAGAATACATGAGTAAAACTGACAAAAACTGAAAATGGTTTCATCTAGAGATGTACATCTTCACTTATTTAATTCTTGCTGTGAGAATGAAAAATTTAAAAGTCTTTCTCTCTGCTGGGTGAGACTTCTGTGAAAAATTTATGAAGGAGATTTATGTGCCCCCCCCCCAATGTTTTTTTTTTAAAAAAAAACCAAACCCACACTCCTGTATTTTGTGCCAAATACAAAGTTGTTTGTTTGTTGGGCTAGTACTTCTCCAAATGAAAAATATTCTGGTCTTTTTGCTCTCAGGAAAGAGGTTAAAAAAGTCTCACAGTCACTGCTGAGTTTTCTGACATGTTGTCTCGATGTGTAGAGACACACCTTTTCATAGAGTATAAGAAAATGATGAGTATTTATTACACCCCTAGATTAAGTCATTCACCCCTAGGAGGCAGTGTATCTCATGGGTGATCTGTAGACAGCAGTGGTGTCTATGCTAGCTTCCAGCCTTACCCACATAGCAGCTTTGAGAAAAGAGTTTTGTCACAAGTCCAGTGTGTGTGTATAAGGGCAGGGATACAGGGTTGACCTTTCCACATGCACCGAGGTGTGATATTGAACTTCTTCCCGATCCCTGTAGCTATTTCTTTTTTTAAATCCTGCTTTGTGGATGTTTTACAGTGGAACAGAACATTCTGAGGAACATTCTGAGTAACACATAGTGCATGCTTGTCACCTTGAAATATATCCCAAATTTGCCTTTGTAGGATAACTGGTAGCAGTGGGCATGCTTTCCTTACAGGGAGTTTTTCTAATTTTATCCATCTTCCTGATGGGTTATCTAGAATGGTCTATCTAGGGATGTCTAAGCTGAGCCCTTGAACCCATATTTTTTGATAGGAGTGAAGGTGGAAGTAGTAAAGAAGGGTTGCCATTAGAAAATGTTAGCAAAAGAGTTCATAAAGCAGTAACCTCGTGTCCTGCACTCTCTACCAACACTTTCATCTTTATTGTTATGTGAGGATTGATAGTTTGAAGAGTAGAGACTCATCTGCCTGTGAAGACACTCTATAATAAAGATCCTTAAAAACTCTGCTCTCATGCAGAGATCTTCCACAGGTAGAATATGGTCTCTTCTTCATACTGTTGGTGTTGGGAAGTGATAGTAGAGGGGGCAGAGCTATTCTATTCCCCTACTCAGTTTATTTAAAGGAGGTTATTGAGCACTAGAATGGGTGTATGGTCTTGATGGTTAATGAGCAGGGAAGAAACTAACGTGTAGGTTCCTGTAAAGATTCTGCCTAATATGTTCTTTTGCCATCTCAGATTTTTACTGTCTGAGATGAAGAACAAGATGGTACCCACTCCTCAGGTCCCAGGCACCAGTCTGGTTCTACTAATTTGTTTTCCCACCATGTTGGGTGGATATTATAGTTTCAGAAATGTCTGGTTCTAACTCCCACTACCAATCACTTTCCTGAGAGCAGTAACACCAATGACAACAGTGTGACTAATGCATCAAAATCTGTTTTAAAAAGAGAACATCTAAATAAAAGAAGGGGACGTGGTGGCGCTGCAGGTTAAACCGCAGAAGCCTCTGTGCTGCAAGGTCAGAAGACGAGCAGTCGTAAGATCGAATCCACGCGACGGAGTGAGCTCCCGTCGCTTGTCCCAGCTCCTGCCAACCTAGCAGTTCGAAAGCATGTAAATGCAAGTAGATAAATAGGTACCACCTCGGTGGGAAGGTAACGGCGTTCCGTGTCTAGTCATGCTGGCCACGTGACCACGGAAACTGTCTACGGACAAACGCTGGCTCTACGGCTTGGAGACGGGGATGAGCACCGCGTCCTAGAGTTGGACACGACTGGACTAAATGTCAAGGGGAACCTTTACCTTTACCTAACTAAAAGAAATAAAAATAAAAATAGTGCTAAATGCAATTGTTAGTCCCATCTAGAACAGAGCTATTGAATTTAGTCCATAAAATTAATCTGAACACATTTTCCTTGAGGCTTGACATTGTCAGATACACCCGGAGTTGTCCTGGCTCTTGAGGAGGTAAAGCAGGCTGCAGCCATATCTACTGGCTTCCCTACAAAACTAAAAACATTCTTCCTACATGGCCTTTTAGCACAGAGGTACTGTAGGTTCCCAAACTTTTTTTGCCCCGTAGACCACTTGCCGACTTATTTGTTTTCCGTAGACTCCCTGCCCCCTGCAAAGCTTTGATACAAGTCTAAACTTGCACCCCCAATTTTTCTCTCTCTCTGACGTGGAACCCCTGCAAGTCAAAATCGACCCCTGGGGGTCCATATAGACCACTTTGGGAACCTATGCAGGAAAAGTCAGAAGGCTGCCACTGCAGCCCCTAGAATCTATTGCGGAGGCAGTTGCTTCACCTTACCTAATGGTAGGACTGGCCCTAATTATGGGACAGTTTGTATTACATAACAGTTTATAAATGTCTGCAGTATTATTTTTATCTTCACCTCCCATATGGAAGTAACCCAAAACCTGTTTCTGTATGGCAGCTCCTCTTTATGAAGCTGTGATGTGTAATACTGATTATCATGCAAATCCTTTATTTATTGTTATTTATTTAAAATAATTTTATCCCATTTTTCTCCTTAAAAAAGGACCCAAGGTGGCTTACATCATTCAAAACACAATATTAAAATCTAAAAACCATTGAGTAAATTACTCAAATGTTTTTTAAAAAGAATTAAATAAACATTATATTGAATATGTTAGGTAAAAGTATTACTAAAAACAGATTTAGAAGGAACAAAATATAAACCATCCCATTTATTGTCTCCTAGACAGTCAGTCACTAGGCAAAAGCCTGCCTGAAAAGAAAGGTCTTCTGCTTATGGAAGGACATCAAAGATGGGGCCAGCCTGGCCTCCTGTGGGAGGCAATTCCAGAATCTCAATGGCCCAAAATTCACATGGTGTAGAAGGGTGACATGGCATTTTGCAATACATATCACATAATACACATCTACATTATTTAATGTAGAATGAAATATGAATGTTTGGGCACAGCAGGTACAATTTAAACCCATTCTCTCTCTCTCTCTTTCTCTCAAAAGTGCATTTGGTGCTTTCTGATACTGATACTGAAATTTAATTTGGGCGAATGTCAGTTTTTAGTAATCTTCATTCACAACTTTGCATACATTTAAGTTTCTTTGCAACTTACTTCATTTAATTTGCTTTGGCAGCTTGAACCCAAAAGTTTCTGTGTTATACATACCCTGCTGACAAAGTTAAATAAACCAGTTAGTCTGGCTACAAATCAACCTTATACAAGCAAGTATTGTAATACTGAATGCACAAATACGGAATGGCAAAGTACACAGAAGAAATACTGAATTACAAATTAAGAAATGCCTCATGGTGAGTCAGAGATTCAAAGGAGGATTGATTTGCAAACTCTGAATTCAAAGGTCACAAATTAATGAGTTATTTGCATTTGCAAATGTACACATTTAGGCATTTGTCCAATTCAATCTTTGCTTTGAATAGCTGACTCTTGTAAAAATACTATAAAGCTTCTTTGATAATTTCTATTATCATTCCAAACTCTGAGGAAAAAAAATACAATTGGATATCAGAACAGCATTCATTAGAATTCCAATTTGCAGGACTTTCTCATCACCTAGCTAATTTCTAAATGGGATTCATGCTGTGATGTGTGTGAGAGAAATTAAATGGTAATTATAGTAAGATCTGCAAGTAAGGCCCCGTTATATTTCCAGCCAGGAATACATTCCTTTTTTGGGTTGTGGTTGAAAGAGATGTAGCCATTTTATCATCCTTTATTGTTCCTTATTTAATACATTTTTCCCTCGGTTTATGGAAGTCATTTAATCGATTCCTTACAAAAAGGAAGCAGGAATTTTACCCTTCTCCACCAAAGCTTGCAGAGAGAAAGCACATTCCCTTTTAGGGTGTGTGTACATGTGTGTAAGTGGTGAGCATCTGCTCAGCAGTTCTGTAAATGTAAGCTAACAATAATTTTAATTTTAAGCAAAACACTGTATTAGTCTGACTACAGAATAAGGTGCATGCTTTTGTTAATAAAAAAAAAGTGATCAAAGCAATATATTTCGGTTAACTAGACATTTCCACTAGAGGTATGTCAGCATCTACTCCCAGGAGAATTTCTGAGCATAATTTAGAAAGGAAAATTTGAAATGTGCTCTCTGTTTGAACTAGAATAAGGATGCATCTAGTGTAAACACAATAGGAATTTTCTCTTGTGTTTTCTTAGATTTGCAGGATGGGCTTTTGTTGAGTGATATGCGGCACTCACTGCATGATGTTATAATTGAAACACTGTTGTATGTTACAAGATTCAGTTTTTGATCTTCTCTTCATAATAGTCTCTCTTTAATCTTTTTTCTCTTGGTTGCCTCATTTTGCCTTCTCAGTGCATTACGCATGCTGAATACCATTATTGCTTTTGGTTATTAACTAGGGATGGATTTGGAAAAAGTAATTTTGTGCTGCTTGATGTAGCAGAATAAGCTGTCAAACATCATACCAGGTGACAGTGTGATGTCCTTCTATGGAGCGGGTGCACAGTGTGTGTTATAGCTGGAAGGTTATAGGTAATCAGAGAGGATTACCAACAGCAGCTTTATTAAATATCTGTGGAGGTCTACTGTGGCTGTGACCAGATAATATGAGCTTCCTGTATGAAACAGGAAATTATTAATAAACTGGATTGACTGTTCAGAATGCCCTTGCAAAAGTTTATCTAATTTTATTTTCCAGGGAGATGAATGTCAAGTATTAGATTTATTATTACTTAAGGTGTTGGGCTTTTATGCTGTGAAGTGATTACCTTTTAATTTGCTATATTTCCCTGGATGTTTGACGATATTAACATTGTTTAAACCATAATGTTTCCATCCTCATTTTCAAGTAAGTAAATTTTGACAGTTCAGAATACACCAGTTTATGTTTTCTTTCTGAAAAGGAATAAAATATAGGCTGGAGGGAGATAAATCCAGAAGTCTTGGTATTACTGATTCCTGTGCTCAGTTACAGTTTTCTTATTTGTTTTTGTTATGTTTTGCTTTGCCTCTCTTTCTGATACAAAAATTATATATACATGAAAATCTGAGAAGCAAATATATAGGCAACTTGTGACTGGAGCAGGGGATACTCTTCAGTATTTGGGGTGGTGATGCATCCCTCTGCTCAGTCCATGATATGTAAAAATTTACTGCAGCATACACTACATGGGTGGCACTTTCTCTAAAATTGTTTGCAAATTTCAGCTAGTGTACAATGCTGTTGGCATGAGTTGTTTTGGGCTTCCTTTTTAAGAGCAGATAATTGCATTTGTGTTCAATCTCTTTGTTGTTTTTGTTGTTATTATGTGCCATCAAATTGTCTCTGACTTATGGTGACCCTATGAATGAGTGACTTCCAACATATCCTATCATTAACGATCCCGCTTAGCTTTTGAAAACTCAAGGCTGTGACTTCTTCTATTGAATCAAACCATCTCATATTTCATCTTCTTCTTTTCCTAGCATTTTTGTCTTTTCCAGGAAGTCTAGTCTTCTCATGATATGCACAAAGTGAGACAGCCTTAGTTTCTTTTGCTTCCAGAGAAAACATAGGCTTGATTTGATTTAGGTCCCTACCTGTTCGTCTTTCTGGTGGTCTATGGTATCTGCCGAGCTCTCACACCCTATTTTGAATGAATTGATGTATTTTCTTGTCAGATCACTGTCCAGATTCCACATCCATACAAAGAAATTGGGAATATAATAATGTGGATGATCTTGGCCTCAGACTTCAGTGACACATCTTTATATTTAATTATCTTTTCTAGTTCCTTCATAGCTGCTCTTCCAAGCCTCAGTGTTCTGATTTCTTGGCTGTTGTCTCCATTTTGGATTGATAATTGAATTGAAGTATATTATATAAAATCTTTAACCATTTCAATTTCTTCACTGTCAACATTAAAGTTATGCAAGTCTCCTGCAATCATGATTTTTGTCTTCTTAATGCAGTCCTGCTTTTGCATTTTCTTCTTTCACCTTCATCAAGAGTAATTTCAAGTTATTTCTGTTGTCTTGGCTACTTAGTACAAGCCAGTTCAAAGCGTATGTTTTGCACATGAAGCCCTGAAAGGTTTGGAATCAGAGAGTTTGAAATCCTACATTTGTCACATAAGTCTATATTGTATGCCAACTGTGTTTTCCTGATGAAGCCTTGCTTTGAGTCCCACTGCCATCTGAAGTCTGGTTAGCTGAAATGCAGGATAGAATTCTCCTGGTTGCATTTTGAAGGCTGTGGAACTGCCAGTCTCCAAAGTCTTACACTAGGTATGTCTACACTACACAGTTCTAGCAGATCGATTCCACTTTAATTGTCATCGTTCCATCCTGTGGACTTGCGGGATTTTGTAATTTGGTGAGGTCTTTAGAATTCTTTACTGCAGTTCAGGGAAGCACAGTAAAGCTCTCTGACAAAAATTCTAAGTTTCTCATCAAACTCTAAATCCCAGGATTCCACAGTATAGAATCAATCTGCTAGAACTGTGGAATCAATCTTCTATAACTGTATGGTGTAGATAACAGTCCAAGATGGTCCCTTCCTTGTTGATTTTCCAGTGTTTTGTTAAGACCTGTCTTTCACTAAGTCAGTCAGTCGACTCCCTCCACCCCAGTCCACCCTGCTGCCATAACATATGTTTTTGTAGACTCTGTTTAGCTCTCTGACTCATTTCTAAAAATAATGTTTTGAGTGTATTGTTTTAGATTTCTGGTTGGGTATCACTTTGAGAGTCCTGCATGGGGCCAACTGGTATGATGAAAGGCCTCTCTCTTTCTCATTCATCCAGCACTGTGTAGTTCTGAAGTATGAAGAAATCACAGTCAGTTCAAGTACACCTTTATCTCATCAGAAGGATTAAAAATGTAGCACCTTAGGTTTAGCACTCTGAAGTTTGACAAGCACTGAAACAAAAAAGGAAGTGTAAATTTTACTAATCAAAACATCTGTACTATGCAGCCATTTACATTTTCCTATCAAGACATGAGAAAAATGTTAATTTTAGACGACTTCTTTATGACCTATAATTACTGTCATTAAGAAAGCTCTGGAGACTAACAGGGAGCTTTGACTGAAATACAGTTTGACATGTTCTATAATTAATGCCAAATTAATGTGCTATAGTATGTGCCTCAGAAGTAAAAGGTTTTTTCCCCCTCCCCTCTCAAACAGAAAGTCAAAGAAACTGCATTCTGTTAATGGCTGTTTGAGCCACTTGACTATATTATGTCACCATTTCTTACAAAAAGTCCATTTTTTCAAGAGTTTATTGCTCAGTTATAAAAATATATGTTGGGTTGAAACACTGAGTACACAAGGCCTTTAACCCACGGCCTCCACAATTCCCACCCTGCCAAATTTAATAAAGCATGAGCTTAGTGTTGTTTGGATTAAAACATGATGGGAACACTCCATAGATCTTTCCAGCCTTGATTTCTCTTGCAAATTTGTTTATAATAAAAAAGGGAGGGTCCTTAAATGAATTTAACAGTTTCTTATAGCTTAACAGAACTTAGCTATTTTCAAATTACAGTGCAAGAGTGTCACCATATTGTTCCTTTCAGTTCACACAGTAATGTTGTGTGAATTTCAGTTCTCCTTATAGGAATGATTACTATACTATATATGCACACTATTGTAGATGGTTAACCCCCCCCCCCCAATAATATTGTAAAAGCATGTAAGGTAAAATAATCTACTTTCATTGACTTTATGTCCTAATTTTAAAAAGCTTCCAATGCAGTAGCAGATCCAATATTTACAATTCTGTAATGTGCAACATAATGATACCTAACAGTACACAAAACCATGGAGTAATTAGCCACATCCAATTAAGTCAAAAGGCTTTGGTGTACCAATTATTTACCAACGACCAATCTACGAGATTTATTGCCTCATATGTATTTACTAACAATGGACTCCTAACTCAAGGATGCACTGGTGGGTTAGGATTAGCCATAAACATGTGAGCAGAAAAATTCTTCTGTCGGCAGAAGTGCCCTATGGGCAGAACCTTCTACTGCTGGCTAGTCTCAGAGATTTGCTAGCAGAGCAGTCGCTATCCTGACAGGACTGCTCTTCTGCCAAAGATTTCTAGCAAAGCAGCCAAAGTAGTTGGAAGAAGAAAAGATCCAAACACCTGCCAGTTTAGGGATGCAGTCTCAATGCTAGGATAAGGGTAGGCGAGGACAAGGGTAATCCAAAGTAATTTCCAACATCCCTAGGAATGGAAGCCTTTGGATTCAGCACAATTTCAGCTGGCCTAGTGTCTTGGCCAGTTAAGATTCTGATCTAACTGCATACCCCATCTTCCATTAATTGTTCTATCTATTAACTGCACACCCCACTTCTTGGGGGAGTGAACAGTCTAATTGCATGCCCCACTTCTTGGGGAAGTGAGGAGCTGCTGGTAGTGAAGCTCAGCTCCTTATTTGTTGTCATTTCATGTTGCCTCCGTGTCTTCTTTATTTTAGAGACTTTCCGTTTGCCCATTTCATTTCCTTTGACTCGTTTTCTATGTTTATGTTTTTCAAAAGACTTCCCAATCCCATTTTTCCCCCTACATTGGGATTCAGGGTTGCCCTGACCCATTGTGGAACAAAACCAGAGCTGTCCACTTCAATCTGGGCCAACCCCAGATCAATTCAAATACCTTGTGGCGTGGGATTCAGGGTTTGGCTTCAGTGGGTGCACAGATCATAAATTACCATAATTTTGCCCTCTTTTTTTCTTTTACAAATTTCTCTTTTTTATTTCATTTTATTTTACTTTACCATGATTGAACTGCCATTAAAAAGAATAGTATCTATGGCAGAAAGGATATGTTTCAGAATATTCATGCATTCCACTTTCAACACAGCTTAACATCTTAACATGATCAGGGTTTTTTTTTTTTTTTTTTTTTGGTTCTCCTCAACCTCAGCTGCAGATGTTTTCATTGAGTTTTCCATAGAGATATCCGGTTATTTTCTACTCAGGACTATAATTTGTATAGAACCCAACAATGTAAATGATTAGTTCAGACTAATCCTTCCAGTATGCACCGCTTGGAACTTATCCACATCAGATTTTATTCTCCAACCTGCTGTCTGGTTGCCTCATTTTCTCTGGTTCCTCTGGTTTTCTTTGCAGTGTTTTCCAGTCTTGGCTCTCATAAATAATTTTGTGTCATTTGACACCTCACTCTTCACCCTTCCTCAAGATCATTAATAAATATATTAAATAATGCATGTGCAAGTATGGCTCTTTGGGGCACCCCACTATTAACCTCCTTCCACGTTGAAAATTGACCATTTATTCCTAATCTTTGCTACCTCTTAACTGATTTCTAATCCTTGACAAAACTTCACCTCTCACCCCAGGACTACTTCGTTTCTGTAATAGCCTCTTGTAAGAGACTTTATCAAAGGCTTTTTGAAAGTCCAAATGAATTATATCCACCAGCACTTCTTTCACCTACTATTTTCTTCACTCTTCCAAAGAATACTAATAGGTTGAATAGACACAGTTTTCCTTTACAAACCTTGAATTATTTTGTCCTTATCATATCAGGCTCATCTTCAGAGTTCTCATAACTCTGACACTAATTTTATTTCTAAAAAAAAATCCCTTCTTTTTTGTAGGCGGTTGTACAAGTCTGCAATTTCCACAATTACCCCAGAGACACCTGTAAAGACAAATACAGTATTGACTGCTCTCCAGTCTGCTGTTCTACTATATGATTTCCAAGAAAGATTATTCGAAATTTGTTTGGTTAGTGTTTAGAGAGCAGTAGGCTTGAGATATAGGCAACCAATCAAATAGATTATGCCTGTGACTGCAGTCCTGAGTGCAGAGTGTTTGAGTCCCTTTGAAGTCACTGGATCTGAAGCAGCTGAAACTGCAGGATGAATTGGACCCAACAATTCCATGTTAAAGATATGTTTATGGGCCAGTTACTCCTCTATGCTGAGTTCTTTCAGATGGGTTTCCAAGCAACATGCACAGGCTGAGGACACCGGCTTATTTATTAAGGATTAAGCATTTATTTACGTGACCTTGCTGCATTTGAGATTCATTTTAATTTCTTTTGAGTTACCAATTCTTAGGTGAAATTCTGGGTCATTTTAGAAGAAACACAAGGGAGAAAATGGCTACTAAGCTTCTCAGGCATAAGGTAGTCACAGTGGCTGTTCATTGTTGGATGAATGAACCAAGGTAAAGAAGACATTATAGGTAGAAATGATTACAAGGCAGCCCCTTCTCAAAAGATAAACGGTGTTTAAAATATTTGATGGCCACCTTTCTTTTGGGAAATCGCTATATTTTTCCCCTGATTATCCTTAGAAATGTTTCTCATTTTAAACCTCCAGTTGCTATTTGCTCAGCCGGATCTGTCTCTAAGCAACATTCAGTGTTCTCCATGTTTAAATTTCTGCAGTAATCAATTTTAGAGAAGACTGTGTGTCGAGGACCAGTGTTCTCAAAAGAACCTTAGAAAATATGTCCATCTATCTCTGTGTGAAATCAAAATTCTCAAAACTCTGCCTAAAGTTGATTTTGGAGGGGAAAAAACACACGCTAAACAGAACATTATCCAGAGTGTACTGGGAAAAAAGAAAGGTTGCTCAAGATGTCTTTTATTTTCATCTCAGAAATCCTCTTAAAATAGCCATTTTAAAATGAGCCAGTCAACCAAACAGAAATTGTAGAATTTAAAGCAAGATGCTATATAATTCTGATTGCTTCCATAAAGTCATTACAGTAAAAACCTGTCCTTTGTCACCATTTCAGCTTACTTCATAGATTTTTGTTCTGTATAGAACAGAACAATGAATTCAAGAATCTACTATCACTAATCTCAGATGAACAAAGATGTGTCCAGCCATATTAGTAGCAGAGGCAGGGATAGCCCCAAGCTCAGATAATGAATTTTAGTCCCATCTAGAGGGAAATTTGTATGTCTACACTCTGGCAACTGCCCAAGATTAGAAGGAGAAGAAGTAAATCCATATGTGTACTGAAAATAAGCCAGCAACAATCTAAACCAACCACAAAAGAAAGAGCCCCCACCACTGCCACCAGAATAATGTGAGGTGAGCATGTTGAAACTCTATAAAATATAGCGGCCAAAATCTTATTGTATATTGACATGACTGCAAGAGGAATCACGGAAGTTGTCATTTCTGATTGAGGCTTATTGGCACAGCCCAGCAGGCAAAATTGAGTGTACTTAAGATGACATGCATATTTGAAGTGTGCATTTTGTGTGACCAAGGGAGAAGGTCAGGCAAATCTCAATCCCAGGTTCAATGATCTTGTGGGGCACTCTGGTCTTCAAAGCAGAAGGCAAAGGGTCCACTTAGTGGTGTGCCAGGGGTATCCTATTTCCTGCTATTTTGTAGGCTGACTAGAAGAAGCTTGGGTGGATGCATTGGCCAGCAAACAGGTCACCTGACAGTTGGATTCATTGCCCTTATGCTGCAAGTCCAAATACCCAACTGAGATCCAACCTTCACTTTACCAGTTAGCTGCAGCAACTTCCATGATTTTTCTTGCATGCACATAGTTATACAAGAAGATTCTGGCTAAAGTTTATAAAACAGAAGAATGTTGAATGGTATGGTTCTCCCCGGTTTTCCTGTAATTAAGTCTTCTGTATGGGATATATAAAGAAGGTGATCAGTTTAGCTGGAGTTGAAATCACAGTATGACATCATGAAACATGTGGAATATAAATGGTTGCTACTTTGGCCAGATGTACTGAAAATGGCCACAAAGGACTGATACACAATGTTATCCCAACCCAGGTGTGACAGACAGTCTCATAGGCTTTGTAGTTCTCTGTTTCCCTTTCAAAATGTCTGAATACCATGGAAATCCTGATCAGTTATGGCCAATTTCTGAATACTCATCTCCACTTTGCTTTCTATGTAATGAGTCTGGGATGACATATCTCTAATTCAGAGCTGTGAAGTGAGTGGCCCCTGAGCCCTCTATCTTTTTATTTCAATCCTCTGCATTGCATGATGCTGAGCCTGGGTAGTACAGTGGTAGTGACAGACTGCTGCATTTTTGTACTTCAACATGTGTGCCTTGTGTTAAACCGCATTTCCCCCTTATTTCTGTCATTTCACTAAAACAAATCTCAGCAGCATGTGGTAGCAGCAGGGCTAGGGGAGGGAACTGGCCTCCAGACACACTGAAACTTGTCATACTTGCTCTGAGAATGAGGACTCATATTATGGGGAGAATGGGCAGCTAATAGGCTCAGTGGACCAGCAGGTGACTATGTTGTCATTACTGGTCAAGGTTGGCCCACATGATGGACAACTCTAGTATCTACCTTTTTTGTGGCTCTTTGGCTCAGCCAATTACAGTTTATGGACTCCTGTGAAGAGAAGATTTTTTAAGGAGAGGCAGAATGAGTTCAAGTGTGGTTTGAGTCAGAAAAGGATGATTGAGAGTTTGGCTGTTGTAGTGAAAGGAGAGTGTTTGGGGGAGTTTGAATATGGTGTGAAAATTAAAGGAACTAAGAAATAGTTTGAGGACCCTTTGAAGTGGATGCAAATGTAACAATCAGTTAAATTACTATTGACATCTATCTCAGTATAGTTTATTACCCCTTTCTAGTCTTGGGAATAAAGCTTCTATTTTTATGTTTATTCCTGCCTCAAGCTGCAATGACACTAGCAAGCTGAATCGCTTTGAGAATTCAGTCTTGCTGTGATGGCTGAATTCATAGCCAGTGATCATACTGAAACTGCGGATTGATTCAGGAGCTCAGTGTTCATACTTGATGCAATGTGATTTGCATTTCAGCTCACAGACCCCCTTCTTAGAAAACTTTAAGATAAGATTAACATAATTACAAATAATGTCTCCATCAATGGTTATTGGTTAGCCATGGAACCACTACACTCAACGACACTATTTCACCAAATAGCAGTTCCAGGGAGAATTTCATACCTTACTTCGTGGGTTTCCATGACCACAGGGAACTGTCATATACTACACCGTGCCATTGATCTAGCTAGTTTTCTATTGTCAACTCTAACTGGCAGAAAATCTCCAGGGTTTCAGGCAGGTCTCTTTCCTAGCATCACTTGGAAATTCTGGTGTTGTCCCATCCAACTGCTAGTAAAGCCCAATACTTCTGAGTTTCCAAAATCCAATAATGCTGGATATGTTTAAGGCAGCAAATGCTGAGATTCAGTGAAAGACTGGCAAAGGGAACCACCCTGCTGGTGTACTTACATGGGGATTTCAAGCTTGGAGAGGACAACAGAGATGTCTAGCCTGTTGGTTGTCTATTCTGATATTGGTAAAACCAGCTGTGATCTTTTGGCAAAGCCCACAGGACAATCAGTGACCACCTCAGCTTCTGAGCTGAAAAAGGCCAACCTGTTGTACAGTTATGCAAGCATACTGTTTCTTTGCATACAGGCCATGGTTTGCCATTGTGTGGAAGAAGATATAGTAGGACCCCCATATCTGTGAAGGATCTGTTTCACGGTCTACCGTGAATGACTGAAACCATGGATAGTAGTGAACCCTATATGCAACATACAAGGAGGTGGAGCAAAGGCCACACGGGAGTGGGGCAAAGGCCAGAAGGCCTACCTCCTTGTATGCTGTATACAAGCTCTGGTAAACTGCAGATAACTGAAACCACGGACACCAATCTCACAGATGCAGGGGTCCTACTATATTTACCTAAATTGATTCATGATCTGACTGAGCAGTTCTCTTGGATCTACTTCTATCCAGGAGTCAAGCTGAAAAGAATATTTCCAAAAACAAACTAAGTAATGTACTAAATGGTTTTTTTCTCCCCATATGGGTATACTTTTTTTTTAATGCAGGTGTTTCTAATAATACAAAGAGTCCATTCCCCTCCAATGATTTGATATGTAATCTGTTCAGCTCATATATAGTTGTAGCTTTGCCAACCTCATATTGCAGTAACAAGAAAAAGACACATTATTTTTCTTTCATAAATGACTTGTCCAGATTTTAGAAACTTTATGAAAAGCTTCTAAGACAAATTCTTGAGAGGAAACCAGTAGCTTTATCTCCATTTTATCAGATTGAAAGATCCTTAGTTAAGTGCTTGTTTGTTTGCTGAATAGGAATGTCAGTGGAAGTTACTTTTAAAAGCAGACACCACTGTACCAGTAGAAGACACTGGAGAGAGCTAGCCTGTCCTTTCATCAGCCCTTGCTGTTACTGAGTACGAGAAACCCAGTCACTGGCATTCTTTAGATATCATGGCTTTGTATGAATTGCTTACGTACTTTCTTCTGCTTCTGATAGCACAGTAAAGCATCACTTCCCACTTAATCAGAAAACATTAGCAGGAAGTAGGAGTATGCCCACTGGCTTGCTGCAGATCTACAAGATTTCAGTAGGTCGTGAGATGTACATGCACATTTTTATTGGGGTTTAGGACCTCTAACCCTTGTGGTAGCTCAAATGTTGACCAACTGCATTGCACAGAAAAGGTTCCAAATTCAGTCACAGCATCTCCAGTTAAATTGTCAAGAAAACTAGAAAATGATTGGCAAAACTTCCTTTGTAAACTCTGGAGAACCTCTGCCATTTATAACAAACAGTACTGGGGTAAGCTTTCTGACTCAGCATAAGACACTAGTCAGCACTAAGAATATTACTTTAAATGTTTTTTAAAAGGCCATACCCCAGTAACTTTGATCACAACTGATTTACAATTAAACTTTAATAGGAGTGCCACTATTCTTTATTACCTTACAATTATAAAGAAATTATTATGGAATCATAATGTACGGAATTGTAGTCTAGAAACCATAATACAATCCTTATGCTATACTTTAATTATAGTCAATTAGTTAATTGCACCTTTGTTGTTGTGAAAAGAAATTAAATTAGAAGCATTTACTTCTAAACCTTGGATTTGGAGGATTTTTAGTATTGCAAGCATTCAAAATACATATCAGGCTCAAATTGAAATCCACAGTTGGCAGGAAGGGGCAACTAAAGGACTATGAAATATGTGGTGTTTTTAAAATGAATTAAAAGGGAGAGAATGCTTTTCCTACTGGAGAACAGAATGACTCTCCAAGAGGTGGCCCATGTCATGTGTTACTTCTGCATTTCATAGTACGAGCACAAGCCGACTGAGGCTGAAAGCTGTGTGACAATCAGTTCTATTTAAATTGGTAAAATGGTGTATTTTTATTCTTAAATATTTTATGACATGTAGCATTTATATTTTAGAATCCCATTTCTGTGTCTTGTATAATATTAGATTTTCAACAGCTTTTATTTGTATTAAGATGGAAGCAAATTACACCTTTAAACCTCGGCAGTGAATGAAGGAAATTGAGGAGGAGTGAAGATGTGCAACATAGGGCTAAAATGGTGCTGCTGTTTCGCTAGGAAGTGAAAGAACCCTCTGAACACACACTGCTCAAGGGCTGAGAATTAATATGTGACCAGAAGGAAAGATGGGTGCAATGTAGGCCCAGCCCAGGAAGTAGGACAGGATAGATGGCTCTGAATTTCTTATGTAATAAATCCAAAGAGGCTTATTTCCAGCTGGGGTCTTAGTCACTGTTAGGTTCTCTACTGCTGCATGTGTTTTTGTTTAATAAGCCAACATTTTAACGATATTACCTACTGATGGGGCAAAAACTCTTGCTCAGGCATGGAACTGGGTTTTGGAGATTAAGTCATTTCCTCCTGAACCTGAATGAACCAGGTGGTTCCCCCAAACTTGGAAAACAATGTTGTTCCTGCAACAATGCCTGATGTCACTCTCTCTGTGTCTTTCAATCTGTCTCTCCTTTAACCTCTGTTGACCTGGCTTGCTGAAGGAAGGAATTAAAAAGTGGGAAAGGCTTCTTTTTTTCCTCAGTTCCACTCCTGTTGAAGTACCAAGAAAGGTAAGTAGGTTGGGGAAAATAGGGGAGGAGAAATTGGCAAAAAAAATGGGGAGAGGGGAAGGGAGAAAACATACTGCTACTTTTGTTTTTGGTGCACATGGAAATCTGTGGATTTTCAGGGGCAATGATATTGGAAGGAAGAATTATAGACCTCCTCAGTTTGTATTTCTGGGTCAAGTAATATGAATTCTGCTCATAGTCCTTTGGTTTTGTTTGTCAATACCCCATTTTGGGTTTGGCTGTGGTGATACCACTTTTGGATCAACACTGTGTGTCAATCACGTAATAGAAAGGTTACAAATGAGAAATCTGGAGACAGAGGCCTGACAGAGGCATGGTTGATCTACAGTGTATGCCTGAACAGAGAATTGAAACATATGTGAGGAACACAGGTCTGTGTATACTGCCCTGCTTCCATGAACATTACAGCTTTAATCTTCCTTCAGGAAGGTCTGAAGAATGTTTCTATATATTTTCAGATGAACTTGTGTAGAAAGCTCAGTGTAATGAGGAGTGTTGCTTTATCAAGATTCTCAATTGTGTGGTGGTCATGGTCACATTCACGAAGTTCAGGTTAATGTATGTGGACATCCCCTTCAAATCTTTTTATTCAATGAAAGACTGAGAAAAGAACATGCAGGGGAACACTGGGAGTCGAGGCTTGCATCCTCTACCCCCTACTTATCTTGCAGTTCCCTGTTCAAGCACAGTGTCCATATAGGGCTGTTAATGTAGTCCTTTCATAACTCACTCATAGTATGAGCAGAGAGATGCCTCACACTCAAAAGCTGGGGTGAAGTGCCACCACTTCTCAGACCATGAGTGGCCCCTTAATCCTCTGTATTGTGATTGTGCCTCATCCATGAGTCAGGTGTGCCCTTGTCTCCACCAAACATTGTGTTCCATGATGGAGTAGCAGAGAGACCCAAATTGTTCCTTCTCACAATCAAAACAGACATTTGTGTAGATATTGACCATTATTTTTTGTTCATTCATTCACTGAAAGAGCAATTTCATTTGATTTAGTATAGAGAAAATGACAGGGAAAAGCAAAAAAGAGGAAGCATATATGATAAAGTATTCTAGTACAGCAACCAGTTTCCACTTGCAGAACAAATGCAGTGTCTCAAGATGCTTGTCAGCAACCGGAGCCATTGAGTTGCTGTTTCATTGTTTTAAGTAGAAAAAGAGTCTCTGTAAGACTTAAGATTTTCCATCACTCTTTCCAACAATTCTGTTGAACGTTATATGCAGTATAATGATGAAATTACTTGTTAAGCCTTAAGAAAGGAACTTTAGCTGAATAATGATGGACTATTTGAAATTAGATGCTATATGTTGTACTTAATGACAAGATGTTAAGTCTGGACAAAACCATGACCTCAAATCACTCTTGGTATTGCTCTTTTACTGTGCATGCACATTTTTTCCTGATAATATTGGCAAGGCTTGATTGCAACATGAGATAGTTGATGGATTCAAACCAGTAAATATAAAACTAGTGATTTTACAGTGTAGGTAATTACTTTAATTGACATAAAAATTCTACTACTAATAAATTTTAATCTGCATTTTGGACAAAATACTGAATTCAACAGCTGCAATCATAGTAAGTCACACTAGAGTAGGCTCATTGAATCAATGGAGATAAGGTGAGTCAACTTTTCCATAAAATCCTTTTATCCAAATGGACTTACTCTGATTGTAACTTATTATTCTAAAATAAGTAGCAACTTGAGTAGGCCCATTTGAATCAATGGAAATTATGGAGGAGTTGACAAGTTATGACAAACAAACAAACAAACAAGCAAACAAATAAATAAATAAAGAAATATTGCAGTAACAATTATAATTTTACGGATGAGTTCTTATATTAAGTATGTATACCATGTATTAAACATCTGTGCATATTTGCATTTTTCAATAGGTTGTGAATTTGACATTGTGCCAAATACTTAATTATTCCAATTAGTTCTTGAAATTATTGCTTGTGAAAATATTGTTTACAAACAGTATGAATATGTAGTACAAATAACATAAAATTGTGTAACATAACAGAACTTCATTATGTGTTTTCCACACCAACCTCTGGACTCTATTTGCCAATGTGTTTGTGATGAACAAATCAGAGAGGTCTCTCCCATGGGAAGCTAGGCTGACCCCATCTTTGTTGTCCTTCTGCAAGCAGCAAAAACCTTTCTCTTCAGGCAGGCTTTCCCTTAATAACTGGTGCTCTGAGAGAAGTTTTTAAATGGATTGTTGTGCTCTGTTGTTTTAAATGTGCTTTAGTATGGGTTTTATTACTGTTTTGAATATAATACTTGTTTAATTCTTTTTTAATACTTGTATGCCTACTGTTTTTAGCTTTTAAATATTATTATTTTTTAATGATGTAAGTCACCTTGGGTTCTTTTTAAGGAGAAAGGTAGGATAAAAATATTTTAAATAAATAACTAAGGGAAAACTCCTGCCTGCTTGTTCTCCTGCCCACTTCTTTGAAAGAAAGAGGAGGCCATGCTAGGGGCGTGAATTCTACAGCACCTCACTCTCAGCACCTCACTCTCAGCAAGAAGCCAAGAAAGAAAAGCCCCACTTTTTTTTCTTGAAGTAAGATTTCTCTGCACTTTTTGTTTGTTTGTTTGAGAGGGAAACAGAAATCTTGTATAGCTTCTCAGATTTTTCATGATCACATTTTTCTGCAAGAAGCATCAAGCTAGGCAGAAATAATATGTTTCCTGGGCAACATGTCATCCTTCTTGCACAAGATTCTCCAGTAAGGGCATTTTAGATGCTCAGAATTTAATGGCTTCTTGTGTGGCTCACCGGCTATGGAATGCACTCCTACATAGTGGTCTGTTTCCACTGTGAATGATTTTAAGAGAGGAGAAAAACCACATATTTTTAGACTGGCATTTGATGTTTTAACCTGCACCACTCCGCTGTTTTAAATCTGTATCCTTTGCAATTTTAATGGGTTATATATACATGGAACTATTGTTTTTATGGCTAACATTTTCCTCTTATCTTATGTTTATACAGAATGCCTGAATGCAGCTATAATTTAATATAGTTATAACTCGATTATTGGTAGAGATGGGGATATTTGTATTTGTATATGAATACAAATGTCTCCGTTGCAGCTGGCCCTAATGAGGGTCCAGCACCCAGGACCAGACTGTCCACTAACACATCCTGCCACAGCATCAGGCCCGCTCATCCTGCCAATGGCGCCCAGAGCTCTGCTCTCTTCCTACTCGATTGGCCACTCCAGGGGGGAGGATGGGTCTCCCTGCACAGCTGCTTGAGTGGCCAGCTGAGCAGGAAGAAAGGGGAGCTTTGGGCGCTATTGGCAGGATGGGCGGGACCATCACCACAGCAGGATGCATGAGTGGACAGTCCAGTCCCAGAGGCCGGACCCTCATTAGAGCCAGCTGCAATGGGGACATTCGTATTTGTATATGAATATGAATATCCCCATCTCTAATTACTGGTAAAGTGTACTTTTCAAACTAACATAACTGCAAGAGTGGATGATACCTTTTATTGGACCGCAAAAGCCTTTGACTGTGTGGACCACAGCAAATTATGGCAAGTTCTTAAAGAAATGGGAGTGCCTGACCACCTTATCCATCTCCTGAGAAATCTATATGTGGGACAGGAAGCAACAGTTAGAACTGGATATGGAACAACTGATTGGTTCAAAATTGGGAAATGAGTACGACAAGGCTGTATATTGTCTCCCTGCTTTTTTAACTTATATGCAGAATACATCATGCGAAAGGCTGGACTGGAGGAATCCCAAACCGGAATTAAGATTGCTGGAAGAAATATCAACAACCTCCGATATGCAGATGATACCACTCTGATGGCAGAATGTGAGGAGGAATTAAAGAACCTCTTAATGAGGGTGAAAGAGGAGAGTGCAAAAAATGGTCTGAAGCTCAACATCAAAAAAACTAAGATCATGGCCACTGGCCCCATCACCTCCTGGCAAATAGAAGGGGAAGATATGGAAGCAGTGACAGAGTTTACCTTCTTGGGCTCCATGATCACTGCAGATGGTGACAGCAGCCATGAAATTAAAAGGCGCCTGCTTCTTGGGAGGAAAGCGATGACAAACCTAGACAGCATCTTAAAAAGCAGAGACATCACCTTGCCGACAAAGGTCCGCATAGTCAAAGCTATGGTTTTTCCAGTGATGTATGGAAGTGAGAGCTGGACCATAAAGAAGGCTGACCGCCGAAGAATTGATGCTTTTGAATTGTGGTGCTGGAGGAGACTCTTGAGAGTCCCCTGGACTGCAAGGAAAACAAACCTATCCATTTTGCAGGAAATCAACCCCGAATGCTCACTGGAACGACAGATCCTGAAGCTGAGGCTCCAACACTTTGGCCATCTCATGAGAAGAGAAGACTCCCTGGAAAAGACCCTGATGTTGGGAAAGTGTGAAGGCAAGAGGAGAAGGGGACGACAGAGGACAAGATGGTTGGACAGTGTCATCAAAGCTACCAACATGAATTTGACCCAACTCCGGGAGGCAGTGGAAGACAGGAGGGCCTGGCGTGCTCTGGTCCATGGGGTCACGAAGAGTCGGACACGACTAAACGACTAAACAACAACAACAACAAAAAAGTAAATAAGTAGTAAGCTTTTGTGAATGAAATCCACTTCTTCAGGCTAAGCACACACCCTTCATGGACCACCCACTCTTGCATTTGTGTAATCTTAGGAACCGCACAGCCTATTCCTTGTTCTTTCTGGACTACATAAGATACCATTAATGGCCGGACTCAGCACCACCTACAAGACATTGTGGACTCTCAACACCAACCACATGAATTCTTCACATCAACAAGAGGTGTCCAGAATATGAAGAAACATCTCCTTATGCTCACTAGGTAAAACATTACTCTGACTTTTAATTGGGCACAATTGGCTGCTTCTACCTGGTGAATGAACCAATTTATAACCTCTGACTTGTGCTAGAAGCTGCTAAGCTGCTGTGTTGTCTTTCCCCACCCCCACAGCTAAAAAGAAACTTTACCTTTCAAGCAAGCAATGCGAGTGTGTGTGGGGCAGTCACAGGGTAATTGGCAGCCTTTTGGTCTCAAGAGAAGGGATGTAAAAATTCCAAGCCTTGCTGCAGAGACACTAGAAGCCCAGGATTATCTCTCATAGGCCTGTATCATCAGTTTTTGAACTCTTGTCTATACTTTTTCTGCACTGTACATCAAGGAGGTGTGCTTAGCCTAAGGAAGTTGATTTCATTCATGAAAGCTTGCTACTTATTTACTTTTTTAGTGGTCCAATAAGTGGTTATTTAGTGGTCCACCCACTCTTGTATTTGTGTAATCTTGGGGACCACATGGCCTATTCTTTGTTCTTATCACAATAATTAGTTCTGAACCATAGCTATATCCTTATATGCCTTTTTTACCCCTGAGCAAACATCTTGTTGTATTAAAATGTATATATGAGTGCAGAATGTTTCTTGTGAAGTATTTATATATCTGTGCTGAGGGATTATTTGATTTAAAACTTTGTTACTTGAACTTCCTGATGCTACAGTTGTAGAAAAGGTAATGTTTTATTTTTCCCCTCACTTCTCAGTGGATAATGTACATCCATAACTCTTCAGATTTTATTTTTGTAACCACAGCATGCCTTTACTGTGGAAGTATTTTAGTAAAGAAGGTGAATCTAGTAATGCATTATGGATTATGGTGAAATATGAATTAGAAATTATGTTGTTCTTGGTAGACCTGATGGAAAGCCTGAATTTTATTAAAGACATGCTGGAAAATTGTGACTTCCTTTTTTATCTCTGTTCCCCACAGCTATGCAGGCAAGGAAAAGGTTATTGTTTAAAAAGAAAAACATTCACAATCTGGGTGCGTACCTACAACGTAATATAACTTTAAATATATATAGGTCTTCTCTCTCTAATCCCAGGATTTCAATTGCCTTACTTGATTTCCTAAAATAATTTTGTTTCCATTCATCAGGTTTGTGTTTTGTTGATCTATGGACCAATCTGGACATTTTGTTTGTAACTTATTTATGTAGACTGGAAACAGTGATTTTCTGAAAAAAGCTGACACAAGGGATTCATCTAGATCTGGACATTCTTCCAACCTTGAAGCAGCAGTGCTGCAGATCAGCCCCATCAGGTGCAAATAACGACTCTGAGGAGAGCTACACAATTGTCGTCCATGGCTCATGGGAAAGGGTTGGGCTGTTTCCTTGAGCTGTGGTTCCAAGCCTCCATAGAACCCAAAATACCTACTTTATACCAGAAAACATGTGTGCCCCATCCTCAGTACACTGTTTAAACATTCTACTTAGATAATTGTTGATATTCTGTTGCTTAGAGTAGACCCATCAAATCAAATGAACTTATGGAGGAGTTGACTCACCAAATCCCCACTGATTCAATGGGTCTATCTGTGACTTACTACATTAAGGAGCAGCATTTCAGTCAAGGTATAATTTAACTCTAAATTAACAGAACATTTCACATTAATTGCACAACATAAGAGCATAAGCAGAGCCCTGCTGGATCAGGCCAAGGGCCCATCTAGCCCAGCTTCCTGTATTTCACGGTGGCACCACCAGATGCCTCTGGGGGCACACAAGACAACTAGATACCTGTCTCCTGATAACACTCCCCTGCATCTGGCATTTTGCCTTTCTTTGCACCCAGTCTCCTACTGTGATATAATTGATGCATACCTTGTTCTGGATGGGGCTTCCTGCTTTAAGGGAGAAAATTTAAACTTTAGGGGTGCTTGTTGATTTGACACTTCTGTTTGGCACAGTGGCAACTGTGGCATGAGGTGCCTATTACAGCTGTTGCAATTCTACCCTTTCCTAAAAGATAAGGAGCTAGACCTAATTATTAGCCCAAACATGAGCAGATACTTTGAATGAGAAGAGACAACCCATATACAAGTTAATCATTACTTACGTTGGGACCAACAAATAGATTTGGCCCAAAGACCTCTCCTCAATGAATCATACCAGTATAATATCTTGATTTGATTAGAATGATCAAAGATCTATTTCATCCAGCATTCTGTTTGCATAGTGGCCAACCAAATGCCACAGGAAGTTCACAAGAAGCACATGGGTGCAACTGCAGCCTCCTGTACATAATCCTCAGCAATTAATGCTCAAAGGCATATTGTCTCAAGGAGTATAAGTAACACATAGTCATCATAACTAGTAGCTACTGATATCATCATCATTGTCTTAGAACTGCAGAGTTGGAAGGCACTCTATGGAACATTCTTCATGGGTTTTCTTCTAATTTTCACTTAAATTAATCCACGTTAGGAACCATTCCTACATCTTCTGATATCAAATTCAAGTTTGACTATATACTGATTATATTCCCTAATGTACAGGCAAATCTGTTAGTTTCACTTTGTAAAACACTTGAATTTTGTGAATTTTGGAAAATTCTGATTGAGAGCAAACTGAAGCAAAATTCTCTCTCATCACTAAATTATTTCCTTATATCAGTCCTAGGTCTCCAAGCTTCCTTTGATGATCTTGGCTTCCAGTTCTATGAGAGAAGGAGGAAACCCAATCCACTTGTTTAGTCCCAGGAATAATCACTTTGAATTATATGGCACTGCCTTCTAATAATCTTTCCTTATACAGCACTTGCTCCAGCTTCTTGGTAAGTCTGATTGCTTGCTTCTGGAAAAAGAAGGCTGTGACCAGGGGCCTTAAAAAGAAAAAAGCAGCCCAAGAAAGTACTGCATTCTGGATCAGCCGGAGATTCCAAACGGTATTCAGAATCAGACTTTGCATTGGGAATGATTGTATGGTGAAGACTGAAGACTACTAACAGCTGCTCCGTCGGCGAGTGCGCTTCGCCACATGGAGCCTCTTTGCCCTCCCCCCCAGGATAGTGCGAGACTGATTGTATCGCAAACACGATCCTGGGGGCGCGCGTGAGTGTCTATTTAAATATGCAGTCAGTGTGAGTTATACTGGTCAGTATGAGTTATACTGGTTTCCTTTTGGGGCCGGGTAGGAATTTTTGACCCATCGCTTGATTGGCTGTTAGTGGCAGGGATTTTTCGCCTATCCCACACTGATTGAAAAGTGAGGCTGTTAAAGAATGGTTGCTAGGTTGGTCACGCTGGTGAGTAGTGTGGAAGGAAGTTGGGTCGGTGAGTCCCGGTGAGAACACAAGCAAGGATATAGCACATCCAAACTCCCAGCGCTGCAGATTGTGAGAGTACAGTGTGTGTGTGTGTGGGGGGGGAAAGAGGTGCTGGGGCCAAGCCTGGACCAAAAGCCACCAATGGAATCGGGGGCTTGAGGCCCGGGGGTGGTCAGAGCAAGGCCGGCTGGAGTTACGCTGTCTTAGGACCGCGCAGCTTCAGGGCATGGGACTCGCCCATTATCTGGAGAAGGGGTCCCGGGAGACCCTATATACTTTTTCCGCACTACAGCAGGCTCTCTGTTTTGAGATATTAAATATTGCATTGGTTAATAAAGCATGGCCCTGGTTTACCCCATCACTTTGTGTCTCGCGTTATTATTCTGGGGTGGGGGGCAATTCTAATTATATAGCCATGTTTATTGGGGAGGGTATTTCTATTAAATATTTGCTGCAAATGTCATCAAAAAGATTCTCTCCTTGCACTAGGAAACCTGAAGCAGATAGGAGGTTGGAAGCATGATATCAGCAATGTGTGTGTGTGTGTGTTTGTGTGCGTGTGTGCGTGTGCGCGAACTACAGTCCCACATCCCATACATACAATCTCTGTGAAAAATGTTTGTCTTAATTCTAAAATTACTGTTGCATATTTTACATGTCTGAAAATGTTTATCTTTGCTACTTTTGCTTAATATTAATACTCAGCAAGAGACAGACACAGAAATAATTTTATGTAAGTAGTTTCAGGGATGATCTACTTTTAGCCTCATTTTTATTTCCTTGTAGAAATGGGTATATTGCAGCCTGAGGGGGGCCTGTTTGGACCTCCATCTCCCAGTAAATGTGTACCTTTCTTCTCCCTATGTGGGGCCCCTGGTTGTGTATCATCTATGCTTAGCTGACCTCCTATTGCTTTAAATGAGGATTATCACAAGTGGTGATAAGTTAGTCCATAGGATGGTTGGACTAACTGTAATCATTGATTTTCAAGAGTTGTGCCCTGAAGGCTGTTCTATCGTTTGGTAAACGAACTCCCGTGTAAGAACTTTTCTCAGAATGCCAATTATTCTGTGTCTTACATCATTCTCTAGAACAATCGATTTGAACTATTTTTTTTTAAAAACTCACTTCAGTAAGTAATGAATTACTAATTCTACAATTACTTTTACATGACAGTAATGATACATTGCTTGTGATTTAAAATAAGTAATTACGAGGCTAAAAAATTCATTATTAAATTACATAATTCTTCAAAAGTCATACTTTAAACTTCAATAATGTTATGAGTGCCTCATAATAAAGCAATTCTCCAAAGGGCAGCACATTTATCATTTTGAAAAGAAGACCATCTTTTTCTTTTCTTTTGTTTTCTGTTCCATACGTGACTTGGGTACTCCAAAAATGAGATGCTCAGCTGGAATCACAGTTGAAGAAGGAAGCAGACAAGCTGGAAAGTGTCCAAAGCAAGACAACCAGGATGAGAAAAGGTCTGCAAATCAAGCTTGTGAGGAACGATTGAAGGAGATGGATATGATTAGCTTGGAGAAGAGAAGACTAAGAGGTGATATGATAGCCATCTTCAGATTATTGAAGGGCTGGCACATGAAGGTAGAGCAAGTTTGTTTTCTGTTGCTCCAACAGGGGGCTTGAAGTAATAAAGTCATATTACAAGAAAGAAGATTTCACCTGAAGAGTAGGAAGAACTTCCTGACATTAAGAACTGTTTGACAATAGAATGGGCCTCCTCAGAGGGTAGTGAACTCTTCTTCACTGGAGTTTTTTAAACAGAGATCAGATATCCACCTGTCAGAGATGCTTTAAGTAGAGTTTTTCTGCTTGGCAAGGGGTTGGACTTGATGACCCATAGGGTCCCTTCCAGTTCTATAGTTCTTTGACTGGATGACCAAATGACTCTAACATGTACATGTAGTATGTGTAGGAGTTAGTAGAGGCAGCTCAACATTCTTTCCCTGCCTGTCTCCATGAATCAAGGAGACAGGCAGGGAATCCAGTCTTTATAACTTTCTTTTGGGTCACGCTCAAAAGGTTCTGGCCTTAGAAGCCAGTCTTTATGATTTTATTTTTGGTCAGACTCAAAAGATTCTGATCTACCTGCACATTTTAGAAGATACGTACATGGCCCTTGACATGTAGTCAGTAAACAGGGTATCCACCAGAAGCATACTGCCTTGTACCAAGTATGAGTCTGATTAACTGAGTAATTTGTTACAGTGCAAATCTTTCCCCTATACACACCCACACTGCTTCACAAATGCTTACACAGTGAGACATTAAGTGTGCATAGGTTCCCAAGATGAACACTTGTTTCCAACTGTGTTTTTTTTTTTTTTTTTTTTTTTTTGAGGGAAAAATCTACCTATAGTTTGTGGAATGTTGTCTTTTGTGCACTATTCCCAGTAGGTACCACCCTTGTGTATTATATAATAGCTGGAATCCTATTGGTGTCCATATATAAGGTATGTGTAACTTGCCACGGCTAATAGTAGCTAATTGACAAGGCATTGGAACACATCTTGGTTGTACAATTGGGCGGATGACCAGTCACACAAACTCATCAATTCGCTGCAATTAGCTGCAACAAGTTATGCAAAAGTTATGCAATCACTAATATAGTTCTGGGCAATGACTAATAATACATGCAATGCACCATATACGTCCAGGTACTACTTATATGTGTAGTATTTCTGATATAAACCCAGCATCTACCATCTTTCATTTGAAGTGAACTAAGAAGAGCTAACACCTTGTGAGGTAAATGGCTTACTTGTTAAAGTAGTATTTCTAAAATTACCTTGCTCATATTTGTAATATTTTCTTGACATAGCAATCACTGTATTTGTGTCAACAGCACTGGGGCATATTTTATGTTCTTTGTCATTACATCAGATAATCATAACTTGTCAGGTGCCACACATAATTATGAAAGCAAGCGGATATAAATTGTGTCTGGCTTAATAATACATGTTAATATTTTAAAGATACTTCAGAAAAAAGTAAATTGCTTTTTCAGCATTAGTGTAATCTATTATATAACATTAATATGCATAACAGATGGTTCTCAGAAGAGTAAAGAGGATATTATTTTGATTTGATTTTAATTAGATATATATATTGTCTCTTCCATTATATATTACCCACACTAATACTGTAAGAGGCTTTTATGCATAATATTAAGAGATTTATTGTGCTCCAAACTTTTAGATATCACTGGTGTCATACTAGTATTTTGAACAATGCAGGAGAAAAATAGATTAGTTTTCTGGAGATTTTTTTGGGTGGTGGTGTCATTTTTAACAATGATATGTCTATAAAAACACATTCAACCCACCTCGATCTTGTTCCAAAGTCTTTGTTATGAGAGCATATTGTCATTTAGCAGGAAAGTGTTTATAATCTTCACATTTTGCAGAGAGTCTGGAAAATGTATTTCTTAAATATTTGAATCCCTAATCTTTCTAAAGAGCTTAGTTGTGTCATTGGTGGATTCTCAGCTTTTAACAGTCCTATGATATGCATTGGTCATTCATTTGTTTTTAGATTTTGTGTATCATTTTTTTGTACCAAAAATACTATACAATAAAAAAATCATGAACATAAAAATTGCAGGGTCGGGTTGTGAAACAATAACACATCCAACAAGACAGTCAGTGATCTGCACAGCTAAGTGAGGATTTGAACACAGATCTCTCTGATCTAACACTTTATCTTAATTTGTTCTTTTCTACCTCTGATGATAGTGTCGTTAGCAAGACAGCCAATTTGGTGGTGAAGATCAGTACATCCTGTCACGTACCTCCTACTATTAACTTGAATTTTAATTAGCATATCTGATAATAGCCTGTTCTTGTAATAACATGTTCATGTTCCAGACTTTCTAAAGGGTACATTTCATGCTCTTTAATAAACGAAACACTTTGGGTATCTGGATTTTAATTGCAACCATGAGGCCTGATACTCACCGCAAAGGAGAATTGCTTGCCATTTTTCTACCCCTCCCCCCTGCAATGCTGGGAAAAAGCACAGGAGAGCTCAGTGCCACCAAAGCCATAGCCAACAGATAAGTATAAATAGCATAGGTTTTATTGTAAGATCTGTTTACTGCATTAGTTAGCTGTTTACTGCATTAGTTAGCTAATAATGTATAGTCTCAAAATAACGATAGCTACAAAACATATGGTAACAAACGTGTGACTGAAGTAAATGGTTACTTAAACTACCATTCATATAAAGAATAAGGCAGGTTTAGTGAACATGAAAATGAACTTCACCTTAGGCTATAGAGAAGAAGCCTTTAACTCCAGAATACTGGATGAGGGTCACATATCAAATGTTACAGATTTTACCCTAGATTGCTAAATCTTTCCAGGAAAGCTCTTGTCTCAGCCTATCCTGTTTGTTGTACCACATACTCAGTTTTTTTGTGCACTTTACAGAAGTCCTAAGATTGCAGGGAAAATATACTTTCTAAAAATGGATTTAGCTATATGTGTGCTCTCCATAAATCATCTAGGAGTAGACCTGAGATGAGACTTCCTCTCCCAGTTACGCTCCATCTTAAGCCCCTCCCCAAAGGCCGGTCAAAGCCTCGGAGCTACCAAGTGAACCACATGATGGAGGCAATGCCCTCTCCATGTGCATTGGCAAAGACTCCCGATAAGCCAGCACAAGGGTTTTTGTGATTCCACATGTCTCTCAGAATTAGAGATGGGCACAAACCGCCAGTTCAGCAGTTTGTTCTGGTTTTCTTCTCGGCCGAACAGATGTTTTCTGGTGGCCACCCACTAGCTTCCTGTGGAAGGGAATTCTAGAGTCTGGGAGCAGTGACAGAGAAGGCCCTCTCCCATATCCCCACCAAGCATGCCTGTAGTTGGTGGGACTGAGAGAAAGGCCTCCCTGATTATCTTAATGCCCAGTCAGGCTCATAGAGGGAGATGCAGTCTTTTAAATTGCTTGGACACAAACTATTTAGGGCTTTGTAGGTTAAAACCAGCTCTTTGAATTGTGACCAGAAAGGGATCACCAGCCTGTGAAACTGCTGTAACAGGGGGGTTATATGTTCCCTGTAACCAGCCCCAGTTAGCAATCTGGTTGCAGCATTTTAGACCAGTGGAGTTTCCAAACACTTTTCAAAGGCAGTACTGTGTAGAGCGCTTTACAGTAATCCAGCCAAGATGTAACTAGGGCAAGTGTTATCGTGGCCAGATCAGACCTCTCAAGAAATGCATGCAGCTGGTGCACTAGTTTTAATTGTGCAAAAGCACTCCTGGCCACAGCTGAAACCTGAGCACGCATGCTCAGAGGCAAATAGAGGAGCATCCCCAAGCTGTGCATCTGTGTTTCCAGAGGAAGTGTAATGCCATCCAGCAAAGGCTGAATCCTATTCCTTGATTTGCTTTTCGACTGACCAGGAGCACCTCTGTCTTGTCTGGACTAAGTTTCAGTTTATTCACCCTCATCCAGTCCATTTTTGTCACCAGACACTGATCAAGGAAACAGCTTCCTCAGATTTAGATGGAAAGAGAGATAGAGATGGGTGTCATCTGTGTACTGGTGACACCAAACCCCAAAATTCTGAACAACCTCTCCCAGTGGTTTCATGTAGATATTAAATAGAATAGGGAACAAAACAGAACCCTGAGGGACACCACAGGCCAAAGGCCAGGGTGTCAAACAAGAATCCCCCAGTACCACTCTCTGAGTTCTCCCCTCCAGGAAGGACTGGAGCCACTGTAAAACAGTGTCTCCAAGTCCAATCCCAGAGAGACGGCCCAGAAGGATACCATGGTCAATAGTAGCGAAAGCTGCTGAGAGGTCCAGCAGAACCAACAGGGAAATAATCTCCCTGTCCATATTCCCAGCATAGGTGTTCCACTAAGGCAGACTTCATCCCATAACTAGGCCTGAAGCCAGATTGAAATGGATCTAGATAATCCATCTCATCCAAGAACCCCTGGGGCTGAGAAGCCACAACTTGCTCCAGCACTTTGCCTAGGAATGGGATACTATAGACTGGTCAGTTCCAATACCATGTGGTCCAAGGAAGTTTTTTTCAATGATGGTCTTACTACTGCCTCCTTTAAGCATGCTGGGATTGTACCCTGCTGTAAGGAGGCTTTCACCACTCATCAGATCGACTCTGCCAGTCAACTCTCTGGCAACTTTTATAAGCTAGGAAGGGCAGGGATCCAGCAGACTCTTTACCTCTTCGAGGGTCCTGTCCACATCATCAGGCTGCAAAACTGAAATGTGTTCATTGAAACAGGATGGGCAGGGGTCATAGATATATCCACTGGACCTGTATTACCTACAGCATCCAAATCAGAGCAGATCTGAGCGATCTTCTCTGCAAAGTGCTGTGCAAACTCTTCACAGAGAGCTACAGTGTGGTCTGCACTATTTTCCTGGGGGCTGACCTGTAACAGGCCCTTGACCACTTAAAAAAACTCACTGGGTGACTCTGTACAGATGCAATGGTGGCAGAGAAAAATGACTTCTTTGCTGCCACCAGTGCCATGGAATATGCCTTCCAATGAATTTTGTGAACTTTGGTAAGTTCTGTTTTTTTAAAAAGTGCTCTGAAATGAAAATCCCCCTCCTGCAGGTGAATAAAAAAAAATCTATGTTGCCTTCTCCCAGTATTCTACAGATTTTGGGAATTCTCAGACTGACCAATGGATATTAATTTTCACACTGTGTTCATTTATATTGCTCTTTAGAACTTTGAAGAAAGAAATATTCCTACTCATTTCCTCCCACTCTCAGCTCACTGCACACAAGAAACATTGAGACATTCACTTCATTTGGGTACCCTCTTCATCTTGGCATCAGTCAGAAGTCAGCTGGCTGGGAACAGTGTGAGTCTGAGATTGGGCAATGCCCCATTTGTCCTAAAAGATGAGCCACCAATGCAACAGAGGTGACTAGGAATAGAATGTGTTCCATGCAGAACAGAAGCTGGAAGGATTGGCAGCAGATGCTTTTGTTGAAAGGGACTAAACTTTGAAAATGAGAAAAGTATGGCAGGTCGCAGTTGCTTTCCATGTCCTGCCAATCAGTTGACCATTGTGACCCCACCTGCCATTTAACATCTCCTGAAACATTAACAAATTTTCAGGGGAATTGTCATGGTAGCATAGTACAACAGAAACAGCAAAGAATCTTATGGCAAGATTCTTAAAGACTGACAAGATTTATTTGGCACAAGCCTTGTCGATTCATCTGGAGAAGAAGGCTAGAGTCTATTAAGCTTAAACCAAATAAGATTTTCATCTCAGTTCCCTCATATCATAGAATTAAGACTTTCAGTCCCAAAACCAAGCATATTGACTACTTGGGCATCTCAAACTAGTCTTTAAGGTGCCACTAGACTCTTAACTGAAAGCTTAAAGATGTCTGATGTGTATACAGTAACAACAAAATGGGGAAATTCCTTTCACAGTCTAAAAAAAGCAACTGGTGAACCAGATACTTTTGAGATTTCAGTGCAGGCCCCAACTGTCCTGAAAGCTGTCAGAAGAAGCTGCACATGTTCCAACAAGCTGAACAGAAGCTTCAACAACCCAAGGGTGGATGATGCCACATTCTCTCCCACCACCTTCCAGTTCCCTTTGTGACTTGTTGCAATTTTGACTTGCAGTATAATACTTCCATTCTTTCTGTACTAAATGCACTAAACAGTGAGCACAAAACTGACCTTCAAATGTGGTAAGCCAACCGTATATTAAAAAGAAAAAGAATATAGCATTGAAACAAGTTGTAATCAATCCATTTTTAAAAAATAAAATAAACCTGATTTCAATTAAAACAACCTCTGGAGGTAGACGAAAGTAGAGTATAATAAACGGGTAAATGTAAGGCGTGGGAAAAGTTCAGACATTCCTTCCAGCATATTGAATCAATTAATAGCATGTACAAGGAAACTCTGATTATTTGAAAGAGTGGAGAAAAATGACTTGATTCTTTACAAGTAGTACAGACTATTATTAGTATTCCAGATAGACTGTGTTCTACAGAGTCCATCATAAGCTTTGATCTGTCTGCATCCACAGCTGGAAACTTTGCACCGGGCTCTGGAAGCAGCACGAAGTGACAACAGTCACCTCAATCAGAAAAGTGAGTTAGTGCTTGCAAATGTTAATCAGTGGATCAAAGAACAAAAGTGAGTAAGGTTGGTTTCTCCCCCTTCATCTGATTTCATTTCCTTTGGCCCCCAAACAATTAAAGCATTCATAAGAACACACTTCTCAGCTTACTTTATCTCTTATCTGAAGCTGTGCAACAGGTTCTTTATATATGGACTTGTGCTTTTTTCATCCTGACTCCTGCATATCATATAATTAATATACTCAGTCAGAAAACTAAACATATTGACTGTTAGGGCATCTCATAAAATCAGTAACAACAATGTGCCACCTACTGCACCGATACTGTATGTGAATGAAGAAAATAGGTAATATTATGAGATTTTTAAAAAACATCCCAGATACAGTAAAATGTAATATGTGCTTGCTTCAAAATATTATTTTGCCCACTCATGGAAGGGCAGCTGGCTCACTGTGTGCCGAAAGTAAAAATTCCAAAACTAGGAAAACCAAAACTATATATTTATCATGAACAAAACATTTACATAGATTGCTGAATAAGCAGAGCCATGTACTCCATGACACGCTTCTAACATTTTTGTTCTTCAGCATTTGCCTATTTTTTCTTATTTATCACTGCTAAAGCATCTAAAAACTGCTAGGTGCTATGCAAAAATTAAAAACAAAATAGTCCCAATTTACATTCTGCCAGAATATAAAAGGAAGAAGAGAAGGGGTGGAATGGGGAAAACAAGCAGTCTCAAACAATCCTTTTAAATTATATATTTTTTCTTAAGCTCACCAATTAGAATGGGAATAGTTTGGGGAGACAAAAAACTGAATGGTCACCTCCTATCCCATTTTTTCTTATACTGTGTTTGTGGCAAACCCATTCTTTGATTCTGCTTTCCGGACTCCTGCTTTGGGCTATTCATATGCTTGGGGTCAATCACAATGGCTTTGAGTTAATTACAATGTAATCTACTCCATGACCCTCTGAGTCCATCTTTGTCTAAATCCAGAGTTAATTTGCAGGACTTTGAACAAGAAAGGTACAAGAAGCACTTTATACGGCAACTTTCAGTGTAACAAAACCCAAGCCTGTGTAATCTAGGAAAACAACACACTTTACCTTGAGCAACAAAAGTGCTTGTAACTTTAAACTCCACAGCTAAAATCCAGTTGAGAAAAACCATACACATCAGGGCAATCACACAATGGTTATTCCCAGGCCATCATGCCTCACCCACCACTGATAAATATGACCATGGAATCCTGACTTTTTCTCAACTGTCATAAAAAAATGACAGGCAGAAAAAGAGATGGAAATTGGGAGAATATGGAAACTGAGAACTTAGGTGGTGAACTTATTAGCAGATGGTGGTTGGTGAGTGCTGGATTAGCTTTTCTTTTCTTTTTTGACTCCACTGCTTTCTTAACGATATTTTCAGCTGCAGAGCCCTTCTTACCTCGGAATGCTGATGTGGTAGAATTCCGGACATTATGGGGAAACAGGCTCACACCCACCATTTTCTTCCTACATAATGTTTAGAATGCAACATCATCCTGAGGTGTTTAGGGATGAAACAGTGGCCACCACGTAAAATGGCAGCTGAGAACATGGACAACCATTGTCACCTCAGAAAATCCCAAAATGACAGTATGTCTCAGACATCTATTCAGATAGTAACTGTCAAAAGCACATCTGCTAACCCAGAGACAACTTCAGCTTTTGAAGAAAAGAAAAAAACTCTGAACGCAGAGGTGAAAGGAGAGAGTCATTTTCTTGCTGTTCTTGGTGGGACCAGCCATTTGGCTTTCTTATTAATTCCAGTGCAAAGGTTTAGAACATAATAGAATAATGAAGTTGGAAGGGGCCTATAAGGCCATCGAGTCCAAACCCCTGCTCGTTGCAGAAATACAAATCAAAGGATATCTGCCAGATGGTTGTCTAAATTTCTCATAAACGCCTCCACCACCTCTTGAGGTAATTGGTTCCATTGTCATGCTGCTCTAACAGTTTGAAAGTTCTTCCTGATATTCAACCAAAATCCGGCTTCCTGTAACTTGAACCCACTGTTGTATGTCCTGCATTCTAGGATGATCAAGAACAGATCCTGCCCCTCTTCTGTATGACAGCCTCTGACAGTATAATTTCCACTGGCTTTTCCCCCCCAGACATAACAACATTCTTGTATTCATTTAGATGCTGGAGGACCAATTTTAATGCAAATTGATTTTTCCATTTCTACTAGTAGTATGTTGCTAGCATAAAGCTTATAGCAGTGACTGTTCTCACTGCTAGTGTGGTGTAATGGTGGTATTAAAATAATGTCCAATACCATTATAGAGTTTTCTTGGGGCAGTTCACTGCAAAATTGAGAGGGGCACATCCTTACCAGCTTCTGAGCCACCTATGTGTTTTGCCAGTTCAAATACAATTACATGAGTTATCATACTCAGGCAAATGCTGAATTAAAACAATTTTTTTAAAAAATATTTAAAATAATTTAAAAACATAGCAAACCTGATATTCTAGCAAAGAAAAAAACAACTTTGAAGAAAGAAAAAGCCAGCAGCAACAGAGGTATGTCTCAAATATATATGCACATATTTACTCCCTGTTAAGCAGGCATAGGATTGCAGCCTGGCAAATTTTATTATGGCGTTATAAACTAAAGTCAACTTCATACCATAAGAATAACACAAACTTGAAGTTTACACTTTAATGGGCTCATTAAAATAAAAAAAAAGTGCCACAGGACTGTGTGCTTTGCTGCAATATGGCTAATATAATACAACAGCTAAGCTATTTGTCTGGAAATTTCTGCAGAGTTTAGGGGAGAAGCTATACAAACCATCCCAGCTTAACAACAACAAACATAATGGAAGGGACCCGACTGATCATCATGTCCAGCCCTTGTCAATCTCTCTGCCTAAACCACTGAGCTATCCATCATCCTCCAATGCAGATCAAAGGATGGTTTTGCTTAGCTGCAAACTTATAAAAGCATCTCTCAAATTATCAATGGGAGACTGGTCCAGTAGTTTTCAGTTCTGTGAATGTTCTGTGTGTAGAATGTATTAATGAAAGTAAGGCTGGGGAGCTGAGGAACTTTTGCCTACCTGTACTTTGAGAGATAATTTCTATAGGGTCCTGCTAAAGAAGTGCATTTAAGTGTTTGCTTTAGTTAATATGTTAATTTATTTAATTGTATTTTAATATTTTACCTTTGTATCAGTGTTTATTAAAATAAAAAGGAATGGGAAGAGCTGTATTATTTCCCTCCAAAATCCTATGTATCACTAATTGTAATTTATTGTATTGTATTTGTTTTCATTGCATTTTATATTTGATTTATGTCCCAATTGTATTGATAATGTATCATTTTGTTATGCTGTTGTTTGTTTATCTGTTGTAAACCACCCGGAGTGGCCCTGGCTGCTAGATGGGCGGGATATAAATCAAATTATTCTTCTTCTCCTGGTCCGTCTACCCTCATGGAAGACCAACAAACTTTACAGAAATTGGCAGGGCAACTTAACATGTCAAGACATCATTTTTCATTGAGGGCGCGGAAAACTGAATATTTCTTTCATCCTTATGGTTCAGTAATTTAGACTAGGGATGTGATGAGTATTTGAAAAATTTCTCATTCTCTGCTGTTTTTTGAGTCTCATCAAGACTTCTCAACAAGATTTTTTCTGCAGCAACATGATTCCCCTCTTTCTTCCTCCTTTACACTTTTCTGTCTCTTGCTCTGCAGGAAACTGCCAAACCTCACAAAGCTTGAAGCATTTTCCAGAGAATCCTGCACAGGAAAGTTGGGCAGGTTTTGCCCTTGTACTTATGGTAGCTAGTTTCACTGGGTGTCCCTTTGCTGTGCCCCCCCCCCAATGGTCTGGCAATGCTAGACCAATACAAGTTTACCACATTGGTGTAATATGGTTTTCTGCTGGCACAATGAAATTTGGTATCTAAACCTGACTAACTGAACAGGTTTGCTTTTGTCTTCTAGGAAAGACCTCCAAAATGTCAAATAAACAGTTAATTTACAGCTATATGTATATTTCAGTCATAATGAAAGAGGAAGATCTCATAAGGTCTTAACAAAACCCAAACCCCTCCCCAATGGCCTCTGCTGTCAAATTGAACACTGACATTGCTAGAACGACAAAAGAGGCATCTACTTGAATATGCAAGGATGAATCTTTATCGGCTTGCTAATAGCTTGAATCACAAAATCAATTTCTGTCTGCATAAAGGAATGATAATTCTTCTGCAATAGCTACTATGGAACATCTTCATGCAACTGCTGACAAATGGGTAGTCATTTTCTTTTCTGTAGTCTTAATTGTTGATTTTACTCTGTTGCTTCATATCTCTGATAAGGAAGTATGTAAAATCCAGAATCCTTTGACTCCAATCTTAAAACATCCAATCACAAGATCAGATAATTTCAAGGAATGATTTAAACCTTTTCAATGTCACATGCATTATTATTAATTAAGGCCAGTGATGCCTAATCTCAAACACTGAAATGATGAAATAAATATTCAGTTCTCTAGATAACTGCACTGTTTTCACTTAAAGCAATAATAGAGACCAAAATTGGCCGTTAAAGGTTAATGAGAACTAAATCTGAGAGGGTAAAAAAATGAAGTTAAGATAAAATTCTATAGGTAAATCATGCATTATGTGTGTGACAATTTTAATAGAGAGAGTTAATTGTATGGAAAAATTTAAAACATAACCCAAATTGGCCTTCAATGAAATAAAAGGATTTCATGTACCCAAATTGAGACTAAAGAACAGTCTTTAGCTATGCCGTCTGGAAATGATGAGAGTTGTAGTTCAACACAGCAGGAGGCTATATTTTTAGACAAAGTTCTGAGGAAGAACACTTGGAAACTTCCTTTTGCCTACACCTTTCCAAAGACATAGAATGACTAAGCCGCTGCAGAGCTGGGCTTCAGCAACGTGGCTTACCTTTGCTGTCTTCCCTGGAGGACGCGAGATCTCTCAGTCTCGCGCAAGCAGATTCAAGAAGAGGGGGGAACGATAGGTTATTTAAGGACTGTTCCCCCCTCTTCTCTTCCTCTTTCTTGCTGGCATTTGCTAAAGAAGGAGACTGTTCGGATCTCAACCAACTGCGTAGTTGGTTGCAAGGTCCTCGCAGCTTATCGTGTGGATCAGCTCCCCCCCCCCTCAGTTTGGCTGGAGTTTATACTGATCGATTTTGATTTAATTTTGTTTACCTCGTTAACACCTTTTTTACATTTGACCTAATTGTTCTTTGTTTGCCTTATAATTAATTAATTAATTCTTTCTGATTTGGTTGATTCCACTGTACTAAAGTGGGGGGTGCCACAGCGATGCTCGCACGAGTCGCGCGGCCGCACGAGCAGCCTTTTGGGGTATAAATAATAATAAGATTGCTGTTAATCAACGATAAGCGGGTGTCGGGGCAATTAATTGTCTGAAATAAATTCATTTATATAGTCCCTTGGCACTCGTCTGTGGAGTTGGAGGCAGTGCGGTTCAGCCGTTAAGCTCCTCTGCGAGCAGCGCACCTTTTTTCCTCCCCCCTTTTTTCCAAGCATCTCTCGGCTGCCTGTTTTTGATTTAAGTACGTTAGGCGGTTGGTTGCAGACGATTTACAGGGGAGAGTTGTTAAGACAATCTTAATTGTTTGTAGGCTCCTTTGTTTTGTGATTGTCTTGTTTGATGTGATTTTAGGATTCGTTATATAATTAATGTTACATTAGAATTAGTTTTTATCCTTACAGGCATTGATTAAGCTGATAAAAATTTTGGTAGAATAATCATTTAAATCACTCGAGTAATTGTAGGTAGCAATTAATTAAAGTGCTGAAGCATTAATAACATTGTATTAACTTAATAATTAATTGAGTAATTGAATTTGATTGAATTTATAGGTAGTAGGCTAATTAATTAATTTGATTTTAGGGAAGTGGGGTTCCTAGGGCTATACGCAAATAGTGAGTAATTAATCAATCAATTATAATTCATTGATTGCATTGATTAATTAAAGAAAATTTAATAATAATAATAATAATAATAATAATAATAATAATAATAATAATAATAATAATAATAATAATAATAAACAAAACAACAACAACAACAACAACAACAACAACAACAACAACAACAATAATAATAATAATAATAATAATAATAATAATAATAATAATAATAATAATAATAATAATAATAATAATAATAATAATAATAATAATAATAATAATAATAATAAAAAATAAAATAAAAGACTTAATAATAAGATTAATCCTACTAGTATTGGAGTACAGAAGAGCTGCATGGTCATAAATTCCTGGTACCTAGCTCCCATTTCTCAGTGCTGCCTGGGTAAGCCGGAAGTCGCTTCATGAACTAGGGGCTGGGATACTGAGGTTTGGGTTTTCAGTGGTCAGGAGTAAATTTAGAACACAAAATGGCCTCGAGGAAGGGTCAAGGGAATAAGAAGGGAAAACAGCCGGCCAAAACACAACCGGTGCCTCAGGTTTCACCGCCCCAGTCTTCTTCAGACGAGGAGTCATGGCCCATTTGGCAACAACTCCAAGATAAGATTGCTGCTCTTGAAGCCGCCAGATTGGCTAGGGCAACCCTTCAATCTAGTGAGGCGCAGCCGCGCCGGTCAGCTAGGGACTCCAAAGGTCACCGTAGAGCTAAGCTTAAGGCTCTGGCAGACAACCTAATGACTAGGTTTGCCGTTTTAGAAGCAGAACATCACATGGAAGGCACACCCGGAAAGGAAACTGAGGGGACAACGGTACAGGCATCACATCAGGAAATGGACGATGACAGGTCTACTCCAATTACGGTAGCGTCCAGTATGCCGGCCTCGGGCAGGCAGGAGACAATGGGGGAAGCTGGTTGGGACGACACAGATGGCAGGGACGAGCCTGTCACAATGCCTTTGTCAGGTGAGTCCCCTACTGCACACGACACTTCACCGCAGTTCCCTGCATGGCCCGGTGCTGAGCATGAGGCAAGCACCTACACCTGACACGTCCATACCATTTCCGGCTTGACCTTGGCCAGGCAGCAGTTTAGCCACTGTGCCCGGCTCGTCATCGACACTGCCGGCGTGGCCTTGGCCTGGTAATGGCCAATTTACTTCGCAGCCCTATCCAACATATAATACACAGACTTTTGGGGCTCCTAGTGCTTCAGGGCCCTATACGAGTGCCCACTTAGGCAGCTGGGCCGCGCCATTCACACAACCTACAGTTCCAGCCCCGATAACTCCGGCTGCTGGTGTGGGTGTTTGGTGGTACCCTTCAGTTCCAGACACAGGTTATAATACCGTGCCCTTACAAGCTTTACCATTTGGGGATCGTGCGATGCCGCTGGGTAACCACTTGACACCAGCGACTAAAGAGAAGATTTGAAAAGGAGAGTACGTGGATTTGTTCGAGTTACTGAATACAGATGTAGAAAAGAAGGATCTGGATAAGGAAGATTAGAAGAACAAGGAGAGACGTAGGCGCAAGACGCCAGATAGGACTTGGTCCAATTGGCTGCCGGGTTTCTTAATTTACGCAGGGGTGGTAGTACGGGCCCAGCCTTGGCGGGCATTGTCCCTATTCCAATATTTAGATCTCATTTATAGGGCATACGTGGATTTTGCAGAGCAGGCATGGCTTTCTTATGATGAGGCGTTTCGTATGAGAAGTGCCATTCACCCCAATTTACGTTGGGACGAGCCACTGGCCGGCCTTTGGTTACAGTCGATGACCCCGGCCAGGCCCAATTTAGGTGACAGGATGGATAGTGGGCATCTGATTAGGAAGGCAGCGGTGAATATGACTCCCTGTGTAAGCGCGGGGCAGGTGGTTCAACCCTGCCTGCTCTGCTAGGAGTACAACTCAAGGGGTGTGTGCTCCAAGAAATCGTGTAGGTTTAGGCATGAATGCACAGTGTGTGGGGGACAGCACCCCAGTGCCACATGCTTCAGAGCTGGTGCTCCGAGGCAGGCAAAAGGCCCCGGAGGTGGGAAGAAACCCAATGGTGGAGGGGGTAACCCTGGTAAAGGGGCCCAGTCCAATTAAAATTTTAGTCTTAGAAACATGGCTGCATGACTATCCCAGAAGGGATGACGCCAGTTATTTATTATTAGGTTTTAAAGAAGGCTTTAGGATACCAGCGCCCAGGGAACGTAAGGCATTTTTTGCAAGAAACCTTAAATCCATACACGGTATAGAAGGAGTAGTTCAAGAAAAGATAGCTAAGGAGGTATGTGAGGGGAGGGTGTTGGGACCATTCACAACACCTCCTTTGGAGACATTGCGGGTCTCACCTTTAGGAATCGTACCAAAGAAAGCACCCGGCGAGTTTAGATTTATCCATCACCTGTCTTATCCTGAAGGGGGCTCGGTTAACAATGCCATCCCTCAGGAGCTCTGTACCGTCCACTATACCTCCTTTGATGAGGCAGTTAGCATGGTTTGTAGGTGCTGTGTGGGGGCAGAATTGGCAAAATGTGACATAAAATCTGCATTTTGGATTTTGCCAGTCCACCCACAGGATTTTGACCTGTTAGGATTTTATTTTCAAGGTTTTTTTCTATATAGATAGAGCACTGCCTATGGGCTGCTCCATTTCATGTGCAGCTTTTGAACGCTTTAGTTCTTTTCTTGAATGGAAGCTTAGGATTAGAGTGGGATGTAAAAATACAGCCCATTACCTAGATGATTATCTTTTTTGTGGTGAATGGAACACAGGAAGGTGTAAGTTTATCTTAGATACTTTCTGAGCAATGGCGGATGAACTAGGTCTACCTCTAGCCGAAGAAAAAACGAAAGGGCTGACTTTGACCCTGACGTTTTTAGGTATTGAATTGGACACGGTTCAGCAAACGTCTAAGTTGCCACAAGTAAAATTAGCTGACCTTAAGATCAGGGTAGCCTCAATGCTACAAAGGAAAAAAGTGACTCTGAGGGAGTTACAGGAGATGGTTGGACATCTAAATTTTGCCTGCAGAGTGGTGGCGCCGGGTCGCGCCTTTCTGCTTCGGCTTTGTAATGCAATGCGGGGGCTGCATCATCCATTCCATAGGACCAGGATTACGTATGGTATAAGAGAGGATTTGGAAGTTTGGAGGCAGTTTCTAGATGATTTCAATGGCATTTCCTTTTGGAGAGGTCAGAGGATGCTTAGGGCTGAGTTTCAGGTCCAGTCGGACGCTGCAGGCTCCTCAGGTTTCAGAATTTATTTTAGAGGCAGGTGGTGTGCCAGCAAGTGGCTGGAGGAATGGCACCATGCTGGTATCACCAGAGATCTGACATTTTTGGAGTTTTTTCCCATAGTCGGTGCTTTATGGCTTTGGGCAAGCAAATGGGCCGACTCAGTGGTACGCTTCTGGTGTGATAACCAGGCGGTGGTCCATATCGTTAACAACCTCACATCCCATTCAGAGAGGGTCATGGCTTTGGTTAGGGCATTCACATTACGTGCCCTGAAATTTTATATTTTGGTACAGGCCAGACATGTACCTGGCGTTGACAATAGCTTAGCGGATGCATTATCACGCCAAAAAAATCGAGCGGTTCAAAGAGTTAGATCCAGGAGCCAACGAGTTCCTGGAGACTCTTCCCCCGGAGGTCTGCCAAATTGGCATGAAGATGCGGAAAGGGCAATACGCCTGGCCCTGGCACCGAGGATGAGAAAAGGGTACTCTGCAGTGAGTATAGAGTTCCAGAAATTTAGAGAACTAGTGGGCTTGGATCCTTTGTGGCCAGTCCCAGTTGACCATCTTCAGCAGTTTATAGTGTATTTAAATAGGCAAGGTTTGGCGCCGGGAACTATACAGGGTAAGATATTGGCGCTGGCTTTTTATGCAAAAATTAATGGTTATCGAGACTATTCATCGGACTACCGTATTCGAAAAATGATTGAAGGTTGGTCTAAGGAAAGAGGCAGGGTTAATGACTCGAGAGCTCCCATATCACCTGAGCTGTTGAAAGGTATTTGTAGGCAATGGGAGGTTTTTTGTAGGGATGAGTTCGAAGTTGTTTTATTTAGGGCAGCATCTTTGTTAACATTTTTGGCGCCCTCAGGATTAGTGAAGTGGTTGCCTCAGGAAAGGGGGACAAAACTAAGATCTACAATTACAAGATGTTAAGGTAGTGGATGGGACGGTGCAGCTCCACATATGTCGATCCAAGGTCGATCAATGGGGCAAAGGATCGGGTATTACACTTTCACGTTGTCACATTAAGACAATCTGCTCTGTCAAGGCTATGGAAGCATATTTAAAACTTAGATGATTGAACCCGGGATACCTCTTTATACATAGGGATGGTTCCCCTTTGATGAAGTACCAGTTCTGGAAGTTAACGGATTTGGCCCCTTCAAAAGGAAGGAGTTCAAGGTTTTAGATTTGGTACGCATTCCTTCAGAATTGGTGTGGCGTCCACGGTGGCGGCCCTCGGTTACTGCCCAGAGGATATAAAACAGTTAGGACGATGGGCTTCGTCCTCTTATCGTAGGTACATTATGGCACCTCCTAATGTCTAGGCAGGGGCCTGTTTTGTTTATGTCTTGCAGGTAGCGCGGTGGTGGCCAGGAGAAGACACATCATGATCGTGGGCCACAGCTACGTTTTCTGGGCAGCGCGGTATGCCGCTGCGGTATGCCGGTATGCCGCTGGGCAGCGCGGTATGCCCATGGGGGAGTTGTCTTGGTCTAGAAGCGTGGGCCCTTATCGAGTGGAAAGGGCGCCGAGGGATGCTTTGGAACCAGATTTGCCATGCGGCTGCCTTTGGGCACCACCCACCAGAGGTGTTGGTGATACTCCTGGGTGGCAATGAATTGACGCGGCATTGTGGGAAGGCCCTGATCATTGATGTGATTCGTGACCTCACTTGGTTGAGGGCCACATATCCTGCCATGTGCATTGTTTCGTCGAACATCATCCCTCGGCTGTCATGGAGGGATGCGAGAAATTTTTTACACTGCCCGACGGAGTGTTAACAGGGAAGTCTGCAGAGCTGTTTGCAGCAGCCTTGAATCGGTGATTGGTCACCAGAGGATCCGTTTGGATAGGCCAGAGTTTTTTCGGTCAGATGGTGTACATCTTTCCGAACGAGGTTTGGATGTCTTCCTTGAAGACATCAAGGGGGGCCTGCTGCTGGAGCTGGATGGGCTCAATGGCGGGCATGGGACTTAGCAGGGCTAGTCCCTATGCAGTGGCGGTTAGTGCGGATTAAACAGGTATTTTGGTGAGTCTCATAGCAATAGCAGGTAATTATAGCTCATCTGAACTCCCAGCACTGTGGATCGTGTGATTACAGTGCTTGGGGGGGGGGGGGAAGATGCGCTGGGGACACACCTGGACCAACAGTCAACAAGGAGAGAGTGGCTGGAGGTCCAGGGTGGTCAAATTTGGGCCGGCCGAGTTTCTCGCTGTCTTCATGGCTGGGAGAACTTGGGCCAGGGACTCGCACATTTGTTTGTTAAAAGGGTCCATTTAGACCTACGTTTTGAAACCTGAGTCTGCACTACGGCAGGACCCCCCTTTGCTAAAGGATTGGCAACAATGATTATATTCGATAAAGTGTGGTCCGTGTTTAATCCATAATTTCTGGTCTTGCGTCTTTATTCGGGGTAAGGGGGCAATGACTAAGCCGCTGCAGAGCTGGGCTTCAGCAGTGTGGCTTACCTTTACCGTCTTCCCTGGAGGACACGGGATCTCTCAGTCTCACGCGAGCAGATTCAAGAAGAGGGGGGAATGATAGGTTATTTAAGGACTGTTCCCCCCTCTTCTCTTCCTCTTTCTTGCTGGCATCCCACCCGCCCTCCCTATATTCTAGTGTGAGTTTATCTGGTCGCCTTTGGGGCCGGATAGGAATTTTTGACCCATCTCCTGATTGGCTTTTGGAGGCGGGGATTTTTCGCCTATCCCACACTGGAAAAGGTGCGCTGGCATTTTTGAGGTGGAAATTCGGTCACACTGGCAGTTAGTGCGGATTAAACAGGTATTTTGGTGAGTCTCATAGCAATAGCAGGTAATTATAGCTCATCTGAACTCCCAGCACTGCGGATCATGCGATTACAGTGCTTGGAGGGGGGGGAAGATGCGCTGGGGACACACCTGGACCAACAGTCAACAAGGAGAGAGTGGCTGGAGGTCCGGGGTGGTCAAATTTGGGCCGGCCGAGTTTCTCGCTGTCTTCATGGCTGGGAGAACTTGGGCCAGGGACTCGCACATTTGTTTGTTAAAAGGGTCCATTTAGACCTACGTTTTGAAACTTGAGTCCGCACTATGGCAAGACCCCCCTTTGCCAAAGGATTGGCAACAATGATTATATTCAATAAAGTGTGGTCCGTGTTTAATCCATAATTTCTGGTCTTCCGTCTTTATTCTGGGGTAAGGGAGCAAATGTACCCAGGAGTAAGAAGAGGCTATGGCAGAGCAATTAGGTATTGTGGTCATATGAATGACATATATGCATTTTGGTCTAGGAATAGACATTTTGTTGAAGACATCATGTTGAACATTTGTATATCAAAGAGAAATGGGTAGAAGCATACACCTCATATCACTTCTTACTTATCTACACTTTTGTTCTGTGTATGGAAAAGGTCTTAATAGATCTTAGGCTCTGCCTGTCATATTGGACTGCATAGCATAGTGGAAAGCCTGGGGGGAAATTGTTTATATGTTTTTTGAGTTGGAATAAAATTTAGAATTGTCTTTGAGAATATGCATTGAATAATGCAATGTATTATTGGTTCTACTGCATGTCATAGAGTTTAACTCTGGGTACCATTTAAAAAAGAAGAAACACTTGAATGTAGATTTATCTGAGGATGCTAAAAATTTCTTTGATCAAGATGATCATCGACAAAAAAAAGTTCTAAAGCAAATGAATAAAAATCAAGATACCATAAAACATTTTCAGTACAGAATGCTACAATACTTTGGCTTTGTAATGAGAGATGAAAAAATGCAGATTGTTCTAGCTGATGGTTCGAGGTGAAATAAATCGGAAAAGAAGTGCAGGAAGTATGTGTACTGTATGTGAAGAACCTTGGACACTGGTTTGGATGTAACACAAGGAAGCAATTATTGCTTAGCATTGTTGCATCCAAAGTCAAAATAACTATGATAATATCCAACATGAAGGAGGAAGAGATCTGGGGACACACTCACTCACAACCTTTTTCTGATTTTTTTTCTTTTACTTTCTCATGTGTTTCTCCAATTGCATCCCCTTCCACTGAATTCCATGCTAGTGCCCAAAAGGAAGGGCCTTCCCATCTATCCATTCACTTCTGTGGAACATGTCAAACAGATCATAAAAGGGAAACCTCTGGCAGAGGAACTCTCATTTCTGATTGCATACAACAATGTGGGAGCAGATACAGTAAGCTGAGCAGGTTTTGGATTCACTTATTCAGTATTTGCATAGTGGGATACTGGTAAATGCTCATGCACAGGCCTGACAGATAACCCAGGGAGAATATTGTACAGGAACTCAGCCAGGTTTTTTGCTCACTATCAATATATTTGGCATAGTTGCCTGAAACGTGGTGGAGATGCCTATTTTCAGTTAAACCGAATATTGTTTATAAATTGCTTCCTCTTGGTGCACCTTTTTGATTTGGACCAGAATTACAAGATGTCAATGTGAATTTATAAGAGATAAATATCTATTAATGAAGAAGGATCTATCCAGCATAATAGCATAGACTCTCCCTTATTAATAGATACAACAGAATAGAAGGAATACCATGTGCTTCTGACCTTATCTGACATGCATGGATATTTCATTCATTTCATTACATCATCAATAGCTGAAGCAGCAGAGAAGATGGAGAGAAGAAGCAGGGACAAAATGTATCATACAGGCATCGGTAATTGTTTTTTTTCCATCAATAGATGACATTGATATCACATTCAAGTCAATTTTAAATTTTCCATTGTTGTCATTGGACAACTGCCTTACACAGTCACATCATATCAGAGTAAAGATGGTGGGGGGAAACTACAGTATGTAAGATGAAAATAGCTTTTCAGAAGTAAAAGTCTTGAAAGACAATTGTGGAAAACAAGGAAGGTAAAGGTTCCCCTTGACAATTTGTCCAGTCGTGTCCGACTCTAGGCGGCAGTGCTCATCTCCGTTTCCAACCCATAGAGCTAGCGTTTGTCCGAAGACAATCCTCCGTGGTCACGTGGCCAGCGTGACTAGACACAGAACGCTGTTTACCTTCCCACCGAGGTGGTACCTATTTATCTATTCGCATTTTTGCATTTTGCATGCTTTCGAACCGCTAGGTTGGCGGGAGCTGGCACAAGCGACGGGGGCTCACTCCGTCGCGTGGATTCGATCTTATGACTGCAGGTCTTCTGACCTTGCAGCACAGAGGCTTCAGTGGTTTAACCCGCAGCGCCACCATGTCCCTGTGGAAAACAAGGAAAGCAGTCACTAAATGAATTTCATCATATCTGAAATAATTAATGGATACAGATGGGAGTTACCAAGTTATCCTGTACACACTTACAATAATGTGTTGGAGTTTTTACAACCTTGTGTGCTGCATGAAAAGGATGTAGTTGGGAGAGACCTTTCTGGGCTGGGGTGATTGCCAATCTATCCAGCATTAACCAATCGTTCCCTCTTGCCTCTGAATTCAAAGAGATTTCCACCTCTTTCCTCAGAGCTTTTTACCCTCTCTAGAGTCTGTTGAAGTCTGTTGTTAGAGGCAATCATGTTTGTAACTTGCTGTTTGATTGTTCAATCCAACTGGGTTGGACCCAGATATACCTATATAACTGGGGGTATGTACTTATACCTAGTCTGTATCTGGATGCAACCTGTAGGTTTATACTGTGAGTTGTTGTATTAGTTTACTAGATGGTATTGCTTTTATTATTTTTGACTACAAAGAACATACTGTTACAAAGGTAGGAAATGTGAATAAAATACATAAGTAATGATTTGTTGAGATCTTTGCAAAATGTGTTACTAGTTTTCCTCCTCCTCCTCGTTGGGATGTACAGTGTTGTTTCCACCTTAACCTTCAATACAACAGCTCTCAACAATGATGCTGTTTAGTAGCTCTGAACTGGAACAAAGTTGGAATGGGAAAGACAGTCTCTGTTGGGGGAGTCCCATTCCTTATTCTAGCACATAGACAGGAAGTTACGCTAGCTAGGTCCACTAGTCTCTGACCTATATGATGATACATTGGTGAAGTACACTTAAAAAAAGAGATCAAATAAGAATCTTGGGAATCACTTCTCTCATTATAAGCTCTTACGGGCAATAAAGAGCAAAAAGCTTGCTTTGTATGTTTCGAACTCTCTTGCATCTTTTTTTAAAAAAGATATATGAGTACATAACGATTCTTCAGCCAACCATTATGGGATTTCTGGGCTTTAAAATGAAACCTGTGAAATCCTGCTTTATGGGAAATATTTGGAATATGGAATCCCAAAGCACCCTGGCATAAACAGTATAAATCAGGAGGTGATAGAAAGTAATGGAAGCCACTAAGATGGATTTGGCAAGTCTCTAATGGCAATTTAAGTATTCCTTCCAGCTTCTTTTCCAAAAGGAATAGACTGGGGGAAAGTAATATTATCCTATGTCTAAATACAGAGAAAGGATGCAATCTATTTCCCTCTGAAAAAAAAAGCAGCACTTCCATGAGGCTGAACTGTTTGGTGGAAAGTTGGCTGTATAAACCAATGATAACATTTATTTAATTCTTTAATGAGACACTCACTTCAAGTGGACTTAAGATTATGTTGTTGTTTAGTCGTTAAGTCGTGTCCAACTCTTCGTGACCCCATGGACCAGAGCATGCCAGGCCCTCCTGTCTTCCACTGCCTCCCGGAGTTGGGTCAAATTCATGTTGGTAGCTTCGATGACACTGTCCAACCATCTCATCCTCTGTCGTCCCCTTCTCCTCTTGCCTTCACATTTTCCCAACATCAGGGTCTTTTCCAGGGAGTCTTCTCTTCTTATGAGATGGCCAAAGTATTAAGATTATACAGGATTCTTAACCTTGTATACATGGTCGATTCACATGGTGCTTTCCCTATGTAATAGTAAATATTTTGTATTCAGGCTAGCTTTATCTGATCTTGTGACCAGAAGTTTTAAGATTGGAATCAAAGGATTCTGGATTTTACATACTTCGTTATCAGAGATATAAAACAACAGAGTAAAATCAACAATAAAGACGACAGAAAATTACTACCCATTTGTCAGCACTTCCCATTTGAAGTGTATGGGTATTCCCACTAAGGCTGAAGTGAGCAGCAGAGGAAGTCTGTGATCCAGGCAAGGTGTGAATGACTCCCAACCCACTCTCAGACCATGATGTGCCAGTGCTCTCTCTCTCTCTCTCTCCACTTGGGAACAAGTCTCATTGAACCCAGTGGCATTTCCTTCCAAATGGACATTGTAGGATCAGTCCATGCATTGAAGTAAAAGTTCTGAACTGTGTCTGGATCATATCCAAGGGTAACGATGTATGGAACATTAACAGATCAAGATATATGATGGGGCTAGTGTGACACACTCAAGATCTTGAAAATGTGGCATAGATTTTTAAGTTTCATTTTTTCCCTTGATGTATTTTTTGCATGATACTAAACATGAGCATGGATGTGAGTAAATGGAATAAACATATAGGGCAGTGGTAGAATTAGTCTAGAGCTTGGGAGACCTGTGTTCAAATCCCTACTTGTCATGAAATATAGTGTGTAATTCTGGGCCAGTTGCAATCTTTCAGCCTGATCAACTGCATACCCTTTTTGTGATGATAAAGTGGGTGGTTGTGGGTGGGGGGAGAGACATGTACACTGTCTTCTGTTTACTTCTGGAAAAGCAGGATATAAATGTAACTAATATAGAAAAAATGCTGTAAAGGAAGTGTATTTATGACCATAATAACCACCTATTTTTATATTAAAGATAAATATGGATTCTTATTATACATTTCCACCTGCATAATGCCAATGGTGCTACTCTCAGCAGCAAATTGATGCAAGTTAAGAAGTCAGAATGGGTATTTTTTTTATTATGCATCCATTTACATGATTGGTGTGTGATAGGAAAGATTTGCAGACTTCTTGATGCCCAGCAATTTGCCACTGAAAGTTATGCTACAAGCATTGCCTTGGTGTGTGTATCTTACAGGATTTTGCTCATCATATAGGATTTCAGCACAGGACAAAACTACTAATGTAATCAACAACTTCCCAGGTTTGCCAAAGCCTCGCTGCTGATGTCTAGCTGTTCTTTCAAATGAATTATGTCCGTTTTGCTATATTTCATAGGTATTTATGCCACTTGTTCGTCCTCTTTGTTTCCTTTCTAACTGGGCATACACTTCTCATCTGGGCGAGGACTGTTGCCTGTTGTGTTATATGTTTCTTTTCAGATGCCAATAAAGGTTCTTGACTTGACTTGACAAAACTACTAATGTTGAGGTATTTTCTTTGACATTTTACTGTTGTTGTTTTAAATAGCAGCAACTTGCTGAGTTTGGTTGCTACTTACTATATGTAATTGTTGCTATTACGTGTTAATTTGCCTTATGACAACCCTGTTAGAGTTTTTGAGCTATTGGAAAAATTCAGGGAATAATTTATCACTGCCAACCTCCAGTGTGTTTCGATGATCAAATGGGGATTTGAACCCAGGTCTCCTGTGGCCTAGTCTGACACTCTATCCACTATACCATACTGGGATACCTTCAGAACAATGATTGATAATGCATACTAAGAAAGTGTGTACATATGTGTGTGTGTGTCTCTCTCTCTCTCTGTGTCTCTGTCTCTGTGTGTCTCTGTGTGTCTGTGTACATGTGTGAGAGTGTGAGTGACACACACACACACACACACAGAACTCTTTAAAACTGTATTTGTTGCTATCTATCTATCTATCTATCTATCTATCTATCTATCTATCTATCTATCTATCTATCTATCTATCTATCTATCTATCTATCTATCTATCTATCTATCTATCTATCTATGTGCCAACAACTTTAGCAAAATGGGATAAAAAATATAGAAGAGTTACTTCTAATACAATATTGGAAACTAGAGATGGGCACAAACCTTGGTTCTGAGGTTCGTACTAGTTCATACGCACAACACCACAGGTGCCACATGTTCCCTTCCCCCACCTCCCCAGCTGGATCCCCCCACTCACTAGCCAGAATGCATTCCTCTCATCCTGCTCTTCAGGTGTTCAACCAGTTTCCTGCAGGAGCATGGGCTTCCCTGATCGGTCTCCTTGGCTGATCACCCACTCAAACAAGGAGGCAGGATAGGCAAACCTGTGCTCCTGCTAGAGACTGGTCAAACGGCTGAAGAGGAGGAGGAGAGGAGTGGGTCATTGGCCGGGCAGGTGGGGAAAGGTAATGTGCAACACTTGTGGTACCATGGTATTAACTAGCACAGACTTCTGAACCAAGGTTCATGCCCATCTCTCATCAGAAACATTTTATTGGTTAGTATTTTGTGACTCTCATCAATATGCTTATTGACATCTTCAAGAATGGGAAAAAAATGTTCTTTCACTAAGACCAAGAATCCTAATTTCATGTTATGATTATTAATTGTTACAGCACTGGGAAACGAAGTTTGTATAGGGAAAAAAATCTTGAAGGAGGATATTTCTGTTTTCATGTTGCAGGATAGGGTAAAAGGATATTCCAAGAAAAACAATATGGAGAACAGTAGATACAGGAGTCTGAGATGGCAATCTTAACTTGAAAAGGCTGAAATTGACTGTTTTTTTCAAGCTACGTGAGCTGTTCAGAGAGTGGTTTTTCATTGCGACTCCTGAGTGAGTTTCCATGGTTAACCCAGTATTTGAACCCAGATCTCCTAATACCACACTCACTACACCATGCTCTTCATTGTGACTGCATATCTTCCTGAAGATAATACGTACACATTGTGACTAGGAGTTATCCAGGAGCTTGACTAATCCTCTTTTAAGGCTTCTGAAGCTAAGAAACATTACTCTACCATGTGATAGCAAACTTCACAGTTTAACTATGCATACTTTGGAGTAGTCTTTCTTTTTAACTCTTTCTTTAAAGCCTTAATTTTCAGTCTGTCTGTATAACCACATCTTCTAGTCTAATTTAATAGTATTATGAGAGGTGAAGGCTGCTCTATCCACCTACTACATACCACACACAGTGTCTGACACCTCTCTCATGCCCCTTAGGTTCCTTAAGCGAAGTCTCTCAAGAAAGAAAGGTAGGATATGAAGAAACAAGCAAACAAACTGCTCACTCTTACCACTATGCAATATAACACACAGTATTTCACACATGCAACCACACTTCTGCCATCTGCTGAACGTTTAACACTTATCCTGAGCTTCTGTAAAAATAAACCAGATGAGAAGATGATGCTCCATCCTAACCTGAACATTAGGGAGAGAAGTGGCAATTGAGATCCAACGTGCAATGAACCTTGAGGCAAAGATACACATAGTAACCATTCTAAAGTGAAATGTCCAAGAACTGACCACACTTTTATTTGCCCAATTGATGCTTTTGTAGACTGAAGAAAAATACACTGTGACTGAATGACTCAGGGAACTGATAATGGGAAACAGATCCTTTCACCCTTAGGTCACTGGTTCAATTAAGTTTCAGGTTGCTAGTGACTGAAATCTGCTACAGCTGATGACTGTTTGATAGTCTTTTGTGAGCTGAGCCATGAACACTCTAGACAATAAAGCTCCCAGCACTAAAAAATCCAACAAGCCTTTATTTAGCATCTGCAATAACAAAGGCAAAGCATTAGACATTGTTATGCAGATTAAATATATTTAGTTGAAAGTCTTAGTACACCAGGACAAAGCTAAGAGGCAACCTGAAGATTTAGCTATCATCTTCCAATACAGAGAAAGTTGGAATTAGTGATGGGAAAAACCTATTGGCTGTGCTGTCTCCCACATTTTAACTCCAAGTTCTTATGCCTTCTGAATATCTGATCAACATATTTTAGTAAATTTTTTAAAAACAATCTGGAATAAAGTGTTCACCCAATTTGCACTGGCCAAATTCAATAGGCATGAAATTTCTGTTGATCGTTATGATTCCACTTTTGTTTGTGTTTTTGTTTTCTGTGTCTTTATTTTATAAATCCATTTAGTATCTTCTGTAACATATTTGAAAGGCATTACTTTCAACAGAAGATCAGTTTAGAAATCTTCACCATTATGAGTAAATCAATCTGTCATTTTCACTTCTCTCTCATTAAAAAAACCAAAACCTCAAATTCTTTCAGTCAAATTAACAAGGATCTTCATGGATTTTTTCATTATTAAATAAAAGTTCAAGTAATAGTATTAAATAATGAACCAAATAAATCTGAAGTTATCTGGGCTGGCCAAACTCAATATGGAGAGCCTGCCCACTATGGGGAGGACCATTGTCTTTCCCTGCCACATAACAGTTAAGGAAGACAGATTTGTCAGAAAAAAGGGTGTCAATACTAATACAACCTTATAAATATGGCTGAATAGTGTGTATGATATACTTTCAGGTTGATTTTTAATTAGGGTGGGTGACAATTTCTAAGGCATATGAGATATTTAAGGGGTGATTTTCCACTGCTACTCTCCAGTGAGTTTCCATAGCTGAGTGGAGATTTGAATCCAGGTCTTCTAAGTCTTAATCTGACATTCTATCCACTGAAAAGCCAGGAGTTCAAAGCTTTTATGAGCAAAACATTTGAAGCAACTTTCTCCTGCATTCTCCTGGTAAAATCTTATTTTCTTTCCTTGATATTTATTGAGAAATGTATAAAGGATTTTACTGAAAAATTAACTAATTGTCGTCCATATTCATATGCCCATCTAGGTATTAGAACCTTAGAACTACATGCTGTTCCGTAGACAGGCAGGCAGGCAAGCAGGGAGACAGATAGACAGATAGCTTGACTTGTGGCAAACCTATGAATTGAGCTCTTAAAGGCCCTATCATTAACAACCTAGCTTAGGTCTTGCAAACTAAAGGCTGTTGCTTCTCTTATTGAATCATTCCATCTCATGTTTTGTTTTCTTCTTTTCCTGTTGCCTTCAACTTTTCCTAGAACTACTGTCTCTCCCAGCGAATCTTGCCTTCTCATGATATGCCCCAAAGTAAGAGAGAATTCAGGTTTGATTTGACTGGTATCTATAAAGCTCTTCTTGAACATCACATGTCAAATGAATTGACTTTTTTGTCCTCACTTGTCCTCAGCTGTCTTCACTTTTCAGGTTTCACATCCATACACAGTAATCAGGAATACCATACTGTGAATTATCTTGGTCTCGGTTTCCAGTGGTACATCCTTACTCTTTATATTTCTTATCTCCTGGTCACTCTGTGAGGATTTCAAATGAATAATTACTGTGCTGTTGTTACAGAATTCCCCAGCAGGCAGAATTCTGCTCTGAAATATGGGTTCCTGATAGTGTCCTAAAACAGCTACTTCACAAAGAAGAATTGTGAGTTTTGTGATTAAAAAGTGTGTGTGTTTGCACACATGCATGTGTGTATGTGATTCTTTTAAACACTTAATTTGCTTCTGCTACATGTTGAACATTCATACGCAAATACTTTGGCAGTAACAACTGAGAGAGAGAGAGAGAGAGAGAGAGAGACACTGTGTATGAATTCCATCTGCCTGTTGGAATAATTGTTACAGCATTGTTCCAACTTTACTGACCAAAGGACTAGCACTCCATACAGTTACAAACATCATCCCCTCAGTGGCTGAAATCCTGTTGCTTAGTAAGTCACACTAGAGTAGGCCTATTTGAATAATGAAACTTATGGAGGAGTGGACTCACCAAATTCCAACTGATTCAATGAGCCTGCTCTAGTGTGACTTACTATGCTAAGCATAAACATTTTAATGAATGTTTAACGGTCAGCCAGTAAATATTCATTCAAAAATACTCTTTATTGGAGTGTACTGGCAAACGTCCTTCCTAGAATCTTTTCACTACTACTACTAACACTACCACAAGAATGGATTTGAATGCCACTGCTACATCTAGCAGCTACCAACAGTTCTGTGCAACTGTGTAGCATTTTTCTGTCGAGACAGTAAGAAAACTGAGGCCACTGCTGCCAAGATTGGGTGTGGATGGGGAATTTAAACAGGATTCTAAGGTTGGTGGTATTGATTTAATGCAATCAAGATAAATGCAATATGAAACCTTGTTAAAATTCTGCACCTTGAATAAATGAATAATTTAATACAGCAGTAGTTCTGATAATTTTGACAAGGCAGTTACAGTCCTCATATGTTCTTGAGTCTCCTGAATATTTTAAATAAACATTTAATTACTGCTCACTGGTGCTGAGACTTGCTATTAGAAGGCATGGCAAAAGTAGACATGAATCATGCCAACACTAGAGCCATTGACAGTTGAATCAAGACTAGGAAAGTACACCATTCCTCTTAAAGGTAGACTTTCAGCTAAAAAAAGCCACACACACTAAATTGAGTGTTCTGGAATGATAGTCAAGGGAGGAGGAGGAGGAAGAAGGAGGAGGAGGAGAAGCTGCCACACAGCTACAGGCATGTCATATGGCTATGTGCATGGATATCTGGTAGGGCAATTCTGTGCCAAACGCAGGAGCTCTTTCAGAAGGAAAACTCAAAACAGCAGACTGTTAGATGCTTCATTCCAATTCATCTTTCCATTTTTTGGCAAGGTATCATGATAAAATATATGCAGAGCTATATGAAAAGAAAAGTGGTGACACTAAACCACAGACGTTATCTCATTCCTCTTTACATTACAATCATAATATAATTTTTGCGTTAGTTATCACAAAAAAGAAATTAATTATATGCAGTTTTAAGTGACTTCCCCTGAAATTGCTGTTATACTTGCTGGAGAATGCTCTTATACTAGATTATACCAGGTTATCCATGTCCAGGAATGGTTACAGTTGGTGGACCAGTCAAAGCTGGCCCCAGGCACTCTGAGCCACTGACAGATGAATCTAGGAGTACCCCAGACTATGTACCTACTCTTTCAGGGAGAGTGTGACTCCATCCATTCCCAGTCCCAGACCAAGAAACAACATAAAAACAAGGCCTCAGTCATGTAGAGATTCCGTTTTAGTTTACTGGCCCTCACCAGACCATTACAGCCTCCAGACATTGGTCCAGTAGCTGCACAGCCTCAGCTGACCCCAATGATAAGGAGACATAGAGTTGTCATCAGTGTATTGATGGCACCCAAACCTCAAACTCCTAATGACCTCTCCCAGTGACTTCGTATAGATATTAAACAGCATGAGAAATAGAATGGAACCCTGCAGCACCTCACAGCTTAGAAATCAGCTGAGCAGAAGTCCCCAAATGCCACTCTTTGAAAACGACTCCAAAGATAGGAATTGAACCACCATAGCATAGTGCCTCCCACTCCCATTCCATGGAGCCTGCCTAAGAGGATACCATGATTAATAGTATTGAAAGCCAGTGAGAAGCCCAAGAAAATCAACAGTGCCATTCTCCCCCATCTTTATCTACCCAGGTCTCAGTAATACACACGAGGTCAGTCCCTTCATCCACAGTCAGATCATGGATGGTGAGTGTTTTGTTACAGACTTGTCGGAAAACAAAATACTTAAAGAAAATAGACTTTCCTAACTCAGATAACTTTATTGATAATAAATGATCTAATTGCAAATAGGGGCACAGAATGACAAGAGTGTGGGACTCTCTTGTGGCATAAGGCCCATTCTTCATACAATGATAAGCATTTTGTAGACTTGATACAAACATTATTCACACCCTTTGTTACTTTCTTAATCTCCAGGGTACATTGGGACTTCCCATTTCTGGTAAATTATTTCTTAACAACATACAGCATGGAAAACTGTCAATTGTACCTTTCCTTTCTTACAGCAATAGTAATCTATGCCCTGATAACCTTTTGGTTAGACTGCTGCATACAATCAATGTGGGGCTGCCTTTGAAGATGACACGGATGATGCAGCAAATGCAGTACACAGAAGCTAGACTGCTAACAGGAACATAATTCAGAACCCACATGACACCAATTGTGAAGGATTTGCTCTGGCTGCCAGTACGTTTCCAGTCTGAGTTCCAGGTTTTGATGATGATGTACAAAGCCCTAAATGACTTGGGACCTAAATATCTGAAGGAGCGCCTCTCTGTGTGTAAATCTTCCCAATAACTAAGATCAGCTGGGAGGCCCTCCTCTATGTCCCACCACTGAGAACAGTTGGTCATGTGGGGCCCAGGGGGAGGGCTTTTTCTGCTGTCGAATTCTAACTGTGGCATGCCCTCCCCTTGAAGGCTCAATTAGCACCAACACTGACATCATCTCATCACCAAGTCAAGACATACTCTTGAGTCTTTTGGGCGTTGAGGACTGTGGCCTGCAATGCTTTTAACATTTGAATGTTTCAGTGTTTCCATGTTGTGTTTTAAATTGTTTTCTTTATCTTATATTTTTAAAAGGTTGTATATAGCTCTATAACCTACCCTGAGATCCTGTGATAGAGGGTGGGCTATAAATATTTTTTTAAAAAATGTAACTCATTAATTGTAAGTAGTTACTTCCAGGCTCTCCCTATATGCAAGATCCTCTCCCAGTCAGTGGGGCTGGGACCTATTTGGGTCAAATTTCTCACACAACAGGCTTCTCATACAAGCAGCTTTACATTTTTGCCATTTGCACACTGAGACATCCCAAACTTTGCTGCACAACAAGAAATTGCATTTTCTCAATGAAGACCCCTGCCTGCATAGGCAATCCCACATTATTGCACCAGAGGAGTTTTCCACTCCACTAGCATTCAATGGGAGCTCGAAATTAGGAAACTTGTACATCCACCTTTCCAGCTCCAAACATTTTAGCACAGATTTTCAAGCACAGCACTGTGTTGAGGAAAGGCTGAAGGTTGTTTGTTTGTTTAAAATGCTAGGACTGTTTGGAAGCTGCTCCCCCTGCCCAGAACCACAAGCTGTGCTCTTCCTGTGCTTCTAGAGCATCACAGCATGCTTGAATACAAGGTAGAAGAGATTGGGAAGGAAGATAGGATCTCCATGGGAGGGTGAAAAATCTCTGAAGTAGCGAAATAGAAGTCTGAAATACTCTAACTGGATGGCGTATTCCATGCCCACTTGTTCTGGACGAAAAGGTAATTCACCCTTTCTCTGAATGAGCTTACATGCCTTATTTCTACTGATAAAATGTGTCCTTTTTAAAAATAATTTCCCCTCCATTATTGTATGTCCCTTCCTTAGCAGCAATGGCTCCATCAGCAGCAACAAAGCAATTATGTTGTTTATGGTCTCTAGTTAATGATGTTGTTTGGATGCAGGCCTGCATCTTTATAGGCTTTCTAATTAGTTGTGTAATTACTATTTAATTGCTTTCATGTGCTTAGCTTAGGGACCTGTTATTAAGAGAATCTGTCTGTTTTGGAGAAAGTATGGGCCTGGTAGCGGGAAACAACTCCACGTACATTGAAACCTACTTACAGTGAACTCAGATATAGTGAAAAATCAATTACTCTTCATTTCTCTTCAACAAGAGTGACATTTATTCAATTTATATGAGCAGAGTAAAGACACAGGGTTCTGTTCCTCCACTGGAAGACAGACGGGGCTTCCTTGCTTTATATATGGGTTTTTCAATCTATATGTTACATGATGTGGCTCAGCAATTTTTTCCATGCTCAGTATTTTTTCTTTACTTTTTACCTTGCTGTTTCCTTCAAATAGGCCATTGGTAACTCCTCAGTAAGTTCTCCCTGACTGTAGAAGACAAGAAGGGACAAACACACCTTGGAATTTTGTAGAGGTTGTCTCATATTATCAGGATAGGCAATACCCTGACAATGTGGGACAACCTCTACAAAATTCCAAGGTGTGTTTCATTAAACCAGCCCTTCCCAACCTATGTCCTCCAGACATTCTGCACTACCACTGTAGAACCCTGGAAAATGAAGGCTGTTAAAGTATGGAGAGTCTTCACCTGTCGTGGAGACTATGCTGCCCACGTAAGTAATAACAGAGGATGTAAGGATAGTGTACTGCCCCCCTTCTGTATCTCCTGTAACTGTATTTCTAAATGCCCGAATATGACTCAAGATTCTACATCATACAGAGAAAACAACAGGAACAGTAAAAGCTCCTGGCTTTAAGAACTGATCCCACCATCTTGTGAAAGCTGATGAGGACAGCTGGTGTGTTCATCCTTCAGCTAGTGTTTTCCATCTATTGTTTAAATCTAGAAGAAGAATGCTCACAGTATTACTGTTGTCTATTTAAGTTTCTGGGACTACGTTGCTTCCTTCTTAGTTCCTCTGTGATTGGGTTATCAATCTTTATTCACCACTATCAGCAGTGGTTGTACCAAAAAAAGGAAAAAAAAGTGGATTAATGAGGTAAAACTGGCCAAGTAACATCATCCTGGGAGTTATTTTCGAAATATAAGAAATACACCTATGGTCACAGAGAAATCTGTGGACTTGACAGCATTCTCATCAGAAGGTATTCATTTCTTAAGCACAAGGGTGCTGCATATAATATTCCTCAAGCACATTGTTGCATGTCTTTCAATGCTATGGAATCTCATCAAATTTGGAATCTATTATGAGAAAAAGAGAATCATCAGTAGTTCCTATTATCAATAGAGGAAGTAAGAAGCATTTGCAAGAGATAAATTTCCACCTTGAAGCTCTATTTGGCTCAAAATTACTGTTTAGTCTCTTGCAGAACAATTACAATCGCAGTGCCGTTGTTCTCTCAACTGCCTGTTGTCGTAAATCTCCAGCTACCTGAGCTAAACAAATACAGCTGAGAGCTGTTAGATGTGTTTTCCCAGAGCTTTTCAAACATCAAAGAGGAAAACATCTGTATATTGAATCAAACTTCTTTTTTTATTTTACTCAAGAAATAAAAAATGCATGAAGTTTCCTCCAGAGAGTTCCCACTTTAGGAGTGTGCTCAAATTTCACATCCATTTAAAGCACTTAACCCTCAGAGAGAGCCACATCCCCCCATGCGCTCATACAGAGCCTGCACCAAGAATTATGTTAAATCAAGGCACGCACCATCTTTTCCCTTATTTCTTTGTCCTGTCAACAGAATTTAGAAACTGGGGGCTCTGATCAGCTGTCACTTTGCTCAAAATGCTACTACTTGTCACATCATTTCTTTGAAATATGAAAACATTTTAGTTTAGTTTCTCTCCAACTTTTGGGTTTCAGCCTTCACACAACTTCCTCTGCTCTGAGCGGGATAGATCCACCAATTTCAATATAATATGTCCAGATTAAATCATTTCTACTGATTCATTTGTAAAGTGTAGAATGAAGGGAAGACAGTTAGAAATAAATTATTAAATGAGCAAGTAAGTCTCACTCAAAAGTCCTATTTCCTTATCTTATATCGGTGTTGACTGGCTGTGGTCAGACTGATGATCAGAAACTATCTTCACTACAGCTAACCTGAAGATTTCGGAGGGAGGCACAAAGGTAGTTTTGTCTATTAGTTATTGCTAATGCAATACAGAACTTGGGAGTTAGTATGGAAAGCAATTCCAAGGGATGAGTCTTGGTAAAACATCAGTAAAATCAAAAACAATAAAATGCAGTAGTTATTTTAGCACCATAATCTTGCCATTTGTAAGTAAAATTGACTATTCCTTGATACTTTTCAAAGGATTGTTTTCATCCAATACCCACCGGGGGGGGGGGGGGGGGAAGGATCCTGCACTTGATGGACCTGACATGCTGGCAAGTTTCATATTTATACATCCACTGTGTTCAGTACTGAGCAAGAAGGAACCAAAGTCTCCGGAAGTGCTTGCTGGCAAATCCTTCACTTTGGAGATGTTACTTCTAGAGTCAACATCATTTTGAATGTTGTAGCATTGTATCTTTCTTGCCCTAAAATGGATTTTATACAGAGAGGTCAGCAAAGTCACTTCCCATGCATTTTAAAAGACACAGATGGACATGTAACCCAAGAAGTTCAAGACACATCTTTCTCTGAGAGCTGCTGAGTGTAGATGAACTTCTGAAAGTGTGTCTGCCTGGAGGTCATCCGTCTGCTTCAGAAAAAAGGCATAAGATTATGAGCTTTGCCATGGTGGGTTGAAACAATGGCCCAAATCACTCAGCATTCTGTCTACAGTCAGTAGCCAGCCAGATGCTTCTGGGAAGTTCATAGGCAGGCTAAGAGGCTGATATCCACCCCTTTAATCCCCAGCATCTGGTGTAGAGGCATGTATTACACTTCCCAGATTCCATTTTGATTTGTTTTAAGCCACAGATGGGTCTTCTAAACATAATGTGGGACGTAATTGTGAATCAAGTCTCAGAAGTTCCATCTAGATAAATGTCTTCTTGCTCAAGCACTTGGCAAACAGGGCTGTCTCTTCTGCCACTTCACGTTTTAAGAACACAGCATGGAATGTAAGTATAACTGTTGCAATTAGGCTTGAAACAGAACATTTGGATAGTCCAAAATTCACAGGGTTGACAGATAATGTTTTAAACAATGGATAATTCATGTATATTGTAAGCATTAGGGATATGTAGTTATTTCGTTAATGAACTGGGTAGTTAGGTAGGTAAAGCATGCTTTTCTGTTATGATGGCACTTACAGTGACTTGGCACTTCTTTATACAGTACATATAAGCAATGGAATCAAACAGTTCCTGCTCCAAAGGTAACAATTGAGAAGACACAACACGACACAAAAGAAAAAGTAATGGGGATGAAAGATGGGGCTGGGGGAGCAAGCTCAGGCCCAAATTCATATGCTGAAGTTCTTCTAATGAATAGTTAGAAATGGAAACAGAGAGAAAGGAGCCTGACAAAGTAATGCAAAGCAAAATAAATAAGGGTTAAGTACACTCCACCTGTTTCCTTCTAATTTTCCCCTGACAATATTTGCACATCAGCCTTAGTTTTACAATGGATGAATGGAATGGGGAAACTTGTTTTTGGCTCATATTGGCCAAAATCCTATTGCACAATTACACAGGAGCAAACTTAGATTGCACCCACAGCAGTTGCATTGGCACTGAAGTTCAAGTGTTATCCCCAAAGCACTTCTGTGGGTGCATTGCACAATTAGTCATGGCAGGGATGCATGACTGGTTGCACCATTGCAGGGCTGTTGCTCTGTGTAACACCCTGTACATTTACACTAGCATAACTTTATGTTACTCTGGCATGAACAGGATAGTGGCCAATGTGTAGCTGGAGTTTTCTCCTAAAAAATGGCAAATCTCTTCTAAAATATAGTCCTCAAGTTGTCTTTAGCTGGCTGGATAGCTCCATGAGTTAGTCCAGTTCCCCAGTGTGCATCTCAGCACAGTCAGTCTGTTGACTCTTGGACAAACTGCACAGTCCCAGGATGCCCCCAGAAGAAGGGAATGACAAACAACTTTGGAGTACTCTCATCCTAGAAAGTCCTGAAAGGAGTTGCCATAAATCAGAACTGACTTGATGGCATACTATTATTAAAATTGTCTTCGGGCTTATCTGGTGCAGGCTACACTGGGCCACTTGAGGTCAGGTAAAGGTCTGATGTGCCACTTGGAGTGATCCTCAAATTCAAATGGTATACAAACATCAAGCGACCCCATTTGGTGTGGCTCCCTCCACTGTCAATTTGCCATATTCTGAAGTGGCTTAAGAAGAGAGCCACTTTGAGATATTGGCAAATTAAAGACTTACTCCTCCATGGAGAGGAAGATGAAGTAAAGCTTTTTTTTAACACTCTATTAAGGCAATGTAGATGCACTGCATTGTTTATAATAGCATTTTAAAAACTGAAATCTTCCCAAAAATGTGAGGAGACAGAAGGGGGCAACAAATGGCATTTTCTTTTCTTTTCTTTGATTTACCTTAAAGGTCCAGTAGAAAACCTGCCCATAGCTGAATCCACCACCAAGTATCAGCCGGTGGATTTGGTTGTGGGCAGATTCTTGACCTGACCTTTAAGACAAGTGAGGGAAAATAAAATAAAAAGCATCTCATTGCCCCCTCCTGTCTCCCTCCTATGGGAGGAAGTTTTCAAATTTTTTTTTCATAAGTGATGCAGTACATTCGTGTTGCCCTAATAGAGTCTGAAAAGGAGAAGCAGAGGAAATATTTAGTTTGCCATATCCGGACGTGGATCTCTCCTTAAGCCACTTGTTGATATGGCAAATTGACACCAGAAGGGGTCTTAACAGCAGAAGGCTCTTTTTGGTTCATTTCCAGTGATAATATATGCTGCAAATCAACAAACATAGAGTTACCCTAGTAGTAGGCATCCTTCAGTCTTGAGAGATTATGGTAGAGTGCTCTGTATGGAGGTCTTGGAACAGCGTCTAGTGTGGCTGAGAAAGCCAATTCGAGAGTGACAATCCCTTCCACACTGAAGACAAATACAATCTGTCCCCTGTCCAGCTCCCTGGTTTTGCTGGTTTCGGGACTGCCTCTTTGCCTCAGCCTGCTGTACAAGTGTCTCTTCAAATTGGGAGTTACCCTACCCAACCAAATAAGTAGACGCCTCTGACAGGGACCCAGAAAGATGTGGTCAGGAATACTCTGGATGGTTCACTCCAGTGATAATATTATGTTATTTCCTGAAAAAGAAGCTAACCAACTTGTCCGTCCAGTGGACCAAACAGAAGGCTAAATGCCCATCTGATCACATCCTTTCTAAGAACAGAATTAACACTTTATATTTCATAAAGATCCTTTCCTGATGGCCATGTAGTGTGAACTTTATAGGGCTATGCACTGTAAGACATATGTTTGTACACTTACACCTTGGCATGTCAGAGGTGAAGCCAACACATTAAATTGAAATCAGAAATGTACAGTCCACCAGTGGAGAATTGGTGTCACGTGAGCAGATCATGCTGTCCCCAGAAAGTGCCTAGCTATCATATGTTATTTCCAACCTGCAACAGATTCACACATGTTCACCCATATGTTTCATTCTGTGAGACAATTAATTTGGCATTTTAGAATATTCTGCAAATGTTTTGACATTAGTACCTTTCCCAACCTATTATCTTGGAAGAAACATTATTAAATGTATTTGTGCTCAAAACATATGTTCCAGAGCCCGTTTCACCTTAAAACATGGATTTCTAAATGTGATTAGTCTCAGATATGCATTTTAAATGTATTTTGATTCATTATTTGGTTGGAGCACTGAATGAAATGTTTGTGAGGCTTGGCATGTGGTGGGTAACTAGGTTCCAGTGATTTCTGTGATTTCATTTCTGTGCACAATACAAAAAAGTAGGATTCTACTCTATGGATCTACTCTTGTTACACCTGTTTTTTGTTACATGCTATGAAATCTCACCCAAACTATGGCAAGCCTAAAAGGGTTTTCCAGGTATATGAGATATTTAAGGAGTGGTTTTATTTGTTGTTGTTTAGTCGTTTAGTCGTGTCTGACTCTTCGTGACCCCATGGACCAGAGCACGCCAGGCCCTCCTGTCTTCCACTGCCTCCCGGAGTTGGGTCAAATTCATGTTGGTAGCTTCGATGACACTGTCCAACCATCTCATCCTCTGTCGTCCCCTTCTCCTCTTGCCTTCACACTTTCCCAACATCAGGGTCTTTTCCAGGGAGTCTTCTCTTCTCATCAGATGGCCAAAGTATTGGAGCCTCAGCTTCAGGATCTGTCCTTCCAGTGAGCATTCGGGGTTGATTTCCTGCAAAATGGATAGGTTTGTTCTCCTTGCAGTCCAGGGGACTCTCAAGAGCCTCCTCCAGCACCACAATTCAAAAGCATCAATTCTTCGGCGGTCAGCTTTCTTTATGGTCCAGCTCTCGCTTCCATACACCACTACAGGAAAAACCATAGCTTTGACTATGCGGACCTTTGTCGGCAAGGTGATGTCTCTGCTTTTTAAGATGCTGTCTAGGTTTGTCATTGCTTTCCTCCCAAGAAGCAGGCGTCTTTTAATTTCATGGCTGCTGTCACCATCTGCAGTGATCATGGAGCCCAAGAAAGTAAAATCTGTCACTGCCTCCATATCTTCCCCTTCTATTTGCCAGGAGGTGATGGGACCAGTGGCCATGATCTTAGTTTTTTTGATGTTGAGTTTCAGACCATTATTGGCGCTCTCCTCTTTCACCCTCATTAAGAGGTTCTTTAATTCGTCCTCACTTTCTGCCATCAGAGTGGTATCATCTGCATATCGGAGGTTGTTGATATTTCTTCTGGCAATCTTAATTCCGGCTTGGGATTCCTCCAGTCTGGCCTTTCGCATGATGTATTCTGCATATAAGTTAAATAAGCCAGGGGACAATATACAGCCTTGTCGTACTCCTTTCCCAATTTTGAACCAATCAGTTGTTCCATATCCAGTTCTAACTGTTTCTTCCTGTCCCACGTATAGATTTCTCAGGAGATATATAAGGTGGTCAGGCACTCCCATTTCTTTAAGGACTTGCCATAGTTTGCTGTGGTCCACACAGTCAAAGGCTTTTGCATAGTCAATGAAGCAGAAGTAGATGTTTTTCTGGAACTCTCTGGCTTTCTCCATAATCCAGCGCATGTTAGCAATTTGGTCTCTAGTGGTTTTATTAGTGCCACCTTTTAGTGAGTTTCCATGACTCAGCAGGGATTTCAACCCAGATTCCTGAGTTCTAGTCCATCACTCATCACTACACCACACTGGCACCCTTACCAGTTGGGTTTAGGTCTATGTCTTTAATCTTGCACTAATTTGTCTTGCATATTAGGGCAACTGTTGTACTGGAGTAACCGTAGAGTTCTGTGAATATAAGCAGAGGTTGGCACTAAGGTATTACATTACTTATAAAGTAACGTTAATGGTTTAGGTCCTTGCTGCTAAAAGTGGCCACACCAAGAGAGGCCAAAAAGGCAACAACAAGTAATCAGGCCTTCTTCTCCCTAGTCTTTGGAACAAACTTCTAATTGAGTTATGCCAGTTTCCTTCCCTCCTGGTATTCAGGAAATTAGTGATGTCACAATTATATAAAGCTGCCTTTAATAAGTTATCCCCAGATGCTGTTAAAAGTAATTTTTTCATTCTTTCTTGTACTTTCTTTTCCTTCTTGTATTGATTTTAGATCTAGACCAGTGAACCTCCATATTGATTATGTTGTTTTATGGTATGTGTTGGGTTCTGTGTTTTAATTTGTAAACTGTCCAGAGTTGTGCATTCACTAAAGGGGCAGTATAAAAATCAAATACATACATACATACATACATACATACATACATACATACATACATACATACATACATACATACATACATACATACATACAAGCTGACAATTTCCTAATTTAGTTGGGTAATTTAATTAGCATTTGACTTACCTTGGGGTTCTTGCATCAATGTTTCTCTAGTAATAGTCAGGTATGGGGAAGTTCAGGGAAGAAAGCTGTTTCCAAGTGACAGGTTCGTCAATGAATTACTTAATAAAAGCCTGTTTGTTCTCCCACTCCAAGATCAGCATTGCCCAGCCTGATTCTCAAAGTTAAGAGATTGCCCACCCAGAATCTCAAAGTTAAGAGATAATGGTAAGGAAATGAGATGAGATGGGGGAAGAGAAAAAGGGAAAACAAAGAAGGGTTTTTAGGTAGTTGGGTAAGAAATTGGACTTTTAAAATTCTTCATAGCTATTTCCTTCTCTCCAAAGCTCAGTACAGTGGCAAAGGGGTGAAATAATAAATGAGACCATTCATTTTCATTCTGGTGAAGTTTTAGTGCAGTTATGTAACATAAACACCAGTTTAAACACACTCCTACATACATGTAGTTTACTAAGATTTTTCTTTTAGTTGATTAACAATTAACATGTGATCATATCTCACTAACTTTCCAGTCTTTAATGTATGTTTCCCTCTTTCCTGATACAAGGCAGGGCAGAAGTGCTTTCAACAATATAGTCTTGATTTTTTTAAAAAAATCTTAAGTTGCAACTACAGGGTCAAATACTGCGGATGTAAAAGAGATAAATGCACTCTTTTTTTGAATGATGACATGATGAAAAAGCCAATTCAAATCAGTCTGGCCCTTTTAGCTCCCAATTCAGAGATCTTTCCTCTGCCACTGGAAGCTTCTATTTTTTTCAAGTCGAACGATTCGAACTGATTTTTCTCTGTGTAATCCTCAATTGTTTTGTTTTCCAAAAGGACGGTGAGGAACAGGGGGAAGTGATTGTGGCTAGTATCCTGTCGATGGGCTGAGCTGAGCATGATGTTTTGGACAGCAGGAACAGCTACCCCCACAATCTTTCTCTCTAGTTGCCCTGAAGATTTTTTTAAAATAAACTACCAACTTTAGTGGCAGATCACCTAATGACTTCATTGATATACTAGTTTAGCACTAGATCATCTCTGCATGGAGAAAAAAGAGAGATAAAAATTGATATTAAATAGAAACAACTCCAGTGAACTAGAGCAGACTACTACGTTTCTGCAGTATGCATGTATGTGTTTATATGTTATGGAGAATTTTGGGAAACTTCCTTTTCCCTAGTGCTGTGCAACACGTTAAACAGCCCACTGGCTTTGCAACGAACATAAAAGGAGAGGGGGATTGGCGAAGGGCATGATCAAAGGAATGGAGCTGTGAGCTTTGGTGCAGATCAAACCTCATCAGATTGAGGGGCCAGTGTGGGCACTGGAACTAAAACAATTTGCAGTCTCCATGTGATCATCTAATCCAAACAGAAGTGTAAAATAGACTGCAAATCAAGCTCTAATTCAGCTTGCCAGTGTAGTTGCAGCCTATTTATGTAGTTAGTTACAAATCAGTCTTTGTTAGATATCTGCTCTTCTCTCTCTCTCTCTTTTTCTTGTATTTTCATGCTGAAATATTTATGAGTTTTTTCCTCCCCCACCTCCTAGCAACATTTTGGTTCACATCAGTTATTTTATATCCTATAAATACGAGAGCCATATTTTCCCTAAGAAGAAACAAACAAAAGAACTAAAGGCCAATGCTGTTTCTTTATTTTAAGAATGACTTGCAAATGTATGACCAAATCATTCCTAATAACATAAATTTAAATAATTGGGGACACACTTCATTAGTTGACTCAGGAACAGACCATTGGAGCGCATTGACTCTTACAGCACGCTTCACACATCGCACCAGCATAGCTTCACATGTCGAGCTATCAAAGTGTGATTCATGCTTCCAGGTTATTATGCACTTCAGTGAATAAAAATGGTCAGTGAACACAACTCCAGACGTGGAAGAATATCATCTCAGTTATGTTTTATTAAATGACTTCAGAACAACATTCTGCCATTTGATTCACTCTGTTCCATCTCACCAGGTTTTAAATTGTAAACAGAAGAGTGGTGTCTTTAAAAGTGACACTTAGATTCCTCCAAATTAAAAAATATATATCAAAGTTTTTCTATGCAAGAATAAAAGAATGCATGAATTCAGCGAGAGCAAAATAAATTATGCCAATAATACAAGGAATGGGAATTGTTCTGCTGATCATTAGGCTGTAGCGAGGCCAGAAATTTCCAGCATTTGGCCTGGTCTGACAGAGTGAGAAAGATAATAATATTACCCCATTTCCCTTGGCCTGATTTCTGACAGCTCTTGGCCTAATTTCAAAAACCTTCTTCAGGTAATCAGTTCAGGCCTTCGCAACAGTGATTTGTTGTTTGCCCAGCAGTCCTTTAGGTGGGAAGAAAGTGGGGTGAGATAAGAGAGAAGACTCTCCTTCTTTGGGCTCTGCATTTCTGCAGTGATGGTTTCAGCCCTGTTCATCATGCAGAAGTGGCTGAACTATCCCAAAGGGAACATGGCCCTTGTCTGAGAAAAGGTTGCTTATCTGTGTTTCAGAACTCCAAAACCAAGCTAAACCACCAGGAAGAGTCAGTTTGAACACTCTTCCTGGACTAAAGCACATCTGACTGTAGGAAAGTAGTGTCGTTCATTATATCTAGACATAAAGAAAGAGAAGCTTAGATTCAGGATTTGTTCCTTCTCAAGTCTGAAAGACTTTGCTCACAGTGAGTGCCTCCATTGGATATTCAGCTATCCGCCCCTTGTCTTCATTCTACAGCTGTCTTGTTTTTCCATTGGGTGTGTGTACAGAAGATTTTATGAGGAGGAGAGGGTCAGGGAATATATTTCAGCCAGCTCATTTTCATATACCTATATATATTTGGAGAAACAGAAAAAGGCAACATATTGCTATTTACTAAATGCAAATACATTATTACTGTTTTTCATGACCACGGATATTGTGTATGGGGTGGGGAGGAGATGTACCATTTGCTGCTCTGCCTCAGAAAGCAAAATATTTTGGCCTGGCTGTATTCGCAGAATCTGGTATACTCCTGGAGGACTGAATAAGGATTAAATAATGCACGAGAGTGGCCAGAATCCTGCTGGTGTATATTATGCCATGGGTTTCCAGTGATGTCATCAACTGCAGCAATGCTGAAGCCTTTTCAGGAAATTAAAACTTCCTATTCCTCAGTTGCCAGGCTCTGGGGATCTCTGGGGAGCGCCTACATCCTTGGAAGCCTTTGGGAGTTGCAGAATGGGGTAGGGAATGATTTAAAGCTGAAAAATTCACCATCATGTTAAATATATCAACTTGGTGTTAGTATTTATCTTCCTCAATGGGCATTATGGGAATACATAGCAACCAAACAACTTCTGATGACACCACAAGTCTTCATTTGTATCTAGCCGGCCTTTTAACATTTTCTTAGTGGGATGACTGTAATGGCATCCTTCCACTGAAGGAACAGTTTCTATCAACAGAACCAGAAGAGAAAGACTCCATCCTTTCTCCTCCAGGTTCAGGGCTTCCTGCTATAGACGTCTTGTAAAGCAGACTTCTGGACGGTGTAGGGCAGAAGAGGGGGACAAAACTTGCATTGTGTTAGATTATATATTGGATTTAGTTTTATATAACTTTGTCCTGCTATCATCTTGACTTCTACTGAATATGTTGCTTTATGCATTTAAGAAGAACAGGAGTGTCATATATGTCTGTAGTGTGCTAAATCTTTCCAAATGGTGTGTTCTATCCAACAGAAGAAAGTTGTTGAGATGCCTCCTGGTTCCCATATGGGCAAGACAGAGGAGGTAAAAGTTATTCTTGCCAATATGCATGGGTTAAAGATCCACCTTGCCTTAAAAATCTTCTGGTGATGAAGAATAAGTCCTATCCGCAATTCTTGCCCACAGTCCCATACCATAGTATGGTTTTGGTTTTTTTTTGTTTTTTTGTTTTTTGCTTCCCTGAGCAACTGTGATGAGACAGCCAAATCCTGCTTGGGATGAACATTTTCACCTCATCTCTGTTTAGTAGCCTGCAAGATTATTCTCTGAAGTAGATTAGAGTGTGTCAGGAGTGGCCTCCCATGGGAGACAACAAGCATATTTGCTACGAAGGCAGAGGCTGTCCGCTTTATTTTACATACACAGTAGCAAGCGTACTTATGGTTGTATATGTAGGAACAACATCAGAACTGTGACTTCATGGTGAAATTTGCTCTTTAAGAAGAATGCAAATTCTAATTTACACAACCTACCTTCCCTTTAAGCAACATCCATGGGATACAGGAGCACAGCTGCTACCCATAGGTGTAAATTTAAAATATCCCATGATAATCTAATGAATTTGGTCCTCAATGTACAGTATATATGTCATAACTAGCAATGCTTTTGCAGTATGTTTGTGCATACATCGTCAGCACTATCTATCGATCCATAAATATTTCCAAACATCACACACCAGCTTATTGGGCATACAGTAAGGCTTTGTGAAGCCTCCCCTGTGCTTTTAGTTAACCTTTCTATATTTTCGATAGTAGCAGGACTGAAGAAAATAGCTAACAGACTTAGCTGTGTATATAGTTTGAAAGTAACAACTGAAAAATGATGTTCATAATCTGAATTGCAATGAAACCAATTATCTGTGCTGTGGTGTTTCACTAGGGAATACTCCTAAAGGTTTAGTATTTCTTAAAAGAAATTAAAAACAGCTGTAACAATACTATAAAACAAAAATAGCAGCTGCAAAAGAGATTAACATTCCTAAATTTCATTTGAACTTGATACGGTTTTTCCAAAAGCAACCTATACACACCCGCACGCACATGCATGTATATGTACACTCTGCTAGAGACTGATATTTCAAATGTATTCTTTATGAAACTATGCCTTCTGAAGGAAAAATATAGCCCCTGAATACATTTTGATATTGCTAGTGTTTAATATTGTACATGAATTTTGTAACATTTTCCCCACAGGATTTTTTGTTAGAATTTTTCCTCTAGTTATTATTAAGGATAAACTATGAACACTGAAAAGGAGAGAATTATTTGAATAAAACTTATTAAGAATTAAAGATCGACATAATAAACAATTCATGGTGGTTCTTGGACCTCAGTTACTTTCAGCTGTCAAATAGTTTTCCAATGGATTCCTATTCAGTGCATGCCTCTCTTAAAATTTTATATAGCGCCTGTTTTCCAATTAGGCAGCCAGTCATAGATGAATGAAGCCTTCCCTAATCTTTTTCATACTTAAAATAAAATGGAATGTAATTTATAAAACAAAACTGGAGGTGGTGACAGTATAAAACCCTTTGTTTTGTTATGTTGGTCAAAACATATGGCACAAACTTCCCAGCCAGATGGTAGTCTCCTAATCGATTTTGTCTGTTGTGTGCTGTATGCTAATTCTCAGCCAAGTATTTGCTCTTAATCCGTTTCTGACTAACGTAATGGGCAAAACCCTGCCAAATTTGAGCACTTTTCTCTCCAATTAATTTTACTGGAAGGAGTTACGCACATGCTTCAAATCTCTTCATTGAGATCAGTGGGACTTAAAAACACTTTGCTTAGACTTTTCTTTCCATCCTGGGCAACGTACACACACACACACACACACACACACACACACACACACACACACACCGGAGTTCTACAGATGGCGCTCCAGAATATATTTCATTCAAGTTTTATTACAATTGGCAAAGTTAGGAGGATTCCTTTGGTGTAGCAAAATGATGATTGAGAGGTTTGTTGACTGGATCAATAAACTTCATTCAAAACATTTCTCCGTTTCAGTGGTTTGCTTGCTAAGTAATCTCAATGGAAGAGAGTCACCTCTAGCTTCCATACTTAGACAATAGCTCTGCACTCACTTACCTGGGAATAAAAACCACTGAACTTTATGGGCTTAATTCTCAGTAAACATGTATAGAATTGAAAGACTGGAAACCTACAAGGAAATTGTCCTATGACAACTTGACGCCATCATCTGAATGCCCTGCACTTACAGCTTGCTGACAGGCTAACCATAGGCAACTGGTTGGCCACCATGTAAACAGCTTTGGTCTGATCCACCATGGTTCCTCTAATATTCTTAAATAATGGGCCCTGTGGATGGCCTCTGAAGCTGTAAGCTTGATAGATGCTGGTTGTGGCATACATGGATTCCCTAGACTGACAGAGGATCTCTGTGGTCCTTTCCATTTCAATGATATTAAGGGTGTTTAGGACAGTAGCCTGAAAATAACATTTTTGTGTATTACTTTTGTGCCTTTGTATAACTAGCAAGGGGAGGAGCAAACCTATCCTGAGTGGGGAAAAATGAAGGACAGAAGAGGAGAACCCCATTTCACTTAAAGCAAAATCAATGTTTTTCTGCATAATAATAACAGAATTTTCCATCTCCTGTTGAAAATAATATTCAATTCCTGTTACAATACCATGTTTTCTCTAAATGCTCTATCATCAGTAAATGTTGCACAGTGGCTTTACAAAGTTCTCTGAGAAGACAATTTGTATTTTGATCACATGGGATTCCTTCACTACCCCATAAATGAGGTATGAATTTTTGATATACACACTTACAGTATACAGTTCATGAACTAAATTTCAGCATTTGTTGTATTTATTCTTTTCTAAAAGATCAATAGGTTAAAAAATTGTACCAATAAAAAGTGCCTTTAAACACACACACACAAACGCATGCATGTGTGCGCGCGCACACACCCACCCACCCACCATGTTTTCCAATTAAGAGGGAAAATATACCTTCTGTTCTAGATAATATTGTCCTTCTTTGTAAATAGCATATCTTTATTAACCAAATTATTTGAGATTCTAAAGATGTTTGTTAAAATTAAATGAAAGCAACCTGTTTAAGGAATATTTAGTCCTTCTGAAGAACCTGAGGTTACACCCACCTCTTTGTGAGTGGCTTTTCTCTCCTACAAAAGGATTACTCTACCTTTTCCCTTTATTCTCATTCTAAAAGAAGACCCAAAATCTGCTGTACATGGTCAACTGTAGAGCAGATTGGGGAGTCAATAACACATTCTATCAGGATGTACAGTTTTATACAACCCACTGCTTTTAGAACCACCCAGCACACAATAGATTTACAGCTTGTAACACATGAAATTGGTAGATAGATGTTGAAATAAAACGTCTGGCTGATTGTTTTCAGCTTGTTTATTTAATGAGTGCATGCTTTTAAAAACAAACAAAAACCATCCAGAAACAAGCCATGCACAAATCCATCTTAATGGGAATATCTGCATTTTACTTTCTAGGACTCTTGAAAAAGAGCATCAGCCCAACAAATATCTTGCATTATTTCCCCAAAATAAGGCTAATCTTTCAACACAAAGATCTTTAGATACCTTCCTCTCTTTTTTTGCCCCTTTGAAATAAACCAAGACAGAAAATATGTGTAACACGCTAACTAGATTGTTGGGTTTGTTTTTGAAATAATATCCCCCCTATAAAAATCTGTATTTCATGTCCATCTCCATTTTGTAAGGGCCGGTGATAGTCTTACCTGATGGTTGATTCCTTTTATAGCACAGCTGTGACATATTTTATGCATCACAAAGAATAATCAAAACTACATCTGGAGCCTGTGTGTCATGAAATGTGGTCCCCGTCTCCAAATATATATTTAAACCAGGGCTGGACACACCTCTGGACCAAAGCTGAATCCTTGATTCACTTTATTTGAAATGGAAACTCTACTGGAAATATTTGGGACAGCGGAGGAAGGTTAATTGATGTGCTTGCTGCTACATCTGGTTTGGACCCAAGTCACTTCACTTCACTTAGTATTAATATTGAGGTTTCTTTATTGTACCTCTTGGCTGACTTCAGAGAAGGTGCCTCTGTGCATGTACTAAGTATCTTTTCCCTCCTGGACTAATTCCAGCTAGTCCTTATCTATACTTGATTAGTAGTGATGCCTTTGAATTCGTTATGTGGCCACAGCATAGTATCACAATCTGAAAGCTGCTGAATTCTGCAGGCATTCTGTTGTGATCAGTAAAAAAATCCCAAGATATATCTACAGTAGATATGTAACCTATATATTTAATTCATCACACAGTCTTTTAACTAGACACTCTTCTATCTTTTTATTAATATTACATCCTATTTTTAATGTGGCAGTTTTCACATGTAACCTGACCAATCTGCCTTTCTTGGCATAGTATAGAATATGCGATCAGGTGTGCAGAAGATCTTATTATAGAGATGTCAAGTTTAGTTTGAAACATAAACATATTTTTACTTATACATTAGAACTTATAGTGATCAATGGCAGTATATGTGGTGCATTACAATTTGTTTTTGATCAGCAGAAAGCAATTATTCATAAAACTCAAAACAGAAAGCAAATTTGTGTGAAAAAGAAGAAGAATTATGGGTTTCTTACAGGGAAGGTAATTTTAATATAGACGAGATTGGCCCAAGCTCTGCAGTTTGGATTGATAGATTATCTTGCAGAACTATCATTTCAATAATCTCAATGACAGTGTAGAAGTGGATACTTGGTACAATATTATAAATTAAACTTACTGCAAATGTCATTGCACAGAATATAGGAAAATATACCACGTTTGTGTTTGCTGAAGTTAGGAGATGATTTTTAAAAATAAAATAAAAAAGATTCTTCAATAGAAGGCAGTGGAGTAATACGTTTGGTGGCATGGCTGTATATCACCAATTATCTAAAAAATCCCTTTCTTCATTAGTATATGAGAATAATTCAGGGCTTATTATATTGGCCATGAATGAAATTTCATGAAGAGAGGCATTTATTATATAAGTAGAATCTGGGATTTCAAGGGTTTTTAAAAGAGGTGTGAACTTGTAGCAAATGTCTAACTGCTCTGCTCCTGAGAATCATAATGATCCATTAGAAATTAGCTGGTTTTTTAAAGTTTTTTTTATTTTTAAACTATAACATAAACATAAACCAAAATACAAATTAACTGTGTTCCCCACCACCATAGATGGGACCTCTTGCAATAATCTTCTTTTTCCTCCATCTATTCTTCTTCTTCTTTTATTGTCCTCTTCTCCAGAACTGCATTGATTCTTGATTTGGAGCTTTTCCTTTTCCTCTTGTTAACACATATTCCAAAAATCTGCCCCATATATCATAAAAATTGTTTTTTCAACTCTCCTTTCTTAACCTTTAAATTACAAGTTAGCTTATCATTTATAGCTATATTCCATATTTCATTATACCATTCATCCATTCGAAATTCATATTTTGATTTCCATTGCCTAGCTGTTTTTTAAATCTGTTACACCAAGAGCTGCTAAAAGGCTTGTAGTTTGTTTGTAAAACCATAAGAGTTGATAGGATGGAACATAATAATTAAGGACTTCGAAAAAGAGACATGATGTAGTAGTGATGGGAGATTTCAATTACTCTGATATCAGTTGGGAGACAAATTCTGCCAAGTATGGCCCTTCCAAGTATGGCTTGTGTGGCTGATAATTTTCTCCTACAAAAAGTGGAGAAAGAAACTAGAGGACTAGCTATCCTTGACTTGATTTTAACCAATAGAGACAACTTGGTGGAGGAAGTGGCATGAAGGGGAACTCTGGGCGAGAATCCTACTAGAATTCTTGATTTCAAAGGAAACCAAAGCAGAGTGTAGCTACATATATATGCTGAATTTTTAAAAAGCCAATTTTAATTGACTCAGAAAAAGGATAAGTAAGGTCCCATTGCAAGAAATCCTAACAAGAAAAGGAGTCCAAAAGGGTGGGAGTTTCTTAAAAAAAACACCCAACAACAACAAAAATTAAAGACACAACTACAAACAATTCCAACAAGAAAAAAAGAAGATGGGAGACAGCAAAAAAGGCCAATGTGGCTTCACAAAATGCTCAGACAAGACCTGAAAAATAAAAAAGGACATGTATAGGAAGTGGAAGGAAGGCCAGGCCACAAAGGAAGAGTACAGACAAGTAGCAAGGAATGGCATTAGGAAGGCAAAAGCTGAGAGTGAGCTGAGTTTAGCTAGAGACACTAAAAGAAACAAACAAACAAAAACATTCTTCAGGTATGTGCATATCAAAAGACAAAGAAAAGAAACAGTGGCTCAGCTACTCAATGGAGATGGAAAATGACAAAATATTACAAAGAAAAGGCAGAAGTGCTCAATTCCTATTTTAGCTCAGTCTTTTCCCAAAGGACAGATTATGACCCTCCAGAAAAAGGTGAAGTGCAAGTGGAGGGGAAAGATTAAAGATGGAAATTAAGAAACAAATAATCAAGGAATACCTTATTACCTTGAACGAGTTCAAATCTCCAGGGCAGGATGAACTGCATCCAAGAGTATTGAAGGAACTGTCTGAAGAACTCTCACAACCACTGTCCATTATTTTCTTGAAATTACGGGAAATGGGTGAGGTACCAGATGATAGGAGGAGCGCTAATGTCCCTATCTCCAAAAAGGGCAAAAAGGAGGAACCTGGGAACTACAGACCAGTCAGCCTGACGTCAATCCCAGGAAAAATTCTGCAACAGATTATGAAGCGGCCACTCTACAAGCACCTTTAAAACAATGCAGTAATAGCTAGAAACAAGCCAGAGACATTGTTGTTGTTCTGTGTAGTGAAATTGCCTCTGATTTATGATAATCCTGTGAACAAGTGACTAGAGATGGGCACAAAACAAACCATGAAGCAACCCCCCCCCCCCAAAAAAAATCAGGTCATTTCATGGTTCGCTTCAGAATGAAAAAAATTGCTGAATTATTACTGGCATTGGCAATACATACGCTTTGTGGTTTGTGTGATTTGGGATTTCCAGAAGTGGTAGAATGGCCCTTGTATGAGCTGGAGATGCCAAACTCACAGAGAGTCTTCAGCTGACTCTCCTCTCCACCCACTTCAAGTTTGGCAAAGATTGGATTTCAGATGCCCAAGTTATATCCCCCCAAAACAGGTTCCCACAGGAGAGACACCTTCCCCCACCATTAATATTTCTCATTTTTTATCACGATTCATCCCAAGATTTATCTACCATTTGGAGAGGTGGGCAAGCATAGCAATCCTCTGAGACTTCACCCAGCATCATGAAATGGTCCAGTGGCTTCAATTTGAGGGGTGGTGGTGAGTTCACTCCATGGTTTGGTCCATAGTTTAAAGAAGACATCCAAGCTGCTGAAACCTAATCCCAAAATAGAGCACCTTGGATATCTGTTTTAACATTCTTGCTAAAATCTAGAGTGCACCCACCGATATCAAAGATACCACACCATTTTGATAAGAACTGGGAACTCAATTATTATTATATAAGCCACTTTTAAAGGAATTACAACACTGGCTGCCAATATTCTGTTGATCTGATCTGAGGTTGAGATGTGGATTAATGATATACAAACCCAAAAGGAATGTGAGACTTCAATATTTATGGGGAACCCCTCTTCTATAAACCTGTCCAAGCACTGAAGTCTGCTGAAGGATCTTTCTTTTGTGCCCAGTGCTTACTGTAATCCATTGTGCTGAGATCCATGAGAGAGCCTTTTTCTTTGCATTGCCCTTACTGTGGAATGCCTTCCCCTCTGAGGCCTGACTGGTGCCAGCACTAACCTTATTTGGTAACAACATACAATGTGGCTACTTGGTAGATCTGTAACTTAAAGCTTGACATTAATTCATTTATTTACTACTAATATGAACACAGAGAAACAATTAAGCCTTAAAAAGAGTATTGAAATATTGCCTCACTATTTTTTTCACGCTGTTAGCAGCTGTCTAATGCTTTTTTTAAAGTAAATAATATGTCCTTTTGGTTTATCGTCTACAATTTGGAGTATATTTTGTACATTCTGGCAAAGAGGAAGAGATTAAATGCTTTTTCAGAGAAGAACATTTAAGAAACTGAAAGATGACTATCAAGATGAAGAGCTCATCTTCCTTGTGAGGATAAACGTAAAGAAGACCAACATCACAAAACAGCTTTTAAAAATGAAGTAAATCTGTTTTATCAGGAGTAAGCTTAAAAACAGATTTTCTCCTTGCCTCCTCAAAAGCCAGAGATCTGAAAATTAGATGTACTAAAAACACACACACCACCTTTAGAAGAAAGTATCAGCAAGAGGGTTGATATGAAATAAACACAGTAATAAATACTTTAACAATTAAACTAAAAACATGGAAACTATTGATTTAAACTTTTTAATTTAGGTCAGAATCCTGTATTGTAGAAACTAAGCAGCAATAGGTTTCTGTTGGAGCCCTACTAGACTATGAAACCTACACCAATGGGACATCTCATATATGAAAATATGTGAGAAAATGAGTGACATCAGAAAATGCTATCAAGGGAGACAATCCTTGAATATATCATATCACCTGAAGAAGTGTGCCACAACCTCTTGGCCGCACAGCCATGACAATTCTCCTGTTCCTGGCATTAGCAGGAATTTTCTGTGGTAATTAGGGATTATGACACCATGGTGGACTGCATCTGTTGACCACTCTCCGTCTGTATGGCTTGTGGATGTTATCACAAGTGCGGCCACTGATTAGTGGGCTATAATGGTGTTTTCAACATCTTGTCACTTGAATACACCAATCTCATCTGATAGCAGGTTTGGACTTGATTGGCACTTGGGGGGAAGTCTACCAGGAAATAATAGAGAATTCAAAGTAGGGCTAAGAAAAAAATCCTAAGTAGGGCTAAGAAAAATGCCTAAAACCCTGGAGGTCTGCTGTCAGTGAGAATTATCAATACTGGGCTAGATTGACCAATGATCTGACTCAGTCAACTTCCTATTTTCCTATATTCCAGGGATGCTGGACATGCATCTGATCATTCTAATGTAATTTGCCAGGACATATTTTCATATGATTCCCTGTGCCCTTGCTCCTGTACTGAACATGCACTGCATACAATGACCATTCTGTCAATGGAGTGGAAGTGTTATCTCCAATCCTAGTGTGATGTGTGGAGCAAATTGCTCTATTCAGGAAAGAAAGAAAGAAAGAAAGAAAGACAGAGACGGAAAGGAAGAAAGGAAGAAAGAAAGAAAGAAAGAAAGAAAGAAAGAAAGAAAGAAAGAAAGAAAGAAAGAAAGAAAGGCAGTATTCTTAAAAGCAAAATCAGCAATAGAATGCAACCTTGCTAGAATTAAGTGGAGATGCTGCTTTTTACCTTCTCCTATGGGAGGTGTTCAGTATAGACTGGGATAATTAAGTGACTTCCATCATTTAGAGGTTAAGAAGATTGATATTAAATCAGATATAAAACAACTAGGGCAAAAATTGTCCCATGACCCTTTTTCGGATACTAAGAAGCAAAATAGCATAGTCTGTCTGGTTGCCACTAGATTGGTCCATTCAAGGGAACCCGAGTGGGTGCAGAAAATACTGGATGTGTACATTAATCTATGAAACAATTGTATTTCCAACCTTCACAATAGATTGGAATTCCAATAGGGTCAGAAAATGCCCCACAACTTACTCAGTGCAAGCATTGTTTATTTGTTTGCAGATCCTGATCGTTGAGGTTTACAAGTCACTTTGTATTGTATCAATTGATTATGTTTTTCCTGGATAGAGAAAAATGGCTTAACACTTTCCTCCTGAAATTCACATGTGGCCTGTCTATGATGATGTTATCACTGAAAGCAGAGAAAAAGAAAGAAAAAGAAAAGTTTTTTTTAAAAAAAATAAAGCTAAATTCAAGAGGAAAGAGGTCCCAGATGATAGTCTTGAAAATGTCTGCACATGGAACAGTTGATTAGTAATGGCAAGTGATTATGAAAGATGGAATGTTTAGAGCTTAGAAGCCAAAAAGAACATAACATGGGCAGAGCATTCTGTACAGCATGGAGCAGCTTCAAGCTGGATTTTCTTGACTCAGAATAATCTGAGTCAAGAATAATCATATTATGCAAGTTTCAGGACTACAGGCAACGAAGTTATGCTACAGGATGGAAGGACTGCACAACAAATGCTGTTCATTAAAAGTTAAACGTATGTGGTGCAGCCTTCTTTGACTGTGACCATCCTCATTTTCTCAGCTGTTGGATATTAATAGTACTATCATCTTGTGAAAATACCTCAGCTAAAGGACAAAGCACACATTTCACATGCAGAAGGTCCCGGTTCAGTCTGGGGCACTTCCAAATACAGAGGCTAGAAAGCAATAAAAAGCTTGTGCCTAAGTCCCTGAAGAGTAAATATAACTATGCTAGATAGATGAGCACATGGAAAGATGACTTCTGGACTACAGCTTCCAGAATCCTCTGTCCAGCACAGCCCAAGAGACAAGTTCTCCTGAATCTGAAATAGACATATTCATTGACTAGGTATAAAATAGCTTCCCATGTTCCTTTTCCTCATGGGCTAACAAGTGTCAGATTGATATAAGCCCAAGTGTTTTTCTTCACAGTTATCATTATTCTTCTGTCAACCTAGTGCAGCTGAATATCCGCATTACTTTCTGTTGTGTAAGAAAATATAAATAGGCCTCAATTTCTATAGACACAAATATTGGCTGAAATCCAGTAGCTGAATTTATGCCACGTAAGGCTGATGATGTCATCAGCCGTAACTTTTTTTAATAAGTTAAAAATATTAATTCCTCCCCTGAATGTCCTGAGGCTCCCCTGGTATTCCTTTCATTATGAGGAAGCCATTGAGGGCTGCAGAATGGGGAAAATCTTTAATTTGCAAAAACCTCCCTCACCATGATGACTTTACCAGATATGTATCACTCAGCTATGCACACAACAATTTTTAAAGGTATATGTGCAAACATGCTATTTTCAAACAGAAAAAATACTACATTTCTAGGGAAAGGGATCAAAAACCCAGAAATCCCACTTAATTCGACAAATTATGAAACCAGGAGAACTAGTCATAGAAAGAGATGCAAAGGAAGATGACAAAAGCTGTTGCACAGGAAGAGATGGTTGGTGCCCAACATGAGTTCAAAGTGTGTGTGTGTGTGTCCACAAGTACACACCTTGGAGATCTCATCTCCCTACCATGGGCTGCATTCATGAACAAAACCTTCACCCAGCCAACTCCCACCCAGTGATAAATTCTGAGCCACTTGTCTCACTCACTCAATGATATTCCATGCTTACCAAAGCCAGGCCCACATATGGTTTTCTCCTCCTCACTTCCCTTAAGAAACCTATTGCTTAGAAGGAAGGGTGGTCTACCTATGACCTTCCCTTCTCATACTCTGCCATCCCCATCAGTGGAATAGGGTGGAAAGCCACAGCAGACTTCAGCAGTGGAACTTTGCAGCCATCATGCTACTTTTCAGTTATTCTTTAGTGAGAGAAGTTAACACAAACCGATTTAAGTTCATTCTTAACTCAGAACCAATATAAGTTCCAACTCATTTTTAACAGATAATTATAGATGAACACGAACCACCAGTTTGGCAGTTCGCGCTGGTTCATTTATCGGCTGAACAGGTGTTTGGAGCGTCAAAGCCCCACCTTGTCCAGCAGACGCCCACTCAGAGGCAGCACCTGGAAGAGGTGGGACAGGAAAGCCAGACTGCTGTCTCTGAGAGGATGCCTGTTGGAGGAGGCAGTGCCAAACACCTATTCGACCAAGAAACAAACTGGTATGAACTACTGAACCAACAGTTTGTGTCCAACTCATACAGTTAATACATCAGTTTAAATAAAATTTGAACTGAGTTACCCTCCTGTTACCCAAAACAACTAACTCAGTTGGCTAACTCAGTTTATTTCTATGGAAAATATCCATGGATAGCAGAGAATTTCAGCTTCAGACCTATTATTCTACTGGTAAAGTAGGGGTGATAAAACTCAAAGTGGGTCTAGAGAGCTCCCTCTACTCCTGTTGAACATATACCAGTTCATAGCACCTCAATATGAAGCAAAGAACTACACAGTGCTACTTAAAAAAAACACAGAGTCTATACAGCAAGACAATGGTTACAAAGTTTTTCTGTTTAATTTGCAGAAATGAATACACATTTGTCTTGAAAAATGCACAAAATCCTTCCAAGACTGTATTGAAGTGAGGACAAAAATTCTCATGTTGTCTTATTTATATCTTATTAATCTTTAGGCCAAGAACCTGAGAAAAAGTCTGACAACTCCATAGAGAGAAACAGTTTATTGTCACAAAGCAAAATTAAGCAGTACAAATTGATGGGAAGCTTGGGCAACTATTTCTGCTTACCACCAACAGAAATATGTTTTCTTGATACTCTATCACACAGAGCAGAAAGTAAAAGAAAAACAATGACATTTCTAAACAATTAAGATTTCCTAGTTGCTTGTTTGTGCCCAAGAATTGGTTGAAGGATGTGCTCCCATAAAAACTGCAGTTAACATTATCTGTAACGATACGCTTTGCAGATATCTCATCTAGAAAATTCTAGAGTCACAGTCCATGACATTTTGCTGCCTGAAACAAAGTTCAAATGTCTTATCCTTTCTAGCTAGGACAAATACTTTAAAAAGTCATCAACTCTATAAAAAGAGACCAATTCCTACTTTAATCTATCTGTCTTCTCCCATCACAGTGCTGCCTGAAGCAAATAATTTTACAGCAGGGCCAATGCTGAAGATTTATCTAATCTTGTGGGGAGAAGTAATACGTGTAGGCATAAAAAAACTCATCTTGCATCTGATTTATATTTGAATTCTGGCTTCTGTTTGTATTTCCTGTCAGCTGTAGTTATTAGTATGTACAGTTAGCATCAATTCTGTGAGACTGATTCATATTTCAGAAGACATATGTACTCTGTGTCCCTCTCTAAGACAACTTAGCCAAGAGAGGTCACATACACTCTTGAGAATCCAAGTTGTCTGGTTGCCATTATCTAAACCCAGGAGTGCTTGAACTATCATTCCCAGATAATAGTAATGGATTTGTCTTATTGCAAGATGAATCAAGAATTCCATACCACAAGGAGCAGTCCATACCACAAGGAGTAACCTAGACTGCATCATGTGAGGAAATTCTGAATGAATATGCATCAGAAAGACAGCCAGAGGAGATGCTGGCAACCCATTCTGAACGATTATATCAAGGGCTGCTGCACAACATTAATACTGAAAGAATATAATGTTCCTTTCAACAGGGCTTTCTTCATCTTATGAGGAAGCAAGAAAGCAGTAACTATCACAGGAACCCACAGGAATTTTTTCCAGGGCTAGAAGAATGCAAAGCTGCATAGTGATATATTTTGCACAAGTGGCATTTAAAAACACCAGACATTTTTCCTGTGTGGGTGCATGTGCTTCATTCTTAACATCACATCCAATGACATTTGGAAGGCTAAAAAAAAGGGGCAGACTGTACTCTTAGCAGGGACTATGGCATAATTCATAGCTGTTTGTGCCCACCAGCTCCCCAGCTCCGTCTGAGCGTCGCTGTAATGGATTTTCCCAGGAACACTATCTGGCTGCGAGCATTACAATATATGGCTGCAAGCTGTGTTGTAATGCAAGGTATCTGAGGGTGGTTTGGTCTTGATGGGCAGTTAAGAACCATCAAGTTCATAGATGACTAGCTCTTAATTTGTTGATATGGACTGGTATACCCGCCTGTATTCTTCACCTCTTCTTTTACACAGATTGGATATGGGGACCAAAATGAGGAGCAAGGACAAAAGGACAGGCTAATTGGTCACAAAGATACAAACAGCCTGTTCATTGCTGCTCCTTTTACTAGTCTATACGAAAAGGCAACAGTTACTATAGTTCTTATTTTTGCCCACTTGAGAAAATGCACAAAAATCAGTCCTGAAATTGTGCAAAAGCTCCTATAGACTTTTTTTAAATCACTAACTAGGAGTGGGGAAATTTTGTGGATGAAACAAATCACAGTTTACATTTTAACTATGGCGGATTTATACCACTGTTTCATGAGTTTTCTTTTTTTCTCATCAAGACAGCCTGTCCCAGCTGAGAACGAGAGTGGCAGTGATCGTAGTTGTGTATGTGCTCCTCAAGTTTATCTGTTTAGCCCCGTCTGCAACAAGAATGCTGGAATACCTTGATCCTTCTGGTCTAAATCCACAAGGCAGCATTGATGTACCCTATGACGCTGGATATGTCAGGTGAACAGACTACCTGTTCATCCTGCTTTACCATTATGTGTGATCCCTTACACATTGGGCAAAATATGTAGAGCTGTTCTGAAAATGTTCAAAAGATTTGTATAATGGTTCATCATACAAATGAGCCCTTAAATACTGGGGGCAGAGTAGATTTGCTGTTGTGTTCTGCACACAGCATGATCTGCGAAACAGCTGTTATTTGCATGCAGTGTTCTTACTGTGTGCAGAAGAGTATTTCTGGGTCAGGATAAAAGAATTTGCACGTTGGTCAAATAATTATAGTCAGTCTGGCCTGTTTTCCCAGGTCTTTGGCCAAGCAATTTTGTGCTGAATCTGGATGCAGCCTTGTTTTGAAATCCATTAAGACAGATGAGCCAGGAAAATACCACCCACATTATTCCTGCATTTTCTATCGTATATAACAAAGAAAGCTGAATTTCTGTTTAATATGTTTTTGTAGAGTTGATCATATTCAATGGATCCTGCCATAGGGATATTTTCAGAGAAAAAGAGTACCCTTAAAAAAAAAAAACAAGTCTAGCAGCCAAAATATGCACAGAATGTTTTCTTTCTTAGCGACACTGTGGCAATCATGGATTCATACTTACATCTTACATCCAATATAGGAAATGACTAAGCTGTCCTATCTCACATAGAAATTAGTGAGAAATAAAGCCACTCAGCACCAGGCAAGGATTGCTTAATACAGTCTTGCCAATAAACTCTGGAAGTATAATGAATTGGAATTTCAACCACTGTACAGAGACTTGTCAGAAGCTGTCATATAGGAAGGTCATAGTCACCACTTTTCATTCTTCCAATTTCCCAAAAGGCTTGTCATGGGAGTCATACTTCACTGGTGCCCATTCACAAATGAAGTGACTCATGTGTTTGCAGATATATTCATCCCCTGTTTGGTGATAAAGAAAGTAAAAAGATTTCTCTCCTCCCGCCCTCTCCTGTTTATCAGGTCATAAGTTCATGCAAGCCATTTTCATGGACATAAGATATGAAATGTTCATACTAGTTGAAGAGCTGCAGACGTCACTGCTCTAATAATCTGATTTGGTAACCATGAACTGAATTTGTCATATCTAAACAGGCCAAGCTTCCCACAACTAAAGCAAAATATTCAGTTGATGCAACTACTTATATTCATATAATTTCCCATTCAAAATATCATGGTTCCACCTTCTTTTAGCTATATACCACCCTTCCAGCCCAAAAGAAAGATGTCTGTTAAGAACCCATTCAACATCTGCTATTCAAATCAAGATAGACATCTTGTTTCATACTGCAGTCTTCTTTATCCATTCCAGGAAGGCTATCAGGACTGTATATTTCCTTTAGTCTGTGCTCAACTTTTCCCATTAATACTCTGGGGAAATTTACATTTTTGCCACAGAATAACACATTAATGTGCTGCTTGTAGTACAGGCACCCAGAGATACAAGACAATTTAATGGAGCCTTCCTCTACCTTATCAGAGCTGAAAAAAGTTACTTTTTGGAGGGACTCCAACTTCCAGAATTCCCAAGCCTGCATGGACAGGCACCAGTATCCATCAGTCAGTATTTACGAGTAGGCATGCTTGCTTAGGGAAATGGGGAGTTGTCGTCCAAAAATTTAACTTCCATGGTTTGAACCTGATGCTTCTAGCATAAAAACTCCCAGAATTCAGACTATTGACTATGGGGGCTGAGGATTATGGGGACTGCAGTTCAATACACCTGAGAAAGCACCAGATTGGGAGGGTTGGTGTGTGGCTAGTTTTGTTATATTTTGTTTTTAACATGGTCTAGGGAGATCTACATACCAGTCTTCTTTTACTCACAAACATTTAATGAGTTGACTCTGGGAAATAACTGTATTTCTCATCTACCTCACAGGATTGAAATTAGGAAGATAAAACTGGGAAGACTTGAGTGTGCCTCTACTTCAGCTCCATTTGGAAGAATACCATTATAATGTTGCTGCTACTGCTGCTGCCAGTGCCACCAGTAGTGCTATTACTAATACACCATCTACACCATCCCCACCATGATTATCAGGAAAAGTCAACATGGGGTTTTACATGAGAGTGATGAAAGAGGCCAAGGAGAGGTGAGACTGATTCTGATTCTTTGGCATTTGTGGAACTGTTTATTGTTTCCCATCTGTCCAGAGGTTCATTGTTTCCCATCTGTTTTCTAGATGCTGCCATATGCTGTCACTTGTGGCTTGGGTGGGAAGAGCTTCTGCTGCTGGATGTGAGTGGGACCAGCCCTGTAAGGACCCTGCCAGTCCCAAGGAATTCATGTTCCAGAGCCAACAAGCAGAGATATCATGGGAGCCAGTAGTTGTGGTACACATCAGACAGGTGCTATCTGGGAATGTAGTGTCTGGAAGTCAAGTGTCTGGAAGTTAAGTGTCCGGAAGTCAAGTTCACGTTTCTAGGTTGAAGGCCAGAAGAATGCTACATATTCTAGTAGTTTTGATTGAATTTGAGAGTTTTACTTGTATTTTTTGCTTTTCTTTGCTTCTTTGCATTTTGTGGTTTTTGGAAAGGACAAGAAGACAAAGAACCTGAAAATGAAAGAAAAACAAAAGAAACACTCACAAAAGAACCCAAAATGAAGGGAACATGAACATTTTCATCATGCACATCCCTAATGATAGCTACTTTGTTTCTGCCATCAGGTACTCCATTTTGTTTTTAATTTTGACCACATTTGCCACAGTCTATTAGGACACCAGGCTTCTGTTTTCAGTGATGCTCCTGCCTGCTTTTTGATGTTCTGTTTGGATTGCAAGGGTTCTTATGGCAAAAACTTATGTTAACGATAGCCTGTGTCTAGAAGAAGAAATTTCTTAACTAATGAGAGTGTCTGAGATCCACAGCAGGAGTTTTTGTCATCTTCAGGAGTATGTAAATTAGGTTGCTTTGTTTGGTCATTGGTCTTCAGGATTTAAGCACGGGAAGTCTGAATCACCTTTCTTCAACATCAACGTGCTTTCAGCTCTAATTACAGACTATTTTCTCATAGGGTCTGTTTTCTAGTCTTAGGGTAGGTTTTATTTTTTTAATTGCTCATTTCTCTAAGTGCAGAACATGCTGGAATTCAATGGATTAAAAAAAATTAAAATTTGTCATTGGACTTTAAGAAAAGTCTTAGACCCTGGTCGCATGAGGGAAATGTTTTCTAGTTATCGCCAAGTTAGTTGGTTGCCTTTTTTTTCCCTGGTAACACGATGCACAGTTAAGATTGGGACATTTTCCTGGCCAGCAGTGTAATTGTGGAACATTTCTCCATTGCCAGGAGGGTTGTGTTATTTCGTACCTTTGTTGTACTGATGCATTCCATATTGGGCTTGCCTGTGTGCACGACTTGCCCCGCTTCTTTTCAGAATCGAAGCCAGGAAGTAGAGATGGGGACAAATTTTAAAAATGGCAATTCATTTTGATCCATTATTCGTCAACGTTAAGGGATCGATGAATACGAATATACAAATATTCTTCGACGAATCGATGGATCGATCCGTCGATTTGTCTACACTTTAAATGGCTATAACACTGGCCTCTGATAACCTAGAGACACCACATTTGCAGGGAAGCTTCCGCAGACGCATTTCTACAACTCCTGAAAGTTTGGTGAACATTGGATCACGGACCCCCGGGTTACATAGTCACAAAGAGGACCTCCCAGGAAAGCTCCCCCCAGGTACTTAGAGAATCCAGAATCACAACAGAGCTTCCTATGTCTTTCCCCAACACGCCTCCCAACTTTGGTGAAGATTGGATATCGGAACTCTGAGTTATTCACCCACAAAGTGGGTCTCCCCAGGAGAGTTTACCACACGGCACAGAAGCCCATGGCATTGAGGGAGTTATATTTAGCCCCAGCAGAACGAGAGGTCCCTTTGGCAGAGGCATGCATGAGGCATTGAGTTTGTCTTCAGCTCAGCACAGCATTACATTTGCCAGTGAAGTAGAGTTTGCCCTCAGGAGGACTGGAGGCAAGGAGGTATTTGGCAGCACAGTAGGCTTTTTGGCTCCGTCGGGCACTGAGGACGTTGGCAGCAGGAAAACAGGCTCTTTTGGCTCCATCGGGCACTGAGGGAAAAGGCAGCAGGAAAGCAGGCTTTTTTGGCCACATCGGGCACTGAGGTAGTTGGCAGCAGCAAAGTGGCATGTCTTGCCCCATCGGGGCACTGAGGCAAAAGGCAGCAGAATAGACTCTGGTCTTCTTCAGCAACGTCAGATTTGCCTGCAAAGGAAAGGTTTTTGCCCCCAGGAGGCAACTGTTGCTTGCAACTTCCAACAGCACCAGCAGCACCATCAGATGAACAGGGTCGGTGCTACTAACAGCGGCTAATCCACGGGGCCGCGGGGCTGTCGGAAACAGATCAGCTCTGCTATCTGAAGCCGGGCGATGGGGTGATGGGGCAACAAAGATGCTCGTTTAGAACTAGAAAGCTGGGGATTGCAACTTGGCTGCTGAGACCGCCCGGATATGATAAAGATAGCCCTCGGAGGTTTGGGGGGCTTAGACAGGCCGGCCCCCTTGGCACGGGTTGAAAACCAGACGAGCTCTGCAGTCTGAAGCCGGGCGATGGGGCGATGGGATGATGCCTAGACAGGCTTTGGGTGGGGCTGAGACAGGCCCTCTTTGGCACGGGGGACGCCCGGACAGGCTTCAGGTGGGGCAGAGCCTGACCTAGGAGACTCACGTGTCTACCAACGTCTAACTAGACTTGCTGACAACCTTCAAACAAACAAAGATGCTCGTTTAGAACTAGAAAGCTGGGGATTGCAACTTGGCTGCTGAGACCGCCCGGATATGATAAAGATAGCCCTCGGAGGTTTTGGGGGGCTGAGACAGGCCGGCCCTCAAGGCACGTTCCGGACCACCCCAAGGCAGGTATTGCAGCGTGCCAGCCATGGGTCATCACTGAGCGCCGTGAAATGATCCCACATGGCCCCTCTGCCATGTTTGCCCAAACGAGGACCCACTGCCTGCCCCTGACTGCTGGCCTGGGAAGAACTCTGTGTCCCAGGGGTGTTGCTGGTCTGGGAGGAGGGAACAGATGACTCTGGGGACAGGGGTAGGGGGGGCTGTGAAGCCTGCCCTGCCGTTACTGGTTCCAAATCAGACTGGGGATCTTCAGAAACCAGTAACTCCTCAGATTCCTCTAGGAAGAGGAGCGGTAGTTCTTTTGGCACCTCTGGAAGCTTTGGTTCCATGCCTGCCTGCAAGGCCACCGGAGGAGGGACAGTGGCACTGGTTATCGTAGACGTGGTTGTGCACGTGGTGGTCGTGATGATGGTGCTGCTACCTAGCCTGCGTAGCTTCACAGCCTTCTTCCCCTTGGATTGCCCCTGAAGAAATCCCTTCATTTTCTACTGCCTGCCTAACAAACCAACTAAACAAATAAAGCAATGGAGATTGAGGAAGGAAACTAATAGAGGGTCAGAAAGTGTGTGTAAATTTTATTTTTAGAATGATGGTGGTGTAATTCTTTTACTAAAATGTGACCTGCCTGTCTAAACAAAGCCCCCCTCAGTATAATGTAATTAGGAAAATTCCCCCCCCCCGACCCACTGTGGCAGAGAAGCCAAAAAAGTCCAAAAAGGAAAGCCCTGCCAGCTAAGTCTCAATAAGACAGACAGACAGACACACACACACACACACCCAAATAAGTTTTAGAAGAAAAAGGAATGATGGATCCAGCCACCCACCAAATTCTCTGAGAGACACAAGCCTCCCTAAAATGAACTTTTGAAAACTGAATAATCCTCCCACCTAGACACGCACACACAACCAATTTGGGGAAAGGAAAAAATGATTCTCCTAAAATAAACTTTTGAAAACTGAATATAAAGGAAAAGAGATTCCACAGTCACACGACAACAGCCCCCCCCCCCACCTGACAATACACATACACACACAATCCTCCAGGAAAAAAAAAGGTTTGATTGATTTGAATTTGAAATAAAATTAAGCCCTCTCCATGGAGCAACTGTGTTACTTGAAAAAGGGGAAACTAGGTAATTAGAACAACAACGTGTCTTGTGACAGTTCCAGGGGAGGGGGGGGCCTCACACACATTCTGGGTTCAGCTCCTCCCTTCAGATTACAGGCTTTTCCTTGCCCAGATCTTTGACTGGCACATGAATATAGTACAGTTCAAAACAGTTAATGTTTAATAATCATCATCATGTGCCATCAAGTCAGTTCTGACTTATGGTGACCCTTTTCAGGGTTTTCTAGGTAGATAATACTCAGAAGTGGTTTGCCATTCCCTTCTTCTGGGGATGCTCTGGGACTGTGCAGCTTGCCTAAGGCCACACAGGCTGGCTCAGGCATAGTGGGGAACCGAACTCCCAACCTCTGGCTTCTGCCTAAATAACTGAGATATCCAGCAAGCTAATCTTTAAGAGATAATAAATTCTTCATTTATTTTGTAGTACGAAGAAGAATATGTTTAATTCCTCTTTGTTGCGCAACAGAAGGGCAATAATTAAGAGTTAGAATTAGTAGCAAAAAATGAAAGGACCACTGTGGTCCCAAAGATTACACAAATGCAAGAGTAGATGATGCCTTTTATTAGTATCATATTACCACTAGTGGTATTTTATTACCACTAAAAATAAAACAAATAGCAAGCTTTCACAGATGAAATTGAATTCCTCAGGCTCTAGGCACACCACCTTTATGGATGGCATTAGTAGCAAGTTGCCCAAACCACCCCTCTGCAGTAACCAGCACAATAATCATTCAGACATAATTTCAAGGTAAAAAAGAAGAATGATATATGTTTACTTATTACTTTATGCAGATTTCAACAGGATGAAAGGTTAAAGGAAGAGGGGGAAAGGAATAAATATAGTAAAAGAACATGGACATCTCAGCCCATGTGACTGGGGAAATGGTTCATTTCTTCACAGGGGATTTTAATTGGCCTTTGGCCTCCATCCTCTTGGTCATGTTGGAATCAATTAACCCCAAAACAAAGGGTAGTAAAACCTAGAAAGCTACTGCTATTAATTAGGAATCTGTATGTGAATACTAACTTTCAGGTTAGGGGGACCCCAAGAGGGGAACTGTCAGAACCCCTTTTAACTAATTGTGGTATTAAACAGGGATGTATTTTATTGCCTGCTCTATACAATCTTTTTAAAAATGATCTAGCCCCCATTCTAGCAGAGTCAGAGTCCTAAATTGGGGTTCCTCTTTGTCCCTCTTCTGCTTTACGCAGGTGATGTGATTATACTATCCAGGACTCTTAATGGTTGAAATGTTTGCTGAAAAGATGTGTGGAATATCTAGAAAAGAACAACCTCCACTTAACTACAATAAGTTTAAGATCGTGGTCTTTGGCAAATCAAGGAAACTATTCAATTGGAACATCAATGGAAATAAAATCGGCCAAGTGAAACAATTCAAGTATTTAGAAGTTCTATTTCAAACTAATCTTTCTCGGACTGCACAGGGTAGGACAATCACGAATAATCACGATCACAGCCCAAGCCACCATACTTTTTTCTACAGCAGAGGTAATTCCTATGTCCCAGCAGCTCTTGAAATTTATAGAGCTAAAGTTATTCCCCAATCCCTATATGGGGTCCCTACCTGGATGAATGCATGGGACCATTCCTTGGAACAGATCCAGGGCTCTTTTCTACGTAACATTCTGGGATTGCCGGGTTGTATAGCATATGTGTTGCTTTGTTTAGAGACAGGGCTACTCAGACTGGAGACAGTGGGCTGGTTAAGATTCTTCAAGTATTGGCTCAGAATTTTCTATACATCTGATCACAATAGCCTTTATCGCCTTCTACAAGAAGCAGAGCCCTCTAGAGAGATGTGTCTTTTTAAAAGCAAAATTAAAGCCATCGGTCTGGACTTCGACATTTTCAGCTCACTTAAAATGGAACATGCATACTATTTTATTAAAAACAGACTTTTAGATATTGTACACCAAGACTTGTTGAGCACTGCCAATAAGAACTGCTCACCTCTACACATGCAGCTTCCGGTCAGGTGCGGACATATGGCAGATTACTTTTATTTCTTATAAAGTCCTGATGTCGAGAGAGCCTTTTCATTAACCAGAAGTAATGCTATGCCTTCCAAGGTGTTACATGGAAGATTTAGAGGAATGCCTACTGAGGAGAGAAACTGCACTTGTCCACTAGGTGGGGAGGAATCCTTCCAGCATATGATTTTGCATTGTCCCATGTATAAGGACCTTTGCTCTGGCTTCTTGGAGAAATTCCTTAAGAAGAGGGAGGGCTGGCTTGATCTGGAGAAAATAAGATATATTTTTTTCAGGTGTTAATGCCAATGTATCAGAGAAAGTGGTAACTTTTTTTTGAAATTAATTATCCAGAGAAGAAGGATGCTACCTGAATTTAGTTAACTGGGTCCTATTTGATCATTGGTTTTACACTTGTTTATGTATCCTCTACCATATACTATGATAAACTGGATTTTATTTGTCCATTGGTTCTCCTTTTACCTTTTTGTTTTATTTTATTTTGTTATGCTAATAAAGGTATGAGGACAACGACAATGATGATGGGTAGTAAAATATGTTAATTAGGGTGAGAAAAGGAGGCGTATTCTTCAGCCTGGAAAGAAAATACTTTGTTAATTGGTTAGTGTCAAAGGATTGACAGGTTAAACTGGGAAATCACCCCTCCAACTATAACACCCCATGTTAGAATGGGCTTTCCATGCTAGGTTGCTTAAATTTCCCAACAGCCCCAGCCTTGATTTTGCAAGAACTGAGCAGGGTTATTGAGGACGGGACATCTCCAAGATTGCTACGTATAAGCTAGAGGACACTTGGCAACACATAACAATGACAATAAGGGAAAAGTAGGATTGATGATTTTCATGTCACTACTTAGGACTAATGGCATATGATACAGTGTCCCTTCACAAGGATTCTTCACTCCTGTACATCGGCATCAGCATTTCTTCTTCACTCAGAATTTAAGTCCAACTGAGTTGCATGGCATTTACATTCAAGTAAGTGTGCAATGAAGCACTGCCTCTTACAGAGGGGGGTTGTTTTTTTGGGGGGGATTGGCTCTATGCAGTGTTTCTGAATGCAGCTAACCTTTTTTTCCAGAGTTGTGGTGAATCAAATTCCTCTGAAATCTAGAATACTATTCCAGAATTGTTCTGTGGGTTGAATTATTTAATTCTGGCTACAGTGAAAAGTGGTCTGTTACTTAGTTTCCAGATTTCATGTGTTCATTTATTTCTAGATTTGATTTAATGACATATAATTATTTCTGTTACTTGAGTAGCACAACATAGCAACATAAAGAGGCTACCAACTAAAGCTGGCAGCATTTACAATGAGCCAGTTTGAGTTTTCTTCTATGCCTGCTGCTTCTACTCTTGGTGTATTTTTTTGGGCATAGAAACATAGAGGCTGCTGTTTGGCAACCTTGTAGGGCCTGGTGACCATTTTCTACCATCCTCAGACACAACTGACCATACCAATCCCTTTTTGGCCAAACTGGAAGGTTGTGACCAGGTTCTCAAAAATGGTATTGTAGGAAAGAAAATCAGTAATAGCCTTGTGGGGCAGAACAAGGAAGGTAGCATCAGCAGTCTGATAGCCAGGAGCCTATAACTTCCTCTCTGCCCCCGCTCATCCAAGGGAAGTATTTTTAAGGTGACAATGGATATGGATATACACTAGCACTGATGACCATAATTTTACAATTATTGTTATTATTATTGAGGTTGATGAGGAGCTGGATGATGGCACAAGAATATTTAAGAGGGAAAATGTACTTCTGACACATGAGTTCTCACAGGATTTTTATGTCAGTTTCTAAGGACAACAAATAATTTTTAAAAGGAAAAAAACAGATCAAATCATGTCTGTGATCCATTTGTTTGAGTGGTCCTTACAAATGCTGGAAATCCAAGTCATTAAAATGACAAAAAGCAAATCCAGTACCATGCCGCTGTTAGTAAGAAGTAGATAATTCAGAATGACTAAATCTGGAGAAAAGCAGAGAAACACACGCACAGACATAATAGCTGCACCTCCACCTCTGTCCTAAAGCACAGTAGTGAGGTAACTTTTCAACTTCTGGTAGAGCAGTTCTTTAATCTTATTTGTGACATCCAGTGAACTGACACTAGTTTATTCATACAGGTTTGCCAAGCCAATAGAGATACAGACCTATGATTTCCAGCTACTTCAATGGATCCTCAAGGGAGAAACTGCTTTGTAACAACCACCCACTATTTTTCCTTGTTTCAGCAGAGAAACTGAATTCCAGAAGGTTTGAACATGTTTGATTATTTTCCTCAGCTCTTTATTCTGCTACCTTCAGAGAAACTGACCTACTCATATGAAATCGTTAAGTCAGAGACTGTTCCCACAGCTTTGGATTCTATCCAATTCTGAGAGACCAGGCCTTTTAGCTTGTCCAGACTTCACTCGTTAGAAATCTTCCTGGTCTCGTTCAAGCATGTATTTTTAATGCATTGCTCAAAATTGAAACATATATTAGGAAGTGATAATGATTCCATTTTTTATATGTTAATACAGCATAAGTCTATTGATGCAGGAAAAATGCAATTTTAGAAATGCATAGAAACACATCTGAGGGCTTTGACCCATCATGTCCAAAATCCGTTACTGCTAGGCAGATATTTCTATGTCTTTCCAGGGACAGGGAATGGTAAAGATGGACTTGTCATTTTGCTCTTCATTATTTCCTACAATTTAGGTAAGTCCAGAGAGAGAACAAGAAAGTAAATCTTGGGGAAAGCATGGTGGAATGGTGGTAATTAATGGTCACTCTTCCTTCACCATCAAAAAAGAATAGCCACTGTTTGATAGACTTTGTTTTAAATGATGGGTTTTTAATATGTTGCATGTATGTGGGACTGAGAGGATTATTTTGTCATAGTTACAGTTTACATAGTTATTGTTTACACTATTCAGAAACAGGGCAGTGTCTTGAAAATTATGGGGCTTTCATGTAAACCAGGTTCAAAGCCATTCAGTGCAGGGCCTTTAGAGAGCAAGCATCAGAGGTGGACTTAGATTCAGACACTATTGGCATCACTGAGGCAACAAAAAACAATTTTTTTAAAAAAACTTAGATATTTACTAGTTATTTTTTTCTGTGTTAAGAAAAAGCAGCAGAAGACCAAGTCAACACACATATGAGAACATCAGTGCATCTTGAGCCACAGGAATGGTTCAGGAAAAAAAAAGAATAAAAAGAATTATGCAAAATATAGGCATCAAAAAAGCTCTCTCTGTGCTGTGGTACTTCACGTTAAGTATTCATGCAACAAAGCTCACAGTAAAAAAGGAAAGTTATTGTTTCTTCTTACTAACTTTGAAATACTGTATTCCCATGTGTTGGGATCAAAAGAATATCCTGTGTAATCTTTTACTATTGTGGAAATATGTGATTTGAATACCGGTGTAGCAGGGTTATAAAAGGATTTGGGAACATGTGCAGGAAGATAGAATGAGAGAGGAAAATACCCCTAAAATATCACACAGACAAATTGCAGGGTTTTTTGTTGTATGGAATTACTATATTTCTTTGTCTAAAGGAATGATAGGCGCAACTCTTGATAGTGACTGATCATGAAAAGAAACCCCAGGAGCATCGACACACTATAAAAAGATCTAGAAGGAAGTCATTATGCTGTTGAGGGAATAAGAAATTTAAGTCGGAGAGTTGTGAAATGTTCTCATTATAGGTCATCTCAGTAATTATCTGACATCTACAGATGGAGTCACTTCTTAATCAAAAGAATGAATCATTACTGATATTGAATCAGTCCAAGATGTTTGAAATAATGAGTCCAGTAATTCAAGTATAAATTTAGAGATAATTCCAGCAACTTCTCTGCTAAAGTTTCAGACTAATAATGAAATATCTTATTATATTTCAGGGTAATGATAAGAAAATGGCCATGTGAGTGTGAACCAAATTGCCCCAGCCTAATCTGCATGTTAAGACCTAGATTTAGAAAAGGTCACTAATGTTTACTATACCACTGACAGTAGCTTAATTACTGTCTACTGTAACACCGAGCTGCTTTCTCTGGAGTATGCTAAAATTACCCAGCAAAGAACCATATCTAAGGATCAGGAAGTGTTTACTTCTTCTTCTTTTCTAAGACCCTTAAATTCACCTGCTTATGATGTAACTTCAGGAGTTATTTTAGACAAGTTTGTAGCACATAATAAACTGGAACAACATCAATTATATATGCAATATTTAATACCCATCCATGGACAATATGGTGGAAATAAATTATATATATTAAACACAATCTGTAGAAGGACATTGAAAGACATCTAAAAATGTGTTGGTGAAAAAATTATGAACATATGTATCTTCCTTCCATTGAACCAGACCACTGGTCCATTTATACCTGTATTCCTTGCTGTGAGCGATGGCAGCTCTCTGGTGCTCTTAGGTAGAGAGGCTATTCCTGACAATAGTTGTGGTCTTGTAAAGTGGCGACTTTCTGTTTGCAAAACACTAAGCACTGCACTCACTTTGTAGACTATTCCTTGTGTTAGATTTTTTTTTAAAAAAAGTGTTAATAACAAGACTGGTCTCCAACAGGCTTCTTTATTATTTATTTAAGACTATGCATGAAATGAATTTAAGCACTTTGGGTCCCAGAGAGTCCCGAAGGTCAAAAAGCACAAGCATACACAAACAAACTGATTAGATACTTTCTCTCTCCCTGATATGTGATTAATACTTCTCACTTCTAAAGTACATCTTACAGCTTCTCATCCACATCACAGTCATCAGACCTCTGCTCCTAGTTCCTCTTTTCTATCCTTGACAAGCTCATTGTCAGCTTAACCTTTACTGGAAAAACCACAAAGTTGTTAGCACAAAGGTCATTTCTAAGCAGGTTAACATAATAGCCTTTAATATCAGGCCAGGCATACCTTTTGCTTATTGATAATTTATAACTAATTAAATATTGTTCCCACACTAGTAAGATGGAATAAATAGAAATATGAAGAGTTTCCCATTCTCCAATATTTCAGGGCCAGAGCCTAAAGCCAGATGGAAATTCTTATGGTGTGAACGAGGTGGGGTCTCTGTGATGTCACAGGAAGTGTTTAGTTGGATGACAGCAACAGAATAAAATATATGTTCGTGCACCAAAAAAAAGTTTTTAAAAAAGTCTCCTTTCCTGAAGAAATGGAGGAACATAACAGTTATCTAAGATTTCAGCAAGCACTATGAAGCTGACAATCCTGTTGTGCTCACCTACACAGATGACTTTAAGTACTAGGTGATCATTTGTTTATCCAAGGTCAAGGCTTTGAATACTCAAAAGTCCAGGTTTGTTGTTGCTTTAATGGTTTTAAAATGACAAAACTTCCATGCCTGTTTTAATATGATAATCTATTCAACAGTTAACCGACTTCACTTTAATTTATTGTGTTTTGGACTGCACTTGGTTTTTTTTAATGTATGCTGTAAACCACCTAGGGTCTCCATGACCTGAAGTAATGGATTCAAATTATAGAAAGGAGACTTTGACTAAACATTAGGAAGAGCAGGAAGAGCTGCTCAGCAATGGAAATGACTACTTTATGTTGCAAAGTTTTGCATTTCTGTATTTTTTTATTTCTGGTAAAATTCCCTTTTGCTAGTAGCAGAGGTAAAGAGAGCCACAGAGCAGAATAGCTACAGGTTCCCCAGAGTCTACCCCTTTCTCATTAACTGGCATTTAAAAGTTGAAATAACTCACTCTGAGGCATTTGTAGGGGAAGCAATAAAAGCTTTTCTTTAGTTACAGTTGCTTGAAATACAGACTTGTGTATGGTGCTATCTTTACTGCTCTCATACTGACAACCAACTGAGCAAATCAACAACAAACAAACAACCGACTCCTACAGACTAGATAGGGAAAAGACACTCAGCAGAAAGGTGGGGCTCTCTTTGAATTCAGATGCTGAAAAGAACGATTGGAGTGCTGGATAGATAATCACCCCAGCCCGGAAAATGTCAAACAAATACTCAAGCCGCTGCTGAGCCAAAGCTTCAGCAGCGTGGCTTGCCTTTGCCTCCCTCCCTGGATAACGGGAGACCCTCTGTCTCGTGAGATCAGATGGACGAGAGGGGGGAACGTTAGGTTATTTAAGAGACGTTCCCCCCTCTCCCCACCCTCTTCCTTTCTTGGCATCAGCGAAGAATAGAGCTCCGCTGCTTGGATCTTTACTTGCTGCGTCATTGACGAGGCCTACAAGGAACAATGCTCCGGAGGCTGGGAGGGTAGCATCGGCTCCCTCCTGCAGTTTGATACCTATTTTGTTTGATTGGCATTCCTTTGTTTAATTTTGCTTAATTTGTTATAAGATTGATTGATTTAATTTGAATATTTACTGTTGCTGGGGATTGGGTAGTTGCAAGGAGGGGGGGCGCGACTGCGCGGCTTGCGCGGATTGCGCTTCGGCGCGAGTGGGGTTAGGAGTGAGTTTTTGCTCCAGAAATAAATAAATAAATAAATAAATAAATAAATAAATAAATAAATAAATAAATAAATAAATAAATAAATAAATAAATAGAAAAGAGATCGGAAAGGGAAATGGACTAGCGGGATCAGAGGGGTCCGGTAAAGGACCGAGGCAATTGTTTAGCCGGCCCGCGGACTTATGGTTGGCAAGGTCCGGCTAAATTCAGGGCGACGGAGGCGTGGTCCGGCTTCTTAGGGCTCCAGCCGTTCGGGGTGCGCGGTGGGGCCTCTTGGCACCTCAGCCACTAGAGATCCGATCTCTTCTCCACCCCCCATTCTTCCCTTCCCAACAGTCGGCGTTCAGAGGAGATTGTTGGCGCTTCACTCGAATAGCGCCACCTGTTGGGTGTTTAAAAAAAAGTGGTCACATAGCGAGGCGCCGAAGCGAAATTCACATTAACATTTTCAAAGGCCTTGATAAATTATTGATTGTATTTTTTAAAAAAAGGGACAACAATTTTAATCTTTTATACCATAAAATATATACAATAATAATAATAATAATAATAATAATAATAATAATAATAATAATAATAATAATAATAATAATAATAATAATAATAATAATAATAATTAATTAAGTTCATAATTTGAGCGAATCATTACTTTTAGGTGAGGACAGCAACCCCTATTTGATAGATTCTTAGATTGAATTAGTAATTAATTAATTGATTATAATTATTTAAATTGATACTTGAGTTAGGAATTGTTTAATACAAATTAATTAAGTGCATTGATTCATTTAATAGCATTAATTTGACTTAAGAATTTAATTACAGAAAATTACTTACAGAATCCAGTTCATTGAAAGTGTAGTTTGGTTAGACGCGTAGTGCTCTTTGACTGGTTTTGAGCGCTAGATCCATAATGGCATCACGCAAAGGTCAGGGTAACAAAAAAGGAAAACAACCAGCCAGTAAAAGGCAGTTCCACAAGTGTCTCCACCTCAGTCTTCATCAGACGAGGAATCCTGGCCTGTATGGCAGCAGCTCCAGGAGAAAATTTCTGCTCTTGAGGCTGAACGGCTGGCGAGGCAGACCCCACAGACTTGCGAGGCTCAGTCATGACATTCAGCTAGGGAGGCCAAAAGCCATCGTAGGGCCAAACTCAAAGCTATAGCCGATCACCTAATGTCCAGATTTGCTATTCTTGAAGCAGAGCAACAGCTGGACGGGACCTCGAGATGTGATGCAGATGGGGCAACTGCAACTCCTCTGTCACGCGGCAGAGACAGGGTGTAGGTGATCATGGAACAAAGGAAGGCTAATTGCCTTAGAACAAAGGAGTCGACAGCACGGATGTCCGAACCAGCAGAGCCTACCGGCAACGCCCTGAGAGCTCTTTTATTTACTTAGCATGATTACATAGTATGTTGTTAGAATTCAGATAGGATACTAGTTACCTAATCGTAACTAGGATTGGCTGAAATAACTCTTTGATCTTATGCTCTACCTCTAAGCGAAAGGGCATAATAAGGGGTTACCCCGCCTGCTGGCAGCTGCTGCTTCCTGCCAGGAGTGTATGCACGTCAGAATGCAGCTACAACCTTTAAGCAGAAGTTTCCCACACAGGGATAAAAGGTCATCAATCTTGGCAGCATCCGTGTCAGCGGCTACGATTTATGACAGGCAGGACGCTGGTGACGAGGCCAGCCCTGAACGGCTTTATGACAGGGACGAAGCAAGCATGGCAGCACCTTCGTCAGATGAGTCAGCCGCTGCATCGAGCACTCATTCACTGATCCCTGCTTGGCCTTGGGCTGGCAGTGGACAATTTAAGTCCCCCTTTTACATGCCTCAGGACACACAGAGTTTCAGGGTCCCGAACACTAAATGGCCTTGTTCAAGCACACAGTTTGGTGGATGGGCTGCACCATATACCCAGGGTGCATTTCCATCCCCGTTGAATGTTACGGTCGGGGTAGGGGTTTGGCCATACCCATCTGTTCCTGACACAGGTTACAATACTGTGCCTTTATGAGCATTGCCTTTTGGTGACTACTCGATGCCTCTGGGCGATCAGCTTACCCCGGCGACCCAGGAAAAAATATAGAGGGCGAATATGTAGATTTATTTGAGTTGCTGAATAGAAATGTGGAGAAAAAGGATTTAGACAAGGAATATGATAAAGACAAGGAGAGACGTAGGAGAAAGAAGCCAGATAGGACTTGGTCCAATTGGCTACCCGGATTCTTAATTTACGCTGGGGTGGTTGTGAAGGCCCAACCATGGCAGGCTCAATCCCTCTTTCAATATTTGGACTTGATCTACAGGGCGTATGTAGATTTCGCGGGACAGGCGTGGCTTCATTATGATGAATCGTTTCGTATGCGCAGTGCGATTCATCGAAGTCTTCATTGGGATGAGCCCCTGCCGGGTCTTTGGCTACAGTCTATGACACCAGCCATGCCTAATTTAGGGGATAGGTTTGATAGTGGACATCTGAACAGAAAGACAGCCCCGAATCAAAATCCCTGTGTAGGAGCGGGGCAGGTGGTTCAACCCCGCCTGCTCTGCTGGGACTACAACGCCAAGGGCACTTGTACTAGGAAACCATGCCGTTTCAGGCATGAGTGTTCAGCATGCGGGGGTCAGCACCCCAATTCATCATTTTTCAGGGCTGGGGCTCAATGGCAGAATAGGGGCCCAGGGGGAGGTAAAAAACCCGGTAGTGGTGGGGGTAACACTGGAAAAGGGTCCCAGCCCAGTTAGCGTTGCAGTTTTGGAAGTTTGGCTGCCCGATTACCCCCACAGGGAGGATGCTAGTTACTTATTAGACAGTTTTAAGTACGGCTTTAGGATCCCGGCGGTCGGTGAGCGCAAAGCATTTTTTGCGAAGAATTTGAAATCAGTGCGTGGAATGGAGGATGTTGTACAGGAAAAAATTGCCAAAGAAGTAAAGGAAGGGAGAGTACTGGGACCCTTTGTGAAGGCCCCTTGGAAACCTTAAGGGTTTCACCTTTGGGAATAGTTCCAAAAAAGGCCCAGGGTGAGTTTAGATTAATACACCATTTGTCCTACCCGGAGGGAGAGTCGGTCAACGATGCCATCCCTCAGGAACTTTGTACCATACGCTACACCTCTTTTGATGAGGCGGTTCACATGGTAAGGAAGTGCGGTGTAGGGGTGGAGATGGCAAAATGTGATATTAAATCAGCTTTCTGGATTTTGCCAGTTCACCCGCAGGATTTTGATCTGTTAGGCTTTCATTTTCAAGGATCCTTTTACATCGATAGAGCCCTACCCATGGGCTGCTCGGTTTCATGCACTGCATTTGAGCATTTCAGCTCGTTTATTGAATGGAAGCTCAGGCGCAGGGTGGGCAGTAAGTCTACAGCCCATTATCTAGATGATTATCTTTTTTGTGGTGAAAGGAACACAGGAAGGTGTAAATTTATTCTGAACACTTTTCAAGCAATGGCAGAGGAGCTAGGTTTACCACTGGCAGAGGGAAAAACAGAGGGACCAGCTACGTCCCTGACTTTCCTCGGCATTGAGCTAGATACCGTACAACAGACATCGAAGCTGCCGGACAACAAATTAGCTGACCTCAAGATTCAGACAGCATCACTATTGCAAAGGAAAAAGGTGTCCCTGCGAGAGCTTCAGGAGATGGTAGGCCATTTAATTTATTATTTATTTATTTTTATTTATTTAAACTTCACTTGCAGAGTCATGGCACCGGGATGCTCCTTTTTGCATTGGCTCGGCGACGCAATGAAGGGTCTGCATCGTCCTTTGCATAGAACTAGGGTCACGCGTGGCATGAGGGAGGACCTACAAGTTTGGAGTCAGTTCTTAGCAGAGTTTAATGGAATATCTTTTTGGAGAGGAGAGATAGGGCTTATGGCGAACTTCCACGTCCATTCGGATGCTGCAGGTTCTTTAGGGTTTGGAATTTATTTCAGGGGAAGATGGTGTACTGGCACATGGCCAGAAGATTGGCATCAGTCTGGTATTACCAGGGATCTAACATTCTAGAATTTTTCCCAATAGTTGGTGTGCTGTGGCTATGGGCAGAGGAGTGGTCAAACTCTGTCGTGCATTTTTGGTGCGACAATCAGGTGGTGGTTTACATTGTAAACAACCTTATGTCTCATTCAGAACGGGTCATGATGCTAGTTAGGGCATTCACACTGCGGGCTTTGAAATTCAATATTTTGGTTCAGGCCCGACACGTTCCAGGGATAGACAATAGATTAGCTGATGCATTGTCGCATCAACAGATTGAGTGGTTCAAGGAGCTAAATCCAGGAGCCAACAAGTTCCCGGAGATTCGGCCCCCAGAGGTTTGGCAAATTGGTGCGAAGATGCAGAAAGAGCAATAGGCTTGGCCCTGGCACCGAGGACACGGAAAGGGTATTTGGCTGTGAGTATAGAGTTTCAGGATTTTAGGAAGCTGGTTAACCTGGAGCCAGTTTGGCCTGCTCCAGTGGATCACCTTCAACAATTCATTGTGTATTTGAATAGAAGGGGATTGGCACCTGGAACTATACAGGGTAGGTTGTCAGTGCTCGCCTTCTACGCTAGGATTAATGGCCACCAGGATTATTCATCAGATTACTGCATTAAGAAAATGATTGAAGGCTAGTCCAAAGAAAGGGGCAGAGTTCAGGACACCAGAGCAACCATATCACCTGAGTTGTTAGAACGCATCTGTAAGCAGTGGGAGCTTCTGTGTAGGGATGAGTATGAAATTATTTTGTTTAAAGCAGCGTCCTTGTTGATGTTTTTCAGGGCCCTCAGGATTAGCGAGGTAGTTGCCACTGGAAAGAATGACAAGACTAGGGTAGCTCTGCAATGGCAGGACGTTAGGATTGTGAACGGGACAGTTCAAATTCACATTCGACGATCCAAGGCCACTCAACTAGGTGCTCAGCTTAAGCTAGCACATTGCCATATTGAAAGCTTTTGCCCTGTGAAAGCCATGATTGCCTACTTGGAAGTTAGGGGACAAGACCAAGGCTATTTCTTTCAACATGGAGATAGTTCGCCATTAACAAAGTACCAGTTCTGGAAATTGACAGACGTAGCACTGGATAGGGTTGGCGTGCAGGGATTGAGATTTGGCACACATTCCTTTAGAATTGGTGCAGCATCCACCGCTGCAGCCTTAGGATACAACACAGACAAAATTAAGTGTTTGGGTCGGTGGTCTTCATCCAATTATTGTAGATACATCAGAACACTTCCTAATGTCTAGGCAGGGGCCTGGTTTTTGTTGTATCTCTGCAGGTCCGGTGGTGACGGCAAGGCGGAGGCACGTGGTGATTTTGGGCCACAGCTATGTTTATTGGGCAGCACGATATGCGGCTGCATCCCCATGGGGGAGCAACCTGGGCCTTGGAGCCAGAGCCCACATCGTATGGAGAGGGCTGCGTGGAATGCTGTGGAGTCAGCTATGCAGGGCGGCGGCCTTTGGCCAATTTCCACCAGATTTATTAGTAATACATCTGGGTGGCAATGATCTGGCCAGATATCGTGGAAAGGCATTGATCCTGGACGTTTTATGCGACCTGAAATGGTTGAAGGCCACGTATCCGGCCATGCATATTGTGTGGTCAATGATCGTCCCTCGGTTGGCATGGAGAGATGCCAGGAATTTTTTCTCCGTTAACACAGCACGCAGGAGTGTTAACCGGGAGGTCTGCAGAGCAGTCTGCAGCGGCCTTGGATCAGTGATTGGTGACCAGAGGATCCGCTTGGATAGGCCTGAGTTTTTTCGGAACGATGGTGTACATCTGTCCGATTTGGGTTTGGATGTCTTCCTGGAAGACATCAAAGGGGGCCTGCTTGCTAAGCTCGGGCGGCTCGATGGCGGGCATGGGACTTAGCATGGCTAGTCCTTATGCTGCGGTGGGTAGTGCAGATATAACAGGTTTTCTGGTGAGTCCCATTGCAAACTCAGGTAAGCTATAGCCCATCTGACCTCCCAGTGCTGCGGATCGTGCGATTACAGTGCTTGGAGGAAAGATGCGCTGGGGCCACAACCGGACCAACAGTCAACAAGGAGAAGCTGTCTTGAGGTCCAGGGGTGGTCAAATTGTGGCCGGCCGGGTTCTCGCTGTCTTTAAGACCACAAAAACTTGGGGCCAGGGACTTGCCCATTTGTTGCTTAAGAGGTCCTTTGAGACCTTTGCGCTTTAACCTGATTCCGCACTATGGCAGGCCCCTGTTTGCCAAAGGATGGCAACATTGATTATGCTTAATAAAGTGTGGCCCGTCTTTCAATCTATAATTCTTGCCTCGCGTCTTTATTCTGGGGTTGGGAGGGCAACTACAGGCAGCATGCAAGGGTTCAAATAAAACTCCAAACACCTTCAAAGATCATGGACTCTCCTTCATTTGAGGTTTTTAAACTGAGGTTGGATAGCCATCTCTCATAGATTCTTTAGTTGTAGATTTCTTGCTTTTTAAGGAGTTCGCTTTGATGACGCTTGACGCCTCTGGCAGCTCTACATTTCTATGATTCTGTGATCATCTCTCACCAACTACAAGTGGTTCACAGAAAAGGCAGCTTTTTATCATACTAGGTCTTCCAACATTTGGGATACAATGAACAGTTTGAAAATATTTTAAAAAGTAGAAATCTATTATATTAATTAAGCTCTCAGCTCACTCATAATAATACACAAGCTCACCTATTTTCCTTGTGGCTGCTAAACCTTGCATGTGCACAACCAATACCTCAGCATTAGTCCTAAAGTTTCATGTGTAAGATATTATTCACAGTATGTTTTCTGTTATTTTGCATAGCATCATTCTTTGTGAAAATAATGTTTTCGCCTCAGGAGAAATATTACAATTGAATGCAAAGCAATATATTTTTGGTACTAGGCCATGGTATTAGGATTTAATATTTTTAAAAATTACTTTGGCCATCAAGGCAACAGAGACATGATAAAAAAGAGAGGGGGAGTAGAGGAGAATGTGTAGATAATCTGTGGATAAAATACATTGTAGCTGCAACCGCAGATATGCTTATGCAGGGGAAAGGCATGCTAAGCTCAGTGGGGCATATTTCTGAGGAGACATGCACTCAGTACATATGTAAATTGCACAATAAATAATATAAAGGGATCACTGTCCCTTTTTGACCCTGCAGTTAGCTAGATACGTTACAACCTGCCTTTTAACATGGAATTATGTTGATTGAAATCTATTCTTGGTAATTGGTGGGTTAAACCAAAATTATTGCTTTTAAGTGGATCAAAATTCTATAGGTTAGCATAAGAAAAAGGCTGAATATATAATATATATGCATCATTCTTTGGTGGCTTAGGTTCTGTTGCATAGGTACCAAAGACGTGATTCACCATGTCCTTTCTCAGCTTCCTCAAATAGGATGTGGTATCATAATTAGAATTAATAATAACATTAAAGACAGTAATGACTATTGTCATAATATTCATCCCATAAATGATTGCACCAGTACCTTCCAAATCTCTCTCTCTTTTAAACACAAACACATACACACAGTATAATTACCATGTGAGCTAACTAGGGAAGTTTCTCCTGAAAGTAAGCACTATAAAGAATGATGCTGAAGTTTGGAAACATTGGACTTGCAATGAGAATTTACCAAGCTTGTAGGATACAAATATAGTTGAACACAAAAACTGCTATACTGTATTTGAAAATGGTTATCTGCTTGTAAATTAAACGGAGAATGTAGACCTGTTCAGACATTCAGTAATTGTATCCATGAAGGGGAATTGGGATGTACATGAGGCCCCACCTCTTCCCTCCTCAACCTTCCTTACTTCCTAGGAAGGTCTGGAAAGGAAACATAACCATGTCTGGGTGGATGTGGTTACAGGGATTTTCAGGATTTCTGACAGAAGGAAGCCTTGTAACTACATTTGGATGAATGAGGAGACCTTTTCCCTTCATACCTTCCTAGTAAACTTAAGATTGCAGATGGATGTGGGTGAGGTCACATCCCTCTCCCTGGATGCAGTGAGTAGGGATGGGACTTTTGGGGAGGGGGGAAATGCAACCTCCAAGTCCCACAATTTGGTGGGAAAACTTCTGGCTGAATTATATGACAGGGATCTGTCAAAATGGCAGGAGGTAGAGAAGCCTTTTACCTCCAAGCTATTCCAGCATAATTTCTTTGTGCCCACTGAAAAAATGCATCAGGCACCTTTGTGAGTCACGAGTATTCTCTGTGATTTGCAAAGGTGCATGGGAGATTGAGTTCCAATGGAGGCTGCCTCCATAAAGACTGACTGGAGAAGGCCTCCAGTAGAACTTACTCTCCCATGCAGGTACCTGGTGTGCTTTTCAGAGGGTGTGAAAAATGGTGTGGGAATGGTGTGGAGAAAAGATGATTCTTGTCAAATTGTGTAACTGGGAGTTCTTTTTTTCTGAAAACCCAATTCCTAACAGTTACTGAACACCTGAAGAGACCAAATGTCATGTGTAGGCATGTAAAGAACACATGCTAAGTTCTTTATTCTCATCAATTTAAGCTGTCTCAGTTTTTAAGACACCTTGATGGGGAATTTTCAGGCTTACAAGACCCTTCGCCTTCAGGAAGTCCTATTTTTTTCATGTTAAGTTTTCTGTAATTTGTGTAAATCACTTCTGCACACACAAAAATAGTGTTGTTTTCCTTTGAGAACACTGGTCTACAGCCAAAATGCTTCTGAAATAAATGTAGTCAAAACGTTACTAATTCTGGGTCACTGTGAATGAAAATGATGCTTAAAATTGTTGATTTGCTCTAGTTTTCAAGATATGCAATTGAGTCAGTGGAAAATAAGTGAGTTATAAAGGGAAGAAGTCTCAATTTAAACCAAGAATGGCTAAAATACATATTTGGTTGGATCTATGAATAAATCTGTGACTGGGTTTGGAAAGTACTTGCTTTTTAGGCAGAACAATTTTAGCCTGCAACAACATTGATGGTGTGATGGCAGCCCTCAACATTGTTCATGATCCAGATGAGGGGAGACTGTTCATTGATTCATTGAAGAAGAGTCTTAATGCTCTGTTGCTGCATAATGGCAATGTTTTGCCATCAATTCCAGTTGGTCATGCAGTCCATATGAAGGAAATGTATGATAACACGGAACAACTTTTGAGGTGCATAAACTATGACCAACATCAGTGGCAGCTTTGTGATGATGTGAAGGTTGTTGCTCTCTTGGTTGGTCTGCAGATTGGATACACCAAGTACTGCTGTTTTGGTTGTTGTGGGTTTTTCGGGCTGTTTGGCCATGTTCTGGAGGTTTTTCTTCCTAACATTTTGCCAATCTCTGTGGCCGGCATCTTCAGAGGACAGGAGCTAGGATTCTGTCTGTGTTCTGGTGTAGTGTGTGGGATTGTTGAACACAGACAGAATTCTAGCTCCTGTCCTCTGAAGATGACGGCCACAGAGACTGGCGAAACGTTAGGAAGAAAAACCTCCAGAACATGGCCAAACAGCCCAAAAAACCCACAACAACCATCGGATCCCGGCTGTGAAAGCCTTCGAGAACATACTGCTGTTTTCTTTGCGAATGGGATAGTTGTGCAAGAGATTCCCACTATATCAAGACAGACTGGCCACTCCAACAGTCATTGAAGCCTAGGAGGAAAAGTGTTGAGCATCCACCACTTGTTGAATCTAGGAAGATTTTGTTACCACGCTTACACATCAAGCTGGGTCTGATGAAGAACTTTGTCAAGGCCATAGACAAAACACAAGCAGCTTTCAAGTACTTCCATGGAAAACTCCAAGGTTAAGTGAAGCTAAAATTGAGGAAGGTGTCTTTGTTGGTCCTCAGATTCATGAACTTCTTTGAGATTATGCATTTGACCATGCACTGCATGGCAAGGAAAATGTGGCATGGAATGTTTTCCAGTTAGCGGCGATGAATTTTCTCAGAAACAAGGCAGACAACTACAGGTTGTTGGTGAAAAACCTCATAAAGGCATACAAAAGCCTTGGTTGCAACATGTCACTAAAGATACGTACAGTTTTTGCTCTCTCATCTAGATTTTTTCCCACCAAACCAGAGCGGTGAGCAATGAGGACGGCAAGCAATTTCACCAGGACATTGCAACAGTGGAGAAAGGCTTACAGGGCAAATGGAGCCCACCTATGAATGCTTGCAGACTATTGCTGGACAGTGACAAGAGATGCTCCATTTATTTATTTATTAATTTTATTTAACTTATATGCGGCCCACACTACCCAAAGGTCTCTGGGCAGCTTACAACAATTTGAATTCAATAAAAAGATAAAAAGATAAAAAATAATTAAAATACAATTAAAAATACAATGCTCTAAAAATTGCATTGTAGGACCCACAGTTGATACTATTTCAATTAAAAACCTTCTGGAACAGGAAGGTTTTGACCTGGCACTGAAACATCATCAACGTCGCTGCCAGATGAATCTCCCTCGAGATGGCGTTCCATAGTCTGGGGGCAGCTGCCGAAAAGGCCCTTTGTCTACAAGCCATCCCTCTTACTTCCTTGAAGGATGGCTCTTTCAGGAGGGCCCCCTGGCTAGATCTTAATTGCTGGGTAGGTTCATATGGAAGGAGGCAGTCCTTCAGGTATCTAGGGCCCAAGCCATTTAGGGCTTTATACGTCAAAACAAGCACTTTGAATTGGGCCTGGGCAGCAACTGGTAACCAATGTAATTTGAACAGAATTGGCTTGATGTGTTCTCTAGTGGCCCCACCACTCACCAGCTGTGCAGCTCGATTCTGAACCATTGCAGTCGCCGGACTCTCTTCAAAGGCAGCCCCATGTATAGTGCATTGCAGTAATCTATACGGGATGTTACCAGTGCATGCATAACTGTCATGAGACTCTGTTCATCCAGGTAGGGCCGTAGCTGGTATAATTTCCACAGCTGAAGGAAGGCGCTCCTGGCCACTGAGTCCACCTGGGCTTCCAGAGTTAGACTGGGGTCCAGGAGCACCCCCAGGCTGCGGACCCTGTCTCTTAGGGGGAGTGCAACCCCATTCAGGGCAGGGAAATGGCCCTCTAGCCTGTCCGGCGAAGCACCCACTTAACAGCATTTCCGTCTTGTCTTGATTGAGTTTCAATTTATTAACCCTCATCCAGTCCATTATCAGGTCCAGACACGAGTTCAGCACAGAAACCGCCTCACCTTGATTGGTGGAAAATGAGAGGTAGAGCTGAGTGTTGTCAGCATATTGCTGACTCCTCAGCCCAAACCTCCTGATGACCTCTCCCAGCGGTTCCATGTAGATGTTAAACAGCATGGGGGACAGTATTGAGCCCTGAGGAACCCCATGACATAAACGCCATGGGACAGAGCAACTGTCCCCCAGCATCACCTTCTGGACACGGTCAGTCAGTCAGGAGTGGAACCACCATAAAGCGGTGCCCCCAACTCCCAACCCAGCCAGCCTATCCAGAAGGACACCATGGTCGATGGTGTCGAAAGCCGCTGAGAAGTCCAGGAGTATCAACACTCCCCCTGTCTCTCTCCCGGCAAAGGTCATCGTACACGGCGACCAAGGCAGTCTCCGTACCAAAGCCCGGCCTGAAACCCGATTGAAATGGATCCAGAAAATCCATTTCATCCAGCAGCGCCTGGAGTTGCCCGGCCACAACCCGCTTCAACACCTTGCCCAAATAAGAGAGGTTCGCCACTGGTCGGTAGTTAACCACCAGTATTTAATGAATACAAAAAGTGCTGAGTAGACACTGAATAGGAGTACATTATGTACATAATATTTTTTTGCCTTTTGTTTCAAAATACATTTTACTTATGTAATCCTTTTGCTAATTTTTACAGTGTTACATAAACAGGACAGGTGATATATTATCATGTAAAACAACTATAAACACATGATAAAAACTCTACTATCTATACAATATACATAGATGTAAAATGGAAAAACTTAAATATCTTGGAAACAGTAGCCAATCTGTAGTTTTAATTGTCATATTTGAATTCAGGACATCAAAATATATAAAAAATAGCACATTTTATCTTTGAAGTAGACTTATAAAAATGTAGACCAGTGGAATCAAAGCATACACATACAGCAAACACAGGATGTCTCGATGATTGTTAAACAAGAGGCAAACAGACTCCTGTACCATTTAAACATCAAAACTAATACTGAAAAGTCTTACCTTGCTTTATGCTACGTTGCACAGATGATTAGCATGACCCTGAGGACTCTCAAGAATTCAGGAAATAGCCAGCTCCAGAGACTAGGGCAGAACAGTACCATTTCTCTGAAGTAGCAGGGACACTGGGGTGGGACGCAGCCTCACTCAGCCTAATAATGATGTGATCAGCCCCTGATTGGCTTGAGTAGGTTAGGTACCAAGTTGTGCCTTTAAAAAAAGGTGTTTAATCTTAGCAACTGGGATATTCTGCTCTTGTAATTCTATAGTTCAGAATATGACTTGTAATCCTTACATTCCATATAAGGTGAGTATTGGGCTCTCTGATTTCACCTTTGTGTTGGATTTTTTTTTTTAATGTACTTTTGAGATGACTTTCCTTTTGCTCCCACAATTGCAAAAGATTAGTAATTCATAAAGTACTAGATGATTGCTATAATTAGGTGTTTCAATAGAGCTGTGCTGAAACTGTGAAATATGCAATGACTGGGACAGAACAAGTTGCTCCCCTCTAAGAGCATTCACAGTGCTAGCATTTATAATGCCTGAATAGGGCTAATGTGTCATGGTGTACCAATTGCTAAGGAACACAAGCAGAATGTAGTATCGTACAGGTACTGGTTTGGGTTTCTTATAAGACAGCTGATCGGCTACTAAATGAATAGAATCAGTGACTAGACAACCTAGAAAGGCTCTTCTTATGTTCTTGATGCACACACAAATGCATGTATTCATCATAACTGAACATTCATAATTGAAGAAGGGAGAGGCAAGATGGAAGAAGACATGACTGGAACTGGAAGCATAGCAAATTGTTTCAACTGGTGCAATCAGTTTTACTATTTCAGTAAGACTTAGTTCTAAGATTCTTCCCAGAGTTCCAAAATGCTTCATTCAGTTCCACATCAGCAAGGTTCTTTACTCCAGAAGGTAATAATAATATAAGCCAGCATAAGCAGAGCCATGTCATTATTCATGTTGATATTTATAAGATGGATTTTATATTCTATTAAGACCATCACACATAACTTCAGCTGAAGTAATTGTTTGCGCATCCCAGTGGAGAAAAAGTTCCAAAACAGGCAGTAGAGACATAAGATCTTTACATGTGGGTAGAATTGGGCTCTGCTAATGCTGATGTATTTCAAGCTCCAACCAAATCCAGTTATTTTTGTCCATATTCCCACAATGTAAACATAACGGGGAGGGGGGGCAGTTGCTTCTAAAAATAATAATATTGATTTCATGTCAGAGACATGAGCCACATTGATATCACTGGTGACAAAAGCAGTCTTTAACTGCCTAATAAAGTTTTAAAAAACAGTCAAATCTCCAATAACTCATCTTGAAAATACTCCTTGAAGTCTTTTCTGGAACAGCTAGCCACAACAAAAGAAGCTTGATAAATGTTCAGTTATTGGTCAATTGCTTACACTCGAAATTAGCAGTTATTGTTTATGATGTGGTCAGCTTTTTTTGGGGGGGGGGAATCTGGACTGTGAGCAGCCATTTTAACATACAGACCAGAAAAAAAGACAGACAGACAGGCAGGCAGGCAGGCAGGCAGGCAGAAAGAAAGAAAGAAAGAAAGAAAGAAAGAAAGAAAGAAAGAAAGAAAGAAAGAAAGAAAGAAAGAAACCATGTTAGATAGGAAAAACGTTTGGACATGATTAAATGGATCTGGATTTGCACCAATGACTTGGAGGTGAAAAGCTCTGTATCTGATTACCAAGCTTGTAAGCCATCCAGACTCCTGACTTCTGGGTTTTTTTCAACAACATTTTACATTCCTTTTGTTCTTAATGTGGAAAAAATCATTGTGGCATTTCCTCCAATATAACGTATATGTTAGAGTTTGCAGTGTTCAGAAATGGCCAGAGAACTTACACAATTTTCTGTATATTGTTTCTGATTAAATGTTTCCATATCATACATATGAGCACACAAAAACACGTGCACAGCTTCATGCTCTGATGGTGAAGCATGATGTCAGAGGAGCAGAAACCAGAACTGTTCTCCTTGTCATTGTTTTCAGTATCCTTGCCAGAATTTGGAAATGTTACTTTTTGCATTACAACTTCTAGAAATTTTATTTATTTATTTATTTGATTTTTATACCGCCCATCTGGCAGTGAAGGCCACTCTGGGCGGTTTACAACAACTAAACAGTAACAATAACATAATCACAAAAACATAACAACATCCATAAATTATAAAAGTGAAAAAGAAAAATACCATAAAATATAACAAGAGACATAATAAAATGAAATAACATGAAAAGCATGGCGGTAGATTAGATGTTATGTTGTCGGAAGGACTATTGCATCAGGATGTTATTTCATCTGGGAAGGCCTGTGTAAATAACCAGGGTTTTAGTAGTTTTTGAAAGGTGCCCAGTGAAGGGGCCAAGCAGACTTCAGGCAGGAGGCTATTCTTCAGTTGCGGAGCTACCACCAAAAAGGTCCGATTTCTGATGGTTGTTTTCTGGGCCTCTCTCAGGGTCAGGACTCTCAGCTGCCTTGCCTGAGGTGATCTTACTGGATGGGCGGACCTAACAGGAAGGAGGTGCTCGGCTAGATATCGAGGTCCCAAACCATTTAGGGCCTTCTAGGTTAATACCATGGAAGCGAACAGGTAACCAGTGCCAAGGGCAGCCCCACATAGAGGGCATTGCAGTAGTCTAATCTTGAGACTACCAATGCATGGACCAGCATGGTGAGGGACCTGGTGTCAAGGTAGGGATGCAATTGGGCAATCCGCTTTAGGTGGAAGTAGGTGGATTGGACCACAGACACTACCTGGGATTTCATTGATAGCGCTGGGTCCAAAAGTATGCCCAGGCTGTGCACCTAATCCTTTATGCAAAGGGTGGTTCTCCTGAAGGAAAGGGAAGCACCGAGACCACAAATACTAGGGGCCCCCACCCGCAGGATTTCCATCTTGTCTGGGTTCAGCCTCAGTCTGTTTTCCCTCATCCATCCCAGCACTGCGTCCAGGCAGCGCTCAAGGGACGGGACAGCATCAACTGCAGAAGGGTGGAAGGAGAGATAGAGCTGGGTGTCATCTGCATATTGGTGACAGAAAGCTCCAAAACTCCTGATGACCTCACCCAGTGGCCTCATAAATATATTAAATAGCATTGGGGAGATGATTGACCCTTGCGAGACTCCACAATTGAGAGTCCACGGAGCGGATAGCCTCTCCGCAAACTGTACTCTCTGAGGGTGGTCCTCCAGGAAGGACTGGAGCCAGGCCAAGGCCTGACCGCCAGTCCCCAACTCCAAGAGCCTCTCCAGGAGGATACTGTGGCCGACGACATCAAAGACTGCTGATACGCCGAGGAGTACGAACACGGACATTTTGCCCTTATCGGCCTCCCTCAAAAGGTCATCTTGCAGGGCAACCAATGCTGTCTCCATGCCATGACATGGCCTGAACCCCGACTGGAACGGATGAAAGACATTGGTTTCCTCCAGGAGAGCCTGAAGCTGAAGGGCCACCACTCTCTCCACCAGCTTGCTAATGAAGGGGATGTTGGTGACTGGGTGGTAGTTGTTAACATTGTCAGCTGCCAGGTTGGGCTTTTTCTGAATTGGCTTAATGAGCATCTCTGGGTCCTTGATCGCTGCAGGGCCACAACCTCCTCACTAGACCCTTGCCCGGTCTGGCTCTTGAAAGTGGCCAGACCGTTAACAACTGAGTGGGCAGCAGCCATTATTAATGGGAACCTTGACCTCAAGGAGAGGCCCATTAATAATGGCCGCTGCCCACTCAGTTGTTTATGGTCTGGCCGCTTTCAAGAGTCAGGACGGTCAAAGGTCTAGGGAGGAGGTGGTGGCCCTGCAGTGATCAAGGACCCAGAATCCCACAACCAGCCAGCAGCAACAATGCTTGGAACAACTCCCCATGTGTCCTGTGATATAGGTAACACCACATGGGAGGCAAACTTAGTAAGCAGTAAATGGGCCCAGCATGTACTGGGGAGGAAAAACAACAACACCCGATCAACAGGTAAAATGGCAATCTGGAGCTAGGGGAAAAACTCATTGCAGAGTGATTGGTAGGAAGCAAAATGTACACAGTTGCAACATTTGCCATAATTCCTACCAGGACTTGCATCCTTACCTTCACTTTGCAGTTTCAATAGCAATAACCAGACATGTTGATGGTGGTTACCGCTGCTGAAACTTGCATAAGGTATATCAGGCAGGCCACAGGGAGATATTTTCCCCTAAGTCCTGTGCCACTGCTGCCAAGGTTGCGCAACTGGTAATCCACTTCCTGACTTGCTCCAAATAGCATGGTGTGTCCACATGCATCCCCACAATGGCCTTTCTCTCCAGTATAACCCCCACCCCATTCCTTGTCAAATCAAACATCCAGTTTCGATGCAGCAACATTCCACAGGCACAAACCACCTAAAAAACCTTTGTACTGAGCCAGTTAGCTGTGATGTGACCTCATAGCGGGTAGGGAGGGGTGCTCAGGCTTTAAGCCACCAGACACTGAGATTTGTCTCCTCTACTGAAGAAGTGGAGCAACATCATGGCTTCCTGAAACTACAGCTGGGTCTCTCAGGTTGGGCAACCCTACTTGTGATATTGCAAGAACCCAGATCTCCTGGTCTAAGGCTTGGGTCCCGAATCTGAAGGAACAAGATGCTGTTCGCTTGGGAATCTATCAGCAAGGGGATCATTTCATATTTTTACTTCAGGAATTTTATTGTGGAAGACTACATATTAGAAAGAATATGGTGCATGCTTTGATTTAGATGTTCAGACAGTGAAATACAATGTGACCTCCTGTACAGCAGCCTGGCTGCCAAGCAGTGTCATAAGACAGGAGCTCATCATAACACTGTTGGTCTGGCAGGGCGTTATATTACTTAGTAAAATATCTACTGCTAGGGCAAGAGCCTCTGTTCCCAATAATCCTAACAGATTATCCCATATCATTCAAATTATAGGTGCCACAAGCACAGAGCATGACTGCATAAAATGAGCCATGCTAGAGATGCCTGTAGGACAAGTTCAGTAAAATGCATCCAGATGATTCCACCAGGAAAGGGGTGGAGGTGTAAACTTGCTGGATACATCCTAAAGATATTAGGAGGTATGGAGGATTGCACACTGGCTAAATGGGAAACATCTGTACTTCACCTTTCCCCTCCCCTTCCACATTTGTTTCTACATTGTTCTGCATTCTGAAAGGCCCTCCACCTTTTCCAGAGTCTGGATACTGGGTGGTTGTTTGGACAAGAATTAGTCAGGATTTCGGGTCGTTTAATGCAATTGGAAGTCTTAGTAGAAAAGGTATTTGGTGTGCATGCATTAATGATAATTCAGCATGTTGGAAAACTTGCTGCACAACTGCAGCAAACCACTGGATCTTTGACTAGAAACTAATGAATGAGGTTATCTCTGAAACAGAACTCTTTAAACTTTGGCCTTAAAATTTGTTAACCGTGTCCAAAAAATAAAGAATAATTTGGGTATGTTTACAAAACTAAGAAACAAGGGTTTGTTCTTTTCAATTTTACTAGTCTTCAGGTTCTAGTTAATCCAGTCGGTATTAAGTTCCTAAATTATTGCCTTGTAGCTTTTTAATACCAAAGAATAAAAGTACATTAGAGACTTTTTAACATTCGCATACCAGACTCCTAAAGCATTTGTTCAAAAAATGTCTAAAAAGCATTGAAATGACGAAAATGAATCCCATATGGTTTGCTTAAATATGAGAAAAGTGAACTTAAAAAAAAATACTCAGAGAGAACATCTGTACTCGATAACAGTTTTGTGTGTGATAACCAGCAGTTTCTTATACATAATTTTCAGGCGATCATTATAATCTGTATATTCTTCTTCAACCAAAATAGTGACTTTAAATTCTCTTTTTAAAATTAGCCAAAATTGATGACTTTCTCTTTGTTCTCTTATGTTTATGATTATTTTTTCTCAATAATACTTGGAAATCAGCATGCATTAATAGCCAGAGGCCATAAAGAAACTAAAGGAAATTAGCTGTCACCCAAAGCCAGGGATTCTGTGTTCTCATAAACATAAAGGACTAAACTGTCTTTTATGTTGACCAGGCATGCCAATTGTGTCATTCCCATTAAAAATTATACATCATGCATGTATTTTCTAACTCTTGATGGAGATGTTTGAATTTAAATATTGTTAATATAAAAGATGCAGAGTCTGTTATTTTGTTAGCCACATTCAGGGTAAAGGACTAAAAGGTAGATTCACAAATATAAAATTCTCAAATATTTGTTTCATCTAAGCCTATACCTATCTATGATTATGTATCAGTGAAGTTTTCGAGTACCTGTCATCCTATTATTTAAGGACTTAATCAATTAATAAGACAATCGCATAGACTAATCTATGTCAACATAGTAATGTTTATTAAAATGGCTTATAATATATAAGCCAGTTTAATAATTTTACCAGCTACAGTCCAAATGTGCAGATTTACCTAAAAGGTTGATGTGCATATGCTAGAAATAAATGTTACATAGTTCTGCTCTGCCTACAATTTTTTCCATATTTTTGGTCATTCTCTTGGAATATAAAGGGAAAGGAATTTATTTCAAGAAAATGCTCAAAGAGGATTTTCTTTATTAAAAATTGGGGGCAAAATATTTGTTAATATGTGTTAAATATTTGTTAAATGTTTCCACTTCGGCAGGTTTCTCTTGTTCCAGCCAAATATTTACTATTATTTTATTCATCATATTTTGATATGGTGCCATCTAGTGTACTAGGGTGTGTGTCTTAGAGCAGTGGTCCCCAACCTTCGGCCTCCAGATGTTCTTGGACTACAACTCCCAGAAGCCTTCACCACCACCTCTGCTGGCGAGGATTTCTGGGAGTTGAAGTCCAAGAACATCTGGAAGCTCAAGGTTGGGGACCACTGTCTTAGAGGATGTGACAAAACTAAGACTTGGGCTCCTGCAGGTGGAGCTTAGGCCACTTTTACCCTGTCTCCCATATGGGAGCAGGGAGCAGATGACCATATTGTCATTCTGCTGGTGTGGTGACTAGAGGGCTCTAAGCCCTCTTTGCCCCATACGCAAGTCTCTGGTTAGGAGGGGCCTGGGATGAGACAGCCTCTTGCCCATGAGGCAGCAGAGCCATAGGCTGCTGCCAGATATTATGATTGTTCATTTAGGAAGAAGCAACTTGAGTTTGTTAAAGGAGAAAGATTTTGAAGGCTTTTCGAGACCTTTAGACAGCGCAGAGCTACCATTGCAATGCTGCCCAGGAGAACGTGGTGAGAGAGCTGTGATCCTAAGGGCCCATAGGGGAATCAACAGAGAGCTCAGGGCAGTTGTGTAAAATGGTTTGAGAGTTTACTTACCACATCTAGACATTATGTTTAGTCGCCTGGAGTTACGATATCATAGTAATGGGGTATATTTATTGCAATCAGGTAATGGCATTTTCGTAAAGGATCTGCCGATGGGGGGCACAAGATCATGATAGCTGTATCTATCATTGGACTGCATTTAATATATTGTGGGTGGGGCTAAGTTCTGTACTATTCAAAATACATTGATTTAGACATTTCTATTAGATTGACATTAACAAAGGTGAGAGTGGCTGACATTTTCCATTGTGCACATATGATTATTTTACTTTGTACAGGCGTAATAAGATGATAAAATATTTATCTACAAGTCACAATGGGTCTTGCACATCTGGCATATAGAGACAGCTGTGTGTTATATTGACCAGTATCAGCAAAGCAGACAAGCTAGAACACATTATGTGATCATCTGCCTCATATTGTGTTCTGGTTTACCTATCATTTGCTGATATTGGCCCAAATCCTGCTTGTTTATTTTGTGTGTTTGTGTGTGTGTGTGTGGTTGTTGCACATAGAGTTGTCTTTCTATGTCAGATGTGCAAGCCCCATTGTTTTTAATGGGGTGGTCTTTGGCTCGTATAACTGTAAGCTGGAAATTACTGGAGCAAATGCAGAATATGCTGCCTACTGAGCAGTTATGCTCCATATTTGCAAATAGGATTCTGGCTATTGGCATTGTGAGTGTGCCAGTTGTTATTGTTATCTTTTTAGACTCCAACTCCCAGAATTCTCCAAGAATTCCCCAGGCAGAATTGTGGGAGTTCTAGTCCACAGAACCCGGGTCAAGACCTTCCTCAGGCTTTACTTCCTGTCTCAAGCCTCGCTTTTAGTTCAAAAAGGAAAATGTCCCAATGCTGGGAGGCCTAGATCTTTGGGAGAAGTGTAGTCTTATTGCCCATTAGGCTCTAATAGAAGACCCCTCCCTTCAAAAAACAACAACAACACTACCCCTCTCACAAAGACCTAGGTTTTTGAGGAGGTACTGGAGCAATTTCCTTTTTGAACAGGAAGCAAGATCTAACGTAGACAGCAAGGCCCTATGCAGACCTTTGTTTATGTGTCTTGTCTTTTGGCTGGAATTCCCAGAATTCTGCCTGGGCAATTCTTGGAGAATTCTATGAGCCAGAGCAAAACACACACACACACACACACACAGGCATGGCACATCCTTAATTGTCACTGTGCTTTGTGTGATTCTCACACCACTGTGTTCTCTGCCTAACAGTGATTGTTTAGATCTAGAGATGGGGGTATTCAAATACGAATATCCCCATGCAGCTGGAGTTAATGAGGGTCCGGCCCCTGGGGCTGGATCATCCACTCACACGTCCAGTGGCAGCGGCGGCCCCTCTCTTCCTTCCAATCGCTCCAGAGCACCGCTCGGCTAGCCACTTGGCAGCTTTGCAGGGAGACTTGTCCTCCCTCCCTCTGCCAGGAGTGGCTAGACGATTGGGAAGAGAATGACGCTCCGGGATCGATTGGAAGGATGAGCGGGGCCAGCAACGGCAGCGGACATGTGAGTGGACGGTCCGGCTCCAGGGGCCGGACCCTCGTTAACTCCAGCTGTGCAGGGATATCCATATATGAATACGAATACCCCCATCTTTATTTAGAACAGTGGTTCCCAACTTGGGAACGTCAAGAATGTAAGTCATTCATTTATATACTGAACAGTGAGAAGCCCCTCAGCTTCTTCCTTCTCTCCCACCCACCACATGAGAGCCCAACCAATTGACTTTCACACCAAGGAGGTGTCCATTCTTGGTCCTGGGGGCTTGTAATACTTGCTCCTTTCCTATTTATGACAGTTTATATGGGACAAAATTCATTATGGGTTTTAACCCCCTTACTGGCTGGCACACTCATGCACTCTACCAACGGCAATGAGGAAGTGGCCTGAAGACAAGAAAGTAGAGAATCCCCCTTGCCCTGCCCCCTAATATGAAGGGTATAATTTATGGAAATAGGCTGCCAAGGAGTACATAAGTTAAAAAAAGGTAGGGAACCACTTGTTTAGAAATATCTTGTCCAAATTGTTACCCAGTTTTTCTTTTGATTATCCAAAGGCATTCTTTTCCACCTGTAAGTACTGATGAATGCATTCACTAATCAACCTTTTTTACCCCATAACACACCAAGCCTCAGTGCATTCTGTATGAAAGTTTGCCATTGCTTAAGTTGTTGTTATTAATTTATTAATTTACAAGCAACTAACTGAGTTGAACCTAAACGTAAGCAAAGTCCAAGGATTTATTTAAAAAATAGTTATACAGACTAAACTCCATAATTGCCAGATCTTATAGCAAATGATTCATTGTATACATCAGTTTGCTATACTCTTGATTGCATCTTTCTGTTTCGAATTTCTGGCAGTCATCACTGGAGATGGAGTAATACTTTTTAAAGAGAGGAAAATCTTCCATTGCCAGAGGAAGCCTGCTGCTTGCCATTTAGGCCAAATAATAACAACATTCCACCTTCCTCCAAACAGTACCTGGAACTTGTCCTGACTCCCTCTGATTGAAGAGGGAACATTACAGTTTTACTTTGTCCACCATCACCATTTTGTCCAACAGGCCATGATAGACTAATGTGATGCAAAGTGAGCTGGGAAAAAAATGAGGTTACTAATGTTGCTTCTAACAGTCTGGGTTTTGTTGGGCTGAGGTATTTATTCACCCTGACCTGGGACACTTCCATTCTTTGTCTGGTTTTAACTTATTATCTGCTGCAGGTGTCTGACTTTGACCACAACTACTCTGCCTTAGTTGTTTTCTCTGTTCTAATACCTGGTGTTTCCAGCATTCTCTAGACTTTGGGAGGTTCTTCATTTATCAAGCCGTTGTTACCTCCTCAGTCTCTTGGGCTTCTGGAAACAGGCTGCAAGCTGTGGCCCAAAGGCCTTCTTTGACCTTAATCTCCTCCTGATGTGGCTGGTGATCTTCAGCTTCATCCTCTGAAGAGGACTTGGCCAATTAGGCTATGAAACCCACCACAGTTGGAATCCATCCACCATCACCATGCTGCTTATCATCTAAGCCAGAGGATGTTTTTACCTTCTTTCCAGCACCTGGAATGGGCAACTTGCCCTGCCTTCCTGTAAAACTTTTCCACTGCTGTTATTCACCCCCACACTCTTCTCCTTCTGCTCCCAAGTGGTGAGGTCAAAGGGCATAACTTCTTGCCCCACCTAGGCTGACAAATCATTTATTAACTGTTCCATTACTGATGTTTTCCAGGGTATCTGCAGGTGACGCAGGGACACAGCAAAGCTACATATGCCTATGTTAACATAAATCACATGAATACCACATGCCATTGCAGCACACTGCATTTGTCTGTGGTCTGTATCATCATAGGGTTTTCATGGTAAGAAAAGTTCAGCAGTGGTTTACCCTTGCCTTCCTCTGCACAGTAATAACAAAAGTTGGTTTGAGTGTCACTGCTGTTGTCTTTAAAATATCCTCCATCCTCATCACCTTCAGCTACCACTGCTGTCCAGTAGCTGCCCTCCAGAAACTTCACTGCCCCCATCGTCATTGGTATTGTCCATTCTCTTTTGCTGATGTGGCCATTACTCCTGACAAGAATGGATGCATCTTAGTCTGATGCCTCAGTTGGGAACATTCTGTCTTGGGTGACCATGCTAGAAGTCCAGGCTTGTAATGCAGTCTAGTCTCCTGATGGCATTGCTCTCAGCTTCTCTGATACACTCAAACCCCCTCACCACGTTAAGGTGTGCATCCAAGAGGGAGCAGAGGGTGAATCTTTTTTGTCTAGTCCAAACTGTCAAGGATGATAGTGGATATTAATTTGGCAGATTGGGATGCATCATTGTCGGAACTGACAGGAGAAGCAGAAGGTGAGAGATGATACCAGAGGATAGTGGAATAGTGGTAGATTTTGAAATGAAAGCATTAATCATTTCATTTCTTGTCAAAACCAAATATTTTGTAAAGGCAATGCAACTCAATTGTTTATTCAAGACCAAGCCATCATAAAATAGAATGTGGATAGCTACCCTGTTTTCTCGAAAATAAGACCTAACCTGAAAATAAGCCCTAGTATGATTTTTCAGGATGCTCGTAATATAAGCCCTACCCCCAAAATAAGCCCCAGCTAGGGGAAGCCCCACCCTCCACCCTTGTGCAGCAACCAGAAGAAGATGACATGACTGTATTTGAATAAATGTAGATTGTTGTACATGAAAAAAAAAATAAAACATCCCCTGAAAATGAGCCCTAATGCATTTTTGGAGCAAAAATTAATATAAGACCCTGTCTTATTTTCGGAGAAACACGGTATATAATAAAACATTGTGGGAAACATGCCATTTCCCCTCAGCTACTGTGAGGATTGCACTTGAGCTTAGAAGAGATGGGGAAACTTGAAAAAGGATGGCAATAGATAATATATGCATCCCTCCTAATAAAAAGTCCCAGTGTTTGACTCAGGGAGCTTTGGCTCCACTGCCTCACTGCCTTGTGGACACCTGGAAGACTGGAACCACTAATCCAGTTTGTGGATATGACTACACTATTAGCAGGGAGCAAGAGAATGTGGAAACAATAGAGCTTGATTAGAATGATCTCATAAAGCTTATCCATTCACACGGAAATGGCTCCTGCCAATATCATGAAGTGGCTTAATAAGCAAGCCATTTCAGGATACTAAATTAATCACTTTTAAAATGAAAAAACATTTTAAATATATATATATATATGTATAGAGTACTGCTGATGTACTACAGTTGATTGCTTATTTATTTATTTTTTAAATATTATCTTTGCCTTCTCTTAAAGGGCCAGTTGAGCAACTGCTTGTAGCTGAAACCACTAGCATTGATTTGACTGTGGACAGTTTCTCAACTTGCCCTTAAAGCTGAGACAAAGAATTTTTTTTGGTAATTTTTTAAATAACTGATGTTGTGCATCAGCGACAGTGTACATATAGGCAGAAAAATCCCCCCTCCTCTTCCCTTGTCCTCTGCTGAGCAGGGGAAGTGATTAATTTGCCAATATCCTGAAGAGGCTTGTTTATTGCGCAACTTCATGATACTGGCAAATTGAGAGAGGAAGCCTTGCTTTGGATCACATGTGCTGGAACCAATCCAAGCCAGAGTGACTCTGTCTGCACCAGAAAAGTAGAAGCCCCTTGGCAGGGGCCAGAAAAGTGCAGGAACACTCTGGGGTGAGCTGGTGCATTCTAGCAAGACATTGTCTGACCACCATCTTTTAGAGTTTGTCAGCCTGTCCCTGCAGCGCCCCAAGCAGCAGGCTAAAGAAGCTCATGTAATCAGCCTCCATGACTTGTCACTAGATGTGTCTGATGCATCCTTTGGAGAACATCAGTGACACAAGATGTTCCTTGAGCTATGCAAGATATTGCTGATTGATGGTCTAATTATGCTACAGATAGTGTGTTATCAAAAGTTGCAATTCACAGCCAGAATCCTCTTGCTGATTTATGCTTGCATAAGGGAAATCACATAAGTCTTGGTGGCAAATCGATGCTTATTAATGAGGTGCTGGTTGCATTCCTGGGTACACACTCCATTGTACAATCAAGCTCAGGAACACAACTAGCACCTTGTTAATGTGTGACAATTAGCTGCAGAGACTTAGGCAATTTCATTTATGCAAGTACAATTCAGCAATTGGATTCTGCCCAGGGAAACCTAAAGTTGTGAGAAAAAGTTATATGGTGCCCACACTTTACTTGTATGCTTTCCTTATTATAGAGCATGATTTATTAACTGTGAAGTTGTAGCTTTTTATACCCCAGTTACTTGTCTTATACTGTAGTTGCTTGTCTGTGTGACTTGTCTTCATTCCATTACCCAAATCTTTTTAAACCTTAAAACATGGCTTACTTCAGCACATTTCTTTCTGTTAATTCTCCAGCACACTGCAAGAGGACTAATTCCCTAGTTTATTCCAATTATACAGTGTAAATGAACAGTAATGTATCCATGTAACATTGCTAGTTAATCGTCCCAGACAATTTATGATTTCTTAGGCAAAGATTGCTTCTTCCAACACAAGGCTATTTTAGCTGCTAGACTCCCAAAGGGATTTAATCAATGTCCATCATCTTTACAAGTGGCACTTGAAGCAGCTGTTGACTTTTTACTCAGTAGCATAGAGGTCACCAGATACTCTAAGGAACACGCCACCTGACATCTGTATTTTCTCGAGGCAGAACATGACTCGTTGACTGTCTTAATGCTGGCTAGGTTCATTGTCTTCACATCTACAGAATCTTTTCTGTATTTGCATTGCACTGTATTATTGTAAGCAAATGAAGGGTAGTTTTTCGTGTGTGTGTGTGTGTGTGTGTGTGTGTGTGTTTTGAGGAGAGATGTTCCAGTTCCAGTAAGTAGTTGATTGTGTAAGCTGAAGACTGACTTTGAAGTTTATCCAGAAAAAGCAACACACACTTTAACCTTAAGAACTGCATACGTATAAATAATCTGAAGTTTTGGGCTGTCACCTATGAAAGCTATCTTGATGAACAGACTATATCAACTTAATAACTGTTCACCAAAATAGCATAAATTTGTATATAAGAAAAACTATGATTCAGAAGAGAAATCATGTATTGGAAGAATTAGTGGTTATTTTGGTAGGGTTTTCTGAGAGTTATAATCCAAAAGAGTAACTTTTCCACCTCTAATGTTCTTTAAATTACATATGCATATGTCAGAGCAGACTTCATCTGACAATATAGACACTGCCTGAATGACAGTGTGGCTGGACACCATGCAGTTGTGAGTTGTGCAAAATATGGCCCTTGCTGTTTTCCCTAGCCCATTTTTTTGGCCTGGGAAGGTGAGGTCCTGATTGACTCCAGCTACATTTTATGGACTGTGTAGTTGTTTGGACAAGAAGAGGCAGGGACACATACTGCTCTGGGTGACATGGAACCATTATTTTCAAGTTAAAATTTGTGTCAAATTTGGGGAAGTTTGGCCAAAGGGTTTTCAACTTACGAGTTTGAAAATGTAAAACTTTTACCCCCACCATGCAGAAACAAGCTACCCTAAATGTCCCCAGTTTTAAAATAGCTCATACAAATTGAAATGACCAATCTGCTTACCTTGAACAGGAAGTGGTTGGTCCCACCCCCACCCCCTTTTTTTAAATTTGGAAAGAATGTAGGCTGCAGGGGCTGAAACATTGATCCTCAAAAAAAGGCCTTTCAAAAGGGAAAAACAACCATTATGTTATAAATTGAGCATAGAAGAAGCTTACCAACAAGAGCATTGCAAAGTAAACACATTGTTGCCCAGAAGGGAAATGTTTGGAGGGCAATGAAAGGTGAAATAAGATTTTTATAAGTCAAAGTGAGAGAGATTATGATCCAACCTAACTGTTACACTGCATATGACAATGGCAAATTGCCATGAATCAAGGACTTGTCATTTGTATTCCTTGTGGCATGCCAGTCATGTGACTTGGCAAGTGATGAGAAAGAAGTAACAACTTCTTAACCAGTGGCAATTTGGTGCTGTGATTTATGGCATTGTACTTACGCCAACATACCTAAGCGTTTCTATACCTGTGTAATCTATATGGGTTAGTAGCATTCTTGATCATGTTGAGCATGTTTTTGCTGTAACTTCAAGCTTCTAAGAGGAAATGAATAAGTCAAACTTGCATTTCACATGCTTGTGAACTGATCTTACTTTCACCCTTTAGTTCAGCATGGGCAACCTTTGAGTGTTGGGGGCATAGTAAATCCCACAACCCACTGTAGTCTATAGTACCACTGCTGGAAATTGATGTCCACCTCTAAAATTTCAGTCACTGCTGGATCCTTCTATACCATAGAGCCTTCTGGAAAAGAAAGGAAGAAGGAAAAGGTCTCCTTTTTTGTGGAATACTGACTTTCAGGTACCTTTTGTGAGAAGTGGTGACAAGTAGAGGCACCTTGTGCTGAAGAAACACCAGGGCCAGGGGAGAGTGCAAGTGTCCTATGTGCTGTGTGTTGCTCATTCTTGCTTAGATTATTCTTTTTCAAAGGAACCCATCAGTGTAACATTTATTTATTCTATTTATTCAGTTTATAAACCAACCTATGCAAGCACTACACTACACTATCTTTGACTCTAAAACCGAACAGCCATTAAACTTTGCCCACCCAGCCTGAATAAAGAGGTGAGAGACTAGGGCCATAAGTTTATTAAACCTTAAATTTGAACCCTCCCATCTCTGACAGGAAAGGGGCCTGCTGTAGTTCAGAGTCCTGGTTTGGAGCCAGGGGTCCCACATGACCTCCACTCCAACCTTAAATGGGTGAGTCCCAGTCCCCAAAGTCATGCTGTCCTCAAAGACAGCCTGGCCCAAGCTGGCCAATGATAGGACAACCTCCCAGTCCACTGGCCACCCAGCCCCTTGACCCTAGGTGGCCCACAGCCCAAAGAGGTCCCCCATGCACCATAATCTTGGGATCCGCAGGACTGGGAGGATGGATGGGCTAGTACCCCCTAGTGTCCCATTGGGAACTCACTAATAATTTCCCCTTCCGCAATACCTGCCTGTGTGACCTACTTAAAAGATGATCCAACCTAATCTTTCTGGTAACACCCATGGGCCTACTCCAGTGTGGGATAGGCAAAAAAACACTCTGCTCATCTTTTCCAAATATACCAATCAGGTCAGCCAGACCCAAAATTCCTATCCTGCCCTAGTCTCTAACTGGGCACCCAGGGTGGGCAGGTGGATTGTGTGCCTCAAAAAGAGGCTGAGACTAGGGTAGGGCAGCCTTAAAAAGGCACGCTGGCCCTGCCTCCACTCTGGATATGTAGGACACAATAGCATTCTGTGCTTGCTGGTCCTCTGGGTGGTGCTTCACACTGCAGCAGAGGCAGACTGTTGGAGAAACAGCCATGTAGATTTGCATTCACCTCTGGCTCCAGAGGGACGTGGTGGCGCTGCGGGTTAAACCACAGAAGCCTCTGTGCTGCAAGGTCAGAAGACCTGCAGTCGTAAGATCGAATCCACATGACAGAATGAGCCCCCGTCGCTTGTCCCAGCTCCCGCCAACCTAGCGGTTCGAAAGCATGCAAAATGCAAAATGCGAGTAGATAAATAGGTACCACCATGGTGGGAAGGTAAACGGCGTTCCGTGTCTAGTCGCGCTGGCCACGTGACCACGGAAGATTGTCTTTGGACAAACGCTAGCTCTATGGGTTGGAAACGGAGATGAGCACCGCCCCCTAGAGTCGGACACGACTGGACAAATTGTCAAGGGGAACCTTTACCTTTTATCTGGCTCCATGTTGATCTGCCACTATAAATAAAGCACATATGATAACAGCCAAACAGAGCAGGAAGCATCATGATAAATGATGTAATGGGACATAAAGTTAGTGCAGAGGAGGAGAGCAAGGATGACAGAAGACTGGAAACCATGCCCTATGAGGAAAGACTGAAATAAATGGACATGTTTAGCACTGAGAAAAGACTGAGGAAAGAGATGATAGATCGTTTTAAATACTTGAGAGATTATCATACAGAAGAGGGGCAGGATCTGTTCTTGATCATCCCAATGGGCTCAAGTTATAGGATGTCAGATTTTAGTGGAATATCTGGAATAACTTCCTAAGTAGAGATGGGGACGAATATAAAAACAGATTGGCTTTTTTGACGAAAATAGCTGATTCGTTAAATATTTGTCGATCCATATTCATCAAATTTTAAGTCCCAACAAATACGGATCGATGAATATTTTCCCATTTTTATTCATTTCCGTAATTTTTTTCTTTAAAAAACCCATTCTGCCTACCAGCCGCCGATCAGCTGATCGGCGGGCCGATAGGCAGCCACCCCCACACAGTCATCCATCCCCACAGTCTACCCCCACCCCTTCATCTCCCTACCTTAGCCCCTCCCCCACCCTCACCAACACCCCCTTACCGTAATCGCCGCCGCCACCGCCGAGGTCTCCATCTGGCCTCCACAGCCATGGTGTGTAAAAAGGGAGACTGGATGCTCTTTGCAAAGATGGTGGCTGCGGCTTCATTTAGGGTAGGGAAGCTGCAGCTGCCATCTTTGCAAAGGGCAGCCAGTCTCCCTTTTTACACGCCGTGGCTGCGGAGGCCAGACAGAGACCACGGCGTTGATTACAGTAAGGGGGTGTCGGCAGGGGGATGGAGGGGGGATGGGGCAGCAGGGGTGGCGGTGGCAGCAGGGTGGCGGTGGCAGCAGGGGCTGCAGGGTGGTGGTGTTTTTTTAATAACCCCCCACGAATTGATGAATAACTTCATTATTCATCGCATCATGGGGGCAACTTCATGCTTTGTGAGTCGTCAACTTTTGACGACTCACGAAGCGGGATGACTCGCCAAAATGATGAGTCATCCCCTCTATTCCTAAGTGTTAGAACAGTAAAACAACGGAACCAATTACTTTGAGAGGTGAGGAGTGCTCCAACACTGGAGGTACTCAAGAGAAAATTAGACAACCATCTGCCAGATATATTTTGATTTCGATTCCTGCAGTAAGCAGGGGGTTGGACTTGATGGCTTTATAAGCTCCTTTCAACTCCGTTATTCTTTGATTCTGGCTGCAATCCTGCTGCGGAGCTCTGCATCCCCAACAGGGATTATATCATCAGCCATGGATGATTATTAAAGACTTCCTTTCACAATTTTGGGGTGGGCACAGCTCACACAGAATGTGACAAGTCACATGTATTCCCAAATTGCAAAAGGAAATATTTTGCCAATTACATCATTCCTGCTGTGCAGGCAGACCCTGTCCAATAAGATTTTGGGTCCTGTTTCCAAGGTGTGGTTCAGTGACACACATGTGCAAAAATATGAATATAATATTAAATCTTTCAATTGTCATTTGTGTTTTTAAGGACGGTAAGGAAGTTCTGGGGAACAAAAAGCACAACTTGGCAGACAAATTATGGAGTATGATAGAACTGGTGAAAATCAATTGCTTTCATGTATGTCCTACAATATTTATTTTCAAAAAATAAATTCAAATGGTCCAACTGCCTGATAATATGCCCACTTACTTGGAAGCCAGTCCCCTCAAGTTCAGTGGGTTTTCTTCCCACACTGGTAAGTACACAAAGCATTGCAGCCAGAGCCATGACCCCTGGCCTGAATACTAGATGGCTGGTATATATAAATAATTGCTAAATCCTTCATAACTGCTGGGGCATTATTTTCTTTTCATAAACTTCAGTGGTCAGCTTGTAAAAAGCAAGCAAGAAAAGAATCTTTTCCCCCCCAAAAGCAGGTAAAATGGCATCAGCTATTATTACCAATGTGATCTATCATGAGCTCTTAGATTTTGTTTGATATTACTGATAATTAAAGGGGGAAGAGCTTTAATTTTAAAAGATTGCAGTCTTCTCAGCCAGGCAGCATTCTGTACCCATTATTCTGCCCCAGACGTAGAATAGTTTATTATGGCGACACATCAGATCACACAGCAGATGATATATTCCATGCTATATACTCCCTTCAGCTTTCACAGAAGTATCCTTTGCAATTTATAACAGGAAATCCAATTCTATAAAAATCTAATTATTTCATATGTTGGACTCAGCATGACTTTCCCCCACTTATTTGGCTGGGTGATGAGTATATGTTCTCTGGAGAATTATATTTTTAACACAGCTAGCATTTCTGCAACAAGGAGGGGGGAGAACTTGGCATACATTTTTTCCCATCTCGTGCAGTAATTATAGCTAATGAAAAGGGGCTTTTTATAAACTTGTGTGGTCTTCTGGAAAAATCAAAATATAAGGGATATATATATATATATATATATATATATATATATATATATATATATATATATATATATATATATATATATATATATATATATATATATATATATATATATATATATATATATATATATTTAAAAAAGACAAATCTCCATTTTGGTTGGTTAAAAATTATCTAGGGCTTTTCCCCCCTAGGGGGTAAGAATGAAATTCAGACCAAAACCACTTTAATAATTATAGCAATACTGAAGAACGAAACCTGCTTTATTTCAGCACAAAAATTCATCTCCTGATGCTTTGTTCTGTAATAACTAGGTCATCAGTTTAGGTGCTGCTGTTTAAAATGCATTTAGCATCCATATGTATTCCCTCACCTAGAGGCTTGATATTTTTAATGAGATTATATCAAGGAATGTGAAGACTGGAGAGTGGTAACATCATTTTAGCGCGTAATTCCCAGAACTCTGATCCATTTCAGGAAGGCAATTAAGACTGCTGACTACAATAAATGATACTAAGAGATTATAGAGCTTTTTTCTGCATGAATGCATAGCTTAAAAAAATAATTTTGGTGTATTTAACAGAAAAACACTTCCAGAGGGGGAAAATACTATTTTTTCATTCCCCCCTCCCATCTTTCCCCTTCACTTTGATTGAATACAAGGAATCACTTTCCCTTATTTTTATCCACACATTTATCTCTGTGATGTTGCTGTGATCAAGGATTATGTTGAAGTGATTTTCTAAAATGCAGCATTCTAGCTGTGTTTGTTTGGTTTGGTTTTTTTATTCTGGTTACTAATTTCTGAATATTCGTTAACCATCAAGATGACTAAGTTAAAATTGGGTTTCAAAAATAAAAATAAGTGTGTGTGTGTGTGTGTGTGTGTTGTTAGCCTTTTAGTGAGGTTCTCAAAGTGTTCCGTGCAGCTGTTGTTTTGTTCTAATTCATTTGAATGGATTTATGAAGAAAAATGCCTGATTTGCCTCTGGTTCACTGGACCAACATCAGCAGGAACATTGTAATTCTGAGATGTATTCATCTGGACACATAGTGCACAATATATTCTGTGCCACGACAATATCGTCTTTCAGGCCTAACCTTTACATCAACTGTCTTCTGCAGTTTGAAAGGGGACATCCAACTCCAAAGAAATCAAATTATATGCCATTAGTACCGACTTTTACATTCTGTCTGATGAAGAATCTGGTGTTACCCCTAAACTAGCGCAGTTCTGCCTAACCCTGACAGATGTGGTTTGAAATAAAATGTTTCATCTTTCCTATTCTATATTTCTGTTCTTCGCACACGTGCATGCACACAGACATGTGGGCCATAGACAAATAATTCTGAGAAGCATTTTCATCCCATACAGTATAGGTGAGTTAACTCTTTCCTTGTCATCCTCTCGGAAACACAGAGTTACTGTTCCTGACAAACAAATGTACCAAATTCCAAGTTTGTTGCCTCTAAGAGTTAATTCTGGCAGAGAGGGTGACCTTTTCCCCTACATACTCTGTCATTTTTTTTTTTATCAAGCCTCTCCAAAGGGACTCATCATATGCAGGGCTCTATGAACAGAAAAAGCAGAGCATTGTCCTTATCACCTCCTTCCAGAAAGTGGCAGCGTAATAGGACTTTGTAAGGCGAAATGAAGCCCAGTCTGATGGCTGCTGATTAAAAATTGACTCTGCCACATCAAAGAAGAGTTGAAGGTGAAAATGATGATCACTTCCCTCTCCCAGGGACCCTGCACCATTTCTTTTATTCAACCTTGAAAGGTTCTTTCTGAATAAGATAATATCCCTTGAGTCCATTCTGGCTAAGGCAGCATGAAAAAATGTAGATCAGTATGCCTATTCTTTATAGGGAGAGGGGGGGGGGGAAATTGGGGTTTTGTTAATGACATAGCACTTTAAAGTGATGGCCTGTATGGGGTAAATGCTGAGAAATTAATTATAAAATGCCTCTTAGACTAAAGATCCAAAATTAATTGCTACTATGCATCTACTAAAAGGAACAGAGTAAATTTAAATTACCTTCCTCCTGGAGATTTCCCTCCATGAGACAAACCAGAAGATGCGTAAAACAAGAATAGCAAATATCTTTTAGGTGTACTGGCATTATTTGCACCAAAATTGTACTTTTTTTTTACATAATAAAGACACTTGGCAGTACCAAAGCATAAGAGTATCTATTACTAAAAGCACCCATAGAGAGAAAAATATACGAGGGGGAACAAACTCTGCAATCTGCAACACATACAAATGTTTAAGTATATCCGAACCTGAATATGCAGAGACAAAGCATCATTTGAGGCAACATCTTTTACCTCTCATGGTTAATGTGTGTGTATTCTTCATTTTATCATTTGGAATGAATGCCTTTTGGTAAAAAACACACACACACACACAAAAAACCAAGCCGCATTTGGTGGTTTAGGCTGCTTGGGCTCACCTTTTTTTTTATAGCTCATTTTATATAAAAACAGCAAGCTTGGTGATTAAGTAAAATACAGTAAGATAGCTAGCTAGCCAGCCAGAGACTTTTATAACAGCACCATAGAGAAGAAAGAGAAGGATTGGGATGCCTGTTCCATCCCCTCTGTCCCTCACTGACCTTATCATGCTGAGGGCAAATATTGGAACTGGTGAGACTCTTCCATTTATGGGCACTCTCCATGAGATGTAGAAACCTTGAAAATTAGGGTTACGCACCACTTCTAGAAGTAGGAGAGTCTTTCTGCTTTATCCATTTTGCTCTTGTTCTCATCTTCCCTAAACCTAACTTTAGGAAGTACATCCTGATGGTCAAAGCTGTTCAGCAGTGGAATGGACTACCTCAGAAGGTGGTGGACTGTCCTCTTTTGGAGTTTTTTAATCGTTTGGATGGCCATCTACCAGCGATGCTTTAGCTGCAGCTCAGAGGCTGCTCATAGCAACAGATGAAGACAGGTATCTAGTTGTCTCATGTGCTCCTACAGGCATCTGGTGGGGTCACTGTGAGATACAAGAAGCTGGACTAGATGGGCCCTTGGCCTGATCCAGCAGGGTTCTTGTTATATTCTTATGAACATAGCTGCTTCACAATTTCTTATTCATTTATCCATTACATTTTTGCCTGTGTTCCCTCTTTCCCTCCAGTGTGCTCAGGACATCCTACATGAATTCCCTCCTCTCCTCTTTATCCTCACAATAACCTTGTGAAGTAGGCCAGGATTAGAGTGACAGATTCAAGGTTTCTCAGTGTGTTTTATAGTCCTCTGGGGACATGAACCAGAATCTCCTAAGTCTCTTTCCCACGGTCTAATTGCTACGCCAGATCTGAAGAAACATATTGGAGAAGAACTGAGTACTATTTTTTTGCTTGTATGAGATGTTTCAGAGCTTTGGATTGCTGTCCAGAATCCCACTATCTGGAGAACAACAGGAACAGATGTAGGCAATGTGCTTGTCTGTTGAATCTGTCCACTGTACAAAGTTGAAAACAAACTACCATGTGGGATCTGTCGGGTAAAGTTTGGAAGTCGGATTTATGTTACCTGCCAGAGATAAAAAAGTTACTTCTTAACTATAATTCCCAGAACTACCCAGCCAACATAGCAAGCAGCTGTGGTATGAGAGGATGCTGGGAATTGTTCTCTGAGAGAATAATGCTCCTGCCTTACTGTCTGCCCTCTGTGGCACCAGATCTGTGTACACAATTCTGTTTCCTTGCTCAATAAAAATAAAATCTTAAATCGGAAAAAAGCCTTGATAGTAACAGACCATGCTAGCTTGGTAGCAACTGCAAGTTAAAGTTCCATTTATTACTCAGATGTACATAACTGAAATTTGGAGACAAGTTGCTGTAAATGCATAAATTAAAGTTACATGTTTGAAGATAGTATTTTAGAATCTCCATGGCAGCAGATTAATTTTATCTTTCTTGTAAAAAGGTCATCTTAACTCTCTGTGCTGCCTACCAATTTTCATGTGTATTTAATTGTGTATATCATCCATTTTTATTATTTTAAAAAAATAACTTCTGTAATATTTTAATTATCATTGGGATGCTATACATAGTGGTCAAGATTCTGCAGTGTAAGTGTGATGTGCAATAATGCTACAATATAACTTTTTTTTCATAGTAATAAGCTGAAAAAAATATTCTTTTTAGTCTGGAACCACTTCAATAAATGAATGAAACAACTGCCAGTGTCAAAACAATGGGGATAACATAGGAATGACTTGCAACCATTGAGGAAAGAATAGCATTTTTTCCACATTCTTCAAGCTGCCATTTAGAGGTCATGATTGTGGTGTTTGCCCACTTGATTATTCATATCTCTGAAAAATGCAACCACCTATTATACAGTGCACTGCAACTTGATTTCTAAGCTTTCACATCCTGGTAGGTTTTATTAGGGATGATTACATCAAATTTTGAGCAATGTACAGGGGGTGGGGGGAGGAAAAAGAAAGAACACTGTAGATTTAATGTTTAAGAGCTTGTTTATTTCAAATTAAATTTCCTCTGCAGTGATAATGATTTTTTTTTTTACTTAGTGAGCTCCCAGCATCTTAATAAACTTTATCATAATGAATACAAGATCTTAATCTGAAAATATCTTCCTCCAGCTAATTTAATCAACATTTTAAAATGTTCATATGGCCCTGATCACCTAGGGATACATTATTAGCATGGTACTTGGGGACACAATTTGCACAGCCCTGCTAAAATGATGGAACAACACAATTTATGCAAGTGTTACCTTCAATAATAAGGGCAGAGAAGCAAGTAGGAGTGGAATGCTTGCCTTGTGAAAGCTCCTACTCACAATCTTTTGATGTAAGAAACAGCTGGTTGCATTTCTGTGTGATGTATATGTTCCAAGAAACACAGAATTCCTATTCACACTAATAGAGAATTTGCCTGTGTGCCTGAAGGTGCTGTGTAAATAAAATAAAATAAGAGTAAATATTTACTTGCACAAATGCAAAAGTAATAATAATACTAATACTTCAGCATTACTTTTATGCAGTCCCCACAAGGCAGATCAGTGTTACATCCTTCCCATTTTACAGATGAGGGGCTGCTTGAGTGGCTTCATTTTGGACCATAGGCAAACATGGGATTAAAGAAAAGGATTTACCAATTCATAGATCAGTCCCTTAGCCACACAACCCTGGTTTTCAGTAAAATGTTGCACAAGTTATGTCTGTCAGGGATGGGTGAAGTGAAGCAAAACGGACAGATGAGCTGGCAGGTTACAGGATTGCTGAGGCAGGATGCCAGTGACCAAAAGATCAGAGCTTGAAATTGTGCTTTTTGGACTACAGTTCCCAGAATCCACTGGCCAGCTGAGATCCTTGATGATTCTGGGTATTGTTGTCTCAAAAAGGAATTATTTCCAAGGTCTGCCAAAGAAGCAGAGAAGCAGGCTGGAGTCCTTGGATGAAACCTCTGTGTTTATTTGAAGGTTCCCTGCTCATATTGAGTCAATCTTCAAGGGGGCTAGGTGAAATACTACTATGAAGCTTGGATGTTCAGAACTGGGTTTGGTAAACCAAGTCATAGAATTATAGAAGTATAGAATGGTAGAATTCTACAGCTGGAAGGGATCCTAGGGATCATCCAGGCCAGCCCCCTGCCAATACAGGAAAGCCACTGCAAAAGCATTTCTGAAAGGTGGCAATTCAACCCTTGCCTTAAAATCTCCAGTGAAGAGAATCCACCATCGAGGCAGTCGATTCCACTGTTGAATGGCTCTCACTGTCAGGAAGTTCTTCCTAATGTTTAGTCAAAATCAGTATCAGAGACAAGGGTGTGACACTGGTAATGGTTTCTTCAAATAACCACAGGAATTAAGATTAATAATCTTCACTTAATTCCTCTCTTTATCTTTCACTAGCACCATTTTTAGCTGCCTCCATATATGTGTATTTGTGTTTTTTACATCCATTAGCTCCTTATGACACTCACATAGTCAGCCATAAGGTACTGCTCACCACTAGAGATGGGGGTATTCATATATGAAATTTATGAAAAATTTCTCCCAGGCACTTAGAGAAACCAAAATCACAGAGAAGCTTCCCATGACTCTCCTTTACAATATCTCCCAGTTTAGTGAAGATTGGGTTTCTCCAGCCAGCTGCTTTCCTGGGCACTTTCATGGGGGGACCCACTTTGTGGTTGTATAATATGGATCTCTAAAACCTAATCTTCACCAAACATGGAGGGATTGGAGAGTCATGGGAAGCTTCTTTGTGATTTTGGTGTCTCTAGGTCCTTGGGTGGGGGACTTTCCTAGGGGGGTTCTTAGTGGATGTATAACTTGGACATCCAAACCCAATCTTCACCAAACTTGGACGGATTATAGAGAAGAGTCAGGAGAAGTTTCTTTGTAATTTTGGTGTCTCTGGGTGCCTGGGGGGGGCGTTTTATAGCCCAATGAATCAAGAAATAAAAAATCACTAAAAATTATTTGAGTTATATTCATCAGGGACGAATACATATTGACAAATTAGTGATTTTTGATGAATTTTGCAATTCATTTTTCAATTCGTGCCCATCTCTACTGGTAACCCTAGCCAGTGTGGAATTCAGCTGAGAGAAGGATCTCCTTCTGTACACCATAAAATACAAGCCACCTCTGCCCCAAAGACAGAAAGTAGCTGACAGCCTGTCATTGAATTGCCATCTCCAAAATGAGGAGATCAGCTCATTATCCTCCCCAAATGCCAAGATTTATGTTCCTGCTTAGTCCTGAAGTGACAAGCCACAGGTTGCACTAAACCCACAGAGTTGGCATGCAAGACGAACCACCAAAAATATGATGCTGCTTCTAGTTTATTACACAGCTTGAAAAATTACTCGGGCATTACATCTTTGGAATCCCCCAGGCAGCATGGTTGCTGAAGCATTTTTGGAACTGTAGACCAAAGAGTAACTTTTCTATAGTTTACTGTCAGATTTTATGGTCAGTATACATTTCCTTGTAAAGTGTGGAACCAATGTGGTAGCTTTAAAGGGACCGTTTCAGCTCCCTCTTCAACTCATGATGGCACTAAACTCAGCTGAGACTAATTTTAAAGCAAGTATCTGTAGCATTGGATTGGATAACTAAAGGGACAATGCTTGTATTCATAGACTGTACATTTAGTGCAGATAAGCTTCCCAAGAAATGATACATTTTTAAAAACGTCTCCCAGATTTCCAAGTCTTGGGAATTCCACATAAGCTGGGCTTCCATTGTATCAATAATAAACAAAGAATGTGCATAGTAGGGTAGACCAGGTTTGATACTGTTCCACACAATTTTTTTTTTGAGAAAATAAATAAATAAGTATTTTAGATTTAAACCTTGGCTCAAACCAAAGTTAAAATAATCTCTTAGCTTCCAAAACAAGTGTTCTTAAAAGAGCAAATCCAATTTCCTCTTAAACTCTAGAAGAACATTTATTCTTGGTGGATGTGCAATAGAGATTAGAGATGGGGACGACTCACCATTTTGGCGAGTCATCCTGCTTCGTGAGTCATCAAAAGTTGATGACTTATGAAGCACGAAGTTGCCCCCATGAACCGACAAATAACGAATTTATTCATCGATTTGTGGGGGGTTACTAAAAAAACCACACCCCTGCCCCCGTCCCCCCGCTGCCACAGCCACCCCCTGCTGCCACCCCCCACTGCTGTGCCGCCGCCCCCCTCCACTCCACCCCCACCCCCTGCCACCCTTGCCGACAGCCCCTTACCGTAATCGTTGCCGCCGCTGCTGAGGTCTCCATCAGGCCTCCGCAGCCACGGCCTGTAGAAAGGGAAACTGGCTGCCCTTTGCAAAGCTGGCGGCTGCAGCTTAATTTAGGGTAGGGAAGCTGCAGCTGCCATCTTTGCAAAAGGCAGCCTGGATTCCCTTAGCCTGCCTTAAGGGAATCCGGTAGGCAGAATGGAAAAGCCATAGGATGGCTTTTTTCCCCCTTCGTATGGGGGACAAATAAAAATGGGGAAATATTCATCCCTTCATATTCGTGGGGGTCTCTGGAACCCACGAATATGAAGGGATGAATATTTAATGAATCAGCAATTTTAGATGAATATTGCGATCTGTTTTTTTATTTGACCCCATGTCTAATAGAGATCTGTAAATATTTCAAAACCTGAAATACACTTTCATTAGTTTTGGTATTCTACATACACCCAAATCCCATTTCAATGCTCACATGCACGCACGCACGCACGCACACACACGCACACGAGCGCGCGCACATGCACACACACACCACATGAGAAAATACATAAATAGCATGATTGGTTATTGCAAGAAAGCAACTCACACACAATCATTTACATACATATCAGAATATATATATATATAATATATATAATATATAAGAATATATATTATATGTATGTGAGAGAGAATTGCAGCTCTAGTGAGGTTTCACCCTTACATAACCAATTTGTCAGCAAGGACCCCGTGCCGGGCTGACACATTCATAGAGCTATGTCTAAACTTGCCTTCATTGTGTTTTCCAGCTTCTTCCCACTGTTCATCACAGGCAACTTGTTCAACCAGGAACAGTGTGAATGTATTTAATTACAACCTGACATGTATATACATGAGAAACAAAAGGCTGTGAACTGGGGGTGATGATTAGCTGTACTAACAGATAATTGCTTAAACTACTACTTATATTACTCTGCATTATCTCATTTGAACAAAGTGATTATTGGGTCTTTTGTCTGCCGATTATATAATGTAAGTGTAATCTTGCTGGTTTAAATGTTTTAGTTTATGTTTAATGTTCCTGCATTTTCAGCGAGGGGCCCAACTTTAGCATTTCTTTGAAAACCTATTCTGGAAATAATAAGGTCAGGTGTAATTTCTAAGTTATATCTGAGAGTGGAGCTTGCCTCCAGGTCAACTGAATGCCCTTTAATGATTGATGATGGCAGCATATTAACATCGTATGATTGTTAAGCTCTGGGCTCTATTATGGAGGATATTTTATCTCTGAGCTATTGTAGGATGAGAAAGTTGCTTGGACTGTTGGTAGTCATGAAACAATCCTCCGCCATTTATTTTGTTTTTATATATATATAACAGTCCAAGCAACTTTCTCATCCTACAATTGCTCAGAGATAAAATATCCTCCATAACAGAGCCCAGAGCTTAACAATCATACAATGTTAATATATATTGGTGCTACATGTCCACACTGGTCCTGTATCTTCCAGGCTAGTTAGTCATTTGCATGTTCATCAGTGTGCTACTGTTCAACTTTAACTGCTCACCTCTTTTTTTCCTAAATTGGATAGCTCAGTGCTTTAGGCATCTGGCTATAGAGCCAGATGCCTAAACCACTGGATCTATAGGGTTCCTTCCAGCTCTGCAGTTCCAAGATCTAAGATTAAAAGCAAAGTGTGCTGCTTTTACTGTATACCACCTCATAGTGCTTAAAGCACTCTCTGGGCAGTTTACAATTTAATAATGCAGGATACACATCCCCCCCCCCCAAGAGCTGGGTACTCAAATTACCAACCTCAAAAGGATGGAAGGCTGAGCAAACCTTGAACTGGCTACCTCGGATTGAACCCAGGTAGTGAACAGAGTTTGGGCTGCAGTAGTGCAATTTAACCACTGTACTATGAGGCTGTACTGCGCCATGAGGCTCTCAAGGCAGTGACAGGAAGAAAGGAGTGGTCTCAAAGACTTTGGGATGTGGAAAAGAACTCTATGTTTAGTTGCAGATACTGAGCATGCTCTGCACAGGCACCTAGTGTGGAAAGAGAAACATGCAAAATTGTATTTTTCCAACACATGTCTTTCCTATTTGCACGCTGAAGAGAAGTTCCCATTTCATACAAGACATGTTTTCCATTGGATTGCTTCTGACATGAGCAAAGAAGATCTGATCTTTTGTTTGGAGCTTTCCTAGATATTAACTAGGAAATATACATATATCTTGCTGGCAAACTGAGTGAAGTTAATATATCAGAACTGGAAATATATATCAAGACCAAAATGGATGAGATGGAAGCTTCATGATTAAAAGTGGAGCTGATTTAAGCACTAAAGGAGGTGTGATTATCCTGTTGCCAAGCCTCAGAAGCTGCAGGTTAACTTATTTTAAATGCTGATTTGTTGTTGAAAGCAAACAGTGGGCTCAATTTGCATGTTAATTGTCCATACAAAGCAACTGTGAAGAATGCATCTTCATAGCAATAAAATGTTATCATCTCATCATCTCTCCTAATAGCAAAGTTCCCTATTTTATTTGTTCTGGTCCTCAGAACACCAAATATGTATCCAAAATGGCATTAAATGGGAAGGGACTCTGAGGTAAGGATCCAGACCTCCTGTATATCAAAAGGGAAGCAAATTTTACCAACTTCAGTACTCCTCTACAGCCCTTCATGCCCTCTCAGTGTGCTTGGAGAACCATTGCAGAATATGTGGAAGGTGGCAATGTGGGCTACAGGAAGAAGGAACAGACAAAGTCAGATCTTTTGACTCAGGTTTGATCTATCAGACATGCAATACTTGAGCTCCAGTCTCATCCCTTATTTGCATTTTTTCCCCTTAAACAGATTGAGTTCTGAACTAGAAACAATATTTTCATTTCTACAAGTTGCACAAATAACCACTGTGGCTTATTCTGTGAAGTACATAAGAATCTTTGTGTGGAGAGGTGCTAGTAGAATGAAACTCAGCTACTTATTAAAATGCTCCAATAATTTTAAAACCCATCTTCTTGCAACCAAAGCTACTGACTTGCAAATGTGAACTTTACTAACCAATTCTTGTTAAGAACCATTACGGCTCTGCGACGGCTCTTCTCAGATTTAAGCTGCAGAACTTTAGGCTTGATAAAAATCTCTCTTGAGGTCATACTAAAGCAAAGCAAATGTGCTACTTATATACTCCCTCATAGTGCTTGAATCAGTCTCTCGGTGGTTTACAATTTAATTATGCAGGCTACACATTGCCCCCCCCCCCGGGCTGCCCAGCAAACTGGATACTCAATTTACTGACCTCATAATGATGGAAGCCTGAGTCAATCTTGAAGTGGCTACCTGAGCCTATTGGGATTGAACTCTGGTCGTGAGCAGAGTCTTGACTGCAGTACTGCAGTTTAACCACTGTGCCATGCGGCTCCTCCAGAGGCATGCACAAGCCTCCTACTAGAGGTATGCACTGTCTTTGGACAAATGTGCAAAACTGGAATGAACTGGAGATATTTGTGTGATTCCAAAGTGACTATAGGCTGGAACAAAGAGCCTCTGGTCACTTATGGGGCAGAGCAACACCCTACAAATCCTTCATGTTTTATTTGGCATTCAATTTTATTCTTCATGTTCCATCTGGCATTCATAGGGTTAAAATGTTTTCAGCAAAGGTGATTTGAACTAGGGAGAAATGAAACTGAAAAAAACTGAGCTGCTGGTACGGAAGGAGAACAAGAATGGTGGTTTAACCCTCTCAATAAAATCCAAGATCTCTTCTGAGCACTCTAGCAATTGAGGCACTAGGGAGGGCTCAGACTGAGGTCACCAAGCACCATGCACCTTGCAGCTGCTGCACCAGTGATTTTGCAAAGATGTAGAGTGAATAAAAGACTTGCATCACTTTTATTGGCTAGAGTTTGCATTTAGAATCTACTTGGTTCTTTCTCAACTAGCTTAATTATTTTGCTAAATGGTTTACTACTTGGATTGAGGCTGTGGATGAATGCTTGCATTCATTTTGTATGGGCTTTGATTGGCTAGGAAACAATTAGTGTGCTAGGGTCTGTCTTTCTTCCCCATCACCACTGCCTTTTTTCTTCTTTGTGTTGATACAAGTTCAACTGCTTGTTAGCTTTTCCACAATGGCTAGGATGTCTGTGAGCTGAAGTAAAATTCTCCTGTCTACCACATTCCCCAAATTTATGGTATTGTGTAGCTACCCTCTCTACTTCAAGTCATAGCCATCTGTATTTTCCTCATTTGCAGAAATAGGGTTTCCCCCCTCTTCCTATGAGGATCTGGAAATGCACAAATAACACTGTTGACCTGAACAAGGATCAAGGCAATGGCAGGTCACCCCCAATCTCTGTGCACTATTTGGACATGGATTGGATTGGGCACCTCAGTACAAATCCCCAGTTGATACAGATACCTTAATGAATGCGGGTGAATGATGGTTTCAAATAATTAATAATTGCCTCACATCACAGGAGGAACTGGTGTTTTTTTTTTCCAGTGCCATGTAGTTAGCCATGTTCTGATTAATGTACATGAAAGGGGTGGCAGGATTATTCCAGGTGGTCTTACCCTATCCTTCTTCTACATGTATTCAGACTGTAAATATGATCTATTGACACAATTAGACATCTTAGAAGAGGAAATTGTGTGTACAGAGCCTATGTATGTGTAATCTGTATGAACATAGGTTGGGCTGTGTTGAACTTGTAGAGGTGATGATAGGATATACTGCCTCCATTATCTGCGCTGCAAAAGCTACACATGTAAAAAAGTCAGAGGTACCCCTGTCCTCCACTTTAAAAGCAGGTAGCAATATGTGTTTTGTGTGTGTGTGTTTCACACAGAAAATACCGTGTTTCCCCAAAAATAAGATAGGGTCTTATATTAATTTTTGCTCCAAAAAACGCATTAGGGCTTATTTTCAGGTGATGTTTTATTTTACAGTCATGTCATCTTCTGGTTGCTGCACAATGCTGCAGAATGGTGGAGGGCGGGGTTTCACTTAACTGGGGCTTATTTTTGGGGTAGGGCTTATATTACGAGCATCCTGAAAAACCATACTAGGGCTTATTTTCAGGTTAGGTTTTATTTTCGGGGAAACAGGGTAGTTCACACACAATTATGTGCTTACTAATCTAAAGCTGAAAAAAATGACTTATTGTATATTGCTTTTAAAGGATTTGCGTCATCAGGACAACACAATGGGAAAAATTGCTCTAAATCCCCAGTGCTAATGATGTGAAAAACATCACTTGAAACTTTAAATTAGACATCATTAAAAAGCACACGGAGCATATACTTGTTCCTGTGACATTTTTGTACAAGAGCAGCATGCCAGTGAAAACATCATTTAAAGATCTACCTGCTTTTTGACGTTTTTACTCTTAGCCACGGTCTTAAAAGCATCAAATAAAAAATAATTTTTCATTTGCAGTTATTAAAAATGGTTATAATAATAAAAATGTCATTTTAGGATAATTCTTCATTTGACCTTTTCTTTTTCTCCTTAAAAATTCAGGCTGAGAATTTTATGTTAATAGTACTTTGATACACTTACTTAAGCTCCAGAACCATTGGGTTAGATCCAACACAGAGCAGGCAATGGGCATTTTAAGGCCCTCTGGTATAATGGCTATTTCCTTATGCCACCAAACATGTCATTCCTGAAATTTCTGGAGGCTTTCAAACAACAGCTTTGAAATAAATAAGAATGAAAACCAGAGAGCTCCAGTATGTACTTGGTATGTTTGTGTACATGTGTGTCATGTGCTGTCAAGTTGATTCCAACACATGGCAATTCTAGAAGGGTTTCCAAAGTATATGAGAAGTTGCCTTCTCCTGTGAGAGTCTACAGCTAAGTCGAAATTTGAACCCAGGTCTCCTGAGTCCCTCACCACACTGCTCTCCAGAAACATACACTACACTGGTTCTTGTGTTTGCACATATTGAAGGATATTCTGTGTCTTGTCCAAAGTATCTACATGTCGGCAGAGCTGGCCCTACCGTTTGGAGAAGGCAGACATGCAGTTTGAAGCAGCAGATTAGGCATGTAATAAAAGAGCACAAATATATTAGTTATTTAATATGTATTTTGCTGCTGGGATAGGGAGAGTTACTGGTGACAATTTTTGTCTCAGACATCAGAATAACTTACCTGGTCTGGGGTACTATGCATCTTAACTTGGATTGTGGGGAATACCATTTGCTAGTCTAATTCAGGCAGCCAAATGTATGTGGGTCAACATTTTGCCCATGGACCTAGTTTCACAAATATGATATAGTTTGTAAAGCTGAACAGACAAGAATACAATCTAATACCTGGAAAGAACTGGGTTCAAATAATTATTTAGCAACATAAATTCTTACAGAGGTGGGCAACCTATGGCTCTCCAGATGTTGTTTGACTGCAGTTCCCAGCATTCCTCACCATTGGCTCTAGTGGTGGAACTGGTAAGAAGTTAAGTCCAATGACATCTGGAGGGCTGCTGTTTGTCACGTGTGAGCTAATGTCGCAGTATGAAGAGCTAAATAGAGGCCTGCACTTCTTCACATGTAAGTTTACTTCACAGAGTTGTCTGAATGCAAGTATTTTGTAAAATGTGAAGTTTTTTGCACAGTTAATTTTGTATCTTGTGGACACTTAGTTAGGAGGAAGTCTTCTTCCTTTTCTTCTCCTGCCAGAAGCTGGACAGCATCACCATCCTGACATTGGATGTGGCAGCTCTAAACAATGATGTTGGGATGCATCCAAACCATCATCTAAGATTTTTCAGCCCAAAGTTCACCTCCCCCTACACCTTTTCCCTCCATTATCTGAACTTTTCATTTCTTCTTTTTTCCCCCTTCATTTGATGTGCTTCATGATTTACTGGTCTTTATCCATTCACTTTAATTCTTCTTGGTTGGTCACTGTCTTGACACAAGAAATTCTTAGCATCCTGTGATAAATCCACATTTCAAATGATTCTGTCTTTAATTTTTGTATAAAAAATTAGAAATCTATGTTGAAGTTCCCAATGTCATGCCCTACTGTAGGAACAAGAAACTATGGTATGATATCATCAACATTCTCAAAGCCAATTATAAATTTTTATTGCATGTTACATTCTAGAAGCTGCCACATCTTTTTCTATTCTAACTCGCATTACATCTCTATGATCCCAATGTTCATTCAACCAAAATTCCAAGACACTTATATACTAAAACACTCATACAGTGGTTTAACTTGGTGTACGTATCTTTGGAAGCAGACTTTCATACATGAGTCCCTAGCTACACAGGAACTGTGTGTGCAAGTAGGTGCAACCAGTACGTGCTCTGATCCAGCAAAGCAAACAGTGCCATTTTTAAATGTTACAATCCCAACAATGGTTGATTTGGGACAGATTAGGGGAACAAATTCTTGTCTTCCCCTTCCCCCTACTACCCTAGCTGCTAAATAGTAAATCAGTGACTTCCAGCACTTCAGGAAGAGGTATTTGGCTGCTGTCACAACAGAATTGCTCCACTGTTTTGGCCAGAAATGTTGACCACAGTGAAGAGAATTTTGTAGTCCTTTTTTTCTGGAACTGGAGGATGTTTGAACCACTGAAATTGGGCCAGAAATGTCAGACTCAACTGTGTTTCATTTTTGTTTAGTTTACGTAGTTGATATTGGTTGACCATGATTAACTGACAACAGCATGGTGTTTGTTAATGTGTGTCATCTTGATAATGGCATATACATATGATATTTTAAAACAGCCTATTTACTGTTATGTGCTAGCATGTCACTTCTGACTTGTGACCCGAATAGGGTTTTGTATGTCATATGTTTAAAGAACGATTTACTACTGACTCAGTTACTTTTCATGTCCAAGTGAGGATTGAACCCACCCTTGTTCTGACAGTATCCACTACACCATACCACTCTCAAAGAAGCCCACTAGGGTTGCTTATATGGTTTTCAGGAAAATAGGGTGTGATTGCACATGGAAAGAGATCACAGTTTAGACCTCTTGTGGAGCAGTGTACCATCTATTTCCCAGAGATCACACAACATACAATGATATGCACTCAAGCCCGACCCTGGTCCGAGCCCAAGTTGAACCTTTTGGATGCAATCAGGTCTTTCCCTTTACAGCTGTCTGATCACATACATAGTCATATCTTGCTTGCCTTCTGGTGATAGGTTGACCGGTCTGGCCTTTATTCTAATAGCCTTTTTAAATGCATGTTTCCCCTTGTAATTGTTTATTATGTCTGGCATTATGTTGAGCACCAGAAGAATGTAACACTCTAAAATGATGTGGGATCTCACGCTTGCACAAGTAGTGTCAGTATGCAAACAGATCCTTGTTCAGAATCACTGCCCTGCACTTGTGCAAGCAGATCTCAGGTACTGCATCTGCAAGTGAGGAAAAAAGTCAAGACAGTTTGTGCTACATGAATAGTATGAATAGTTTGACTGCAACAGGATCCTGGCATGTGCTGATATTAGAGATCTTGTATCATCTTTTCCCTCCATTCTTTTAAAGCTCTTTTGAGTGCCCTGATGGGATCACAGGGCAAATTATGAATCTGAATGAATGAATGAATGAATGAAACATTTTGGTTTGTATCCTGGTATTTGTTTTTATCTGTTTTAAATTGTAATTTAATAAGTTTTCCTTTCCTTTCCTTTCCTTATTTATTTATTTATTTAAAATATTTTTACCCCTTGGGTCCTTTCTCCTTAAAAGGACTCAGAGTGGTTCACGTAATTAAAATGACAATATACACAAGCTAAAATTTAGGTGTACAAATATTTAAAAATTATCAAACAAATATTATATTTAAAACAGTAAATAAAATAAATACAAAAACACATTTAAAAGCAACAGAGCGCAAAAACCCTCTCAGACTATCAATTACTACGGAAAAGCCTGTCTGAAGAGAAAGGTCTTTCCCTGCTTGCAAAAGGACAGCAAAGATAGAGCCAGCCTGGCTTCCCATGGGAGGGAGTTCAAGAGTCTGGGAGCAGCGACAGAGAAGGCCCCCCCCCCAGGTCCCCACAAAATACACCTGTGAGGGTAGTCGGACTGAGAGAAAGGTCTCCCCTGATGATTTTAATACCTGGGCAGGCTCCTAGAAGGAGATGTGATCTTTTAGACAGCTTGTATCCAAGCCATTTAGGGCTTTATAGGTTATGACCAGCACTTCGAATTGTGCCCAGAAATAGCCAGCGGAGCTCTTATAACAGGGGAGTTATATGTTCCCTATAACCAGCCCCAATTAACAATCTGGCTGAGACATTTTGGATCCACTGGAGTTTCCAAACACTTTCCAAAGGCAGCCCCACATAGAACGTGTTACAGTAATCCAACTGGGATGTAACTAGGGCATGTGTAACCATTAGAGATGGGGACGACTCACCATTTTGGCAAGTCGTCCTCCTTCGTGAGTCGTCAAAAGTTGATGACTCACGAAGCATGAAGCTGTCTCCGTGAACCGACGAAGCACAAATTTATTCATCGATTCATGGGGGGGTTCCTCAAAAAAAACCTGACCCCCCCCACCGCCCCCTGCCACGCTGCCTCCCCCCACACCCCTGCTACCCCAGTCTCTGTCCCATAACCAGGCCTGAAGCCAGACTGAAAATGGGTCTTGAGAATCCGTATCATCCAGGAACTCCTAGAGCTTTTCTTGGCTGAACTTGTACTCCAGCCTGCACTGTCAGGACAGGGTGGAATATTAAATCTGCATCAATCAGTCTTTATTTGTGGTACTTTCCTGTCAACGTGTAGTTTGACATTATAATTTTGACAGATATGACATTTTCATCTATGTGTATAGCCACTCTTGCTAGGAATTGCAACTGTAAATACTGTAATTAGGAGTTTCAATTCTTCTGGCTTCCTGTTCTGTCTCTGTATGTAACTTATCTATTCATATTGGTATAGCACTATTAATTAAGTCTTTGGCAAATTACAATTGGTTTTCCGTAGAATTATATTTTACCTCCACATGAATACCAAAACAATTCAGCATGATTCCTGTGCTAACAATGAGTTCTAATGAAAGAAACATGATTGTGTTACTTATTATACAGTGTTGCCAAACAATTAGCAAATAAGAGTTAATCAGGCTTTGAAAAAAAGACATCATTTGAGCTACTCAATTAAAACAAGAGTGCTAGTTGATGCACTTACCCATACCAAATTAGAGCAGTGCTGCAGTGTATTCTACAAATTGTTACAGAGGGTCCCTGACTTTCTGAGTGCCAAAACACTTCCTTTCCCTCTCTACAAAATGCATATATGTCAGTAACAAAGAACCAAATAATCTACTGTTTTAAGATTTAATAGTCTATGTCCAGGATTAGCAAGGAAAACCTTAAAGTCAATTAATGTCAACTTAATAAACTACAAATAATGTTCTGGAACTTGGGATGATTACTTTTTGGACTACAAAACATCATGGCCTTATCAAGTGATGACTCAAAAATATGAATGAGCTGTCACATATCTAATACCATGGGTTCCATATTCCTGTGTAGATGGCTAAGCAACATTGTTCTTGCTTGACAAAAGGACGCACCCATTTGTACATTCTACCTAAATGCTCAAAAAGCTTTAAGGTTGCTTGTTATGTTTTTAAAGTGTCATAGTTATGTGCTGTCAAGTTAGAACCAATTTATAGCAACTCTAATAGGGCTGGTAAGGTAAATGAGATATTTAAGGAGTAGTTTTACTTGTTCCACTCCCCCAATGAGTTTTCATGGCCAAGTGAGGATTTAAACCCTGGTCTCCAGAGACCTAGTCCATCACTCTATGCACTGTACCACACTGGGTACTGAAAGTGACATAGGCAGGACCAGCTCTACTATTTGAAACAGAGGACAGTGACCTCTGATGTCAGATGCTGGGAACTAGCCACAAGATGTTGGAGGAGAGAGCTGTGTGCCATTTGGCTTACCTGCCTATGTTTAAGCCAGCCTTTTGCTTACAAATGAATCTATGGATGTTGTTCCCTCATATGTGTTAAAGAAAAGTACAGCTGCTAATCCAATCAGTTTTTCTAAGTGCAATGGAGGGTGAGGAGTGCTATCTTGCTCTCCATCTCATACAGCAAAATACCTTTGCTTTGCCCTGCTTGAAGGACCTGACCTCTCCCCCAGTCTTCTACCCAAGCCATTCATCACAGACCATGGCTGTAGTTCCTCTGAAGGTAGAGGAGGTCTTATGTGCTGTTGTTACTTCCACCAACTGTTTATGGAATATTAATAGAATCCTGGCAGTGTCTTTTTCCTTTGAGGAATCACAGAGGCTAGCAAGGTATTTTAGCACATGACAAGAAAGCCCTATGGGAACTGCTCCCCACCTCTAGCAGTCTAGAGGTAGAGTGCTAGAGAATTGGTTCTGTGTCCAATTTAACTGTTCTCTTAAGCATTGGAGCAGGAGAGCTCACTTCAGCTTGTAGTCTTGTGACACATTTTGTATATATAATTCCCATGGGACCCTTTTTCAATGCCAGGATTCTGTTGCAGTAATCAGCTGCTGAGTGGGATGATGAGAATGCATATGCAGACCAAATGTAAACTACATGCAAATGAATCTCAGCTTCCATATGTATGTATGTATGTATGTATGTATGTATGTATGTATGTATGTATGTATGTATGTATACACACATAAATATATATACACATACATATATATACCGTAGAATCATTATTTTAAAACGTCTGTTCTCTGCTTATGAGTTACCCCCTTGGTATACAGAGATCTCCAGCTATGGTAGCTACAAGCCCACACAGTTCCAGACCCCTCCAGTAATGCTGCCTCTGCCACCATCACTCTTAGAGTCATCCTGATCGAATGTTTAAGGACCAAACTAACTGTTAAAGGGGACACATATTTCCTTCAATTAACCCCCCCATAAGATCTCTTTAGAGATGTATGCTGCAACAATCATACTTCCATATTAAGGCTGTGTGTACCTTCTATTAGTAAGTCACACAACAAAGCATGCTAAATGCAAGATACCTAGGGAAAGAAAACTCATGTGCCATGACAACCAAGTGTCTTCGATCACCAGAGACAGCATCTTTTCTAAAACATGTTAAGTATCACCTCGTTTGACCCTGAGTTCTGCAGAAATCTTTCCCTTACTTCCACATTCTCACCACCACCAAGTCTGCTACTGACAGAATCCAGGGGCTAGTGAAGAAGAATGAGTAGGTGAGCTTTCCTTAAATATATGGACTATAAGAACCAGATGTTTCTCCTGCTGGCCATGAAATTTTGTACATGCTGCTGGTTTGAGGAATCTACTCTTGATATACATCAAGCTGAACAAGGTTCTTGAAGTTAACTTTCAGAAATTGTTTCAAAATGATGGCTACTGTCAACAGACTGGGAAATAGGGGATGGTTTCAGTTGCTGTTTGAAATACAGACTTGTTTTAACTTGTACCTGGGACTAGTTGGACAAAGCGCGGGGGGTTGTTTTACTACTTTGCATTTTAACTCCCCTCCTCCAAAGTTCTGAGCTATTTCAAAGTCCCCTCATATGGGTAGTCTAAGCAAACCAAGTATGTTTGCAATGTGTACCACATCTCATTATGGACCCAGATGGCAACCTTAGGGATATGGCTTCCCATCCCCTTCAATGAAGGCATAGCACACAAACATTTTCAGAAAGTGGGTAATAAAGTCACAGCATTTCCCCCCTTCTTGTTTTGGTTACAGCAAACAATAGCACTGGTGTAACATAATGTACCAGATCCAAATATTGGGTCAATGTGTCAACCAATGTGTGTTCCTAGTCATTTTGCTAGGTACCTGACAGAAAGACAGTGAAGAGGCATCAATCTAGGTAAGAGCCGTTACCATCTGTTGGTGAAACCTAGAATACCCCATTCATAACTGGAGTACCTCTGCTAGCATTGATGAACAAGATTCAATATCCTTGACCTGAGATGGAGATCCACCTTTCCCTATCCACAAAATTGGATCTCCTCCTATTTGAACAACCCCCCTCATGCTATCCCCAGGTCTGAGACAAGGTATGAATATACACACTTCCAAAACCTTTTAGCTCCTATCTGTGTACTAACCCACTGTGACTAGCTCATTGTCAGCCCAGTTTTGAAGGGATGAGTGAATGGATGAAGTTCAAGAAAAAACTGAGCTAGAGAAGTCTGAGGAAACCAATACATACCTCACAAGCACACCAGAGTGAACATTCCTCTCAGGTCTGCCTGTAGGCAGCTTCATCCTCCAGCCAGCTTATTTTTGGTTGACTGAAGCACAGGATTCTCAAGTGCTGATGATGGGAGCCAGCTGGCTGCATGGAAGAAGAAAGAAGGTGGCAGATTTATCTGCCATGGCCCTGCTGTCCTACTACAAGTCAGGCCCCCAGTGAGGTGGGGCAACTCGGGCACGTAATACTGTGAACGCAGTACTCCATTTAGAATGCATGTCCTCTCTACACTGCCAGTTTGATACCTGTGAGCTAATCAGACTCTATGAAAAATGAATGCCTTGAAAAAGCAATGATTTTTCTTACAAGAAATGCAAGTGTATCCCCTGCTATGCCTGTTGTATGGACTGAGGGGGGGTCTCCTTGATTGCCTTTGCAGACATGGATGAGGGATTCATTTCCCCCTCCCCTTACCATGAAAGAGGCCAATATATTTTCTGGTGCTTGAACTCAGTAGTTTTATGCAAACTGAGTAACTTGCACAAATCATATATATAATTTGCACAAATACTCGTGCAAGTTGTGCAAAACTGTGATAGCTCCTGCACTGTTTCATCACCTTTTAAAAATCTGAAGCATTGGATGGCATGTATGCATCTTTTTTGACAAGTAATTCTTCCTTCTGTGATTGCTCTGTGTTTGTGTGTCCTTCCTTCCATCCTTCTACACATTGACCAAAATCCCATTGCTTAGCATAATAAATCACACTAGAGTAGGCCCATAAATCAGTAGTGATTTGGTGAGTCAACACTTCTGTAAGTTCCATTGATTCAAATGGGCCTACTCTATTGTGATTTACTGTACTAAGCAACAGGATTTTGGCCTTTGTTATTGTCGCGCACCCCCAGTGTCCCTAGTTTGTTTCCCTCAAACCCAGGTCCCACTTTCGGGCACGACTTTCTTAATTCTCCATACACCAACTGCCACCAGTGGATCTTTATCCACACTTTACCAATAATGCTGCCTGGACACATGTTGTCAAATATAACTGATTATTTATTGTGTAGTTGTTGAATCACATAAGTATATTAATAGATGTTGTATTAGGTTGCACTCATTACTTGGATATTAAACACGTTTCTTTATTGGTATTACTTTTCATATAAATCACTATTAATCACTGGAATACTATCTGATGACTGTCTATTTATTTTACTTCTATCTGTTAACTATTCTTTAATCCATAAACCAACTATACCACACCCACTTTCCAATCTCTCTCATAAACCTATCTAAACCTCCTCTCTCCTTCTCTCTCAGTTTCCAACTGTCTCTCACTGCCTCTCTGACTCCGCCCTCCTGTCCTCTCATAGGCTCCAGCTCTAGAGCTACACATGACGGACAGGTGGGACATGGGCATTCCGCCACAGTTATTTAAAGAGTAAGTGCACTAATTTTGCATTGCCTGCCCCAGAGGTCGTATTTTGTGCAAAATTTTATATTTTTTTCAACTTGAAAGTTTTCCAGGCTTGCAAACCCTGAAAAATGGGTGACAGTTCTCCAGCTGAGTTTTGCGCCGTGCCTGCTCTTGTGCTACTGAGAGGTGTGCTTTGTGTGTGGCTAAAAGTTACTTAATGCTAAAACTACAGTTTGCTCAGCTAAAGCCTGAAAGGGTAAGTGTTTATTTGAAATGTAAATGAAGGACTTGCCACCCAGGAATGTGTGTTACATTTGACATTTGTCTCTAATCAAAAGTCCCTATGAATAATGTAGTTTGGTACCAATAGGCTCATTAAGCAAGCTTTCTCTTGTTACACTTCCTGATTGTAATCTCTTCATTATGCTTTCCTTTTCGTGTTTCTTCGGGCCCTGCTAATCATTATCAATACGGCCAGGCCCTCAATACTAATGTGTATTTTACATTGCCTGGGCTGCTTGAAACTGGGAATTAATAGTGCCGATGCCCAGGTGATCTTTAAACGTGAGACATTCCTCTCTATCCTGTATTCTATTATTATTATTATTAATATTAGAAAGCAGGATGTCTTTTAAAGGTAGTACTAGAAGTTCACTAGGTCAGGTCAGAAAGTTTTAAAAAATGAGTTTGGTGGCTTCCTCCAAGCTCTCATTTGTACATATTGGGGGAGAGGGATGAACGGTGGCACATTTTCATGTGATTGACAGGGAAGTCCTGAAAAGAGATGGTGGCATGAACAGTGACTTGAGAAGGTCAAAATGGAGGTGTACCAAGCACGCTGAGCAGAAAAGACATACACCATGCCTCGCAGAACTACCTGTGACAGGTCAAGCACAGTTAGTCCTTGACTTTCATGAGCACTAAAAGATGGCACACGATTTTGAAAGAGCACATGGGAAGTGATTAAACGCTCGGCAGGCCTTATTTGGTCCTGATTAAATATAAATGGAAAGTTACCACTAATTTGAGGCTTCCTTTTGGGGATGATTGCACATTATGCTGGTGAAGATAATCAAGTCCCCAAGGTAATGAGCACTAACAGGATTCATTTCACAGAATAACCAATCTCTTTTTTCCTCATCTTGGAGCGATTCTGTAAGAATAAAATATAAAGAGAGTAAGCCATGGAAAGGGACGTTGTCACATCGCTTTCCTTTCCTAGCAAAAGATATGGCAGACACTCTCTCAGAACTTGAAAGAATTCCTTGTGGGACTACAACTCCCAGAATTACCAGCCAGGGTGTCCCATATTCTGAATAAAGACATGACAATAGTTCAGAGTCTTACACGATTGGAAGAACCATATGAGGGAAAAGCAGGGGGATTCTGAGCCGGGCCCTCTTGCTGCATGTCCCCTACACATCGGAGGGCAAAGGTCAACAATGGAGAGCACGTAGTTCTCAGGCCTGCTTCCTGTGCGAATTCTCCACTTCTTCCCCAAATGAGAGGAGCACAGTGCGGAGAGGGAAGTGTAGCACAATTGAAGGTGTGGTGCTAGCAAGAGCACTCTCACTGTCTACCTCATCTTGTGAGGACAAGAGTACTCACATAGAAAAAAAAATCTATTTTTCAGATTCCCGGTCACAGCTTTCTGCTCAGATTACATCTTACTACAGGAACCACTACAACCCATTGGGGCAATCACGGCATCAGCCAAAACCATTGTGGTAGTTCTGGCAGTCACTTGAGTTCCTCCGTTATTCTGCTATAAAATCAACATCGGAGCTATTTAAAAGGCAGTGGTGAAGGGGAAAGGGCAGTGGCGGGTGATCATAAGTTGCTTACCGATCCAGTGTGGCTTTTCTTTTTAGTCCTATCAGAATAAGTTTCAACGTTTTACATTTTCCCACCTATTCTATATAATTTCTATTGCAATTAGCTGGGGAAAAAATGAAGAGGAAGCCCTAATGTTTCTTACTTTTAAAAGTCTTGTTTATTGGTATGGGTTAGTTGGAGCCGCTTTATTATTTTGTGAGCTGCCCCAGGAACAAAGGCCCAGGTTCTGTTCAGCTAAATCTCTTGCACGACCACCATAGAGGGAGCTGATTAATTTTTACTGAACATGTGCAACGAGCTATCCAGGACTACACTGGAGATCCATCACACTCCACCAGTGCTGAACATTATTCCACACATAAAAACATAGATAACTGAATCACACCGCTGGTATTTCTAGTCAAATACTGCCAACTCTGACTGGCAGCAGCTCTCCAGACTTTCCTAGCCCTCTTTGAAGATCTCTAGAATTCCTTCATAGTTTCCCACCATGTATTAACCAGGTCTAATGACCGTTAGGCTTACAAAATCAGATGAGGTTGGGTATGTTCAGTATATGCATCATTAATTAACAGGTGAGATTTACATTGCAAAAATTAATAAAAGGGGATTGGGAATTTGTATAGGTGGTGGCATAGAGCTCATTACCACCTCCTACCATAGGAAGGTGATTTTAGAAAGCTGTTGCAGTTTACACATATACACAGGCCATCTACTCAGCAATCTTGGCTATATATATATGTGGGGGAGAGGAAGGAAGCAGTCATTGTTACATTAGCATTGATTATTTCACTAACAACATTTGAAATGTCTATGTGTATGTGTGTGAACAAGCTTTCCAATAACTGGAAGCATTCTGAATACTCATGTGCATGCACAAAATGCTCAGTGATCCTTGGTACAATATTTATGTTGTCTCCTCAAGGGAAAAGAAGGTTACAGAAATCCAGACATTCAGAGTTAGAGAAATGAAAAACAAACTTGTGTTGTGACAGTTCTGAAATGGGTTTGGTCTTGCCAGCATGTTATGTGCTTTTAGGGACACTCGCTGGTTTATGCAGTACTTGTACTGAAAACTGCGGTATTGTATTACTTCAATATTTGTGTCTTAAGCATTTAAAGAACTTTTGATCTTACATCAATAACCCTCCAAAAATATTAAAATGAAAGAATGTTTTCCCCTCAAAGATCACATGCAAAACAAACTCTGTGTTCTCCTAAGGTCTTCATGGTTTACTGAAAAGGCAAAATAGTTCTATACCAAAAACTCTGCACAGTTATTCAGGCTGCTGAAAGTTCTGAGACATTTCAAGGAAAAACAAAGCAACTTTTCAAGACAGTGGACTTTCATGAGCTTTTGCAGCCAAATGTTCTCTAGTAAAAGAAGAATACAGGATTAGCTAAGATTACTCAAAACTAGCATCATTTTTTCTTATTTTTGAGTGGAAAAGTTAATACTAACTGAAAATCAATGTAAACTAAACATATTTCAAAACAGTAGACCACTGAAAAATATATTCTACAATACTAACTGGCACACTTTGTATATACTACTTCAGTGTTTCTTTTCTAGTCCTTATTTACTCAGTGGTATCTAAAGAGCACCTTGAAATCAATGGCTGAAATCCTGTTGCTTGGTACTAATGTTGCTCAGCACTAATGTTACACTAGAGTAAGTCCATTGAATCAGTGGATATGTGGTGATTCCAGGTCCACTGATTCAAATGGGCCTACTCTAGTTGTGACTTACTTTAGTGTAGTTAGTGCAACTAGAGTAGGCCCACTTGAATCTGTGGAAATTACAAAGGAGTTAACTGCAGTAATTCTGCAAGGCCTCCTTTTGTTTTTAAGGGAGGAGACACCCCCACATCTCAGAATGTTTATTTTTTTAAAAAAAACAGGCCTTTCAAAGGGGGAGGTCATTATAATATCATTTGTATCTCTACTGAGATGCTTATTAATACTGTACAGTCCCATCAGCCACCTCATAAGAAAGGCAACCAGAAGAATCGTAAACCTCAAAGTTAACCATCCTCTGAAATTCCTTTGGAAGGAAATTTGTTTTCTGCCAAATCGAATGGCAGTGGTCAAAATTCTCATGGGAGAAATTTTCAGCTCAGCACTAATAGCCAATTCCCATACAAATGTGCACTGAGTTCACAGTGAACCAGGTGTAGATGCACTATGGGTTGAGCCAGGTGGTTTGGGCTTTCTCCCTCAATGCGTTAGCTATTTACATGTAGAACTAATACTGAACGGGCTTCCATAAAATATGGAAATGCTCTCCTCCTGAGGTGACTGCTGCCATTGGTGTTGTCAACATTCAGGCCGCCTTTTGCTATGCAAAGCTTGTCACCTTTTTTCCGGCTGGTAACTTGGGTACAATGTTGTGCAGCAATATTGGGCCATTTCCTGGTGTTTTCAATCATGGATTTTGTTGTTTAGTCGTTAAGTCGTGTCCAACTCTTCGTGACCCCATGGACCAGAGCACGCCAGGCCCTCCTGTCTTCCACTGCCTCCCGGAGTTTGGTCAAATTCATGTTGGTACCTTCGGTGACACTGTCCAACCATCTCGTCCTCTGTCGTCCCCTTCTCCTCTTGCCTTCACACTTTCCCAACATCAGGGTCTTTTCCAGGAAGTCTTCTCTTCTCATGAGATGGCCAAAGTATTGGAGCCTCAGTTTCAGGATCTGTCCTTCCAGTGAGCACTCAGGGTTGATTTCCTTCAAAATGGATAGGTTTGTTCTCTTTGCAGTCCAGGGGACTCTCAAGAGTCTCCTCCAGCACCATAATTCAAAAGCATCAATTCTTCGGCGGTCAGCCTTCTTTATGGTCCAACTCTCACTTCCATACATCGCTACTGGAAAAACCATAGCTTTGACTATACAGACCTTTGTCAATCATGGATACAGAAGCACAATATCCCATATTTATAAACTGGAGGGTTTTTAAAATTATTATTATTAATTGAATCTAGCATTGCAGGCCTCTCCAGAATTTCAGGCAGAATTTTTTTCCTGCTCCTACCTGGGGACCCTAAGTATTCCCAGTGTTGATCTTCATTCCAAGTACTAGCCAGGTCTGACCCTGCTTAGCTTCTGAAATCCTACAATAGCCCAAATCAGAAGCAGTGGGGAAGATTTGCTTATCCTGGCTGATTTCAAGCCTTGAACAGCCTACAAAAAGAGAGAGATGGAACTGGGAATGCTTCTGGAATCATCTTCCCCATTCAGACTTCTCCTGGGTACTTGGTATTTTAGACTATCTACCTTTGCTTTGGCAATGGAGATGATGCATTAGAAATGATTCATTATTATCTTTTAGAAAAGTATGTTCATTGTATTGTACATATGCCTTAAATTTATTTGGTTAATTTAGGTTGCCTCATTCTAAATTACCAATGATCATGTGGACATTGAGAAAACTTACTGAAAAAGCATTGCCAATTGATGAGACAGAGCAGAGTGGAGTCAACCCAACAAACAATAAAGCAAGGGATTGGGGGTATTGCAAAAAATAAATAAATCCCATTCCTAGGTGAGACAGACATTTGTCAGATTTCTGCTGATCCTCTTAAGGTACCTTATTTTTCGATGGGAACTGCAGCTCAGTGGCAAATGACACACCAAAAGTTGAGTTCCAGGTCAAAACCAGGTATCTCTGGCTATGGCTGGAGGTGGCAATAGAGTACACAATCCTGAACATAGCTTGAAAGTAATGAGTTATGAATAATTTTGTTGCCTATGACCAGTTCCTTTTTGGAGTGATGAAGGCATAATGGAGTTACATTTCAAAAGGAAAGCAATATTTGCTAGTTTGCCAGTGGAAAATAACAAGAAAGTAATAAGCAGGATAACCGGCAATATGTATAATTACTTTTACATTGCAATGGGTAACTGAAGTGCATTATTTTTCAATGGGAACAAAATACTTTTAAACAATGACTTCCCAAGCTTCTCTACCAAGATAGACAGATGAATGATTTGACACAGTATAATGTGGTTTCTAGACTTTGCAATAGTTGTTGTTGTTGTTGTTTTGCACTACAGATTTCAGAATCTCCTAATTAATGTAGCCACTAGCCATGCTGGCTGGAGGATTCTCAGAAATATAGTCCAGAAAGTAATATTTCTAAGCTCCAGCAGCTTCCTGCACTCCTTAATAGTTCAGAGAGAGTGATTGTGGTGATCTCTGAATTGTGTTGCTGTACTGTGTGTTTCATTCTTCTGGAAATCAGAGAGTTTGGAAGACTCAATCCATTTCCATGGCTATTTTTATTTTCCTTTTTACATATTAGGTTGACTTTGTTGTGGTATACTGTCTTCCTGTCCTTCCTTCCCTCAATATTTGCCTGTCTGTCTCTGCATCTCAAGTAGGATATTTGATTTCTACTAGTCTTAGAAAAAGAATACAGCTATAGTTCCATGAGTAAATATATTCCATCAGTTAAAGAGAGTATAAGAGTCCTCATATTAGTAGCACTTTCCCTATCATCTTTGCTGAGTTTTTTTTTTAATGTGGAAAGGGGACATGTTTTCATTCTGTGATGAAAATACATACTGAAAATTTGTTAGGCTTTTCCTAAAAAAAGTACCTACCCTGGGGGGTTCAGCCGTTCACAGGTTTGCTTGCTATGCAAAGCATTTTGATGCATGTCAATAAATTGTACATATATGTTATGCTTCAAGAGAATGCAAGAATTAAATAGAACCGCTGCTAAAAAATGTAATGCAGAAGCATAAAATATGTATGAAATTATGTAAATACGCTGGAAAATGTCTTCCAGCTAAACTTGTCTACTCGTTTTCTGAAGGCATGCCAACCTCAAAATAAAAGCCACATTGAGTAGAATGTTTAGACATCTGGATACCTTTCCTTTAAGTTCCAGGAAAATATTCTGTATCTAGTTTGAACTGCAGCTACCTAAGTTGCTATTTCCACTACAGTCAAAATAGTTATTCTTTGCAATTTCCTGTTTGTCATATTACTTCTCTTCAGCCAACTGATCAAAGAAACTCTTGATATTTTTCTAACTGTTTTTCCTGCCTAATTTTCTAGTTAGCGTTTTAACAGGCTCAGCAATGCGGGGCAGCTTCCCCCCCTCCCCCCCCATCCTTCCCTTTGACCTGTTCTGGCTTTCAATCTTTAGGCTTTTGGACTTCATTCCGCTGCCATTGCTGCACAATTTATTGGAAATGAATTGAACACTGCAAAAAATATTAACAAAGTTCAGCAGTTCACCAAATTTAATGTTGAAAATTATTTCTCCAGTCATGTTCATGTCACAGGAAATTCTTTGAATACTGAATCTATCTTGGACAATTTGAAGCAGTAGTAAAGTAAGAAAAAATACTAGGCCTTACACCATTCTATTCTTCTTTCTGCTACTTCATACAGGCCTATGAGAGGATTTCTGTGGTTTAATTACATCAGAAGAAGTAAAACCAGAGCTTGGGACATTTTAGAAGGAATGAATTGCAGCACCCATTATTCATTAGCCAGGTTAAAGTTATTACTAACTTTTTAGTATCATTGCTCCAATGGCTGCATGTTATTAATGTGTTGTGTTGTTAAATATAGAAAAATACAAGGAAGTATGCTCTGATTCCCTCTAGGGCCCAATTCTGAAACTGCCTCTTGGAATTTTTCTAAAATACTGAAGGCAAAATGAATAAAACTTCCCTTTGCACTTAGGACTGATAAAAATGACATACTAGCTGGAGGAAACGGTCAAAATGTCTCTAAAGTGCAAATACCTTTTAAAAGTAACTTTTGGAAGTAACTAAAAGTTACTTAACACACCAAAGCAACAAAGGTGGATTAAATGCACTCCTAAAATGTAACTTTTTAAACTACTAGTCAAAGTATTTGTTACTCCAAAGGAACTAGTTATAAGCAACCATGTTATTTGTAACTGTTTGCTTCCAAACTCTGAACAAAACTGGAGTACTTTTAATCTCTCTAAAAATACCTTTGTTCAGTCTTAATCAACATTTACATAATCACAGAACTGATGGGTATTTTACTACAGCATCCATATGAAAAAATAAGTTGGTCCAGTCAAGACGTCAGATGACAGTAACTTTCTTTTTTGTCCATATGTCCATTGCATTGTACTGTTCTGCCCAATCCATTTCATGAAAACCAGGGATTCTCAAAAGTACTTACTCTTCACATCCCAAAATTTTACTGAGTTTTTCTCCCCTGCAGATACTAAGTCAGCACAATATATCGTTGTGTAAGGTAGGTTAGAACTGACTATTCAAGGTTTTTTTTTAAATCCCTTTCCAGCCTGGAATCATGTTTGGGTTTAGATGTGAAGCACAGTTAGTTGCTTTAGTGTATGATCTTCACCAGGTGATAACTAGAAGGAAATACATCCTTGTTCATTCTGCTGGAACTCATAGTGGCTTTTGACCATAGTACCCTTCTGGTATGTGCATCAGGTATATAGCTAAAAGCTACTATGTTGCAATGACTTTGGTCCTACAGCACTGGGCATTTCTGCAAGGTGCTTGTCAACCTATTGACCATTGGCTTATGGGATACGCAATGTTCTATTCTTTCTCCCTCCCCATTAAATGTCTACATGACGCTGCTGTTAAAGATGATCTGGCATATGAGTTGGGGAGTAAGCAAGGTGCTGATGGTACCCAACTCTGTCTTTTTGGTAGTGTTGTGGAGGGAAATATGACTTATTTAAATGGAATTCAACTTCCTCTGAAAGGAAGAGGAAGACTGGGAGGGCTCGGGGGCTTCCTTCAGGGAAATAAAGGGAAGATGGAGGAAGAGGAGGAGGAAGAGATGTGGGGAGAGGTTGTTAGGATTTCAGATTATGTGCCTTGGCTCAGGTGGAGGGCACCTGGGAAGAGAAACCCTGGGCTGAAATTCCTACACCAAACCCACTGAGTAAAGGAAGAAGCTGCAGATGAAGGACCCCAGGGGCCTACCATACCTCTGACATATCCTTAGTGCCTGATTTGTCCAGCAGGAGCAGCGGCATCCACTGTGACTCAGCTGTGGCAACAGTGATAAAAGCACCAGCACGAGAAACAGAGGAGGTTCCAAGAGGAGTGTACACCAATATCACCCACCACCTCTTCATGGATAGTGCAGAAAAAATGTAGATCAGACTCTCAAAAATTCATGGCAGATGTCCGTGCTGAGTCTGCTTGTGTGAGGTGACTTCAAGTCAGCTGGGAGGTGTGGTTTTAAGCATCCTCCCTTGTAGCATGTTTGGAATTTTCCATCCCAAACTCCAAACAAAGGATTTGCTAATTAATCTGTGGCTTGCTCCAGGAACATGAAGTTTCTTCTGGACTGGGTGCTGGGGGGGGGGGGGGCAGTGGAACAATACAGAGACACAACAACTTCTATTATAGGGTTGGGGTTATAATTTAGTTGATTCACCAAGTAAAAGGAGCCAATTATAGCCAAATTAGTCAAATTAATAGTTTTACCTGGTGAGTAGATGTTTCTTCAGTTTGTAGTCACCTCAAAAGTCCTTGTGGCTGATGTTAAGTGAGCCCAAGGTGGTACTATAGTTATAGTGTGTTATATCATTATATACTATGTTACAGTGATTGTGCGAGGAATGAAGCAGAGGGCAAGAAGCAACTGTGCTGGGGAGAAAACCTCCACTCCCACCTCCCATTTAGAAAGTCAGCCAGAGGCAGCCCTGCTCCATGTTGAGGAGAACAGTCCCACAGCTGACATCATAGCTGATATCAGGGAAAGTTCTAATTGTACATCCCCCCCCCCCCAGTAATAACTGTAATATCCTCATAGGACCAGTGCTTGTTTGAAAGAAAGCAACAGACAAGAGATAACAGATCTGAAAGGACCTAGGTTGCAAACAACAACAATAACAACCTCAGTTCCCAAGTGAGGAAAATAATGGAAAGCAAGTAAGAGGGATTGATTTGAAACTCCAGTAATGTGGATCTGTTGAGCTAATCTGAATCAAGGGGCAATTGAACGCCCCTTATAAAGGAGCAAAGAGGACATGTGACTAAGCTCATAGAAAGAGAGATAGAAGGACGAGGAAGGACGTTCTGTTCCCTTGGAGCAAGAATTAGGCCCTTATCACCTTGATTTAGGTAATAGAAAGTCAATATGTGTGTTCAGTGGAAGGGCTTATCCTTTCAGTGATAGGCTGTATTTATACTACCCACTGAAGATTCTGTCTCTAGAAATATCTTCTCTGAATTTGGGATTCTGTAAAAGGCAAAGACTTTGTAAAGATTGAGCTGCCTTGAGATACAGCTTGTAACACATTTAGAGATTAGAGAGAATTTGGGGGTCCTTGTTATCTGTGGGTGATTCCAGTTTATGCACAGAACTTCTGGACACTCTTTGATAACCTCCAGTTTGGGCTGACTTTGTGTTATTGTTGTTGTTGTTTCTGTTATTTGATTAAAATTTCAAATCCTTGCAAAGTTTATTCTCTTTTTAGCTCTCAATTAGAAGAGTCCCATAGAACCAAAAGAACACCAGTTGTTGCAGTCATCTGTGGGCAATATAACTGCCCCAATCCTTGCGGGTTTTCAGGTGAGCAGATATATTTATTTTGTTAAGTCTATTATGATTCTTAAATGCTTATTAATCCTCTTTGGAGATGGTTTTTTTAAGTTATATTTGTTCCTACTGTGTTCAGTTTTCTTGGTATCAAAATGTATGCCGAGGGTTGCAAACCACTTTAGGGACCCTTTTGAGGGCTGAAGGGTAGTATATAAATATTTTTATGCCTCGGTAACTTTAGCTCATTCATCCAGAGATAAGCCACCTAGCTTGCCTGTTTCTCCTAACACTGGTAGAAGCTTGGCTTGACCTTTCTCAGTGACTGCCTCTCTTACATTAACAGCATATTTGTGTATTTATTTATGGAAAGCAGTGGGAATATTAGTGTTCACTGAGTTGCTTCTCAAATGTGTCTAGTTGAACGGATGCTGCTGTGCTTGTGAGGAATCTTTGGAAAGGTCCCAGCCAAAGTTAAGTACTTTCACACCCCACCGCTTTCAATAGGAGAGAGTCAAGCATACGGTTGGCACTTCCGTGCAATCAGTGAGACTCTAAGGTGCTTTAACTCAGTCTGGATCATGCCCCTGCATTGCACAAAGAACTGAGTCCCTCCATTAGCAGAAGGAACATAAGAAGGAAAGGCAGTCCTTTTCTCCCAGCGAACATTGCTCCTCTGGTCATTTGCCTTCCTCAGCAACACTAGAGATGCAGAGCAGAATGCTTTTCACAGATCAATTAGATTCACTGTTGATTGCTCAAGAAACTTGGCAATTGCTGTAGGAAGTAGCATAGCATCTTTCCTCATAAACACAGGGGCAGCATGGCTCTCAGGTTCTTGGGAAACAGCACTGTTATTTTCTTGAGCAGCAAAAATCAATGCATAAACGAGGACATGGGGAGAAATAATTTTTGAAAATTACAACCAATGAGGCATGGAGTTGTCAAAGTTCGGAGGCACTTTCAGACCAGTGATAAGAGAAACTCAAGGGATGGCTCAAGAATTTCATCCAGATAATAAACAGATCTCTAGGAGTTATAGCCATGCTTTCATCTGCAGAAAAGGGAGAGAATGTAAACTAGGAGTGCAAATTTTCACTTTTCTTATCCTTGCAAGGGAGAATGAGGTACCTTCTCCTCACCGATGAAAGATTTGCAGTGTTTTGTGCAAACCGCTTAGTCTTTTTCACAAAATTCATGATATTTTAAAATTGTACAGTTTTCGTCAACTATAAGAACTGTTGCTTTCTTTCAAGGACATATAAGAATTTGAAGCATTAAATCAGTTATTTGTACCTTTTTAAACAATAAGTCAGTTCTTTTGTGTTTGTTGTTTGAATGTTGAATGTTGTTTCTTATATAGGAAGGACACTAGTTTTGTGTAAATATGTTTTACACAAATTTCAGATACCTTAGCAACAATTGGCAGCCCCCCAGCTCATTGACTTCCTCACAGATGGAGATGACGAATCTAGACTCATGGAGCTTCCAGATTTCTCACTGAGTGTTTAATAGAATCAACACTAATAGAACCTGTACACAGACCTAGAATCTTGCAAAAACAAACAAAATGAGAGTCCCCATCTCATAGAGAAAAATGATATGTACAGCTTTCTTGATGTCCTGTAGAATGTGCCATGATTGGGTGCCTGGTCAGTGAACAAGGTAATGTTCCTTCCCTCCCTATATTATATGCATATGGAACTGTTGCCATATGGGGGTTAAGTATGTAGTCCATGGATAGACAAAGTGTGGGCCACCAGATGTTGTGGGACTGCATCACCTAACATTTCTTATCTTTGACTCTGCTGACTAAGACTGATGAGAGTTGTAATCCAGCAGCACTGGGGGTGGACAGACTTCTTCTACCCTGAGCTATCGTATGTTGACTCCTACCTTGGGGCAGATGATGGTGACAGTGTAACAGTATGTGTCTTCTCTTTTACTGTTTTACTTAACTGATTTCTTTGACTTCTGAAGGAAAAACAGCTAGTCTATCTGCAGAATCCATTTTTGCAGTTCAACACTTATTCAGTGCCACAAAGGACATTGTTTCTAAAATAATAGCCTACAGGAAAAATAATATAATATGGAGTTTTACCTGCTGTTTCCAAATTAGAGAGTGCCATTTCCTTCTAATAAATAATGGTTTATAAAACTTATTTTGAAACATGACATTTGCATTTAATTTTCATTCCTTGTCAGGTCTTGATCGTCTCATACAACAGCTCTTGCTTATGGGTCAATGCTTACTGGTACACTCTTCTGATGCCACTGAAAGATTAGGGTGATCTTAACAAATACATTATGAACTCAGAAGTAATCAGGCTTAAAGACGGAGATTTGAAAGTTGCAAGTATTCTGACTAGATGCAAACAGTGTATTGTGGAATGAAGCTAATTCCAGTTTCTAAGCAGCTAACATATTGAATTTTGAATTTACTTAGTATTTGTTAAACACATCATCTTCTCAGAGACCTCAGTCCAAACGGGGGGGGGGAGTTCTCCTTAAAAAAAAACATTGCATTTTCATCTCTACATAATGTTACTGTGATGGCTTTTGGTGGAAAAAAAGAAAAGAAAATAAAGGAAGTGGAAGCAGCAGTAGCAGCAGCAGAAGAAAATCAACCAGAAGAATTTGCCAGCAAGAGGCTTTAACATCCGTTTCAAAAGTCATGGATTACAATTTAAAATGGAAGTCCCCATTTGAACAAAGAAGGAAAGGTTATGAGAAAATACAGTTGGAAATTACTAAGGTAGAAAGCCGGCTCTCCTTGCTTCTGTCCTGTAGCTCCCCCAAATGTATGGCCTGAAAAATGCTGCATTCGCTTACAGAGAATAGCAAAGTGGGGTCGGGTGGGGGGGGGAAGAGAATAGTTGACTCCAGTCGCTCTCATTACCACTTAGAGAACACAGCTTGAATGCATCTCGCATGGAAATCTCTGCATTTCTCATTTAACATATTTTATGGACTGCTTGTCTGAAGGGCCCTCTGTGCTCTGCTCAGACAATCTTGGAAGCATATATGAGTTATACAAATTATCATTCTAGAAAAGGATATAAAGTCAATTGACCACTGATTGTTCTTTTCTCTTTATCCCAGTGCCTTGTATAAGCATCCAAGTGTAATGATTGTGAACTCAAAGAATTTCTGTTTCACTGCACTTTATCTTTGCAGGTAATGAAGTTAGCAGGCTCAGCTTTAGTTCTTGCCTCTATTTTTTATATATATATATTTCATTTTCACCCAGTAGAGACCACTTTGTAAGGGGGGAAGCAAAGAAAGGTTCGTTCCCAGCAGAGTGGATGGGTGGGGAGATGATACGCTAATTGTTCAGGGTTGGAAGCAGTCAGGCCCGTATTTCCTCAATTGTTTCCTCAATGCTACACCAGGGAAGCATCCAAAGGAGCAGAAATATGAATGCAACAAAGCGTTGGCTGAAGGAACACAAGGCAAGATATCAGCAAGGCCCTAGCATTTTCCATTCAAATTCAAGAATTGTTTTTGATCAGTCCCTGATATTAATGGCATGTCTTTACTGCTGGACTGTTTTCTTAGGCATGCGGTGAAGAACTATACAACTTTGCTACCTTTGGATTATTTCGTTGGAGGCAAAAGTCATCATTGATTAGCGTTAAATTACCATCCCTAGAATATTTCTCAAATATATATTTGTTTTCAGATTCATTCCCAACCCCCAACCCTGCAAAACCTGGACACTGCTGAAGACGCCCTCTAACCTTTCTGCATCTTTACAGATTACTACTACTTCTTCTTTTCTGCATGTCACTATTGATTCCTAAACCTATTTATCCCCATTCTGCTAATTGTATTTTTTTTTAAAAAAAGAGCAAACTACACATATTATACGGCATACACATTTTACCACGCTGTAATGTTGAGGGCGAGCAGCTATTTCACTGGATTGTCACTCTTTCCCGAAATCAAACTCTCCCTGTCATATATAAATAGATTGCTTGATATACATGCAATATCCTGTCGATGTCACACACTCTTTTCTTTAATCTGACTGACATGGCACATAATAAAATGCTCACTTCAATATATGTCTGTTGCATTTCAGCTAATTCTGGTTTTAGTTTAATATTAGTCATGAATATTTCCTACCACTGGATATGAATTTGAATATATAAAAGATATGTTTTATGTTTGTGTTGCAGAACTTACTTCCCCCATTTTTTTTATTGCTGTAGCTGCTTGTGATGAATTAAGTCATCTCAAGAAAATGTAACCTGGAAGCAACAGGGACTGAAGATGTTGTCTACATGCACAAGCCAAGTGTGGCATGTGAACTGTGAGCGAAGTATACATTCCTTTTGCACATAGAGTTTTCCACGAGCGTTTGAGCTTCCTTAGGTCCATTCTTTGCAGTGCGATGGGGAAAAGAAGCAGCAGGATCTAACTGTCTTAAATCTCAATAAGAAAAGCAATTGACCCAATATTTTTCCCTAAATATTTGAAATGGTTTGTTTTCTGTGCAAAGTGACACTCCCTTCAGCAACTGAATCCATGCGTATCTAAAATAAACTTTCTTTAGGTCTGGATGGATTTCAGATCTACTCCCTGGCTGTTCTTTTCTTTAAATATGATGAAATAGTGTAACAGAATAAAAAAAATGTGTGCAGGATAGTACACTGCATCATTCATTCTTTATTCTGAGAACGCTCTTCTGTGTTTTTAATTACAGAGGTAACATCTGCCTGGAGCATCTCACTTTAAGCATTTGTAGAAATGAATACAATCTCCTGAAGGAAGAGCACAGCAGGGATGAAGAAATAGTTATTGCTTTCTGTTTTATATTCAGGAACTTGATTTCCAGAGTTGGGCATTTATCTACAGGGAATAAACATGAGGAATTGGTTAACATCAAGGTCTATAGGAGGCGGCTAAGATATTTCTGCTCAACTGAGGCCCTGTGCAAACCCACATTTTCTCATATGTTCTATTTCATGTGAAATGCCTAGGCAATATAAAATGCCAAATACTTTCCCTGAACAATTAGAAGGTCCATCTTAGGAGCAATAGAACCTATGCAGTTGAAGTAATTAATTTATAGCTGTACAAGAATGGCTGGCTACCCAAAATGCAAAGAATTTTCCACTGGTGAATTTCACTTTATTAACTTGTCTCCGACAAACACAGGATATAGTCACAATTTGGCTTTCAGAATGGACCTTGCTCCTTTTGAGTAGTTTTTGTATAGACAAGGCATGCTCCATGTGCACTGCAGGAACAGGGGCAAAATGATTTCGACTGCACATCTCCACGCACAGTTCTTGTTTCCAAAGCCATAGTGCTGTTCTTCCAGCTGCTTGTTTGTTACCAATTTATTTGTTCTTTCCACCACGCTGTGATTTAAGACTAAGATATGCCTTGTTCTTCCAAAGATGAAACTTTGGGTCATTGTTTTTTAGAGATTCAAACATCCAGAGTCTGTTGTTTTCTCAAACACCCAGTTGCATTTCAGTTCTATCCCCCATCCCCACCCTTCGTTCCACCTTTCAGGACTTTGTATTTATCAGAACTTGTTTGTGTTCTGAGGTCAGGTGGAGAAGTTAGAGCCAGATTACATCATCCACTAATAGGGTAGCTCACACCTGCTGTGTTTTCCCTCTTCTTCTTTTTTTCACAGTGGGTGTGAAGTTATTTTCATTGGGAAGCCCTGCAAGGAAAGGGAAAGGTTAATACTTCCTTCCAAAGCCATGATTTTACTATGGTTAAAACAAAATAACAATGAACAAAAGCAATACTTTTTTCTCCTCCCGCCCTCCCCCCCCAGTGTAGGGCTTGGAAACAAGAGCCTATTGGGGCCATCTTTCTAAGATCCATAACTACAAGTAGAGATGGGCATGAACCATGGTCCGGCAGTTAGGCCCAGTTTGGCGCAGTGCCCACACAGATGTTCTGCAGCTGCCATGCACTCCCTTCCTCCACCTCCTCGGGTGATCACCTATTCACTGGCAGCAGCTCAGGTTTCCCTGCTCCACCTCCTCAGGCAATCGCCCACTCAGAGGAGGAGGGAACCACACACCTGTTGGTGAGTGGGCGATTGCCCAGAGAAAGTGAGGGGAAGTGTGTGGTTCATGCAGAACACCTGTGCAGGTGCTGCGCTGAACCAGGCCAAACCACCAAACCATGGTTCATGCCCATCTCTAACTGCAAGTGAGAGGGAGAGAGAAAATAAATTATTGTTGCTATCTTTATATTGTCAAGTTTTTGTTTTGAGTATATCACCTCCATTGTATTGACTTACTCTTTTCTTCTCCTGTTGGGTGCTTGGGTAGACGAAAAGAATACCAAAAAAAAGATATATCAAAATAATAAATGTTCTAGCTAGAGATAGCTTCAAGTGTGGTCAGTGTTTGGATGTACTGATGCTCTGCATGGATATAGACTGTGAACAAAATGAAAAGCTTTGAATGGCAGTGAATGAAGACAATATACCTGAGTGAACGAGAGGAAAACACTAAACTCCAGTAATTCTGCCTAAGTGTGTCCTCTGTCGTCCCCTTCTCCTCTTGCCTTCACACTTTCCCAACATCAGGGTCTTTTCCAGGGAGTCTTCTCTTCTCATGAGATGGCCAAAGTATTGGAGCCTCAGATTCAGGATCGGTCCTTCAAGTGAGCACTAAGGGTTGATTTCCTTCAAAATGGATAGGTTTGTTCTCTTTGCAGTCCAGGGGACTCTCAAGAGTCTCCTCCAGCACCATAATTCAAAAGCATCAATTCTTCGGCGCTCAGCCTTCTTTACGGTCCAGCTCTCACTTCCATACATCGCTACTGGAAAAACCATAGCTTTGACTACGCGGACCTTTGTCGGCAAGGTGATGTCTCTGCTTTTTAAGATGCTGTCTAGGTTTGTCATCGCTTTCCTCCCAAGAAGCAGGCCCCTTTTAATTTAGTGGCTGCTGTCACCATCTGCAGTGATCATGGAGCCCAAGAAAGTAAAATCTGTCACTGCCTCCATATCTTCCCCTTCTATTTGCCAGGAGGTGATGGGACCAGTGGCCATGATCTTAGTTTTTTTGATGTTGAGCTTCAGACCATTTTTTGTGCTCTCCTCTTTCACCCTCATTAAGAGGTTCTTTAATTCCTCCTCACTTTCTGCCATCAGAGTGGTATCATCTGCATATCTGAGGTTGTTGATATTTCTTCCGACAATCTTAATTCCGGTTTGGGATTCCTCCAGTCCAGACTTTCAAATGACGTATTCTGCATATAAGTTAAATAAGCAGGGGGACAATATACAGCCTTGTCGTACTCCTTTCCCAATTTTGAACCAATCAGTTGTTCCATATCCAGTTCTAACTGTTGCTTCCTGTCCCACATATAGATTTCTCAGGAGATAGATAAGGTGGTCAGGCACTCCCATTTCTTTAAGAACTTGCCATAGTTTGCTGTGGTCCACACAGTCAAAGGCTTTTGCGTAGTCAATGAAGCAGAAGTAGATGTTTTTCTGGAACTCTCTGGCTTTCTCCATGATCCAGCGCATGTTAGCAATTTGGTCTCTAGTTCCTCTGCCACTTCAAAATCCAGTTTGTACTTCTGGGAGTTCTCGGTCCACATACTGCTGAAGCCTACCTTGTAGGATTTTGAGTATAACTTTGCTAGCATGTGAAATGAGTGAAATGAGTACGGTAGTTGGAGCATTCTTTGGCACTGCCCTTCTTTGGGATTGGGATGTAGACTGATCTTTTCCAATCCTCTGGCCACTGCTGAGTTTTCCAAACTTGCTGGCATATTGAGTGTAGCACCTTAACAGCGTCATCTTTTAAGATTTTAAATAGTTCAACTGGAATGCCATCACCTCCACTGGCCTTGTTGTTAGCCATGCTTTCTAAGGCCCACTTGACTTCACTCTCCAGGATATCTGGCTCAAGGTCACTATCTGGGTTGTCCGGAACATCCAGATCTTTAGGGTATAATTCCTCTGTGTATTCTTGCCACCTCTTCTTGATGTCTTCTGCTTCTGTTAGGTTCCTACCATTTTTGTCCTTTATCATGTCCATCTTTGCACAAAAGGTTCCTTTAATATCTCCAATTTTCTTGAACAGATCTCTGGTTTTTCCCTTTCTATTATTTTCCTCTATATCTTTGCACTGTTCATTTAAGAAGGCCCTCTTGTCTCTCCTTGCTATTCTTTGGAAGTCAGCATTCAATTTTCTGTAACTTTCCCTATCTCCCTTGCATTTTGTTTCCCTTCTCTTCTCTGCTATTTGTAAGGCCTCATTGGACAGCCACTTTGCTTTCTTGCATTTCCTTTTCTTTGGGATGGTTTTTGTTGCTGCCTCCTGTACAATGTTATGAGCCTCCATCCATAGTTCTTCAGGCACTCTGTCCACCAAATCTGGTTCCTTAAATCTCTTCTTCACTTCCACTGTGTATTCATAAGGGATTTGGTTTAGATTATACCTCACTAGCCCAGTGGTTTTTCCTACTTTCTTCAGTTTAAGCTTGAATTTTGCTATAAGAAGCTGATGATCAGAGCCACAATCAGCTCCAGGTCATGTTTTTGCTGACTGTATAGAGGTTCTCCATCTTTGGCTGCAGAGAACATAATCAATCTGATTTCGGTATTGCCCATCTGGTGATGTCCATGTGTAGAGTCGCCTCTTGTGTTGTTGGAAAAGAATGTTTGTGATGACCAGCTTGTTCTCTTGACAAAACTCTCTTAGCCTTTGCCCTGCTTCATTTTGAACTCCAAGGCCAAACTTACCTGTTGTTCCTTTTATCTCTTGACTCCCTACTTTAGCATTCCAGTCCCCTATAATGAGAAGAACATCTTTCTTTGGTGTCAGTTCTAGAAAGTGTTGTAAGTCTTCATAGAATTGGTCAATTTCAGCCTCTTCAGCATCGGTGGTTGGTGCATAAACTTGGATTACTGTGATGTTGAAAGGTCTGCCTTGGATTCATATTGAAATCATTCTATCATTTTTGAGATTATATCCCAGTACAGCTTTTCCCCAACAAAACAGCCTAGCAAACTCCAAACAGAAATTACTTCCTACTTAGAGAAGGCTTCTATAATAGCTTTCCACATTGTTTGTACTGAATGATTCCGACAAGCCTGAAGAATTTTATGGGACTAATGACACTATTATCATTGTTTCCAGATTCTTGTGTTACTTCTTGCTATTGTCTCCGTGCCAAGGGGCTTTTTCTACTTAATTATCATTCATTGGGGGGGGGGGATATTTAAATAATTCTCTGGGTTCTATTTCCTTAAACAAATGTTCATACAAAACATGTGGTATTTGAAAGGAAAAGTCCCATCTGGAATACCAGAACCTTCTTGAATATGGATGCAGTGCAAACTGACCAGTCCAAAAGCAATGGAGGAAGAGGAAAGAAGCAGACAGTAGTAAATTGGCAACATGGCTTGTTAAAATGAAGCTGGGTCAAGCAGTATACAACCCTTGAAGTATAATAGAGCAACTTATTGGGCTTTCCCCCTAATATCTCTGCACACTATAGGTAAGCCTATTGTTCCCCAAAGGCCGCTTGCAGTCACTCTGAAGGCACTTCTGTGCTTTTACCAGAGCCTTCAGTAGCTCTGACAGTGCTTGCAAATACAATGCTCATGACAATGCTGCATGATTTAAAGCATGGGAAGCAAGCTGAACGCTATTAATAATACTAATGGAGAGATTATATCTGGCTCCTGAATTCCTCACTCCCACCCCCTCTCCACTTTAAGAAAAAAAAGGAAAAGAAAAGCAGGAGGTTTGTTTTAACACTCTGCTCTTTTTTGGAATTGTTGAAAGAAGGCATTGATTCCCCTGTGTGCTTTATTAATTTTTTTATTTTTCAGGGGAAAAAAGTTTCATCACACAATTAAAACATTTCCCTTTCCAGAAGTCAGTTCCTCACCTCTTAAAAACAATGGCGATCAATGAACAGACAGCTAAATAAACAAGATCAGTAAGTCTTTTTATGAGAGGGGAATATATATATATATATTTAAGGGGGGAGACACACACAGAGAGAGAGAGAAACACGTCTGTCTGTCTGTATATTCAAATCTGTGCCCAATGCAGACATTCGAGTCTGTGCCCAATGCAGTGCATTAAAGTGCCAGTTTCTAGAAACGAAGGTAGGTGAAATGCCCAATCCCTCTAGGGAGAAAACCTATTGGAATGAGAAAGGGTGGTTTATTAAAATCAAAACATATGTATATGAAAGCATTATTTAATTTTTGTTTTTTGCATGCACACCTCCTCATTTTTCAGGGAATTTATTATATGACTTCTAGTTGTTTTCCCAGTGGGCAGTTTGCAGGGTTGGCCTCCTTCACCTCAATAGTCATGTGCCTTGAGGTGTTTTTGAAGAATGATTTCAAGTAGGAGGAAAGGACTGCATTACCAATTGGGGCTGCTACAGTCAAGCAAAAATTAATTGCCACACTAAGTCCTAATGAAAGCAAGAGAATAAGCTTTATTTACAAATAACTTATGTGGCAGTCAATACTCACATGTTTCTGATGTGAAAGCTGGACAGTGAAGAAAACTGACATGAAAAAAAATAGACTCATTTGATATGTGGAGCTGGAGGAGAGATTTACAGATAGTATGGAACATCAGAAAAATAAGTGTGTGCTAGATCAAAACAAGTTTGAACTCCACAGAGAAGCAAAAGTGACCAAACTGGGGATATTGTACTCTTGGAACAAAATGAGATGACAAGACTCACTTGAAAAGACAATGGTGAGAGTTGCAGCTCAAGAACATCTGGGGACCCAAGACTGGGAACCACTGCTATAGTGTCATAGCAGTGTCATGTCACTTCAACTGTCATAACTCCATCCTACTTAATTGTGGGATTTATAATTTAGTTAGGTACTTAGAACTGTCTGCTAAAGAGATTGCACCAAAATACAAATCCCATAAGAATGAGCCATGACAATTGACATGGGAGCAAACTGCTGTAACTATGTAGTGTAGAGAAACTCTGTCTGCTTCCAATCCATTATGAGTTGATTCAAGAATACTACTTAATGGGGTTCTGCTAGTGCTATGGGTGAGGAAGTGATCTTTGACATTCCTCCTCTCCCCACAGCCTCTAATGCCTTTTGTAAGGCCACTTTGTAGGGCTGTAGGGAGCATGAGAAGCAATCCAGGAGGCTCCAAGAAGAAAGGGGAATCAGTGAAAGACACCTGACTGACTGCTTCCTCTAGCTCAGTGGTTCCCAACCTTGGGTCCCCAAATGTTCTTAGACTACAACTCCCAGAAACCCTGGCCAGCACAGCTAGTGGTGAAACCTTCTGGGAGCTGCAGTCCAAGAGCATCTGGAGACCCAAGGTTGAGAACCACTGCTCTAGCTTAATCCCACTGCCATCCATGAACAGAAGAGCCCTTCCATGCTAATCTGGATCCAACAGTCTGTAAGTCTGGCTAGTACTATTAATTCCATAATACAAATACTGATTTACTGGTTTGCTAGAAAGCACTGAGTCCATGGCTGCAGTGAGAGTTCAGTTTAAGGGCTAAACTGTGTAATACAGATAGACTATTAGGAGGTGAAATCTATTAGATTTCTGGGGACATGATTAAAGCAGATGTTGACATATTCTGGTGTGCTTAAAGTGTGTGGAGCCTACATGTGAGGATAGGAGTGTACTAGTGCTGGCCCTTTTGCCATTGCTCTAATCATGGAGATGCAACAGTTTGAACCCTACGAAATAGGAGTTCTGGCTTATGTGGAGAGGTTATGTGGATGAGCAATCTCCCTCCCTTCAGACTGTTGTGTTTCTGTGATAAAAGTGATGATGGAATGGGTGGAGCTAGAGGGCTTCCCTCATCATGTGTGGGCTCCACTTACTTTAAGCACCCCTGAACAGGTCACTTCTGTGACTGAGCAATCATACTCACAAACTTGCTAATTTCCTGATAGTCAGGACAGGCTTCCCATAACATATGGTTTGGTCCAGAGCCTCTTTGTTTCTTTGCTTGTTCACTTAACTGCTGTGTAATAATCATGACGAATAAAACTGGATGTACTTGCTTAGTTTCAGCAGTGTAGTTTTTAATTTACAGCCTGCATCATGCCTGACTGAGCCCAGTGTTAATGTGCCAGAGCATAAAGGGCTTGCAAAACTAAAAAGCTGACATTTGGTAATGATCTGGCAATCTATTGTCCTTGAGACAGTGTCTCTCCTCATGGAGGCTGTGTCTTCCCTTATTGCATAACACAAACTCATTTCCAATAAATACTTGTGTTCTGATGTACTCATATCACTCCAAGTAACCATTTTTACTTGAATGTGGAAAGAATACATACATTATTGGCTTGGATCAAGTTTGTAACTCAGACTGTGATAGTTTCTGAAACTGTATTATTCATACAGTTCTATCTTCTGTATACAAGATCTCTATGGGTGAAATCAACACCATTATTTTCAGCACAGGATATTCTTAGTCAACATTAATATTGAAAAATACATATTATTGAATATAAAGACAAAACTGGGAGGGTTTGCAATTTCTCTTTCCCCTTATTCTTTTTCATGTATAGTTCTCTCTCTCTCTCTCTCTCTCTCTCTCTCTCCCTCTCTGTGTGTGTGTCCATTCTGTTTCTGTTCTCTGTCATAGAGTTTAAAATATATAATGTGCTCTCCCTTCAGAACTAAGCCCCAATGGGTTATGCATTATGCCCTGCACCATACAACCGAACACAACTTATCACAGTGTGACAGCTAATATTTAAAAAAGAACACACACGTATTTTGAGGTTTGATAATGGCTATCAATCTCAGTAATGGGTATCCAATCCAAATTTCTGACAGATATCTGGTGAATGAAGCATCCACTATGAGCGGCTATGGTGGAAGGAAATGAATGAGGCAGATATTTCAAAGCTCTAATTAAAAATAAGTCACAAACACTATGGAGGAATTTTAAAAATTACTGCCTGTTTATATGTTTAAGAACATTCTAGAAACCTAAATTACTGAAGTGCTAATTGCACACATATGTCTATACTTTTTTCTTTGGAGAGGGCAGGGGGAGAGAAAGTAAAAATGGGGACATTTTCATGAATCCCAATGCAATTCAATATCTTAGTTTCACAGAAACTGCCAAGAAGGGATACAGTGAGACATGTAAATGTGTGGCTTTGATGTGTAGAAAAGGCATTCTTTTAAGACAGTTAAGTTAAAGTGACCTCCAAAAGCCAAATTGCAGCATAAAGCATATTGGGTAATGCTATGTAAATTGCCGTTGTGTACAACTGGGGATATTATTATTGCAAGACCGAAAGGTGCTAGTTAACGACCTCTACATTTGATCTTGCCTTTTCCTCGGGACTGATGATGTCCCTGGCTGAGACAATAGCTGTGCTGTGCTGATGAGTTAGGAAGGGTAAAACACCTGTCTCCTGATACTCAGTGGACTAGATCTGGTTGCTGCTGGACCAAATATTTAAACACTGCTACAAAGACAGTCCTTTGAATCTGTGCACTGCTCATCAAAATATTTCACCCTTCCCAATTTGATATTAAAAATTGGCTTCCAAACATGATAGTGATGGTGCTCACGCCTATGAGCTTATTTGTGCAACTGTACTAATAAAATATTGTTCACTCATGAGCATCCTTGGTTACTTTTGTCTTTCTTACTACCTTCCTTCTCTTTGTTGATTCTCACTTTGCCAAAATTCATGTTGTAAGATCCTCGGAGCAGGGGTCTGCTTGGTTTGTGTTTTATTTCTCTCCTCATCAAAACATCATAGATATTAATGGTATGTGCTAGAATCCTAATATTATACATAAACAATAAAATAAAACACATCTTTTATTTATGCTGACATAAGATAAATGTTATATGGCACTGTCACCATGTGGCCTAGCTTCCCTTCCATCATGAAACCCATAAGAAGTTCCTACTAGTCATGATATTTTGGCAATGGAGAACCACTTGCAATTCACTAAATCTCCCTTTTCGTAGGAAAAACACACACTCAAGAATGATTAAAAGACACACTAGAACAGTAATTCGGACTTTCCAAAGATCCAGCAAAGGAGATAGTGGTTGGCAGCTGATAGGAAGGAAGGCAGCAAGGTGGGAAAGAGCACCATAGCACATCCCTCCCCACATATAAATTGTTAGGCAAGTTTTGCAGACAGTTATCTACTGCTGAGGCTCCAGATATGCCCACCTCTTGCCTTTCTCAGTGGGACCCTTAGGCTCCTGAAAAATGAAGACGGAAGGTGTGGCTGAAGATTCACGAGGCACCTGCCTGTGCTGCTGTGTGGAAAAAATGTTTGTGTGTGTGTGGGATGACTGCTTTCCCTTTCATAAGCTTGGGCAGAGAACAGAGAGGACGGAGCACTAGGGAAGTGGGAGAGGGTGCATGGAGTAAGAATAGAAGACAAAGGAGGAGCATTCTGCTCTGATGGGGAATAGGTCACCTTGCCCATGGCCACCTGATACCTGGCTAGACTGCTGTCCCAACCACTGTGCTTCCCATCAGCCCATCCAAAGGATTAAGCCAAGGCTTTGTGGAAAAGTTAAGGAAGGAGGTGAATAATACCCAAGCCACCTGACTCCCAAAGTGTGTTCTGATTTATGCAAGAGACTTTGTTCTATCAAGACATGCAAATTTGAAACCAGGGCTGGGAATAGTCAGTAGTTTGGATTACAGCTCTTAGAATTCCCCAAATGGAATTGGGGAATCTGAGATTTGTAATTCACAAAAGTAACACTCCCAAGCAGCGATGATGCCAGCTCTCCTAACACCCAAGGTGTGAAGCAAACTGCCCTGGCCCCCAATGATCTGCAATGGTACCACAAATATACCTTCCTTGCAGGACAAAAGCAAAAGCAGTAGCAGATGCATAACACTCACAGGAAAGTAGGGAGCTATTGATGAACACACTGGTTGTGCAGGCAGCTCCCTGAGGAGGCCATCAGTGGCTCCCCTCCCCCACAAGCTTGAAATCTTTTTATAGCAATGGTCTGCTCCTGAACACCCAGCATAAAATGCACTGCAGAGACCTTAGGCTCATGCTACATGTTATATTTACTATATTGTGTGTTTTCTGCCCCTCAACATTTTCATCACTGCAAAGGAATCCCCTGGTCCCCAATTTATAGATAATATGTAAGGAAATCTTGTTTGATTGTCCTGATCTTAATCAGAGGAGCATGTGCTTCCTAGTGAGTTAAAAGACCGAGATGAAGTAAAGGGGCTTCTATACACTATATGTTCATTTATTGATTATTTGTGTCTGTCCCACATTCCACTAAAATACAGCACAACCATTAACATTGTTGTGATACTCTATAATCAATAAAGATAAAAATAATAAAAAGGTTAAATTTAAAGTGCAGACCTATTGTTGTGAAGTTTGACCTTTAGTGAAGGTAAAATCTCCCCTTCATGCTATGGGGTGGGAGAGATTTCATTCCTTTTGGTGAGCCTCGTGGCGCAGTGGTTAAACTGCTGTACTGCAGCCAAAACTGTGCTCACGACCCGGGGTTCAATCCCAGGTAGCCGGCTCAAGGTTGACTCAGCCTTCTGTCCTTCCGAGGTCGGTAAAATGAGTACCCAGCTCACTGGGGGGGGGGGGCAATGTGTAGCCTGCATAATTAACTTGTAAACCGCCCAGAGAGTGCTTGAAGCACTATGGGGCGGTATATAAGCAGCACGCTTTGCTTTGCTTTTGCTTTTGCTTTTGTGAATTTGGTTTTCTGGCTTGCACAGTGAACTCATGATAGAAATTAGTTTCTCTTTGCCTGGTATTTGAACCTGTTTTGGAGGAGCAAGACTCTTGTATGTATCTTTCAATAGTGACATGAAGTGAAAGACCAAGTCAATCCCTTTCTAATATCACAGAATCATGGAACTGCAGAGCTGCTAAGGACTCAAGGGTGATTGAGTCCAACCCACTCATGATGCAGGAGATCTACAGCTAGAGCATCCCTGACACATGGCCACTCTCATTAAAACCCTTCAATGCAGAAGAGCCCACCACCTTTTGAGCTAGTTCATTCAATTGTACAACTGCTCTTCATTAGGCTGTTCCTAATGAAGAATCCTTGTTTATCATTTGAATCCATCAGTTTCAGTCCTATCTTCTGGAGCCAGAAAAAACAAACTTACTCCACCTTCATTGCATTTTAGAGTTATGATAGCATATTTGAATGGCTTTTGTATTGTCTCTTTTTGTACACAGACATGAAAACATCATTGTTTAATCAAGAAAAGGAAGAGTTGCATGTAGGATGACAGCAATATGCTTAAAGAGCATCAAGAAAAGTAAACTAATTCTCTAGCTATCACATCACCTCTTAGTCTTCTCTTCTCCAGGCTAAACATACTGAAGTCCCACAATTGTTCCTAATATGCTTACTCCAAAAACTTTATCATCTTGGTCATCCTTCTTTGGACACATTCTTCTTAAACTGTGGTACCCAGAACTGTAAACAGTATAAATCCAAAGTACATAATGGGCTTCTCTCATCACAAGAAGGTGTGGCCACTTCCATCCAAAGTTTCTATCAGTTTGACTTCACTGACCAATTCATTTCCATTGATGAGGACCAGGTCCATGATAGCTAGCTCCTTTGTTGCTTCTTACATTTTCTAGAAGGTAAAGTTGCCAGCAAGGCAAGAAAGTAACTTGCTGTATCTTACATTCTGGGCAGAGCTGGACTTCCAATAGCTTTCACAGTAACTGAAGTCTTCTATTACTACGATATCATTCTTATTTGCATGTTTGGTAATCTAGGAGGACATCATCCAAGTGTTCTGTGTAGCTTGGAGGTCTGCAGTAGCCCTGCACAGTCATGTCATTATGGTTTTCCCCTCTTTTGATTGTTTACCCAAATGTACTCTATCTACTTTCCATGTTGCAGTTCATGAATGCACAGATGCACACACTGTTTACATATATAAACTACTCTTCCTCTCTTCTTGTTTAGTTTATTCCTTCTGAAGATGTTATACCTTTCAATTAACACATTTCAGTCATAATTCTAATTTCACCAGGCCATATTTGCCTTCATTATACTATGTGCAATAAAATTTAGAGCAAAATGGTAACTATTAACAGTGGTAGCTACCAAACCAGTCGCAGTTGTTTGGACCCTATACCAGATTCCATTTGTCAAGGCAAGTACAAGAGGTTTCTTCAGATAGATTCACTGCTATTATATTTACTCTATAGGTTGGTAAGGGCAAGGTATGTGAAAAGTTGGCTGTTCTGTGCCTGAATTTTTTATTTTGTGTAGTGTGTCATGCTGACATATGCTCCTTGACAGCTGTCTTCTTTTCTACATCAAAGACTTGATTTGTGGGAGAAATTCTGTCCCCATTAAAACCAGTTGTAGTTTTTTTTCTCTATAAATGAGGATGAAAGCAGAACTGCACATACTGAGGAAGCTTTTTCTGTTAATAGTATTTTGATTTTATTTTAAACAGTGTACATCACAAACAATATCGTCCGTATATAAATAAGAAATCAACCAATTTCAATCATGATAAACTTTATCTCCAGTCTATCTATTACCAAATGACCCCAAACCTTACAATCTGTTCTTCTTCCTATGCCCAAAGAACAACACAATTCGTGTGATGCCTATGTCACACCATGCAATCATAACAGAGAGACGGGAGAGGGTTTACTGTCAAAGGAATTTCTTTGCTGGCATGCAGCGTACATTGACATATACATGTTATGCATGCAAGCGTGGATTTATTGTAGATCCCATTATTGGTTTGAACCAAGACAGAATGAATTAAAGTGTGAATAGGATACACAGATTTCTCTTGAGAATACAGGGATTTTGATCCCTCTGTTTCCACATAATATTGCAATAAGAAGCTTCTGTAACTTATGGCAATTGCATTTTCAGTTCATTTCATGTGTTAAAAATATTGCTCATGTCCTTAATGGCTAGCTTTTCTGTTCTACTGCCAGTTCCACTGACTTCACAAACTCTTTAATTAGACACACACACAAATGAGATACACATGTTTTTATATAGTAAAATTAGGTGACATTTTAAACACATTTCAGATCACAGAATTCAGTCTGCAGTTGAAAAGATATGGAAATCCCCTTTCAGGGGCTTTAAAAAAAAGGTGCCAAAAAAAAAGGGGGGGGGAACTGCAATGCAAACTAACTGAATGATGGTGCTTTCTTTCCCACCCCACCCCCACGCCGCACACGTACCGCAGTCATTTTATCAGGGATGAGGAATATTCTACAATAGTGCATGCATGAAGGTTGTATGCATTTCCCAGCATTAAATTGTGGTAGAAAATGAAAAACCTAATAGCATTTTGATATATTCCAGTTAGGTTTTCCATTAGGAGAAAAAGGGTGATATGTTCACACCATTTGTCAGGAAACGAAGAAATGAAGAGAATGTTGACAATTTCATTACACTCTGGTTATGGGGTGATCTGCACTTACCTATTACAAGATAAAAAAAAAAGCCTATTCAGGATGTTATTAGTTGAAAACATTACTGTTTATAGTTACTGTAAGTTGTGCTACAACTGCAGAGTTGATATAATGACACAGACAACAGATTTTAAGAGAGAGATATTTCATATTACTTAGCTCAAAAAAAATTTTTGGTGTTGGTTTGATTGACATGACATCAAGCACAGTCGGATGCTGCCAAACAGGTCTCTGATAAAAGACTAATAGTAATAGTAATAGTAACTGATCAGATAGTAAAAGTGCCTTGAAGTGTTGCACTTTTAAAAAAGAATATTTGAAAAGGCTACAGTGCCGCACATTGGTTAAAATTCCTTTAATCCTACTGGCTCCTCAAGCAGCATACTGTAGTTGTGTCTAGGACTGCAGCCAAATCTCTCTCCTCCAACCCCATTTTTCGCAGTTCTTTTATTGACTGTAAGATTCCAGTCTTACCTATTGAGAGCATTTATTTAGTGCCTGGCCATTGCATAGCAAACTTAGTAAAGTAACTACACAATCCTATACACATCTGCTCAGAAGTGACTCCCTTTTAATTCAGGCAAAAACAAAAGAAAAATTAAAAATAAAGGCAAAAACATCGTGGCACCTTGAAGACTAACAGCTATGTTTTAATGTGAACTTTTGTGGGAAAGTCCACTTCCTCAGGCTTAAGAGTGGGACAACATGGCAAGTATTTATACATTTACACATGTCTCCAAATCAGAGACTTTATTTGGGCACAGGTTGTTGACCTGGCAATGACCTTTAAACCCCCTGTAGATATTCAGTTCCCCTCCAGGAAGTACTGTTATGTAAACAATGAAAGTGTTTGGTGGCTAAATTAATCCCAGGTTATAGATAATGAGCAGGAACAATATGGTTACGATTATCTCTAATCACCAATGGGGCTTATGACGTGACACTGGTGGATATATATAAAACGTTTTAATTCGGTGGGAGCTGTGCCCATGGAGTATAAGCAGAACTGTAACTGGCCATTTTGTGACCAGGGGTAATTGGCACCATCTCCAAGAAGGAGGAGAACATCATGCTGCCCTAAAATAGGAAGTTCATGCTTTCAAAAAAAGAAAGGAAATTAATAATGAAAGGAAAATGAATAGAGCCCGGAGATTCACAGGTCTTGTAAGAAAGAATGAGAATCCATTTTGGGGCACTGTCTGTAAATGCAATGAGGTGCTGTTCCATGGAGCAAAATGCCACACATTCAGTTCCTTGGGGATCTTACAGGCAGCAGTTATGAGCTCAGTCCGTTGCTGTGCCCATGGAATAGTGGATCAGTGCTGTGCTATTCAACTTTAATTAAGTTTTGCTCTGATTTCCACAGTCTCGTGTAATGAATATAAAATTACAACTTTAAAAGAATTCGGGGGTGTGGGGGGGGAGCTAAGCTCTGGTTTGATTAAAACAGTCCTCAGTGGGATTTGTAAAGTGGAGGATTACATTGGGGACTTCTGACTATACAATAAATACCAAAGAACTGCCCTTGCCATGTATGAAAATAAAGAGAAAAAGCAGCAGATTTAACAAAGGAAAGATTTATTTTAATTCAGAATTTTTAATTAAAGAGGGAAGCCCAATTTAGAAGTCACAGTCACATGGAAAAGATATGGAGGATGGGGAGGTACATGAGGCAGAAGTTGTGTACAAGTTGCATTTTATAAGGCATCCCACAAAACAAACAGCAGGATAAAAACAAAGCATATTAGCATCATGCTCACACTAGATTGCCAGTGCTTATGGGTGCAATCTTGGTAGACGAATAAGGTATGCATCTTAGCCAATGGTTTCTGGCATACTTTTAAAAAAAATGCAGGTTATTCTGATTTCAGATGGTTATTCTGGTTTAACTTGATGACAGCTGCTTCTCGTGCTCCTATACAAATAAATGTGTGTGTTCAGCATTTGTTTTTGTTTGTTTCTTTGTTAAGGTCGATGAAACTGGACTGGAGAACACTTTGTGGAACAAACTGCTAGTTGAGGTATGCCAGGCTCCATCCCTCCCAATATTCAAGAAATTACTCAAGACAGAATTACATAAGGAAGTCTTGAAGAACCTCGTGTCCTCAAATGATATACATTTTAACATTTGAAATTTAGGTTTTCTGTAGATAACCACACGAGACAGAGAGCGAGCAAGAGGGAGAGAGAACGTCCTGCCAGCCTATTGCCTCCTGACTAGTTTGCTTGGGATTGTTTTGTTTGCCACTGAGCCTCCTGGGGAAGTGGGGTTGCTTCTTAGCAATCAGGAAGAAAGAAGGAACAAAAGGAGAGGGCAGAAAAGTAACTGAGCACAAAATCGAAGGTAGAATAGAACTATTAGGTTGCTTCACCTCTCTGATACCTGTCAAATCACTGCCTGAGAAGAGAGCAGAGCAAGAAGGGACACTAAGATCAACTGCTTCAGAAAGGCTCATTCACTCCACTGCCTGTACTACAGCAGGTTCTCTTCTAGTTGGTGGGGGACCGCAGGGCACAAAGGAGAACTCTATAGGGCAAAAGAATTCAGCTCAAACGTGGCTAACCCTTCACTTCCCCCAAATACCAACAGCTTACAATATGTAGGGGTAGACAAGATCATTGCAGAGGTGCACAGCTGCTCCCCCCCCCCCCCGTGACCACCTTCAAGCTGTTCCTTCTTTGGCATGCCACCTCTCAACTGATCAACCCTGCTGCCTATAGGTCACAGGGTTGACAGTGCAGTTAACAATGCCCCCTAAACATTGCTTTGTTTAGCTAACTGTCCATGCAGGCTAAACAAAGAGCTAATTAGCATCGTGCTGAATGGTGCTAAAAAGAATACATGCCCTAGCTATGTGCCAGAAAGGTGCAAGACAGCTCTTAAAGGGGAAGGGTGGATCGTTCTAAGTAGAAACACAAATGAATACAGGTTTTTTTCCCAATCCAAACCATACCCTCAGTGAGCTATATATCATATCTATACTCAAGTGTGGACATACTCTATGTTGTTACATTATAATGGGAATGAAGTGGGTGGTGGTTGTGAGGTTTTGATTGTTTATACACCACCTAGAGTAGTGTGAACTCACTAATCAGGCAGTATATAAACAAACAAAGAAATACATTCTCACAGACAAATTGGGGTGCTGAGAGTATGTACTGAGTAGAACGGTGTAGTGTTTGATACATGAAGAAGAGGTTACTTACTTACTTACTTATTTTATTTATTTATTTATTTTCATTTCATTCTTTTCATTTCCAAGCCTTCCTCCTGATACGAGGACCGAAGCCAGTTAGGTTATGCTTCACCCTCTAACCAGCTTGTAACTCAATTGAAATTAATAGCATCATTCCATTGTGGCTAGTTTTGGAGGTGATGTAATGGTGGTTCAGATGTGAGTTGACAACATAGTAAAGAATAGTTTGGGACCAGGTCATGGTGAATCAGCTATTTTACCAAGTGGCCTGCCCTGAAATAGTTCTCTTCCATCAAGATGTGTGATGGGTTACCTGATGGCAGATGGGCTTAAGAGAGAAATAAATAACTTTTAGAATGATAGGCCATGATCTGTTGTTCATTTTGGTTGTATTTTGACCTCACCATATAAAGGTTACACCAGGGGCTGAAGCTGGAAGTGCCATTGGACAATTTCTGCCTGTTAACAATTGCTTTTCAACCAAAGGTAAAACACATGGAAAGTGCAGTTTGTTTCTGAAACCCTGTGAATAAAATAGCAGTGTGAATTGTCCATATTTGTACATCCAAATATGTTCAGTTTAATGAGTTATTGAAGACCGTAACAAAATATTAAACAAAACATACAGATAAAAAAATAAACATGCCTCGATGACTTCACTATCCACATTGAGCTTTTCATTTAAAAACAAATTGTTGGCATCTTGATCTGGCAAGTGGTATTTCTGAAAAGCTAAAGATCAACTGTTCCACAACAGACCATCAATGGAACAAATCTGTAGCATCAACCTAATAAGCCTTGACAGGTTAAATATAGGTTACTACACCAGAGCTCTGCATTATGAAAAGCTTCCATGTAGTTACTGTGGTATAGATGGTGCCAGTTGGAGTAGGGATGGCATAGTAAAGCACAAGGGATTAATATAGCAAGATAGCAGCTATATGAAATTAATCGGACTAGATGGGCTGATTTATAAACTTGAGTCTAGCTTTGTAAAGACTGAAACTCCAGGAAGAAATTGAATAACCCTCCCATTCCATATGGACCTCACACATCTTGTCAGGCAGAAATGAGGAAAAAGAAAAAGAAAAGCCACAGGGAATTTTCCAACCTGATTGTTCTGTTACTTTGCCTCCAACTTCTTTAATGAATTAAACATGAAAATATATTTTGAGTGAATAGCAAAGAGCAAAGTCTGTCTAAGAGAAGGTCTTCTGGTCTTTAGTGAGGCTACTTCTCTTGATATGTTCATGGCATGTGAATCACACTACCTCTTGGCTCTTCGACACAAGAGACAAGGAGGTAATGCTTGTGGAACCAGGCCATATAGAAAGAGATTTTCCAACATTCACCTATTTCTTTCTAAATGGGATGGAAAGAATTTAGATTTAAAATGACAAAATCAACCCATTCATAGGACTGAGTGGAGTCTTAAATGCTTTCTCGACTACATCTCTGTCTCAGAGTTCCTGATTCAAGCACTTTGGTAGCTGAATATGTAAAAAATAAGGACATCTAGTTTTATGAATCATCAAGGCTATAATATATCAAATCAAATGTGTGGTTAGCATGCAATCTGCCATCACCATGCCAAATCCTATTAGAGGGTGCCAAACTAAAAGACACATCATGCAGTGTAAGATACCCCCTTGTTTTGCTTATTCAAGAGGAAGGATGTGCAGCTACAATCTGGGACCAGTATGCATAGGTGAGGAAACTTGAACCTTCCTTCATCTGTCTTGATTCTAAAAAGTAAGTGGGCCTCTTATATCAGGCCCAATGATTGGTTCAACATGCAGTTCCATATCTGCATGGGGACTTGAACACAGCTAAGCAATATCCTTATCTAACTGCTCAATCTATCTCTCAACTAGAGAACATTTTGAAATATAATTCTGGAAGGTCAAATCTCTCAAAGTGAAAAGCAGTGTATTTCAGATATTTCCTTGGCAATAGGTCAGAAAAATAGCTCATAGTTGCTACTAATGAACTTAAAAACTACACAGAGAGGCAGCTGTAATATGTTTCTCTTGGATCTCCTACTCCTGGGGCTCAATGGATGTCCTAAGGTTCTAGTTTTATGAGAGTGGGAGAAATACCTTTTTCTGTCCACAGTCTGCCTAGCAGCTCAAGTGGAAAGTGCAAAAATAACCCTTTTTCAAATTGTCTCCCAAGTCATGCTTGACTTCACAATAGGCAAATAAAATAGAATAGAAGGAAATAAAATAAAATAAAATCTCCATTCAGTTTTATCTGGAGAGTCACATAAGTTAAATAATTCACAATATTTAATTACTGTAATTAGAGTTCTCTCCATGTGTGTATGCTGTTTTCTAACTAAACATTTTATTATGCATTTCTAGCTTCCTGCTTTCCTTCCCTGAATCCCCAAAATCGCCAGTTACAAGTTTTGCTCAAGAGATTTAACTCCTTGATATTTCCTTCCATCTTTCTTGCTGAATGGCTAACCTACAACACCCTTGTTTTAGAATCACATTACTTAAATGATTTCTACTGTCCCCATAAAACATACTATAATATCACATTTCAGACTCCCCCCCCCCCCTTCAGAGTATTTCACTTCATTTCATTCCTTTCTGGGAATGCTGCCACTGGAAGCTGTATAAATTATTTTATCCAATGTTTCTGTAATGACAGATAAAGATAAACCTCATATTTGGCATTACTCCCTATATATACAAACAATGTGTCACACTTCCTATATAGAACAGAACACATGCCTACATTGTTTTCCTGGGCTGGTAGCAACTGTGTCTCGAGCTGACGTTTTTCTAACCTTGTTACATGTGTTCTCTTCCCTGGAAATACTTGGAAATGGATTAGGAACAAGCTTATACATGCACAGCAGATGTCCTTCCACTGAAGTATCTTACCTTTCCCATAAAACAGGGGTTGTGCCATATATAGGACCACACAGTTGGCAGCACTGTGATGCTATTTACAAACAAGGCCCTCAATGAGGTTACATCCCTTCTTTAAAGCTGAAGCATATGCTCAGAAGTCTACTAGAAGTTCAATTCTCCTTCAAAATAAAGTGTGTGCTCTCTGTGTGCCATGTTTATAAATGAAATGGGGTGGTTGCTGAAATTCAGAGGTACAGTATCTAATTCAGAGGAATGTGGCCTGTGGGAGGGCTTCAGAAAGGATCCAATGTCACCTTTAGCACTGGGAAATTGCCATCATAGCCATAGAAGCTATAGGTCCTGTCTGAGCCCCAGGATGAAGCACTGTGAAATTTAAATACATAGATTGAAGGGCATGGTTTGAGGAAAATTACTGTGACTCAGGCAGCACACCACACTCTCAGGGCTACATGTCAACACAGAAAAAAGGCTCAGCACCAGGGGTGGGCAGACTTCAGGTCTGTGTATCTACTTTATTTTCTTTTGATAACCCAACTGCCACCAAAGAGATGTTGATGAAAAAACAAACAAACCCATATACGATTGAACTGTGAGCCTGGTCATTTGTTTTGAGTTCAGAGTCCTTCAACCCCTACAAAAATGCATCTGATCACCCAATCTTCTCTTCATTTCAGAGGTATAATTTAGTGTGTGGGGAGGGGAAGTTACTTCATTGCTCCTATAGCTCAATGAATTAACATGCTTGGCTGCAGAGCCAGAGTTTGGGAGTTCAATTCCCCACTATGCCTCCCAGGAGAAGAGCCAGGCTGTGGGGTCTTGGGTGAAGTACATGGTCCCAGAGCAACGCCAGAAGGAGTGATAGACAACTTTTGAGTACTCTGCACCTAGAATAAACTGGAAATGGTCACTGTAAGTCAGAAATGACTTGACAGCACATATTTATTATTATTACCCCAGTGGGAGTAGGGTTCTGTCTGGAGTGTCAGGGATTAGCTATATTTCTTCCTATCTGCAGAGCAGGAGACAAATCTCAGCATGAGTGGCACTAGAGGAGGAAAACATTTGATTTGTTTAAGTGAGATATTTTTAAATGCTAAGCATCAGTTTCTATCCATTCTCAGCTGGCATCAGGCCTCACTGGAAGCCATTTGTATATGTGCTGTACATGCTTCCTTCCTAATCCTTGCCTGCCCAGGACCTACCGTATGACATCACAAGAATCCTCCGTGACCTCATAAGGACCAGCTCCCTGTTCTCAGATTTGGGCCCCGATATCTCCCTAACTAGGAGTCAGAAATCTTTGCCAACTTACTGCAAAACAAAGAGATCTTCCCATTAAATCCATTTTTACCTACACTTGAGGTGCATTTTCACTTGTTGGAAGTCACATGCATAGCTAAAAATATAAGTATTAGGTGGTGATTTGATACTTAATGCCATCGCAGTGGTACCAATCGACCAAGAGCACTTTGCAAGAAGGAAAATAAGCCAAACATATATTGATGTCAACTGACTCCAATCCAGTCATATGAATTGGTGTGAAAAATAGGTATCTGTGTAGCACTTTTCTAATAACTGTGCAGTAAACTTTTTTTCAGGCAACATGTTTACCGAGTGTAGGGACATATATTTCTTTTTCCACCAAAAAGAAGTATTTGTGCAGTTATACACTGCTATGCCCATGCACTGATCTGACTTTCATCTAGAGGAATACCTGTGCTGTCTGTGAGGTAGAGAGATGCCTTGAAAATTCCTGCATGTGCATTTGTTACATATGACTGCTACAGATAGGATATATGTGACTTTTCTCAGAAAATGTGTGAAGTGGCTTTCAAGTTTCTAGGAAGGCTGTACAGACTACAGTCGTGTCAGCAGCTTTGTTGAGTATATCTTTGTGTTTCTGATTCTGGCCAGTTTATTATTATTTATTACAAATGAGACCTGCAGTGAAATGTTGCATTATACAGTATAGTGTTCCTGTTCAGTGTTCCAGATAACCAGTCATACCTTCTTCCAGAATGATCTATTCCATTTTCTTTCAGCTTAGAAGTTATTTCATTCGAGCCCTCAGCTTTGGGTGTGAGCAGGTGAGCAGTCCCGCCTCCCAGGCTGTTTTCCTCTGAATATGTTAATTTAAATCCTTCAAACTCTGGAGCTCCTTCAAATCTGCATATTTTTTCTTAAATATGGATGGTATTGTTTTGGCTACATTTAGTACTTGTATAATTGAATTCTCAACTACTTCATGTTAGTGATTTACTGTACTTAGCTATCGTATGTATGTTTATAATAATATTAATATTAAAACTGCAGAGCTGGAAGGGACCCCATGGATGATCGAGTCCTGCTCCTGTCAAAGACGCACAGCAGGGGATCAAATTCCCAACCTCTGGCTCTGCAGCCAGATGCCTAATCCACTGGGCTATCCAGCAGTAAACTACACTCTGTACTGGAGGAGTAAGTGTATTTGGGATTGCTGTCTCAATCTCCCAAACCTTTGTTCCTAATGGACTGCAAAGATGGTTTACAAAAAGCTATTTAAGCAAAGGAGAATATAAAGTAATTATATTTCAATTATAAATAATAATATCAATCAGATTCTAAAGCTAACCAAAGCTGCAACATTACAGCAACAATAGACAATAATAGTTAACTTGGAGTTCAAAACGAAGCAGGGCAAAGGCTAATAGAGTTTTGTCAAGAGAACAAGCTGGTCATCACAAACACTCTTTTCCAACAACACAAGAGGCGAATCTACACATGGACATCACCAGATGGGCAATACCGAAATCAGATTGATTATATTCTTTGCAGCCAAAGATGGAGAAGCTCTATACAGTCAGCAAAAACAAGACCTGGAGCTGATTGTGGCTCTGATCATCAGCTTCTTATAGCAAAATTCAAGCTTAAACTGAAGAAAGTAGGAAAAACCACTGGGCTAGTCAGGTATAATCTAAACCAAATCCCTTATGAATACACAGTGGAAGTGAAGAACAGATTAAAGGAACTAGATTTGGTGGACAGAGTGCCTGAAGAACTATGGATGGAGGCTCGTAACATTGTACAGGAGGCAGCAACAAAAACCATCCCAAAGAAAAGGAAATGCAAGAAAGCAAAGTGGCAATACTTTGGCCATCTCATGAGAAGAGAAGACTCCCTGGAAAAGACCCTGATGTTGGGAAAGTGTGAAGGCAAGAGGAGAAGGGGATGACAGAGGATGAGATGGTTGGACAGTGTCATCGAAGCTACCAACATGAATTTGACCCAACTCCGGGAGGCAGTGGAAGACAGGAGAGCCTGGCGTGCTCTGGTCCATGGGGCCACGAAGAGTCGGACACAACTTAACGACTAAACAACAAGAAGAAGTTAACTTGTAACATTCAAGAGTCTTCATAAATAACTATATGGGCACTATTCACAGGAATATGACCAGTGCCCGGGTGAATTTTTATCAATTTGGATGCTAAATTACCTTGTTTGCTTGTCTCAGATTATTGTGCCATATTAGCACATGGTGGATGTGCTATCCACCACATTTTACACTGTTTGAATTGCTGATACAGTCCTCTGCCCAAGAACCATATTAAATGATATTTCAGAATGGAAATTTTGAGAGAAAACGTCCTCTATATATTTGGCTGGTCCAAAGGTTGTGTGGGGCCAAGAATTGGACGACCCAACCCCAGGCCACTTGCTAAACATTCATCCAGATCCTCTAGTGTAAAACAAACAACATGGCTTTGAAGCTGAATTGCCTTAAGGAATCACTATAGACATTATTCGTTGCACAGTGAGGTTTTTTTTTATGATTCAGCACGCAGCTGAAAACTGATCACATAACACCCCTGTTACAGCAGCTTCAGTGGCTGCCGATCAGTTACCGGGCACAATTCAAAGTGCTGATTTTAACCTACAAAGTCCCAAACGGCCTGGGTCCAAGCTATCTCAAAGACCATATCTCCCATTATGAGCCACTTCAGGTCTTAAGATAAGCAGAAGAGACCTTTCTTTCGGTCCTGCCACCTTCACAGGTGTGTCTGATGAGGACACAGGAGGGGGCCTTCTCTGTTGCTGCTCCCAGACTTTGGAACTTCCTCCCACAGGAGGCCAGGCTGGCCCCATCTTTGCTATCCTTCTGCAAGCAGACAATGACCTTTCTCTTCAGGCAAGCCTTCCCTCAGTAACTAGCTACCTGTGTGTGAATTTTAGATAGATTGCTATGTATTACTGCTTTGATTGTATTTTTAGTACTGCTTGTGTTTTTCATTTTTGTATTTTCCATTTCTCAGGGTGGCATTATAAAAAAAATATTGGTATAGTTATTGATCTTTGCCTTAATATTGCCTGTTAATGGTGTAATATGACTCTTTATTCATTGTTTGTAGTTTTTAATATTGTCTTTTAATGATGTCTTTGTTTTCAACTTTAAATATTGTATTTCTTTGTTGTAAGCTGCCTTTGGTCCTTTTCAAGCAGAAAGGCGGGGTAAAAATATTTTAAATAAAATAAATAAAATAAATAAAAGTCTACAGTGGTTTCTCAACTCGGGGCATGTTGCCTGCAAATGTTGCACCATCCGAGGAGCTAAGCAGGAGGATTTTTACCATTACATATTAAGATTCACATTTTTTATTAAAAAAAAATATGTTCATTAAAAGGATTGTGGGTTGAGGCTGAAATAGAAGATGGATGAAAGTTACATGGTCTGGCAATAGACTGATTTGCCTCTTCTTAAGAGGGCTTCCTTTTCAAAAGGAGGCTCTACTGCTGTAGCTCCACACCTGCAACAAGCCAATGATTTATGTCCAGCCAGCTCGTATTTGAAACACTTATGTTGCTGGACATAGTAATTTATTATATTGTTTATTGTTTTGGGATAGAAATGTGTAACTTAAGAGCAAATAATTTTAGAAATATATATATTCCAAAATATGCATTTAAATATGAATTTTAATGTGGATTTGTAGAAGAATGTATGGCAATATTGTTCCATATCTATTTTAAAAAGTTCTGTCTTATGAATCAATATCTAAGGCTTGTGAGTTTTGCATAGCATTTATCAATAAAGGGTAGACAGTGGTACATTGGTAGATTTGACCCAAATTATTGTTATTCTGACTGGCAGCCATTTTGAAATGTGAAACCTTGTATCACATGTACTATTCTTATATATTCATATATATGTTTTGCATAGCATTTATCAATAGAGGGTAGACAGTGATGGCTGTATAGATGGATGGTGTGGAGTAGGAGGCACCTTCATATGTTGATTTCATCCATCTATATAGCCCATCACTGTCTACCCTCTATTGATAAATGCTATGCAAAACATATATATGAATATATAAGAATAGTACATGTGATACAAGGTTTCACATTTCAAAATGGCTGCCAGTCAGAATAACAATAATTTGGGTCAAATCCACCAATGTATAGGAAATAATGAAAACTAGATGTCAAAATCTGTCTTTGCCATGTAACTTGACTATCACTTATATCTGAGTCTCTACAAAGGGAAACCTAATGAACCAAGGCCTTTTGTCTTTTAGCCCTAGAATTAAAAAACAAAACAAAACAAAACTTTAACACCTCATGGTACCCTGTCATGTAAATCACCAAGGAAACATTTTCATTCAAGCAAAATGGGATGGATGGATTTTTTTTTTCAAAAACCAAAACAAAACACTAAACAAAACATATTCTGCCAACTGTGGCACGTCTGTATCACATGACCCTGTGAAGGTATTTTCATAATGTTATTATTCAACTCCTGTTTCTGGTGCTTTGCATTTTTATGTATGTTAAAAGCATTCAGTAAGTGATTCAGTTAGCATGGCTGTCAGGACAACTTCCTTCAGAGCACAGTTTTATAAGCAAACAAATCTTCCCCATGTCTGGAAATAGCTGTCAGAGTCAGGCTGAGCAATACAACACAGGAGGTGTGTGCAAGAGGGTGGGTCTGGAAGGAAGACTGTGAATGTCACCTGAAAGTTAAAGGAAGGCATAGGGAGGGCTCCTGAAAATAATTTCCTTTTGTTCATTTATTTAAGCAAACAAACATGTTGGCTCCAGTTTTTTTTTTCTTCAGGATTTATGAAACCTAAAGAATCTACTGCATAAGCCCATTCATGTAAATCTAAGCAAATGTACACATGCACAGGTACGCAGTTAGCGATTCAGAGTTAGCAAGGTGAATTCAGTTCTTCTACACAGCAGATAAGCAAGTGAGACCAGTCAGCTCTGGATTATACCCAGTGATAATCAAATTTCACCCTGGCTGGCTATGAGGTAAATGTTCTGCTCCTTTTAAAGCTAGGCTAGTGGGCTCAAACAAGAAGCTGCAGAAGAGAATTAGCCTTCCACTGGGATGACCTCATGGGAAACAAACATTTTTATTTAAAAGAATGCAGACAGTTTACGCAACCTAGGAGGAAAAGCCTTTCATGAAAAAATGGTGTGGTGAGAAATCCGAGGTTAACCCCCCACACACACACACACACACAGTTCCTCTGCTGGTATTATAAAGCAATAGATAGGAGGGAGCCTGTGTGGTCCCGTGGTCTTCCTTTCCCTGCATTGCTGTAAGGAAGCTCTGAAATGATGAAAATTTCATAATCAGATACGAAATTATTGTCTGGCTCCAAGAGAATTCCTATTATTTATTTGTTTATTTGTTTATTTAATTATTCTGAAGCTGTCAAAACATAGAGGAATTTGGAGTTGAAGTGAAATAGGGCTTCATAATAGCATAATGTGATTTAAAATAGATTAGGTTGTTTAGCAACTATATAAATTCTGCCATCCATTTTTTGCACTGTTTCATGGCAGTTTTCACTGTGTAGCTCAGATTTTAAAAGAAGAACAGGAAAAAAGGTGAATACTTTGAAAGATCAATCATGTTGAACCATAATGTGTTCCTCAGCCTGTCAGGACTATAAAAATGTAACTGCAGTCTAGTTTATTTTGATTTCCTTACAAACATTGAAATCATTCAGGAACAACTAAAGAAATAACAGAGCTCTTCCACTGGTGCTTTTTAAAGACTTCTCTCTCTTCTGCATTGCCTATGTATCATATGACCTCCTTATTCAGTGGCCCAAACAATCCTTCCATGTTCCTTGTAGTAGAAACTGTGACCAGGATTGTGCAGCGGTAAACTGTGGCCATTTAAGGCTTTAATCAACATTTGAGTTTTTATATAAACAACCTCAAGCATTCAGATACTATTTCAAACATTTGTGTGGCAGTAGCCTCTAAAATGGAATTCACACGCTGAATTACAGCATTTGGTTTTGCAAATGCAACCAAAATTAGATTTTATGGTGACAATAGCTAACATTTCATCCTTTGTAAAACTGCTCTACAAGGCAGTCTTTCTTATGAAAAGTTTTGCTTCTGGGGAGGAAAAAAAGAAGTTTCCATGCACAATTGAACTTCAGTCCACCGCACTCTGCAAAATATCATTTACCAGTTGTAGATTTGAAATGAAGTGTTTTTCTCTCTTCTTCCCCACAATCGATATTCTTTTTTCCCCTTTTCTTTATTTTCCTTCCTTCCTTCCTTCTTCCTTCCTTTTTTAAACATGAGATGGAGGGAACTGTTTTAAAGGAAAATTCCACTCAACATCATTTTCCAGGTGCGAATCAAACCCATTTCTTTTTATGGCAGTTTTGTGTCAAGATAAAAAAATGTCTGGCATTTTAAAATGCGTCAGCTTTTATTATTGTTGTATGTGCATTGCGAAGCCTCTCTTATTTTGACCAATAACATAGAAAGTTCCTCTGGGAAGATAATACATATGATTGCAGCTCTGCTTTGCTTTTTTTTTTTTTTTAAGCCATGGCTTTTTATGCAGTCATGTTATATCACTCATGAATTATGCATGAAAGAGGATCTCATTACATTTCATTTTCTTTACAGCCGCTTTCCCTTCTCTCCGACATGCTTAGATTCCCATCAGACAGTCCTACTCCCCAACCAACCCCTCCCCCTGAAGCCTGCCTCCATCTTGATGCCTCCATAGCCTTATTTCCCTCCTTACAAAATGGGCGTGTTTAACTTGTCACCTCAAGCCGGGTATAAATTATTCACCAGAGCTTTGGACAGATTTGTGAGATAACCAGCCTCGAGTCAAGGGGGAAAAATTTCATACATTTGGATATGCCTGACAGGGACCTCTGAGGGCTATTTCCTCCTGAGTAGCAACCCCCACCACCACCAAGATCTCTTTGGGTCATCAACCCTTTTGGCATTCAGATGTATGCATGTGTATTTCTTTACTTACATCTTTTTTTTACTTACATCTATACAGAGTTAGCTGTTCATTGCATGTTACCAAGGAGCAAAGGTAAATAATGCAAATCTTATGCACACTTACTCAAAGGCAAGTCCCACTGCATTCATTGTGCACATAGGTTTGCAGCCTACATGTTCAGCAGGGTTTTTTTGACGATAATTTCTTTCTACAAGTCAGTCTAGGAAAGGATCTTTCCAATTTACACACCCAAATATCAATTGTCCTTTATGTGGTATAATAGACAATCCATATCATTATTATTATATTCTCTTGCCTGTACAGAATATTGCAGTCAGGATGTGGCAAATATCTGGAATCAAATTATTTTCCCAAAGCAATGTTAGGTTGTTGAAACAAGTAGAATTAGTCCTCATTTTTCTTTCTGTTGCTGTTGCGTGCTCTCAAGTGAACCCTGACTTATGACGACTCTATGAATGAGTGATTTCTGCAATGTCCTATCGTTAACAGCTCAGCTCAGTCCAAGGCTTTGGTTTCCTTTAATGAGTCCATCCATCTCATATTTGGTCTTCCTCTTTTCCTCCTGCCTTCAACTTTGCCTAGTATTATTGTTTTTCCCCAGCAAATCTTACCTTCTTGTGGCATGCCGAAATATAACAGCTTCAGTTTTGTCACATTTGCTTCTAGAGAGTGGGCTTAATTTGATCTAGGACCCACTTTTTCATCTTTCCACAAAGCTTTCCTTCAGCACCATATTTTCTTTTCATATTTGTATATTAAAATTTGCACCTGAGCTCACCTATTTAACTTAGAAGTTACTTAGACATTCTTTCAGTTACACAGAAGAACTGTGGTTCAGTGGTAAATAACACAATTTGCATGCAGGGGATTTTAGTTTCGATCTAGTACAGATTTCACAGGACTGTTAAATCCACTCTGAATTTTGCTCCAAACTTTACAGGAGCTATCCAAGGTGCAGAATGGTGTCTTCAAAATAGGTTCAATACCTCAGATAGCTCTTACAAAGTCTATAGTAAAACCTGGAGCAGATTCACCACCTCAGTAAAATTGGAATGGCTAACGTCTAGTGGTTCTATCCCTTTTCTGCAGGTAACTGTAGAAAATTGTTCTGAAACACAATTCACTTCAGCTTCCTATTCTACTGCGTCTTTAGGAGCTGCAGCATTTAGCCATGAAAGAAGCTGCAACTTCACAAGCAGAACCCATTAGCCATGTATGGTGATTGCCACCAGGTAATGGACTCAACACTCCTGTTTTTGCAGTTCCAGGGTGGAAACTAGGGAATTCTGATATATTCACCAGGCAAAGAGGGGGATGTCTCCAGCCGTTCTTTGTCTTCAGTGTTTTGCTTTGAACATATCAAGAATGACAAGTCCGAACAGGATAACATCTGCTGTCAATGGGGGTTCTCCATGTGAATCAAACCCTGCAAAATCAGGTTTCCTATTCACATAGACAACCCCCATGGTTTGCAGAGGTTGTTCTGTTCAGACTCAACATTCTGGGTGCATTCAGAGTGAGTTGGGGGGGGGGGGAGCTGGACCACTGCCCCTGCTCTTGTGATGAGTAGACCAGAATATTGCATAACAGAACAATGATGATGGAAGGAGCCTTTTTTGCACCTCTTGAGGTTTTCTGTGGAAAGAAAGAGAAACCTTATGAATCTGCACATTGCCCAGGCTTACTGGGAGCTCTGAATAAATAAAATGCAGAGAAAACAATTCAACAAGAAATTTAAAATATAAATGGCCAAACTTTGTAGAACTGAAAAAGTACAGAGAAGCACACTTCAGTCAAGAGGGAGAGTGCATAACTTAGATTAAATACATAAATAAATACATGTGGGGGGGGGGGAAGTGTTTTAAAATTCAAATGAATATTCCAGGGGTAACAATTTTGTAATCTGATTCAAAATAAGGATGGGGTGAAAAACATGTGGGATTTGGAGAAATACAATGAAATGGAGAAAGCAAGATTTTCATATCCTTATTTAGAGCTTGGAAAAGTTAATTTTTTGGAGTAGAACTCTGGAATCCCACAACTATCATGACCACAAGCCATGATCTGAGATTATCAAAGGTCTGACTTTACAAAAGCTTGTTGGAGTTTTGTTTTCAACCTCGCAAGCCGTCTTTTGGTCTGTGTGACTGCGAAGGACTTTTCTGGGCTAGGGTGATTGTCTGGCTATCCAACAGTAACCAATAGTTTCTTCCAGCCTTTGATTTCAAAGAGAGCCCCTCTTCTCTGCTGAGCGCTTTTTTCCTTCTCTTTCCTGGGTTGGTGGCAGCTGTTGTTGTTTGCTGTTGATCTCTTCAGTTGGTTGCTAAGTATGTGTGCAGTAAAAGCAGCAGCAAACACAAGTCTGTAATTTGAAGTAACTGTACATAAAGAGATGTTTTTTATTCTTTCTCCAACAAATGTCTCAAAGTGAGTTATTGAGACTCTAGTTGCCAGTTAATGAGAAAGTGGTGGACTCTGGGGAACTAGTAGCTATTCTCCTCTGTGGATCTACTATGTAACAAAAGGGAACTTTACCAGAATTTCAAAACTGTGCTACAAAGCTCTGGCACGGTGCTGTACATGGCTGGTGGTCTGTGATTAGTGTGTTAGATCACAGGTTGTGTATGCCTGAAATAATCAGGTAGCCTGATTGGAATCAATACATTGCAGGTTCCATGTTGTCACGTAGAGAAACCTTTGAACTTTACCAGTTCAAAGATGAGCAGCATATGAGCTGCCCCACCTTCTTTTGGATTAAGAACTATAGGTGAAGGTAAAACTCTTTTCTATATCATTTTCACTCTAATAAGGTAAATGGGAAGGCTCCTATCTATTTTGACTACAGGAAAAAAAGATAAACATCTCTGCAAGAAGCAATACTTCATCAAATATATTATTATATAAATCAGTGACTTAATCCACGAAGTCGAAAGGCATATTTTTGATTTCCTATCTTTCACAGTAATAATATCAACATTCTTTGGAGTACTTCACCCATGCCATGTTTAGGAGGTTTAATGTCTTGTGTGATAAACAAGACAAAATTTTCTCCTCACCAGAATGGCAAGATTTATTTATTTATTTATTTGTCCATCTTGAAGAGATAACAGGAGAGACTGGAAATCTCTCTGAGGCTGGAGATAACTTCAAGGGTGAATCTTCAGTCTCAGAACTCCCTCTTACCCATAAATGATTCCACAGCCCTTCCATCTTCAACTTTGGAAGAGGTCTCAGTGCAAGAAAAGAGGAAATTGCTCAGAGTGGATTACAGGATCCTCTGGTATACTGTAGCAAAAGCACATTCAGCTCTTTGCCATGTACTGAACTATCACTCTAAGGGAATATTGCATCAGCCCATGAACAAGTCAAAATGCTTACAATAGGAGAGGAAATGCTTTGAGAGAAAATGCAATAGAAAAACAGAAATGAACATCTCCATTCCATCCCTGGCAATAAAGAAATGCCAGAGTGCTCCAACCTTGAAGTAAGATTGCCTTACCCATTACCAAAACAAAACAGAAAGCTTACCTGTGTTTTCCCCTGCTATTTCTGAACATGTCAGGAACTGGTTCCTTAAAAGATAAGTTTTGCAAGGTGTTTAAGGTGAATAAGTCATGAGGAGAGGCAAATGTTCCTAAACAATCTACACAAATCCCTTCTCTGCTGAAATATGATACCTTAACAGCAACACAAATACAAAATAAACTTCTGATTTTGGAATATGAATTGTGCACACTGATACTGCAGTTTATCTCCAACACAGAATGAATGCATTTACAAGCAACCATGATTTGCACAGGAAAGACAGGCAGACACTCATCCATTTTGTGTCCACCCAAATTATTGAAATCTTATTACCTGAACTGTGTCCTGAAACAAGCACAGGTAACTGGGTGTTACCTCCTATACTGTGCATGTAAAGAACCTAAAGCAACAATGTAAGGGACTTTTTGTGAGTCCTAGTGTATGCATCAGCTGGGAAGAAGATGGGAATGCCTCCCAATTACACTGCTTCCTGGGAATCTCCCCAAAGTACCATGGGGAAGGTAATCTTTCTATCTATGAGATTTTATAGGAGGAGCCTCTCACAGAAGTACCAATCAGCTGCTTGTGGAATACCCACAAAGACCATGTGTGCAACTGTACTCTGCCACTTGTGATCCCCAGAAACTGATACACACAGAGGCACTCTATCTTGATAGTAGAAGAACAGAGCTTAGACAATGTACTTTTTAAAAGGAATTCCCCTGATTGCTCATGATTTAAAAACAAATGCCCTGTTGACAGCTATCATAACAGTGTTAAAAGTTAGCTTGTTATTTTCTGTGTAACTTTTCCATAACTTTTCTGTCTCTTTGGGTTAGCAGTTAGGGAGAAAGGAAACTAGATTTAATATAGAAGTGCCATAAAATGAGACAGAATTATGTCCCTATGTCCCTAAAAATACCTAAAAATTGCCTTTTTAACTGCAAACTGTTACATATAACACCAATCAAGTGATTTATTCCTGCTCGTTACATTATTTTTGGAGGCTCAATATGTCACCCCCCCCCCCAAAAAACACCCAACTTCCTGTAGGCACATGCAATTTGTTTCTTCTAAGCACTAGGAACAGCAACTCATCCATAGTAGGAAATATTATTATTTTGTATTCTCGAAGGCTTTCATGGCCGGGATCCGATGGTTGTTGTGGGTTTTTTGGGCTGTTTGGCCATGTTCTGGAGGTTTTTCTTCCTAACATTTCTCCAGTCTCTGTGGCTGGCATCTTCAGAGGACAGGAGTTAGAACACAGACAGAGTTCTAACTCCTGTCCTCTGAAAATGTCAGCCACAGAGACTGGCGAAATGTTAGGAAGAAAAACCTCCAGAACATGGCCAAACAGCCTGAAAAACCTACAACAACCATTATTATTTTGCTCTGTCAGTTTGTTTAATTCTTTTTAAAGCCACCCTTCATAGCAAATACCACTACATACTTTGTTAACAAATTTCCCAGTGTAATTAGGTCCTGTGTGGACAAATATTTTCTTCCATGGTTCTTAGGCTGACACTTCCTCCACTACTATTCCTCCATAGTAGTGAATATTTCCAGATTTCAAATATTTTCTCTGTTTTATAAGAGGGAGGGAAATGATCAAAAGAAAACTGTTACTCAGATAGAAGTATGACTTATGCCCCCTTTCCTGCCCTTGCTTTCATATAAAGTGTAATGTATACGGCGTCATACAAAGTTTAATACAAGGTTCATTCTGCTTCTGGTTGCCACATAGATTGTGTGTGCTGAATTACTACTTTTAGGATATCCCAAAAGCTCCCTGCAGGAATACCATGACCTCATATTATAATTTATGCAAAATCAAAACTGAAGTTTGTTGGAGATCCACATTAAGAAAGCTGAACTCAGCACTGGTCAGAAATCACAAGTCTTTAATAACAGCTCCTTTACAACTTCTCAGTGTGTTGTTCACAGCCAATCAAAGCAAGTGCTGTTGGCATCTGGGTTGTAATAACTGGATAAATGCTAGGTCAAGGGTGAAAACGATAAGGACTACAGGGACCTTACTGGTGCAATTACAATTCATAGTTTATTTTGTATACAAATGTGTTTGTGCTTTCTTTATGTGTGGGCTGGGAGTCTCTTTCTAATTTTGTTCACAGCGTTAATATCATTAGCAGAAGCTTGTTTGTACGCTGCAGATAAGTAATAATTTAAATTCTCAGTGTAGTTAAGAAACAATATTTACTTAATTACTCTTTTTCATAATAGTTTTCTTCTTCATTACTGTATGCAGAGAAGAGGCAGTAGGCCTGAATACTGCTGAGCAGTTCTGTTAGTTTGTGGGATGCCACCGTGAGCCAATATTTAAAGGGAAAAATGCAATTAATAATGTAATATTTGTGGGTGGAAGGTACCTGTAGATTGACTTCAAAGACACATAGAGATTAGGGGGGGGGGGCTCTGCATCAGAAACTGTTGCCCATAAATCAAACAAGGGGATCTGAACCACATGTGTACCTGCTGTCTCCTTTAGAGTAGGCAATGTGTCTGTATCTCCTCTCTCTTGAAAGGGTTTGAGAAGCAACAACCTGTATAGATTTATAGTTCTGCACTGAGACCCTTGGAGGTCTTATGTGCCAGCCCACATGAGATGAATTTCCCTGGTGTTGGAGAGGTCCCAACTTTGTCCAGTTATTGGACATTTGCTCCAATTTCTCTTCAGATTGGACATCCTCCAGAATTGCCGTACATCCATGTTTCCCCAACAGGGTGTAAGCAGTTACTAGAGTTCAACAAATACTTCAATGCTGATCTTCAAAGTTATCCACAGCTCTCTGGTAAATTTAATTGGCAATGCTGGGTGGATCCAATTTGTCTCTTACAAGGCACAGTTCTCATTACTAACCTGGTGGCATCTGTGGATGAAAACATTTCTCTGTTTCAATTCCTTTGTGTTTCTCTCTCTCTCTCTCTCTCTCTCACACACACACACACACACACACACACACACACACACACACACACACTTTTCTTTCCTATCCTTGTCTCATACTGGGTTTTGAAACTTGGAGGAGGAGGCATATTGTAGTGAAATCCATGTATCTTTTTAACATGACTTTCCTAATGTGTGTGATTATGTATGCATGTTACATAATGCATGCAGTTTTCTCCATTGACTACTAGATGATTTTTTTGTGTATATGTGTATATATTTCTGATGGAAAGCTCTTTAATCTCTCTAGATTCAGAGCGAAGACCAAAGTCCAGCTGAAATGCACGCGGGACTTCTTCTTCGCCGATGATGCAGCTGTTGTTGCCAACTCTGCTGAAGACCTCCAACAACTCATGAATCGTTTTAACAAGGCCTGCCAAAACTTTGGATTCACAATCAGCCTGAAGAAAACACAAGTCATGGGCCAGGGCATGGACTCACCTCCCTCTATTACCATCTCCACACAAGAATTGGAGGTTGTTCATGACTTTGTGTGCCTTGGCTCAACGATCTCTGACACTCTCTCCATAGATGTCGAGCTGGATAAACGCATTGGCAAAGCAGCTACCATGTTCTCTAGACTCACAAAGAGAGTATGGCTTAATAAGAAGCTGACAGCATATACCAAGATCCAGGTCTATAGTGCCTATGTCCTGAGCACACTCCTATACTGCAGTGAGTCCTGGACCCTTTGTGCACGGCAGGAGAGGAAGCTGAACACGTTCCATGTGTGTTGTCTCCAACGCATTTTTTGTATCACCTGGCAGGACAAAGTTCCAAATAGAGTAGTCCTAGAACAAGCTGGAATTTTTAGCATGTATACATTACTGAAACAGCAACATCTACATTGCCTTGGGCATGTCGTGAGAATGGCTGACGGTCAGATTCCAAAAGATCTCCTGTATGGAGAATTAGTGCAGGGAAATCGCCCCAGAGGGAGACCACAGCTGTGATACAAGGATATCTGCAAGTGGGATCTGAAGGCCTTAGGAATGGACCTCAACAGATGGGAAACCTTGACATCTGAGCATTCAGCCTGGAGGCAGGCGTTGCATCATGGCCTCTCCCATTTTGAAGAGACACTTGTCCAGCAGGCCGAGGCAAAGAGGCAATCCCGAAACCAGCAAAATCAGGGAGCTGGACAGGGGACAGACTGTATTTGTCTTCAGTGTGGAAGGGATTGTCACTCTTGAATTGGCCTTCTCAGCCACACTAGACACGGTTCCAAGTCCTCCATTCAGAGCACGATACCATAGTCTCTCAAGACTGAAGGATGCCTAATCTAATTTCTGTTGTGCATATCTTTAACTGCTTACATTTTATAAAGTATGCCTTATTTTGTGTTTATTTTGCTTCTCTGTAATACCCTCCATTCATCTTGCAAATGAACAAATTATCAATACTGTTGGATCCAATGATTTTTTTTCTCAATCCCTAGTGCATTTCAGTTGAGATTAGCACCAGAATAAGTGTGGGGGAAAGGAAGCATACAGAGAATTAGAGCTGTGAATCTGGATAGTTCTCAGTCCCACACCTTTCTACGGGATTTTCTGCCTTCCCCAACTCCCCTAAAATTTCCCAGTCAGTTTCTGCTTACAAAATCTTATGGATAATTTTTACATACTGCACTGAAATTTATGTGATTCTCAGAAGGATGCCTTATCAGCACCCCTTGTCAATTTCAGGCTTTTCTACCAATTAAAAGGCGCATATATTTGGAACCGAGCAGTGTGAAAGTCTGAAATTGAGAAGGCCAGTGGTGCCTGCAGATCTCAGTAAAACATCAAAACTGACCACCATAAAAGTTTGAAATTGACCAGAGCAGAAAAAAAAAAGATACAAAAATCCAGCAGAGAATAAAACTTCTGGCACAAACAGGGAAGGACTGTCGAAATTAATCTGCCGCAAGAAATGATGGTGGTGGTAGGGAGTATTCAGTGTTTCACCCAACTGCTGCTCGGCAAGTCCCTCAGGCTCCCAGAAGGGTTCTTCAAAGGAGTGAAATGTCAGAAATTGCCAGGATTGGGGGAAATGCCAAGTATTCTTCACACCCACAGCCAGAAGGAAATATTGGATGATCAGAGACCAGACATGAGTCTGCATGTGTAAAAGAACTATCACAGATCTGAAACTACAGAAAAAGTGGTCCATGGAATCATTTTGCTCAGTTCTATGTGAATCAGCAAGTGCCAAGGACTTGACTAAGTAGAGTATTTAAAGAATGCACATGGATATGTGAACAACCCCTCAAGTCCATTGCTGTTAACTGGATCACAATGTTTTTGGCTTTAAAAAAAATCTGTTCTGTGACATCTTGTCTCCGACTGAGCACTGCCCTACCTGGTGACAAATATTTCTTTCCTTAATCTCTGAACAGGGCAGTAGACACCACTAGCTCCTGATATGCAGTTTAAAGAGAAGACATACACAATGGTTCCCCTATCTTCATTGTTTCCCTTTCTCACAGCGTTTTTTCTCATCTGTTAGAGAAGCTACAATATTTCCCTTATTTTCATAGTTCCTATATCAGTGGTAAGAGAAAGTTGTTCTTCACTGCTGTCACAAAGGTACTTAGCGGTTTTATGAAACTTTTTTTTCCTCTTTCTAAAGAACGTATTTTCTTTTCAGGTGTCTCTGCATGACCCCGAATGAGAGACAGGATCGATTTTTCATCCTATTTCTGGCTTTTCTCTCTTGTAATGCCAATGCACATCCAGACATCTTCCCAAAGCCTTTTTTCTTTGGTTGTTTGTCACTGGATCATTGTTTCCATCTAGGCCTCTGCATGTTTCTGCAATTTCTTTTGAAACTCCCTTCTTTGTTTAAAAAAAAAATGTTTCTCTCCCATCTGTCTTCTCTGGATTTCTTTTCAATCAAATTATTTTCACTCAGCAGTATTTAAAATCTTGATCTTACTTTATTACTCATTGTGGCTGCTAATCTATCATTCTCAGGCATCATGATTTTACACAGTTTTATAATGTATGAACATTTGTTTATTGCATTTTATAACACTAGTGTGTCAAATACACGTTGGCAGGAATTTCTTTGACATTTCCACCTCTGAGGTTGAATATTCCTTTCAAAGCATATTTGATTTCTCTCTGTATCTGAGCGACTCCCTCTTTTCAGCCATAGTGTTCTGCCCCCTGCTTTCTTAATCTACCTCTAAGATTCTTCATTGTATTCTGACCTCCTGGTGTCCAAAGTATTTGTATGATTTCCTCAGTGATATTTTCTCCTGACACTTCTAAATCAGAATAAGAATGTCCACATGACTTTTCTCCCAATGAATGTGTGAAGCCAAAATGAGTCCACACGTGCCAGTGCAAAAGTTCTAAGAAACACTCTGAGATTTTACTTTTCCTGTGTGTGTTCTGTACGGTCAAGTCAGAACTCATTTATAGCAACCCTAAAAGGGCTCTCAAAGTAAGATATTTAAAGTATGATTTTACTAGTTCCACTCCCTCAGTGAGTTTACATGCCCAAGTGGGGATTTGAACCCTGTTCTCCAGAGCCCTAGACCATCACTCTATCCACTACAGCACACTAGGAATCCCCACTTTTCCTTACTCCCCTACAAATAAGAGGCCACTTTGCAGAATTTTCTATCACTTTTCCATTTGTTGTGCTGCTGTAATGTTCTAGAACAGTATGGACAGAGGGCATCATGGAAGATAAAATTGATGGTGGAAGTCATGTAGTTTCCAGTTGTAGTGGCATTGAAAAAACAAAACAAAAGACAACCCACTAGAGAAACAAATGGAACCACTGCTAGTGGTGAAAACTGTGAGAGCATTTTTCTCTCCCTCATATTGTCTTTCTCATTTTTATTCCGGCAAATTGGGTGGGATTTTGCGAAACCATTTGCAAACAACCATTTGTGAATGCAAATGGTGGCGCTGCGGGTTAAACCACAGAAGCCTCTGTGCTGCAAGGTCGGAAGACCAGCAGTTGTAAGATCGAATCCACGCGACGGAGTGAGCTCCCGTCGCTTGTCCCAGCTCCTGCCAACCTAGCAGTTTGAAAGCATGCAAATACAAGTAGATAAATAGGTACCACCACGGTGGGAACGTAACGGTGTTCCGTGTCTAAGTCGCACTGGCCATGTGACCACAGAAACTGTCTACGGACAAATGCTGGCTCTATGGCTTGGAAAAGGGGATGAGCACTGCCCCCTAGAGTCAGACACGACTGGACTAAATGTCAAGGGGAACCTTTACCTTTACCTATAGTTTCTTCTGATGAGAACCCATAGAGTCCAAGTTGCTGCCTGAACCTCTTCAGGACTGGGCAATCAGTTAAATAGCTTTAGTTTTCATTTCCACTGTGCTGTGTAACCTTTGTAGCCGCTAGATGTAGCAAAAATCACTCAAATATCTCCCACCAAAGTGTTTATGGGATCTAATCACACTTGCTGAAAACCACTAGTCTTTGTACTTTACTGCCATCCATAAAAGAACTGATTATGATGTTTCCTATTTGGAGACAGATTGTCGTTATTAATTTCAGGTCAATTTTTGAAGACTATTGTTATTGTTGTTGTTGTTGCTGCTGTTGCTGTTGCTGTTGCTGTTGTTGTTCTATAATGTGCCAGAGGAACAATCAACTTGGATGTGACAGATTGCATTAAGTAAAAATGAATATCCTGTGACATTATAAAATTTGAGATATAATTGGGTCACTGAACTACAAGACACAGAGTAGAAGATGACGAAAACACACTACAAAGCTTGGATAAGACAAATGAACATAAAAAGAATCATCCTCTAAGGGGTTCTGTTAATTGAATACATTTAATATTTTCAGAGGCAGTTAAAGCTGACACCTGCTGTTTTATAGACTGACATGATCTGGAGCTATCCAGTGCTTTCCAGTAAGCTGAAAAAGCAAAATATCTAATTAAAATGAAGCGGGAAAGGCATTTAGTCAAATTGGTTGAAGTGTTGTTTTTAACATGGTGGAGGACAGAAGGCTACTTCTGTGAACCTGTATAGTTTGTCAAAACTAAAAACAGTATAAAGAGCCCAGAAAGATGTAACTGTTTGAACAAAATGTTTGCAGATTTTTTAAATATATATTTTCAATTGTCTAAAAGCAGTCCAAATTTATCACAAACGGCAGCAGAAATATAGTCCTGTCAATACAATTATAGGTACAGAAGAAGAACCAAATTTGATCAGGCCAATTTGGATCAGCTACCTAGTCCAGTGTTGCATTTTGCATGATGACTTATGGACTGTCTACAAGTGGGATCTGAAGCCAATAAGCCACTGAGAGCATTATTGCCCATGCATTTGTTTCATGTTTTAAAGCCACAATGTCTTATGGATGCAAATGATCCGATTATTCAAAGGAGCAGTTGGCAAGTTCTGGCATCTTTTGTAGATATCTAACAGTTTTCATGCTTTGATAGGTTTTTTCTCTCTTCCTGCTGAAGCTGTTCTTTCGGGCTTGCATTATCACCCCAAATTCTTTGCTGCTAGGTTCGCAAATGTCTGTCTTTCACAAATTGTACCACATCCCTGACACAGAAGCCTTGCCCCATCTTAGGGGGGAAAATACATTGTGTATGTTGCTCTGTATAAATCTTGTAACAATAGAAGAATAGAAGTAGCCAATCCAGCCTGTTCTTTATAGACACAGATCCAAGGCCTTCTCCCTGTGCCTCTCTCGGAAGTGGGTCACTTCAACTATGGTGGCCCAGGTGTGGAATGCCCTCCCAAAAGAGGCGTGCTTACAGCCTTCAGCCACCAGGAAATCCTTTGTTTGTTTGTTTAGATTTTATCCTGCCTATCTAGTGGGCAGGTCAGTACTCTGCATGGCTTACAATCAGAACATCAGTGGAAACATAAACTAAAATTCAATAATGACATCAGTTAAAACATTAGACAAAAACCCCTCCCAACCAAATATCTAATAAAATTCTATTCTATTCTATTCTATTCTATTCTATTTATTCACTCATACATTTAAATTCCTACTAGTCATGTCTAACAACACTGTTGTGTTTTTTATCTGATGTTCTATTCTGTTTTCCGATTACACTGTATGTTATGACTGGATTTTTAAACATCATTGTCAACTGTTCTGACAGTGAGACAGAGATATATATAAATATTTAACATAAAATAAAATGCTTGTTATTATTCCACATGTTCTAGGGCTAAAACTGATTTAAATGAAATGGAACTGCAAGGTTACTCACACATTCAACAGTTATGGTCTTCATTGTCTCTTTTGCAGATAGACTACATATAAAAATACTATAAGCACTCAGCCTGTTTCTTTGTTGAACCTCGGTTTTTCACTATTTACAAAGGAATGGGAAGGATAAATATGGTAGAAGAAAAAATATAACTACAAGTCAGTATGTGTTAGTCCTCCTGGTGGGTGAAAGACTAGGCTCTTTAGCATTGGCTGTATCATAATTCCTGTCACTTCTGAATTAGTTTCTTGAAAATAAAGTACCATGTGAGCAAAAAAAAAATTCAAGAGATGTGACTCATAGCTAAATGGATGTTGCTTGAAATTTACCAAGAATCTCAGCTAAAATATAACCAATCTCTGGGCTGACAAAAATATGCAAAGTTGGATCAACATGCATATAAAATGTTTCTCCTTGACTCCATATACTTTTCAAGGCAAACATTTTTATTGCTCAGATGTGCTGTGTAAAGCAAGATCTGATTTCTGATCATTTCCAAAACATCCTAAAAATTACCCTTGACACTTCTATACTGCAAAGAGCAAGACAAAAGAAACACATTATGTCAATTTTATCTCAAGGATGTTCTCAAGGATAAATATGTATATTTAAAAAATAGTAACTGGATGGGATTCATCAGGATTTTATAGCTAGCAGGAAAAGCCACGTTCCCCTCATAGGCCTTAAAAGGGTGCTATGATATAGCTTAGTTTCATTCCACTGTGTTTTGGTGGTGGCTTCAAGAAAGTCACAAAAATATTCTAGCCACTTAGTGCAGCAGCAAAAATACTTGGGGGAAAAAAAGGAGAGGGGAGAGTTGGAGGTCAAGTCCCCCTACCCTTAAGGTATATAATGATTTTCTCCTTTTAGCTCTTGTAAAGTACAAAAGGTAATTTCCCACTTGTATACGCAGAGAATGGGGCAGTGAAGTTAAAGGGAGGTACCACAATGAGATGAGTAGGGATGTTACAGAAGAATGTGTTAACTTAGATTTTTTTAATGAATGCATCCAATTTGTGGTGTGTGAGAATTTTAAGAAAAACATCAATCAATCTATCTTTCAGTTTTGTGTCATCGGGAAGCCACTACAAGATCAAGATACTGTGAGACCGGAGGCGAGAGCACTACCACTCTCGCCGGAGTGCTGTCCCTCCCTCTCACTGCTAATAAGGAGATTCAGACGATTCCCGTCTCCCCGCCTAAGAAAGCAGAGCTGCCGGAGACAGACCCGGAGAGAGTAGAGAAGGGGATACGGAAGTTGACAGTCAGAAGAACCGGGGAAGAAACGGCGGGAATAGAGCGGAAGCCAAGGGTAGAGATAGAGGCGGGGGTGGCGGATATAAAAGGAAGAGAAGGGCAGTTGCCACCAGGTTGGGAGTGGGTCTGGATGCAAGACCCATGGACTGGTGTCTGGGAAAGGCTCAGAGTCCCGAAAGAGGAGGCGGACTATCGGAGACGGAGGGAGAGCCCACCGAGACCCTCATATTGGGGAGAGGCTGAGGCAAGAGAGTGGAGGAGGAGGTTGAGAGAGGAGAAAGAGAAGGTGGAAAGAGAGAGACGTGAAAGATTGGAATGGAGGATGAGGAGAATGCAGAGGAGGGGATGCCTGGAGGACCCTGGCAGATCTCTACCGCCCTCCGGGACACCCCCTGGTTGGACACCCAGGATGATGACATGGTCCCCTTACTGGAAGGAGAGACAGGACCGGTACTGAACCAAGACACTTCTTTGGACTGGCCGAGCCCTTGGAATTCGGGAGAGGGAAACTCCTTCAGAACCGAAGAATGGAAACCTTTGGCTGACATTTGTTTCTGATTTAGATCGATTTTAATTATCCTGTTTGTTGGTCATTTCTTTATTGCTCTTGAATTTAATTGCTTACATTTTCAAAGGTAGTGGGAGGGAGTGAAAGTGCAGCTTGTGCAAGCCACGCGGCAGCGCAAGCAGCCCTTGGCTGATTAAAACAAAAAAACAAAAACAAAAAACACAAAGAAGACAAGGAGAAATAAAGGAAGGAAAATAAGATAGGCGATATACATAAAGAATTAGTGTACACACTGTGTAAACGGCCATGTTCGGCTTGTTAAATAATTACGAGTAGTTAGACAATAAGAAGAGGAGGTTTGACTAGTTCATTTTCAGTATTAAGTTTATCAAGGCTTATTTAACACTCAATTAATTTGACTGGCTGACAGTCCAGGGGGGGCGACCACACGGACCATGTGGTGCCGCGCTTCTGTGTGATTTAATCTCTTGTCCTTTGATTTTAAAGCTCATCAATTAGGGATCGATTTGGTGGAGTGCAGTTATTAATAAATACGAAAGGGGGGACGTGGATAGAGATTGTGCAATAAACCGAGCCAGCCTAACAACATACTGTTTGTCGGGGCCAGGTTGTTAGGAGGTGGCTGCAGCAAGGCGCAGCCACTTGGCTTTTCATTTTTTTTGGCGCTTCGCTCACCCTCTCCCCCCCCCCCCCCGTTTCTCCTTAGGAGAAAAGGAGCTTACAGCTTTTGGTGGTACCCAGAGTTGAATTGCACCACGTGCTCGGCGGTTAGGACCAGCACGCTTGGGCAGTGAGGCATCCATTTTAAATATCATCATTGGTTTTCCCTTGCATATGTAATTCATTGGTTACTACTATATATTTAGAGAAGAATATTACATACCTACTGGAAGCACTTAAATTGAACTTAATCTGACATTTGCAATTCCTCATTCACAGGACAGTTGAACTAATTTTGAAATAACAATAATGATTTAAACAGTCAATCGATTATTAATCCATAGAAACTGATTAATTGTAGTGATTAATTATTAGTAACAAATATATTCCATAAGTTTTAACCTCAAATACATGAACAGGTAATTAATTATAGTAGCACTATTTACATAATATAATTAAATATAACAATTAATAGCAATTAATAAATAGTTATTAGCTACAGGGCAAACACAGTTTAATTACATTATACTACGATATAGGAGGGTTTAAAATGGTGCAGCTGGGCACAATTTTGCCCCAGCTTGCCCCACTCAGTATAGTAGGGGTTAATTGGCGAGCGCTGCAAAAGTAGAGCTTCAGTATACCATCTGGAACTGAACTTTAGGTTGCAAAATGTCCTCCAAGAAAGAACAAGGTACCAGGAAGGGAAAGCAACCAGCCAAGAAATGGCCAGCACCTCAGGTGTTACCGCCCCAGTCTTCTTCAGACGAGGAGTCTTGGCTTATCTGGCAGCAGCTCCAGGACAAAATTGCAGCTCTTGAAGCTGAAAGAACAGCTAGGAAAGCACCTCAGGCCAGCGAGGCGCAACCGTACCGGTCAGCTAGGGAATCTAAAGGTCATCGCAGGGCTAAGCTCAAAGCCCTGGCTGACAATCTAATGTCCAGGTTTGCTGTTTTAGAAGCAGAGCAACAGGTGGAGGGGACATCCAGAAAGGTTGCAGATGGGGCAATGGTAACGACATCGCAGCAGGGAACCGACGAAGGGAGATCAACCCCAATCATGGCAGTGACCAGTACGTCGGCATTGGGCAGGCAGGAGGCAATGGATGAGGCTGGCCCAGACGTCATGTGTGGCAGGGAGGAGCCTATTGGTGACTCACTCTGTCTGGTGAGTCACCCATTGCACTAGACACCTCTACACAGTCCCCTGTCTGGCTTTGGCCAGGCAGGGGACAGCCCACGACTTCTGACACCACTCCACTGTTCCTGGCCTGGAGTTGGAGTGGACAAACCACTGCACCCGGCACCTCCTCATCGTTGCCTGTGTGGCCTTGGCCAGGCAGTGGGCAATTTACTTTACCATATTATCCACCATATAATATTCAGAATTTTGGGGCTCAGAGTTCTTTATGGCCTTGTACGAGCGCCCAGTTTGGCGGCTAGGCCATGCCATGCCCACAACCTACAATTCGAGCCCCGGTAACTCCAGCTGCTGGTGTAGGCATTTGGCCATACCATTCGGTTCTGGACACTGGTTATAATAGCGTGCCATTGCAAGCCTTGCCATTTGGGGATTGCGCGATGCCCCTGGGTGACCACCTCACCCCCGCGACGAAAGAGAAAAGTTCGAAAGGTGAATATGTAGATTTATTGGAGTTGATGGCCAGGAATGTAGAAAAGAAGGATCTGGACAAGGAGGATGAGACGGATAAAGAGAGACATAGAAGGATGAGACCTGACAGGAATTGGGCAAATTGGCTACCCGGATTCCTAACATATGCTGGGGTGATAGTAAAGGCCCAGCCTTGGTGGGCTCAACCCTTACTTCAATATTTAGATCTCATCTATAGGGCATATCTGGTCTCTGCAGGGCAGGCATGGTTTTCCTATGACAAATCGTTCTGTATGTGGAGTGTGATTCACCCAAATTTACGCTGGGATGAGCCGTTACCGGGTTGCTGGTTGCAGATTATGACTCCGGCCAGGCCCAGTCTAGGTGACAGGACTGACAGAGGGCACCTGATTAGGATGACTGCTTCGAATTTATCTCCCCATGTAAGTGCGGGGCAGGTGGTTCAACCCCGCTTCCTGCCATTATATTTCAGGGTTCCAACTCTGACTTGTACCTGCTGCCACCAGTACTTTAAAATTTCAGCAGTAGACATCCAGGTTTTGGTGGTGGCTGAGTGCATTTGTACAAAGTTGTGGCACCAGCTGCACACATTCCTACAGATATCTCGTCTGGCCATAGTGACACAGGCTTTAGTTACATCCTGTTTGGATTACTCTAACATGGTCTATATGTGGGATGCCTTAAAAAGGGTTCAGAAACTTCATCTTGTTCAATGGGTTGAGGCCAGATTGCTGGTTGGGATCAGCACCAGGGTAAACACCACCCTCATCTTACAACAGTGTCTTTGGTAGCAGTCTGTTTCTCAGCACAGGTCAAAGTGACGGAGATCTTCAAATGATGCCCCTCTGTTAGTCTCACCACTTTTACAAGTATGTTTGGCGAGGATGCCTGAGAGGACCTTCTTGGTGGCTCTCCAGGCTGTGAAAGTTTGGTCTGCCCCCCTTCTTTTTATCTTTCTGCTTTCAGGCAAATATATTTTATTCTGGGAGCCTTTCAGCAACTAAGTGTTGAGGAAAGAACTTTTCATAGATTCATGCTGTGCCTTTTTGATGCATTTTAAACTTACTCTTCATTATCATTATCATTATCATTTTAATGATATGGTTAACTGTGTTTCAACATGATAACCTTATGTAAGTTTATAAGTGGTATATAAAACATTTTAGTCCTTAAGACCAACTAAAAAAGTGAAGTACCACAAGAGTATCTTGTTGCTTTTGCTTTTAGTTATAGCTATTTTATCTATTTATTGCTTTATCTATTTTAATTTTGTTGTGAACTACCTTGGGTACTAATTCTGAGAAGTCGGCAGATTCTGAATCAAATAAATAAATAAAAATTGCTGGGCACTGTACGTTGAGTTGTGAGATAAAGGACTACCACCCGGGACAATCCCAAATGTTAAAGAATTTAGTAAATAGGCACAATTTTGCAGAAGAGACTTGGGTTACTAAAGGTTGCTGTCTTTCAATACATACCTGACAACAGCCTCACAAACTCCATGAGGAGGAATGGCACCACGCCGGGGTCACCAGAGACCTGACATTTTTGGAGTTTTTTTTATTTATTATTTTTTCCCCCCATAGTTAGCGCATTGTCGCTTTGGACAAGCAAATGGGCCAACTCTGTGGTACGTTTCTGGTGCGACAATTTGACGGTGGTCTTTATAATCAATAACCCCACGTGCATTCAGACCGTGTAATGACACTGGTCTAGGCTAGACACATACCAGGTGTAGATAATAGCTTAGTCGAGGCATTATCACGCCAACAGATCGAGTGGTTCAGGGAGTTAGATCCAGGAGCCAACGAATGCACGGAGGCTCTTCCCCCGGGGGCTTGGCAATTTGGCGTGGTAAGGTGAAGGGACAATATGGCTGGCCCTGGCACTGAGGACAGGATAAGTGTACTCGGCAGTGAGTATAGAGTCTCAGGAGCTTAGGAACTTAGTTGATTTAGAACCTACGTAGCCAGGACCTATACAAGGTAGGTTATTGGTGCAAGCTTTCTACCCTACAGTTTATGGTATCAGAATTATTCCTCAGACTACCGCCTTAGGAAAATGATTGGAGGTTGGTCTAAGGAAAGAGGCAGATTTAAAGATTCAAGAGTTCCTATATCACCGGGACTAGTAGAAACCATTTGTAAGCAGTGGTAGGTTATATGTAGAGATGATTATGAAGTTGTTTTATTCAGGGCCGTGTCCTTAATAACTTTTCAGCGCCATCAGGATTAGTGAAGAGGTAGCCACTGGAAAGAGAGACATAACTGGAGTGGCCCTACAATGGCAGGATGTTTGGGTAGTTATCAGGACGGTGTAGATTCACATCCACCGATCCAAGGCCGATTAGCAAGGCACCCCCTGATGTCTAGGTAGGGGCCCGGTTTGTTTTATCTTGCAGATACCATAGTGATGATGAGAAAGAAGCACAGCACGATCGTGGGCCGCAGCTATGTTTTTTGGGCAGCTCAGTATGCTGCCACGTCCCAATGGGGGAGCAGTCTTGGACTTGGAGCTAGAGCCCTTACTGAATGAAAAGGACGCCGTGGGATGCTGCGAGGACAACTTTGCCGTGCGGCTGCCTTTGGTCAACATCTCCCATATGTGTGGGTAACACACTTGGGCGGTGACGACCTGACCGGGATCTGCGAAAGGCCTGATCCTCGACGCAATTTGTGACATCACATGGTGGAGGGTTACGTACCCTGCTATGAACATCATATGGTCAAGGATCATCCCGCAGCCGGCATGGAGGGATGTGAGGCAATTTTGGCCCGCTAACACTGCACGAAAGAGTGTTAGCAGGGTGGCCTGCAGAGCTGTCTGCAGCGGCCTGGATCAGTGATTGGTCACCAGAGGATCCACGGATAGGCCTGAGTTTTCCGATCGGTGATGGCACGGTAACCTGCCATGAGCAGTGTATGGCCGATGATTATCCCTCGGCTGGCACGACGGGATGTGAGGAATCTTTTTTGGCCCGCTAACGCTGCATGAAGTAGTGTTAGCAGGGTAGTCTGCAGAGCTGATTGCAGCGGCCTTGGATCGGTGATTGGTCACCAGAGGATCCACATGGATAGGCCTGTTTTTTCGGAACGATGGTGTACATCCGTCCAAACGAGGTTTGGATGTCTTCCTGGAAGACATCAAGGGGGGTCTGCTGCTGGAGCTTGGTGAGCTTGATGGCAGGCATGGGACTTGGCTTGGCTAGTCCCTATGCAGTGGTGGGTGGTGCGGACTAAATGGGGTATTTTGGTGAGTCCCATAGCAATATCAGGTAATTATAGCTCATCTGAACTCCCAGCACTGCGGATCGTGCGATTACAGTGCTTGGGGGGGAAAGATGTGCTGGGGCCGCACCTGGACAAACAGTCAACAGGCAGAGGGTGGCTTGAGGTCCAGGGGTGGTCCCATTTTGGCCAGCCGGGTTTGTTGCGGTCTTCACGGCTGCGAAAACCTGGGCCAGGGACTCGCCCAGTTGTTTGTTTATTTAAGGGTCTGTTCAGACCCATGTGTTCAAACCTGAGTCCGCACTACGGCAGGACCCCCCTTTGCCAAAGGATTGGCAACATTGATTGTTTTCAATAAAGTGTGACCCGTGTTTAATCCATAATTCTGGTCTCGCGTCTTTATTCCGGGGTGGGGGGGAGCAAAGTTCAGTTGCTACAGAAAAAGTAAAAGTGTGCACTAAAAAAATTGAGTAAAATGGATATGTTAGAAAATTATGGACCATAATATTCGCAAATTTCCATGTGGAAAGGGGGGAAAATATTGCAGTCCAACACTGCAGTACACAAATGAGGAAGATTTTGTTTCTCATTGAGATCCTGAGAAGCCACCCATGTCTTTGACCCAGAGATAAGTGTTAATTCCCAGTGAGGATGAGAAAGAGAGACTGAGAAAGGACTACAGCTTGGGAACAGGTCTGTAAATGCTGGTAACGTCTAGTAAGGACACAGAATAAATTATCCTTGTTACCATTTTGAAAACAAAGGCTGTTCCAGGATTTTTGCAATACCAACCAATTCTGAGGGGAAACTCCTTAAAAAAGGGAAACTTAAATATGTTATTTAATTTGTTTTGACTTTAGGGGTGGGGAAAAAAATCATTGGGTTCCATAATCATTGAAAAGGTAACTTTTTTTGTATCTCCCAAGACTTATGAGAAGAATCATAACTCACTTTTGAGAATATGCACATTTAAGAAGCCTGCAGGATGTTATGGAAAAATAAAGTGTATACCAAACAAAGCACATATTTTAAAATGAGAACAGCTATGAGGTGCTTAATTTAACATGCAGAGGTATACTGTAGTCAAAGCGGATATAAATAAAGCACACATTTGGACAAATGCATAAATATGCACACAAAATTCAATGAGGGAAGAAAACATAATTGTCATGCCAGAAAATGTAGACGAGAGCCCCCAAAACATAGAAACTCAAGAGATGTTCACATCCCTACCAGGTCTGTGGCTGAAAAGGGAACCATAGAAGCCTGAGTTTGATGTGGGTTATATCAGCCCCCCCATACTCCATCTTACTTACTTATCTATGTATAGTGTAAAGGTAAAGGTAAAGGTTCCCCTTGACATTTAGTCCAGTCGTGTCCGACTCTAGGGGCGGTGCTCATCCCCGTTTCCAAGCCGTAGAGCCAGCGTTTGTCCGAAGACAGTTTCTGTGGTCACGTGGCCAGTGCGACTAGACACGGAAAGCCGTTACCTTCCCACCAAGGTGGTACCTATTTATCTACTCGCATTTTTACATGCTTTCGAACTGCTAGGTTGGAAGGAATGTATAGTGTATGACTGCTTAAATACACCAGGGACAGTGCATAAGTTGCCACTATGAAAGTGTCTTCAGCATTTTTCTCTGATCCTGGTCACACAACTACAGTTGTTAATTTAGAAACTCTTTAAAGCACCTTCAGCCAAGTTCTAATTATGGCAATCTGAACAATATAAAATGTAAGAAGGAAAACAGTTAAAGCCAAGTAAGGGGATTCATAAATATCATTTTTTCTTTGTAAGGGCTGTTCACGTGTACAATGTATGTCTTCATACATTGTACACGTAATCTCCCTGCCTCCCATGCTTCTGGATGGTACAACATCCACAATCATGTCTTGTTTCATATTCTGAATCTTTCTGTCTTTAATAAAATGGGGGTGGGAGGGAATATGTTGAGTGTTCCCCTTGTAAATGTATGTCTTGTGGCTTCCCAGCTGTTCCTATTAGCCACAGTTTTGAGTCTCTCTCTCTCTCTCTCTCTCTCTCTCTCTCTCTCTCTCTCTCTCTCTCTCTCTCACACACACACACACACACACACACACACACACACACACACACACACACACACACACACACCAGTATGGTAAAACTTTTCTTGCTCTGTGCCACTTCAGCTTGCTGGACAGTAGCTGCATAGTCGAATACCTATCAAGGATGAAGGGACTGCACTGTGTGTGTAATATTCAGGCACAGTGAATTAGTGGTGCAGCATCCTGTGGTCTAGGAAATGCCTTGTTCTTGGAGTGTGTTAATAGGAGGAATTTGTTAACAGCTAGGAATGTAAAATCCATGGCTGTCTTATGATCATATGTGAGAATGTGGAATTGCAAAAATTATTATCCTCACTTCATGAGAAGGCAAGGTGTTTTGTGGTGTTCTCCATAAGAGAATGAGATTGATTGATTGATTTTGGTACAAACAAAGCAAAACTTCACATATGACACTTTCACTCAATGAATGCAAATTGCCAAATATGGCAACAGGTACTACTTTCTTGCATGGGCTTTAACACTGTGAAATCACCATCCTTGGTGTGCCGTCCAACTCCACGGTCCTGTGATTCTGTGACCAATACTCACATTGCCTTTACACATTGCACAATGGCTGAAATCCTATTGAGTAGCTATGCTTGCAGAACTCAGTGTTATGCAAGTGGTACAGTAATAGCACCAAGGTGGAAGTGTTATTCATGAGGCACTTACCCAGGTGGATTGCACAGTCAGTTGCAATGGGAACCACATGATTAATTACACAACTGACTTGCACAATCCTTGTTACCTGGATATAATGCCCGACAAAGCTAAGCCGGAATATTATGGTCACATGGTGACATACAGGATTCTGGCCAATAATGAAAAGATCAACATCTTCCAGAAATCTAATGTATGTATATGGAAACAACTTTAGCGGAGGAAAGCAAAAATCTTCACTTCATGCATGTGATTGGCACTTGTCCATGGGGTAATATGAGTCTTTACATCCCTGTCCTCTAAATCCATCACAATTTTAATGGGCTCCAAATTAATCACTTAAACCCATTAAATGTTCCAATGAGGGGGAAAAAAAGATTGGAAGGTTCCTCATCTATATGTTACTGCCATAAACCTTTTTCTGACCTTGTGTGTGCAGAAGACAGCCGTGGCTTGATTTAAGAATTACTGTTCCAGTTATTGTAATGCAATACATTTGTTCTTAAGCGACAAGCATCAGTGACATTTATCGGACCGTAGCCACAGAATAAAATAAATAAATATGTGATGTGGTGTCTACATCCTACCTCATACCCCAAAGAATGTAGTAAATATTATTCGTGTTTTAATAGGTGAGTGAATAGCTATCAGAAGAAACAGAGCATTACCCACCAATTTATAAAACCATGAAACTTGATACTGAAATGGGCCACTGGAATATGTCAAGAGGTCTGACACAGAAACACACAGGCATCATAAAAAAAGACATGACAATTGGGGAAGGGAGGGAGATATTTATTTACTGCAGTCTGGCTGGTTGACTTATTATAGTCATTACAGAAGTGCACTGTCTTTGGACAAATGTATAAAAATGACTGGAATGGGGCTATTTGTGCATCCAGCCACGGGGCAGAGCAAAGAGCTCAGAGGCATTAACAGGGTGGGCCAGCACACCTATGGATCCTTTGCGTGAAGGTAGCATTCACATGTCATGATTGGAAGTGGAGAAAGAGAAAGAGAAATCCAGGCAGTATATAAATCAAAATCATCATCATCATCTGAACACAGAGCTTTGATGGCCAAATCTTATGTGCTAATCCCTATTTGCTAGTGCACATACTGACTGAAAACCCATTGCTTAGTGTAGTAAGTCAAACTAGAGTAGGCCCATTGAATCAGTAGGGATTTGGTTGATCTAGCTCCTCCATAAATTGATTCAAATAGGTCTAATCTGACTTACTAAACTAAATTTAGCTCACTTTAGCATAGCAATTCACAACTAAAGTAGGTCCACTTGAATAAATGGAAATAAGAAGTGTCGACTTACCAACTCAAAAGGCCTATTCTACTGCTACTTACTGTGCCAAGTGACAGGATTTCAGCCACTGAATCAACTGCTGAATAGAGTCAACACTTAGGTAAACTCCATTTATTCATTGGGTCTACTTTACTTGGTAGTACCAGTTGGATTCAGGCTCACATAGCTCACATAAATCAGGGCTGGGTCTACCACTAGGAACTAGAGATGGGCATGAACCTCCAGTTTGGCAGTTTGTGCCAGTTTGTTTAGTGGCCCAACAGGTTTCAGTGCTTCAAAGCCCTGCCTCCTCCAGCAGGCGCTCCTCAGAGGCAGCGGCCTGGCTTCCCTGCCTTGCCTCCTTTGGGTGCTGCCTTTGAGTGGGCACCCACCGCAGGAGGCAGGGCTTTGAAGCACCAAACACCTGTTCAGCCGCTAAACAAACCAGCATAAACCACTGAACCAGCTGTTCATGCCCATCTCTATTAGGAACTATGAGGCAGTTGTCTCAACCAGCAGATGCTAGGACAACGGAAGATGTTTATCCTGAGCCCCTTGAGTTTTCCTGTCTGTTGAAACACAGAGGTATATGACATCTGCAGACTGTCCTGTCCTCCCCTAAACTGTTGCTTCTGTTGTGGATGAAGAGCTTAGTCCATTGCCAAGTCAGGGTCAGGAGTCAATACAGTAAGGTTCTGTCCATAGAACAGAGGAGGGCCCATTTTGTACTTTGTCTCAGGCTGGAAAATGTCTTGAGTCAGCCCATGCTAAAATGGCAAACAGTTAAACACTGGATAGATTCTTTGTTGGATTATGCCCTTGACTTCATGAATACCACTACTCTATCTTAGAGTTGTTCTTTGCACGCGCGCGCGCACGCGCGCGCACACACACACTATAAGACGGCAGCACAAAAAAATAGATTTTCTGTCTCATCTGTTATATAAATAGTGTCCAAAACCAAAGAAAATGAGTTGAAGATGATTGCTTCATGACGTTCAACCTCCCCCTTGTGAGTTGGCTCCCCATGTCTTGCCACAAAAGAGCCAAAAGTTCTATGCATAACCACAAAATAATTATCACTCTACACAAGGATGGCTGGTTCCTGACGGGACCTGGGAGGAAACCTCGCTGAACAAACTCTCTTCTGTTCCCAACAGCTTATTGACTAAATATATCCAGTCCATAATTAAAAATAAGAAATTTGCAGAAGTTGGCTTTTATTGAAATAGCAAATAAAATGTATCTTTCCTCCTGCAATGGTTTCATGTATATCTTTCAATAAATTAGCTAAACCATAAATAGAAGAATGTTGCCAACCTTCCGTAACTACCATGTACACAGTAGGAATGAATGGAAACTTCATTTTCTTGAGGAATAGCAGCTGAAGGTTCTATAGAACTATTCCATAATAGACTTAATGGCTGTTTTCTCAAGTCCATGCAACAGGTGATATAGCAGAAGATAGCGGTTAAGATCTGTTTGGGACCACCCTCCAAGAGAGATGAAAGTTGTGAAGTGTTCGAAGATGAAACTCTTAGGTATCACACACCTAAAGCTCAGAAGAGAGAAACATGCTCATGACTACAACTCCATTTATGTGTGTGTGTGTGCACGCGCGTGCACACACGCGTGGTGGGGTAGGGGAGGATGCCATGGAATGATTTGCGACAGAAAAGTGGCAGGTGGAAGGGGTTATATGTCTTTCTGTCTCCTACCAGTCAACTCTCCACCTTCTCTTGATGTGAATCTTTGCACTACCAGATGTACTGGGGCATTCTTACTCAAGTTTATCTGTCAGGATGTATATGACAAGCGGTATAGTATAATATTTCAATATGAATCCAAGGCAGACCTTTCAACATCACAGTAATCCAAGTTTATGCACCAACCACCGATGCTGAAGAGGCTGAAATTGACCAATTCTATGAAGACTTACAACACCTTCTAGAACCGACACCAAAGAAAGATGTTCTTCTCATTATAGGGGACTGGAATGCTAAAGTAGGGAGTCAAGAGATAAAAGGAACAACAGGTAAGTTTGGTCTTGGAGTTCAAAATGAAGCAGGGCAAAGGCTAATAGAGTTTTGTCAAGAGAACAAGCTGGTCATCACAAACACTCTTTTCCAACAACACAAGAGGCGACTCTACACATGGACATCACCAGATGGGCAATACCGAAATCAGATTGATTATGTTCTCTGCAGCCAAAGATGGAGAAGCTCTATACAGTCAGCAAAAACAAGACCTGGAGCTGATTGTGGCTCTGATCATCAGCTTCATATAGCAAAATTCAAGCTTAAACTGAAGAAAGTAGGAAAAACCACTGGGCTAGTCAGGTATAATCTAAACCAAATCCCTTATGAATACACAGTGGAAGTGAAGAACAGATTTAAGGAACTATATTTGGTGGACAGACTGCCTGAAGAACTATGGATGGAGGCTCGTAACATTGTACAGGAAGCAGCAACAAAAACCATCCAAAAGAAAAAGAAATGCAAGAAAGCAAAGTGGCTGTCCAACGAGGCCTTACAAATAGCAGAGAAGAGAAGGGAAATAAAATGCAGGGGAGATAGGGAAAGCTACAGAAAATTGAATGCAGATTTCCAAAGAATAGCAAGGAGAGACAAGAGGGCCTTCTTAAATGTACAGTGCAAAGATATAGAGGAAAAGAATAGAAAGGGAAAAACCAGAGATCTGTTCAAGAAAATTGGAGATATTAAAGGAACATGTTGTGCAAAGATGGACATGATAAAGGACAAAAATGGTAGGGACCTCAGAGAAGCAGAAGACATCAAGAAGAGGTGGCAAGAATACACAGAGGAATTATACCAGAAAGATCTGGATGTCCCGGACAACTCAGATAGTGTGGTTGCTGACCTTGAGCCAGACATCCTGGAGAGTGAAGTCAAGTGGGCCTTAGAAAGCATGGCTAACAACAAGGCCAGTGGAGGTGATGGCATTCCAGTTGAACTATTTAAAACCTTAAAAGATGACGCTGTTAAGGTGCTACACTCAATATGCCAGCAAGTTTGGAAAACTCAGCAGTGGCCAGAGGATTGGAAAAGATCAGTCTACATCCCAATCCCAAAGAAGGGCAGTGCCAAAGAATGCTCCAACTACCGTACAATTGCACTCATTTCACACGCTAGCAAGGTTATGCTCAAAATCCTCCAAGGTCGGGAAAGGAGTATGACAAGGCTGTATATTGTCCCCCTGCTTATTTAACTTATATGCAGAATACATCATGCGAAAGGCAGGACTGGATGAATCCCAAGCCGGAATTAAGATTGCTGGAAGAAATATCAACAACCTCAGATATGCAGATGATACCACTCTGATGGCAGAAAGTGAGGAGGAATTAAAGAACCTCTTAATGAGGGTGAAAGAGGAGAGTGCCAAAAATGGTCTGAAGCTCAACATCAAAAAAACTAAGATCATGGCCACTGGTCCCATCACCTCCTGGCAAATAGAAGGGGAAGATATGGAGGCAGTGACAGATTTTATTTTCTTGGGCTCCATGATCACTGCAGATGGTGACAGCAGCCACGAAATTATAAGACACCTGCTTCTTGGGAGGAAAGCGATGACAAACCTAGGCAGCATCTTAAAAAGCAAAGACATCACCTTGCCGACAAAGGTCCGCATAGTCAAAGCTATGGTTTTTCCAGTAGCGATGTATGGAAGTGAGAGCTGGACCATAAAGAAGGCTGACCGCCGAATAATTGATGCTTTTGAACTGTGGTGCTGGAGGAGACTCTTGAGAGTCCCCTGGACTGCAAAGAGAACAAACCTATCCATTTTGAAGGAAATCAACCCGGAGTGCTCACTGGAAGGACAGATCCTGAAGCTGAGGCTCCAATACTTTGGCCATCTCATGAGAAGAGAAGACTCCCTGGAAAAGACCCTGATGTTGGGAAATAGTGAAGGCAAGAGGAGAAGGGGACGACAGAGGATGAGATGGTTGGACAGTGTCATTGAAGCTACCAGCATGAATTTGACCCAACTCCGGGAGGCAGTGGAAGACAGGAGGGCCTGGCGTGCTCTGGTCCATGGGGTCACAAAGAGTCGGACACGACTTAACGACTAAACAACAACAAATAGTGTAATATGGGGTGGGCAACATATAGCCCTTCAGATATCATCACACCACAATTCATATCAACAGTAGCTAGTGCAGCAAATGTTGATGAATGTTGGGATTTTTGGTCCAACAATATCTGGAAGACCACACTTTGCCTGCCCCTGTGCAGTGGTCAGACTGGAGTGATCCTGATTCAACCCTCCAGTCATCCATGGAGATCACTTTGGACCAGCTACTATCTCAAGCCTAACTTATTTCACCTGATTGTTGTTGAGGATACAGTGGAGCGTCCAAGAAAGAGAATCTGCGAACTTTCATTCCTTGGAGAAAAGCTGGATTGTACAAGAAAGAAAGAAAGAAAGAAAGAAAGAAAGAAAGAAAGAAAGAAAGAAAGAAAGAAAGAAAGAAAGAAAGAAAGAAAGAAAGAAAGAAATGCAGTTAGTACTAGTTGTGTGTCCCTTATAGTTCAAGACAAGTATCAGAGCTTAGAAATAATTCATTAAAGGTAATTTGTTCCTCCAAATCAATAAAATGCTAGCAGTGATTTCAGAAGACAGTGGCTGAAATCCAGGAGTAAGTTAAATTTAGAGTAGGCCAATTGAATTAGAGTAGGAATTTACGGAGGAGTTGAGTCACCAAATCCCCACTAATTCAATGGGCCTACTTTAATTGCAGTTTACTGCTGGATTTCAGCCTTTATTTAAATCTGAACTCACCAATGATATCAATGGGCTAAGTGGGGGGAGTCAAACAATTCTGGGAAATTTCAGTAATTTTAATTACTGACAACACATTATTAATTATTAAGGCATGTTAATTTTACAATTTTTCACTGACATGATAAATGTGAGCAAACTAAATTCTGAATGTAGGTTAACATTACCAAATTAGCTTTGATACTAACAATCCCAAGTTATGCCAAACATGCAGGAAAAAAAAACAAGTTATACCATTCTGATCTTTGCTCTCATTTGAAAATAAATAGCTCAGCTTTTAGTGCTTGTTTTTCTTTTGGTTTTAATTTGTTTCTTCGTTAGAGTCAGAAACCCCCCCCCCCAAAAAAACCCTGTTTCTCTTGCTATATTTATTAACTCTCCACGATATTTTCAAATTTTAAGTGCACAGTTCCCAAGATACATGAAAGTAAAATACGTTCTGAGGGGCTTCTATGTCATGGACTGCGATGAAAGTAATAATTCATTAAGCACTGATCATAATAAATTTCTGTAAGTGCTACAACAGTTGGTGAAGGGTAGCTGACAATCTGGCGCATAATTTTCTTGCATTTTCAATCTTCAATAGCTAAGATATACAAGAAAAGATGAGAAAAATATAATAATCTTTAAACCACTGCTTAAAACAAAAACCCATCAATGCCATTAATTTTTTAACTTGACACTGTTCAATTGCTTTAATGCCTTAAATAGCAAGCAGTTACTAGCATAATGATGTATTTGGTGAGTGTTTCTTACTTTTTGACATAAATTACTTTGTTTTATTTGATTTTTTAATGCATCTGGTAATAGGAGACGCATTATGCATGGTAAAAACGCCATTACGGGGGGTGAGTTGAAAGTACCTGAACATGAATCTGAGAAAATGTGCTTAATGTAAGAGAGTTTAATCAGATTTTTATCAACACTTCTCATGTCATCAGTGGCGGGCAGAAAGTTAATGTGACCTCATTAAACTGTTACTTAGAAGAGGGAAATGACTACGGCATATCCAAACCATTTCAGCCACTTGTACACTTTGGCACAAGGCATCAGAAGAAAGTTAGCAAAGATTACTTATGAGATTTATATGCATGCCGGACATTTTCCTCCTCCAACAATATTTTCTTGATTGTTAGGTTACTGATGAACAAAATGGAGAGGGCCACAGATATAGACAAGCACCAAAAACTTTCCTAATGCAATTACAGTGTTGCCTCGACTTACGAACGTCCCTACTTACGACCATTTCGAGTTACGACCAGCTCCGGCCGCAAAATTTTGCTTCTACTTGCGACCGGAGCTTCCACTTATGAACAGAAAAAGGCAGGGGAAAAAGGCGGGAAATTCAAATTACTAACTGTAGGTGGCGACGAGGCTGCTTCTTTGTAGCTCTTTCGCCCCAGCAGTTAGAGAGTGTGCGATCGGAGGAGGCTTGGGACTGCCTCGCTTCTACTTCTGAGTGAGCGTGTGTGTGTGTTTGCAGGGAGGCTTCGGGCTGCCTGGTAAGGTAAGGTGCTGTTTTCTGCTTTTTAAAAACTGTTCTGGGTGTTTTTGCAGCATGGTTTTGGGCTGGGGGAGTTTATGTTTCTGTGCTGTGATGGGTCTTGGGGGGGTTTGTTTGTTTTTTGGGTTTTTTTTCCCCATTTCTGATGGGTCTTGGGGGTTTGGTTGGTTTTTGGGTTTTTTCCCCCATTTCTGATGGGTCTTGGGGGGTTTGTTTGTTTTTTGGCTTCCCCCCATTTCCGATGGGTCTTGGGGGGTTTGGTTGCTTTTGGGGGCGTTTCCCCCATTTCCGATGGGTCTTACATGCTTCCCTTGCTTTTTCCTTTGTTTTCTTTGCATTTCCGACCTGGTCCCTTTGTTCTCTGTGCATTTCCGATCTGCTCCGTTTGTTTTCTGTGCATTTCCGATGGGTCTTGCACGCTTGATTGCTTTTCTCCCCCCCCCTTCAGCCGGAAGGGATTAATCGCGTTTCCAATGAGTCTTGCAGTGATTTTTTTTTTTTTGGTGATTTTTTTCTTCGGCCGGAACGGATTAATTGCATTTCAATGCATTCCTATGGGAAATGGTGCTTCGACTTACAACCATTTCGAGTTACGTCCATCTTCTGGAATGGATTATGGTCATAAGTCAAGGCACCACTGTAGTTAATATGTTAGCATTGTGTAGACATCCTTTCTCTGCATGGAGGAAGAGGAAGCAGGCTTGGATGACCTCTCCCTGTTCCCAACTTTCCTGCAAACAGATGAAGTTTCACATACAGTTGAGGTGGGTACAAGGCAGCTTCTCCTGCAACTGACCCACCTCCAAACTCTCTGTGCCTCTAAAATCTCTCAACATTTTTTGGTAAGAAAAGGTCTCTTCTGTCCTCTAGGAAGTATGGGAGGTAAATTTGCCACTCCCTGCAGCTGGCTTTAGACCCAGAGGGGCTACTCCTCCCTCCCCCACAAAAGCATAATTTTGTGTGTGACTGTGGAATCCCTTTCCCCAAAATTTATTTCCTGAGTGGTTGTGTTTCGTGGTTCTTCTGAGTGTGTGTGTGCTTCTCGAATCCATGTGCTGAGAAAGCACATTTAATTTAAAAGAAATTTATTCTAATTTCGTTTAGTGGGTGTGGGAGACTTAGTTGGCAGGTCTTTGTTTAGGCTGGTGGTTAGTTTAAACTTAGTTATTTTTGGAGGCTTGTATTAAGGCAGGGTGGGTGATCTTGGGGGGGGGTGAGAGATTTTGTGTGTGAGTGTGGAATCCCTTTCCACAAAATTTATTTCCTGAGTGGTTGAGTGACTTCTGAGTGCTTCTCCAGCCAAAGCACCTTCAATTTAAAATAAATTCATTCTTTAGAAATTATATCATTTTCATTAGTGGAAGACTGGGTTGGGCTTTGTTTAGACAGATCACATTTTAGTTAAACAATTAGTTCTTTTTAGAGGGTTGTGTTCAGGCAGGGTGGGTGACCTCTGTGTCTGTGTGTGGGTAGTGTGCTTCTTTTAGTTATTACTGGGTACAATTAGGGTACAATTACTTCCCCGCATTACTCTTTAAAAAAATAAAAACATATATTCCATTTCATCCCGACCATCATTTAAAAAATAAAATGTATTACACTCCCTGACCCTCTCTAATCTATTATTAGTTTTTCATCTTAGTTTTTCCTTCTCCTTCCATTTATTTGTCTAATGGTTTGGCAGGCAGGGATAAAGGGCAGTTGAAAATGAAGGGCAGTCTCCACCATGGGGTATCCAAAGGGAAGAAGCCTATGAAGCTGCATAGGCTAGGCACCACCAACACCGTTCCTCCTCTGGTGGCCTTGCAGGTGGGCATGGAAGCAGAGCTTCCAGCGGTGCCCAAAGAACTGCCTTTCCTCTTCCTGGAGGAATCCGAGGAGTTACTGTTTCCCGAAGATCCCCAGTCCAAGTCGGAACCAGTAACGGCAGTGCAGGTTTCCAGCCTCCTGGGGCCAAGTTCTGAACACGTCCAGCAGCCGATTCCAGCCTCCTCGGGCCAGGTTCTGAACAAGTCCAGCAGCCGATTCCAGCCTCCTCGGGCCAGGTTCTGAACAAGTCCAGCAGCTGATTCCAGCCTCCTCGGGCCAAGTTCTGAACAAGTACAGCAGCCGATTCCAGCCTCCTTGGGCTCAGTTCTGAACAAGTCCAGCAGCCGATTCCAGCCTCCTTGGGCTCAGTTCTGAACAAGTCCAGCAGCCGATTCCAGCCTCCTGGGGCCAAGTTCTGAACAAGTCCAGCAGCCGATTCCAGCCTCCTTGGGCTCAGTTCTGAACAAGTACAGCAGCTGATTCCAGCCTCCTTGGGCTCAGTTCTGAACAAGTCCAGCAGCCGATTCCAGCCTTCTGGGGCCAAGTTCTGAACAAGTCCAGCAGCCGATTCCAGCCTCCTTGGGCTCAGTTCTGAATAAGTCCAGCAGCCGATTCCAGCCTCCTGGGGCCAAGTTCTGAACAACTCCAGCAGCCAATTCCAGCCTCTTTCGGCCAAGTTCTGAAGTCCAGCAGCCGATTCCAGCCTCCTCAGGCCAGGTTCTGACATCTAGCAGCCAATTCCAGGCTCCTCGGGCCAAGCTCTGAAGTCCAGCAGCCAATTCCAGCCTGCTCGGGCCATGTTCTGAACAAGTCCAGCAGCCAATTCAAGCCTCCTTGGGCCAAGCTCTGAAGTCCAGCAGCTGATTCCAGCCTCCTCAGGCCAGGTCATACCTGACCTGGAAGCCCACAGCCTTAGTGGCAGGGCCGTACCTGACCTGGAAGCCCACAGGCCAGCCTTAGTGGCAGGGCCGTACCCCACCTGGAAGCCCAATGCCACATTTTAGGTATGTAATTAGTTCTTTTTGGAGGCTTGTGTTCAATGCCTCCTTGTGGCCAATCCTAACTTGATGCCAAATGCCCTGGTGCCACAATTTCTCCCCTACCTGCTTTTCCAACAAACCTGCAAACCCTCTGTTGCTCATCCATGTGGCAGATTTTTGCCACTACACCACCAATATAAAAAGGAAGCCTCCCTCCCTCAATGTCTCTCCCCACACTATGCCCAAAATAATCATAACGGTACCTGAGATACCTGAATCTCACATCTTGAGAAATCTTGCCTGCCAGCCAGAAACCATCAGCCACTCAAACACCCCCAAGACCTCATCTTGGCCAAGATGCCAAATGCCCCTGCTCTGATGCTGCTTGGGAAGACCCCTGCTGAGATACCAAACACCTCTGATGTTGCTGGAGACAAACTACACTACCTCAATGCCAAATGCCTGTGACTCTGCTTGAGAAGAACTCTGCCAAGATGCCAAACGCCTGTGTTGCTGCTGGAGACAAACTCTACCTCAATGTCAAATGCCTCTGATGCTGCTGGAGAAGACCCCTGTCAAGATGTCAAACACCTGTGATCCTGCTTGACAAGACCCCAAGAATATTTAAACAAGAATATTTGTAAATTCATATTCATTGATTCCATTACCTTGACAAATTACGAATCGCAACGAATTGCCATTTTTTTTAATTTGTCCCCATCTCTAGTCCAGAGTCATCCACATCAGACAAAACAATTTTTTTCAACTGTTTTCTTTGCAGTCACTTTCCATGTATCTATCTAAGATAATTTTATTCACAGAAATGACTCCTCATTTGGTAGAAATGGGTGATGGAATAAAGAAGTGCATCAAAGGTGACTTTAGCTTGGAAGAAAGAGTAGATAAAGAGCACAAACTAGATGTGCAGATATTTTAAAACAGTAGCATGGATGAGACACAAAAAAGAAAATTATGGAAGCAAAAAGGGAAGGTCCATATCCAATGCTGAATGTCTATGGAATTAAAAAAAAAAAGGGGGGGGGGAGGGAGAAGTGGCAAAATCACTGTGTGAGGATTAGTAATGGGCAACTCTGTTTCACCTTTTCCTATATTAAGATTTTGCAAATTGGGATAAATTTTGACCAAAATCACTGGGGGAAATCACTGCACTCAGGACTTTGCTTCCAAAAATATGTTTATAAAGTAGCCTTGGCGAAAATGTCTGGGGAGAGAGAGAAAGGAAGGCCTTCTACTTATCACCAATCCCACCAACATTTGGAAACTACATAGAAGAGTGAGACTTTTTCAGACTCTGTGAAGTCTATAAAAGATAGAGAGGAGCTCTCAGGACTCTCAGGCAGTTCTTTGACTACATTTTTCTGTTTACTACTGAGATGCAGAATTGCTTTCAAGAGGATTGGAATAAGGCTAATGTGCCAGTAATTTATAAAAGCTCACTGAGATGACTTGGGCCACGAAAGATTAGGTGGCTTGACTTTGATCCTGAGTGAAACCATGGACTAGGATAAAATATAAGGTGCAATCACTGAAGAATTAAAGGATAATTAATGCCAAGCATCAATTCTTAATGGAAAACAGATCTTGTCAAACAAACCCAATATCATTTTTTGATGAGAATATGCTGCACTACTTCACCTTTACACTGAGAGATCTACATTCTAGCATTGATTTATTTGACTGGAGAAACTGAGTAGGTGGAATAAATATTGCTCAAAGTGCTAAAGATGATCTGAACTGAAAAAATATATCTCACTATATTTTTAGAGGCAAAATCTTGAATAATACAATTCTGTTTACACATTTCGGTTTAAACTGAAGCACCAACAACAATGACAACAAAATGTTGTTCTATAACCAAAAAAAAAGTAATAAAGAAAGCCACTGTCTTGAGCAGGGCTGTTGAAGACAGGATATTTTGAATATTGTTCATTCATAGGGTCACCATAAGTCAGAGGAAACTTAATAGCACATAACAACAACAACACAACAGTTATAACTATTAGGCTTCTGCAGTATTTGACACTGAAAGGAAACAAATTTGTTAATATAAGAATTTACTATAAAAGACAAGCCTCAGTTTACAAAACTTAAATGGAATATCTTGGATCTTGTGATAAAAGAGAAAATATTATTTAATAGGTGAGAGACAAGTGGAAAATATCTTATATATTTATGTAGTCCACATTCTTGGAACTGTTTGAAAGAACTTATATATATATAAGTTTTTGTTACCCACATAGGGTTACTGTTTGGGGTAACAGTATTTCCATTTTTGTAACTGGACTTTGTATTTCTGTGAGGGGGTGCAGTTGCATACTGCTAGCAATCCATCTGACCCCATCACACGAATATTCAGGCAACCGGAAGGAGGTTGAGTTGTTTCCAGATAAGGCTGGCTTGAGGGAGTCTCTCCAGCTGCAATAGAGACAGTGTCCTTATGAGAGATAGCTGGAGAAGGCAGGGCCAAGGGGAATAAAAGAACAGAATTGGGAAGGCAAGGGGTGGCAACCTATCTTGGAAGAAGAAGACTTGTGGGAGGATGCAAAGCTATCTGTCCTTGCCAGGTTTATAGACCTGCAGCAAGAGCCAGGCACTGGAGAATCAAGCCATGCACTTGGACAAGCCTACATTAGCCTGGACGCTGCTGCAGCTCTAGAGAGCTAAGCAAGGGAAGGGACCGAGAGAGAGAGAGAAGCTGCAGAGACTGAGCTCCTGTGCTCATTTGTACAAGCATTCTCTCAAAGCGGTGTGTTCTGGACCTAAGCTCTCTCCTCCTTTCTGTTGTCCAGAACCTGGACTTCGGGGAATTCCAGTGAAACTAACTGGGCCCCCAAGCCGATGAGTTATTTAGAGACTATAATTTTACTCTATGGGACAGTAGGGGGGAAGGCAGAGGGAACTGATAATGAGTCAAGTAGTTAAGGTGGAGCTCATGGAGGTATTAACAGGGAACCTCAGCTTCGCCAGCAAGGGGGCTGGCAGGGCACACAATTTCCTTTAAACTTTTTAAAATTTCCTTTAAATTGTGGTGAAATACAATGGTACTAGCATTATGATCTGAATTTACATTGGTGTTGAGGCAAGTTTTCAAAAAGTGGACACTGTTTCTCTATTCCTGAAAATATTGTTGGTAGTGCTGTTTTCCAGGGATTTTGATATATACAGGTTCCTTGGTGGTAAATTGAACGTTGAGCTGCTGTCTACACATTCTTCTTGTATTGATGACTTCAAGTTCCCTTTAGGAACTAACGATGTGAGATAATTTAGTTCAGGTCAGCCCCCCTGTTCACTGTCCTTCCGCAAGCAGGTAAATACCTTTATCTTCAGTCAGGCTTTTTCTGAGTAACTGCTGTCTAAGAGGGCCTTGTTAAAAATGTGGCTTCCATGGGGTTTTTTTTTTTAAATGCATTTTAGAACAGATTTCAACTATTTTATTTATTAGTTCTTACTCTGACATCCCTTTAATTCTTTTAAATATTGTAATAATTTGTTGTTGTTAAGCTTTAAAATATTGCTTGTTTTAACACTGTAACCTGCCTTGGGTCCTTTTTTCTTTTTTTTTTTAATTTTAAATTTTATTAACATCCATAGTATGACAATGCAAGTTAGAATTGTAGTACAATACTATCACATTACTTACATATTCTTTCAGTAGATTGTCTTTCTTTATACATCCACTAGTTCATATTTTAACATAATTAATTAATTCTTTTTAAAATATTACATGCCAGCAATCCAAATTACTTCCCATATCACATTCTTTTCTTGAGCTAATTCCATATGTTAATAATGGTTGCCAGGTTTTCATAAATTTATCCTGTTTTATTTCCCCTCTATATATTTTAATTTGATTGGTCAGTTTTTCCATCAGGACCATTTGCCAGATTCTGTTCTCAAGTTTTTTTACTGAAAGATCTTGAGCATTTCTCCAGTTTTGTGCAATTTCAACTCTTGCTGCACCAATAAGATGTGCAATTAGGTCTTTATTGAATAATTTTTCATTTCTGTCCTTAAATATTGAAAATAATAATAAAGCTTCATTTTTAATTATTTTTTGATTCAACAATGTTTCTATCCATTTAATTATTTCCCGCCAATATGCTTCCACTTTGGGGCAAGAGATCCACATGTGTTCTAGTGTGCCTTTACTTCCACAGTTTCTCCAGCACCTATCTGAGATTTCTCCATTAATTTTGTGTAATTTTGTGGGGTACCAATACCATCTGTGGACTACCTTCAAAACCATTTATTTCGCTTTGACTGATATTGATTTATATGGATATGTAGTCCATATTTCCGTCCATTCTTTCTCTGATATACTGATATTCAAATTAGTTTCCCATGTTATTTTAGATCCCATACCCCGGAAAATGCTTTCTCAACCAAATGTTTATATATTACTGAAGTTATTCCCTTCCTTTTATTTCGATCTTTTTTCTATACTATATTGTTCTAGTTCCGTGAGCGTTGTCATAGATCCATAACTTTGGTATAAATGAGTTGCCAAATTTCTTACCTGTATTAATCGTAGCCAATTAGTTTTTATTTCGTTTGTTTTGTCCTCTAACTGTCTAATTGTTATTGGTTTCCCTGCGTCAAATAGGTCTCTTATTCTATGAATTCCAATTATTTTCCAATTTTGGAATTGTACATATTTCTCTCTTGATTAAAATTTTGGATAATCCAGCATAGGGCATAGAGGGGATATAGGCGGAGCAAATAATCTCATGTATTTATGCCATATTTTCAATGTCTCACAAGTATAAGGATTTTGTACTTGCTCCTTCTTTCTAATTGGTTCCATTGTATAGATATAAGTGTTAACTACACCAATATCCTCATCTCTTTCCATTTCAACCCAATCTGGGATTTCTTCTGTCCGTATAAACTTTATTACTTGAATAATTTGAAAGGCTTCATAATACTTTATAAATTGTGGTATCCCAAGCCCTCCCTTTATGCTTTGACCATATTTAACACTGTTTATGAATCTTAATTTTTTCCCTTTTCCACCAATAAACCTTTCTAGGTTTTTTTTGCCATAATTGGGTCCTCTTGAGAAGAAAAATGGAGTATAAATATGTAAGTACAGTAGGACCCCAGTATCTGTGAGGGACCAGTTCCAATAATAGCAATAGCAAATGCTATACCTCTGGCTCCCTCTCATGGCCAATTCTGCTAGCTTCATTGTTAAATATATATATATATATTGGGGATTTTTCTTTTAATATTTTTAATATTTCCAGAGCATGGATAAGTGAATCAGTGGATACTGATCCCACAGATAAGGGGGTCCTACTGCACATTTAATTTTTCCCATTTCAGTTCACATAACATATTTATCCATATGCTGAGTGGAAAGAACTTGAAAGTTAAAAAAAAGAAAAAAGAAGGAAATGGTTGTAGGTTTTGTCGGGCTGTTTGGCCGTGTTCTGAAGGTTTTTCTTCCTAAAGTTTCACCAGTCTCTGTGGCTGGCATCTTCAAAGGACAGGAGTTAGAACTCTGTGTTCTGGTGTAGGATAGTTGAGTATTTGTAGCTGTGGGATCAGCTTTCTGTCCTTTTCAGGAGATTGGGTGATTATGGTGATCACGGTGTTTTTTGTTATGGGTGTATTGTTGTGATAAGGGGGGAGATGGTCTGTCACTGTGATTTATGGGTGTCGTTAGCTAGTCATTCCTTAACATTTCTACTATGCTGCAGAGACACAAAAACCATATCATACAAAAAGGACCTTTGTTTCCCCACAGGCTAGCCACATATATGACCGCCTGGAACATGCCCCCCTACGGGAAAGAATCCACACAACCCGCAAAAAAAATGGACTCCACAGACAAAGAACTACTATTCCTACACATCAATATCATCAAAAAAATGAGGAGTCATGATTGGGACAAGATCGATACCCTCTCCTACAGAAAGATGGAAAAAGAAATGGTGGACTACACAGCCAGACAAAAACAAAAATTCAACAAATGCCAAACAAGTCAACCGAAACCAACACTAGACACCTCGTATAATCACCCAATCTCCTGAAAAGGACAGAAAGCTGATCCCACAGCTACAAATACTCAACTATCCTACACCAGAACACAGACAGAGTTCTTACTCCTGTCCTCTGAAGATGCCAGCCACAGAGACTGGCAAAACTTTAGGAAGAAAAATCTTCGGAACACGGCCAAACAGCCAGAAAAACCTACAACAACCATCGGATCCTGGCCATGACAAAAAGAAGGAAAATTTAGGAGAAACTGAAACTGATAGATTGATCCTTCTAGTCTCAGGACTTTGAGTAATTAACTGTTCAGAACCGAAGTCTGAATCCTGTATATTCAACCACAATGGCAGTGATTTAGTTCTACCTTTCCTTTTATCCTTGAGAAGTGCTGCATCTCAGATGCAGCTAGGTATAACATGGCACCCTCCATGCTGGGAACTATCCTTTAAATTTGGCCAGTGTAATTGGATGAAAATTTCATATCAGTTGTTTTTTAATGATTTAACAAAATTCACAAATCACACATTCAAGACAGAAAGCAGTTGAAATTACAAGGGAAAAAAAGCAAAATTGATAGATTTTCCCCTTCCTATAGGAAGTTTTTTATGGACATGAAAGTACTGGATGGCACTTCTTTCCCCCTTGCCTGTAGATGCCCCCACAATTTGTCTCTATTTTCACACCTTATTTCCACAGGTGCTTTAGCCATCTGGGTTCAAGGTGCTTCCTTCCAGTGTGAAAACCTATTCAGCTATTCTGAATGTTTGGAATGTGAACAAAGGAAACCCACGACAATGATAGCCATTTCTGTTTCTCTCTTAATGTGAATACTGACTGTCTGAAAATGGGAACCTGATTTATTTTTGGAAACTCTCCATGTGATCCAGATGCTGATTGGGTGTGGAAGTAGATATATACAGTTCATTCACCTACCAGTCAGGGACCCAGCACCAGCAGAGAATCTTCTCTTGCCATATCATACTGAAGTGATTGTACGAACAGGAGCCCTTTGATTTCTCAGCAAGAGGAATACAGTGTTTTTGCTCTACAGGGAAGTTTGTCAGGACAACATTTTGAGAAGCCAATTTAGATAGAAAAGCAGCTTTTTGAGAGCACAAAAAAATTCTCCTTTCTTCTTTAGCTCTGAACATTAAAATATCAACAGCCAAACAGGTCTCAACCATTTTGACAATGATTATGCCACCCATCTATGTATCAGTATATGAACAAACCCATGTATCTCACATTTCTTAGACATATTCATTACTGAAAAGAAAACATATAACATTATCATACTGTGATAATTAGGAAGAAACTTGTGCATTGCTTCATTGGCCTGACTTGTCCCTGGATTATTCAGATGCAGACATTCTGTCAGAGACAATCCCTCAGCATGAGTGTTCATGTTTGCCCCCAGCTACGGTATGAAGGAATTAAGCTAGACTGGAAACATAGTGGTACAGTGAAATCCTGCTCCTTCTTTCTTATTTTGATACATGCTGAAGGACTTGTAGAAAAAATCGAAGGAAATATAAAACCATCTTCCTTCTCAAAGCCAAGTAGATTATTGTCTACACTCTACATGAAGCTTGCAAGTTGGCCAGTCACTGATTTTAAGTGTTGTCATCCGTCCTTTCATAGTCATTGATCATACGAGTTGAATCTGATAAGAGAAAAGTAGGAGACCAATCAAATTTGGCTGAAAAAATCATTATGAATGAATCGAACCTGGCTGTTCCAGGTCTATGCTGACACATTAAAAAATAACCCAGGACAAGAGTAGTTGTGCAAAAAGCACAGAAGGCAACATGTGGCATCTTAAATGTCAAATACTATGCATATTTACTTGGGACTAATCTTCATTGAATTCAGTGGCTGTCACCTCCAAGAAAAAAGGCAGACTAGAAGAAAATGTCCTCTATTGAGTCTGTCTCAAGGTCACACCTCCAAGAGCATACCTGGCCCAACTGATTGGCTCATGAGGCTGAAATTTAAAGTAAGCCAGACAGTGACTGCAGCAAATTCACCATTGAAGGACCATAGCTTTTCTTTCTTTCAGCCTCCCCCATGCTCATATACCAGTCACAGTTGCTGCTGCTGCTGCTGCTGCTGCTGCTATTATTATTATTATTATTATTATTATTATTATTATTATTATTATTATTATTATTATTATTATTATTATTATTATTATTATTATTATTATTATTATTATTATTATTATTTACACACATTTGTATACTGCCCGATTTAGTGCAAAGCACTACTCCAGGTGTTTTAACAGGCATAAATATATATAAACAATATATCAACCCGTAATTCCCAACAGTACAATAAAGACAAACACAATCTCACTAGAATTAAATGATAAAATCTAGACATAACAATTAAAAAAAAAAAAAACCAACAACCAACGATGGCAGTAGGGCACAGTAAAACCAAATCCCTCTGTCACCTCAGGGAAGCATGTCACTAAATGCTTCCTTGAAGAACTCAGTATTCAGCAACCTTTTGAAAGTAGTCAAGGATGCTCTGGTTAAGTGGCAGCCATTACTTTAGCCTCAGCAACTATGTCTAGCAGCAGCAAAGTACATGCTGGGGACAGATTATATGGGTGCCCTCATATTTCCTGGATAAATGTTTCTGTTCATGTTCAGAAGAGTAGACATGGCCTTTGTGTTATTGTGATTTATGAGGAAGTAGATACCTATGTTATTATATGACATCAAGCTACCTTTCATTTACAGCAACCCTATGAATGAGCAATCTCCATGTCCTGTCCTCAACAGCCCTGCTCAGCACCTGAAAATTCAAGGCTATGACGTTTTTTATGGAGTCAATCCATCTTATATTTGGTCTTCCTCTTTCCTGCTGCCTTCAACATTTCCCAGCATTATTGTCTTTTACAGTAGATCTCACCTTCTCATGATGTGTCAAAAGTAGGATAGCCTCAGTTTCAACATTTCTGCTTCCAGAGGTAGTTCAGGCTTGATTTATTCTAGGACCCCACTTGCTCATCTTTCTGGCAGTCGAGGGCATTTGGGAAGCTCTCCTCCAGCACCATATTTCAAATAAACTTATTTTTTTCCTGTTGGTTTTCTCCACTGTCCAGCTTTCACACTTGTACATAGTAATCAGTAATACAAGAGTGTGGATGGTCTTGGTCTTGGTCTCCAGTGACACATCCTTACACTTGATGATCTTTTCTAATTCCTTCATTGCTACCCTTCCAGATCTTAGTCTTCTTCTGATTTCTTATAGAAGCTTGCATTTCCTTGGAATTATGTCCCCTAAACATATTTTGTCCGAAGGAGGTCATTAAGGCATTCTCTTGGGTGAGTATACACAGAATGGTGGCCTTCTCTTTAAAGATATTACAGTTTTGAGTAAGAACCTTACATGTGTAACAAGGTAGAAATCAATTTTATTTCTTAAACTGCCTGGAGTTGATTTTTTTCTGGACTATTAATTCCCCCCCCCCCCCCCCCCCCCAGTATTTAGATCACAACTCCTGAAGACTTAGCTATATTTTGACAGGAGCTGACAAAGAGTGCCATGGAATTGTGACTCAATTGTCACCTTCAGCGTGTTCAAGCTGAAAAACTCTGGATGAGTGCTAGGTACTAATTAGAACTGTTATATTAGGAAAGCAAATACAATGGTGTCTAACATTAAACAAAGCACAGTTCTCATCACAAATGGTTTCTTTTGTGTTCAGGTTAGTCTACAAAACCGTTTTGCATGCTAATGAAACACAAACAATTATTGCTAAAGTAACTAGTTTCACGCAATTACAACAATCACATAAAAAGTCCTATTGTTTGTTGTCTTATGATTTTTAATGCTAATTTTGCACTTGATAATTTGAGGATTTCATTTTGCATTGCAGCATGCAATTAGGTTGTTATATCTGTGAAGGTGAAGGCTTTTAATGGAGGTGGGGTAGAGTTATTTGTGTGATGGGTGAAGAATTAATTCCTTGCCATTAAAACTTGTTTAAAACATATAAAATAGTCACTCTTCACATGAAAGGGAGTGTATAGACAGAATAGATGGGGGGGGGGGGGGGGAAGATGTAGCAAATTTGTATATAGGAAAATTGATTATTTCTGGAAGAAAAGGGGAGGATTGCTTGTGGGTAATGAAATAGAAAAACTCACTAATGTGTTACGAATCACCTTGTAACATACTAGTGAGTACTATTAATGTGGTATTATCATTAGTAATCATATGTAGTTCTATGGTTCAAACCTATACAAAATTGCTACATACTTTTGACTTTGCATCCAATGAGGTCTGAACAATGGCCTCTTAGAACATCCTGCAACATCCAGAAAGGGTTATGGGATGCAGCCTTCATTATCCAACAAGTCCATGAAGTGATGAACATTGCAGATAGGCAAGTACTAAGAAGACAGTATACTCTTAGCTCAGTGGTTTAGATATCTGGCTTTGGAGCCAGAGGTTGGGAGTTCAGTTCCTCACTGCCTCCTTGACAGGGGATGATCTTGATGATCCATAGGGTCCCCTTGCAGCTTTGCAATTCTAAAATGATTATAATCCAGATGGGGAGGGGGTGCTTTAAACTATGGAGCCAAACACTGGCATATTTGAGGTGGTAAAGACTGTAGAACCATACATACTGCACATCTGAAACAACTCCAGGATAAGAAAGTTAGACTGAGGATGCACAGCTCCTCAACAGGCTTCGGTTTCAGGATCGGTCTTTTGACAAATGTACTACTGAGTCCTGTTCAGCTTTACTGTGGATTAAAATGCTCAACATTTAGGCAGACCTTTGTTTCTTTTTCCAAACCATTGACTCTTCTACTGCAAATACTGAAATGAGTAGTGATAAAATCAGAATATGCTGATGTTTGTATGTTTGAGAGCTCCATGCAAGCTCACTAATCATGCCTAACTTTCTCACTCTCCCTCATATTTTATACCTTTTCTAATTCAGTCCTCAGCTTTCGCCATGCACTCCCCATGATATTGTGCTATTATGATTGTTCCATGTTATTCCACTCCATCCTTCTTAGCTCACTGTTTAAAAAAGAAAAAGAAAACTTTGAAATCCTCCACACAACATTTCATATGTTTGCCTGGCCATTGTAAATAGGGTTTTAAAAAAACCAAAATACATAAAAATTTCTGATTGATATGTGAATGACTGATTCACAGCTGTCACAGCACGGAAGTGACATTGTACCTGTTTATGTTTATTCTTCTTCCCCTCCCCTCCTGTAGTCTGCTTACCCCTTTCCTTCTTTTCATAGTCTTTGTTCACAAAGAGTGGTGTGGATTTGGATAGCATTAGTTTCCACTTGTTCAGGACCCAAGAGCCAAAGAGAGATGAGAAAGGGAAAGAAATCACTGTATAGGAAGTTTATCCCATGGGTCCAGTTGCTTAATATAGTATATAAATATTGCAATAATTTAGAATGATACAATCAAAATGTTGTTAACCAGATTGATGGGCTCTCTACCTATACAGCTGTTGAAGTCTCAATTGTCAATTAAACGTAAAACCAGCTTAAGGAAAAGAAGAAAAACTCACTGCCGTAAATTGTAATCTGATCGGGAAGAAAAGCTGCTTCTGAATCTAATATGGAAAATCATTGAATTTACCATTCAGACACAAAATTTAAAATGTTCCTGGTAACCTGTATGAGACATGGGGATGTACTGTTTTAACCAACATGATTTAAAAGCACATATAACCCTGATTTCTCAAGAGATTTAAAATCTGGGCTGCTGCTTTTAAAACTACCATAACAATTTCTTTCTACAACTTCTGAAAGCACATTCTAATAAGCTTCAGTATATGCTTTCAGAGCACAGCAAAGACCATCTGCTAGGAAAAATGAGAACAATATTTTGACAAATTCAACATCAGTTGCTAAATGGGATTTTTATATGCAATCATGATCAATATTTATTAATTCAAAATTCAGTGGGCATTGGCGATAGCTCTCTCAGCCTAACAAGTAAACACTCATAGCTTTTCCAAAAAGGATTGTGGAATATTTTGATGTATATATTTCAATATATGTGAAAATTTCCAAACCTCCTGTAACGTTGGTGGGGAAAGCTAGGGAAATTTTTTTCTGAAGAAACTTAGGGTCTTCCAAAAAGGGGAAGAAGAAAAAAGGACAGAAAAAGGCCTTAACTACTCAGAGTACTTCATTTATTTGGGGAAATCCTACTTGGGTGGCTTTTTCCAGCACTTCCTCTCCACTAGTACACTGATCACCGTAGAGCCAAGATAAGAACTATTTACTGTTTCATTTATAATATTTATAAGCCACAATCTATCCTATAAGGATAATACAATGTTTGTTAGCACTGTGATTTGCAGGGGGTTGGATGATTGTAGCCCCCTATGAATCCTTCAGCTTATAATTAGTCCTGCATTTATGAGAGGAAAAGAGAGAAAGATAAAGCTTCAGCTGTAGTGTAAGGGAATACAGGTAACCCTCCATCAAAAGTGAAAGCAGTGCCTCATGCCTTCCATCTGCTATCTGAATAGTTTGTACTAAGTTTATCAAGAGGGCACAAAGGTAAAATGAATACAAAGTGTCTCATATTAAAACACTGCACATTCTCTCCCAATCATGTGGCCCCAAAGGCCCTCCAAAGCCCCTCTCCTCCCCCTCACAACCCCCCCCCCCCACTGTACCACCAAATTTCATTGGAAAGTGCTCTTCTCAACTAGCCGAGGTGGGAGAGAGGGGAGTTTGAAAGGAGGATTTGCTTTATTTAATGTTATTTGCAGAATACCAAGATTTGGAAGAAGACAGAAAAACCTCTACTGAAACAAGCAACCACTTGCTTAAAATGGTTTTTCAAAGTTGGCCACTGAATGTTGAAAGCAAACCACTGAAATGTTTGCTCAAAGTGCTTTCTCCTGTTGATGTCAAATTTCGGCAGTGCAACAGGAGGGGAGGTAGTACATAGCCTTTGGCAGGCCCTGGGGAACAAAACTGGTCTGTAGACCCAAGGAAGAGGCTCACCACCCAAGGAAGAGGCTCACCACTTCATCCATTCATTCATTCATTCATTCACTCATTCATTCATTCATTCATTCATTCATTCATTCATTTATTGCCTTTCTCCCCATAGGGGACCAAAGGCAACTGATAAACACACCAATCTCCATAACCTCTAAATTCCCATAACCTCTAAATAGCATGCCATTCCTGGTGTTTGTTCATTTACACTAATCCAGTGGAACGTTGATATCTACAGATTTCTATCTGGGTTCATTTTGTAGTCATCCCACACTGCTGTGAAGGCTGATTGTCTTGGCTCCGAAGTTGTAACATAGAAATTAGACATTGATTGCAATCGTTTTTCCATGTTGTCATTTCCTGCCAAGCTTCCTTCCATTTTTTTTCCAGGCATCTTTCTGTTTGTTCCACTCTTCCCCGCCCCCCACTTTCTTTTGGGCAAACTGGCTGATGTGTCATATCAGCTAGGTGCTGTTCTGCAATTGACATAGAATACATTGGCCAGAAGATGCTATAAAAATTGCTCATGTCTCCTTTCTCCTCCCCCACCTTTCTGCAGTGATTGAACATATCACTTTGTTCCATGTCCAAGCTTCACCAGTCGAGGAGCCTAGGATCATAATTCTAAGTCTTTCACTGGCCTTCCAGCCGGCTTCTCTGAACATCGTATGTCTAGGATGACTCGCTCTACTGTTTTATTTATGATGCAATCAGATGCTGTGAGAATGTGAGCCGTAACTTTTCCATTGCATAAAAATACCTTTTTTTTAGACTTAAGTTCTAAACATTTGATCTCTTGTGTATGCTTTCTCTCTCTTCTTCACACCCCACAAAGCTCTTAATATAAAATAAAACTGTTTTGTCTGTTAAATATCTCTTAAATGATGCAAAAAAGCATACTTAAATACCATTGACATACACAGAAGAAAAATGCTTAATTTTGACAGAATCATGTCTCTGATATCATTTTTCTTTTCCTCTTCTTCTATTAGGACGTTGTCCAATACGTTGTTCCTACTTTGGCAAAAAGCCTTCCCCCACCCCCCCATGCATTGTAGTGCAATTATGCAAGTCACAAAGGCTAACCAAGGCTAGCTAAGGATGAGTCAGTTGTTTTTCTGGTTGAACACCTGGCCGTGTGGCTTGTTGTATGCCTGATTGCCCCTTATTAATTAGCCTCAGTTAACTCTAACTTCTGTGGCTATGCTACTCTTCATAAAAATAGAATAGAGGCTTTTGGCCACTAAGTGCTAGATTCTCAGGGAGCCTGTGTGTGGAGCTATCGGAAGGGAGATATTTGATTGATATTTAATCATACATAAGTTTTTTAAAAAAAACATTAGTGAGAATGTAGCTAATAGTGATCACTGGATCCTGTTTTTCCCTGGTGTTGATAGGGCCAAATGATATATCTTAGATCTCTCCAGTCACTTTTATGTCCATTTCAGCTGCAGATCATCACTGAGACTTTTTGCACACAATAGATGGGCAGAAACATTCATTTCCAACACTTTGTACCAGAAAAAGAAGTTACACTAGATCTATCAAAGCTGTGATAAATGAAGCTGATTGATTCTGGGCTGAACTGGAATAGGTGGTCCTTATTCTTAAACCAGGGGAAGGACAAGAACTTTTCATTTACTCTTCCCTATTGGGCAATAAAGGGTAACTAACTGGCAGAGACATGTGCTGGCCATGCTGCCCATAGACCAAAAACACAAATACACACACTTCTAAATTTGGTTGTATTAATATATGTATATTAAAATAAAAGTGTGGGACAGAACAGAAAAGAAAGAAATAGAGCAAGAGTGAGGGATGCTAGGCTCATCCTCCTGGAGTCCCAGTCCAGCCCTTGTGCAAAAGGTCATACCTCTTTCTTATGACACTACACTGTAGTGATTTCTCAACTTCTGCACACTGCTGCCCCATCTAAAAGACTGAAATGCCCTCCTATGGATTAAATATTGGATATTTAGACTAACATATGGAGGACGTTTTTGTCCCACCTTTTGTCTTTGGCTCCACCCACCAATGAAATGTATTTCTGAAACTGAATTAAGTCCTAAAGGGAGACTGTAATGGGCTTCCCTCCATTGGCATAGAGGAACAAGGATGGACACTTCCAAGGTATAAGGAAAAATGCTTGCCTGAACCCAGTTCCCAGCACTTTTCTTTTTCAGAAGGGTACCTAATGGTCTCATTGACCTCAACAGTTTCAAGCAAGGGACCCTTTTGCTGACACTTCAGGCGTATGGGCAGGAATCAGTGCAAACCAGTTTGAATATTCATTTGAGGTTTGGAGTGAGAATATCATTACCTCTGCAGTTGACAGTAATGGCTCTTTCTAGCCCTTGTCATGGTTGTTCGTTCATGTGGATGAAATAGTGAACCTATATTAACCAATAAAGTTGTGGCCAATGTGTAAACAAAACTCTACGGCATTGCCTTTGTTTCAGACCAACCGCCTGCTCATAAACAAATGGACTTAATTTCCCTTAAAATAATACAACAAAACTGTTTTAATTTAAATAAAAAAGAGAGTTTTGATGGAATTCTGCCTATGTTAGAATCTTGGATAAGTTGGATAACTGCCATTTTATGGTAGAAGAAATAATACAATGAATGCAAATTCAGTCCAAGATTTACATATCTGGAGTTGCCTGCCTGCCTGCCTGCCTTCCTTCCTTCCTCCCATTTACTGTGTACCAGTCGACTTCCTTTTGGTATTACAAATGAATCTCTTCTTGGACCCTTTCTTCCCTGGACAATGGCATCTTGTGTGAACTAAATACATCATCAGTGAGGCTCATTCTCCTGTATTACTCTAATATATCACTGGAATGACATCTGCTTCTGATGATGTATTACATTAATACATCATCAGAATGTGGGGCTCCTGTGGGGTATTATAAGTGTGTGCTAACAAAGGAATATGAGTCCTGAAGTCCATTCCAGTTTAATTATCAAACCAGAGCCACTCCGCAGCAAGGTAATACGTAATGTGGGAGCTCTTACCTCATCCCGAACAGAGGAGAGCAATCTGCATCCTCATTGCTTTACGCAACTTTGCACAGCATTTCCACAGGCTGCAACTGCCTGCTCCTTTCAATGTTTCACAAACCATAACCACCCCAATATTTTACACTGCCCTATGAATAATTCAAGTACCTTCTATTTATTCTGTCCACCACCACCTTCCCCATGATAGCTAAACAGCACATCAAATATGTAGCTATAAACGAGGAGCTGGTTTTATATGCTTCTCATAGAGATGGGGAGGCTGCAAACATCTGCATTTATTTGGAGAATATATATTTTTAAAAAAGCAAAAAGATCACAGGTTTCTCCTTTACAATCAATGTTGCAAACATCTACATATGTACTATCTTTTGCAAGCATGCAAACGGCAGGAAGAAAATGCATGAGTTTCTAGCATGGAAAAATTAAACAGACATTGTTTGTTGTATGAAATGACTCATTCCTTAGTATTTTGATTTAATGTATGAACTACACTTCAAAATACATATGATTAAAGGTTTTTTATGTTAGACTGCAATGGCCGTTGTCATAAAATATACCCCTGTCTATAAAATCCTTTCTCTTCCCATCTCTTTCTGTATTTTAATACCCCTGTGGCATTAGCTGCATTCTGTTATAGACTTTGAATCAAATTGTCAAAAGGTCAAACAGTATTCAAAGTTAGCTGTTTTCAGCTGTGTTTCATTTCATATTTATTTAATTATAAAATGCAGATAATGTAGCATATTCGAAAAACAGCAGAGGAAGTCTATCCAAAAAAGTCACCATTTGCATTCAGCCCATGGATGTCTTACTGCTTTTAATACCAGTAGTACCGTTATTCTGGGAGAGACTGTTTTGTTTAATAAGCATTTATCTATTGTTAATGTCTTTGGAGAATTCATCTTGGGGTTTATACTGAAGATAAATGCAGGCGTGCGAGGGTTTATGAAAAATGTCTCAGCAAGTGACAGGAAGCCTGATATGAGTTACCACAGTCCGCTTCACATGTGGGGCAATCCACTACTTGTCTTGCATTTATTATATTTTTGTGCTATGTATTTCTCTCCCCCCCCCCCGATTTTTTTCCTTCTGAGTCTCTTTGATATTAAATACTTTTAATACCAAACATTGACAGCAAATTTGAAAAGAATGTGTGATGTGGAGAAAGAGACAAAAGTCTTGATGTAAAAAAATGGATCTATAATACAGAAGACACAGGAAAGGTATTTTGAAATGGTGTGTTCATGAGGGGAAATATAAAAGGAATTAACTGAAGATCTGCCTCTCAAGACCAATGAATTGTCCTGTTCTTGCTCAGTGGTGTGGTGCTCGTAATATTTGGTAAAACATCCAAGGCTATTTTTAAAATCACAGTTTATAGTATTGAATACCCTTTGTTGTTGTTATTGGGGTTTCTTACCCCCTTTAAAAAAGAAAGAAAGAAAGAAAATTGTACATTGTTCCTGCTTCATCTAATCTTCTGTATATATTTCTAGCATCTATGGAGACAATAAATAATACAAATGTTGGGGAACATGTGGGGAATGCTTGTAAAAGAATTTTAAATTAGCAATAAATGTCTGAATAAACAATCAGCTGTGGCCCAAATAAATTTCTTTTCTAATTAATAATAACTTTCTCCTCCTCCTCCTCCTCTCTTTCTCTCTTTCTCATTCTCCTGCTCTTCACCTTTCAAATCTTTAATTTTTTTTCCTGACAGTATGCATTCAAGAGATATCTAACACAGATTACACTGCTGGATATGTTGAATAACAGTAGTAACCAAAACTAAATTAGATTCCATTTCTTGCAAATTAATCAGTAACCTTGTGAGGTTTGTGAACATTCTGTATTTCAGTAACACAGACGGCACTATTGTACATGTTGGATTCTGCCCAACAAAAAACCAGACATATTTGAACTATCAATTTTCTTTCTTTCTTTTTCTTTCTTTCTTTCTTTCTTTCTTTCTTTCTTTCTTTCTTTCTTTCTTTCTTTCTTTCTTTCTTTCTTCAAACATTCATATACAAGATGTGCCATCCTGAACTTTACTTATTTAACTAATGTCCTTAAAGAATGATACCTCAAATAGTTTCTTTTTTCATGTTCTTTTGACCAGAGGTTTTGTGCCGTGTTATTCTAGACATATTCCTCCAGAAATCAATCACTCAGGCACATTTGGTAAGGATTCCAGCCTATGGAATGCCCTGCCTCATGAGGATGAATTAGTCCTTTCCTTGCAGTCCTTCCACCAGCATGTGAGAACCTTCCTTTGACCCCTGTATGCCCTTGCAAGATTTTAATTTTAGTAGAAGACACAGCATATTTATATCAAGTATTTTACATTTCTTTTTGCTTGTTTTAAATAACGATGTTTTTAACACTCTTTTCATCTACTCATATTTTAATGTTAATGTTTTAATTTATTGTGGATACATTATTTTCTTGTTATATGCTGCCTTGTGTCTCTTTGTTAGGAGAAAAGTGGGATACTAAATAAATAAATAAATAAATAAGCAAGCAAGCCTGGAGGTAGAACCTTGCTAAAATGTCCTGTTTCTGTTTACTAAAAGGTAAATCTCACAGTTTCCAAACAGGCATAGGCATGCATCCTTAATGCAAAATCAAATTTCTAGATGGTAAGGATCTATGTTTGTAAAATCCAGGCTGCTGTGCAATGAACTATACAGTAAACTCCATGTACTCCAGCTGAGCTTTTGAATTTTTCTAATTTTCCCCCTGCACTTCCTTTGAAAAGCAGACCCACAACAACCCCCTGTGCTGTATAGCAAACAATTTTTTGAAACCCAGGGAGTTTAAAGCAGTTTGTGCTGCAGTGTGGGTAGTGGCTGTTATTCAAAGGAAAAAAAAGTCAACTATCATGCTGTGTGCACACATAAATCCTTGGGAGAACCCGGAGGAGGTAGGTGTATTGTGCCTGCCATCTTCCAGGACTGAATAGATGTGTGCTGACAAACTATATACAATGTGAACTCTATAACCCATTGACCAAATATCGGGATTAGAGTGGCCACATGAAAAAGGGAAAAGGGCTCCTGCATTTTTAACAGTTAAGTAGAAGAAGGAATTTCAGCAAGTATGCCTTGCATGACAAGCTTCAACTGCTGAAGTTCCCTTTTCTACACAATTATTAATGGTGCAGAAGCCCTGCTGTCCTTTTTTCCCCCCCAGTGTGCCCCCCCCCCAGGGTAGGGTAAGAAGTCTCTGTTCATTTCAAGTTAGGGTTGCCAGGTCTCAGTGCACTGGCTAGTCCCAGAGATTTGCTTTGCCTCCTCCAGTCTCCAGATGGTGAAACAAAACTAAGAGCAATTGGGGTGGAGGAGGAGATATGAGGACCTGTGCCCTGGTCTTAGCTTTTCACCCTGAAATCTCAAGGAATTAGCAGCACTCTGACTGGTATTCTGTCTAATCTATTCTTGACCAAAACATATTAGCACTGCTCTAGGAAACTGGTGCTCAACAGTACAGTAGTGCTGTGACAAATTTTGAAGCACTGGTGCTTATCCTTACAGTCCTCGTAACCATGCCCCTGCATACAGATTCCAAAAGTTCAAGGTGCTGTGAGGATTCATATGAAGAAACCAGATCTATCAGTTTTCCTGTCCACCAGGAGCAGGTCTTTTCTAGAGCAAATGCATCTTAATTGCTCATTTAACACCAAGCCATTCCACAATTGTTGTTGTTGTTTAGTCGTTAAGTCATGTCCGACTCTTCGTGACCGCATGGACCAGAGCACGCCAGGCCCTCCTGTCTTCCACTGCCTCCTGGAGTCACAATGCTTTGCATTAAACACAATGCAGTGCATTAAAACAGAGACAGGTTACACCAATATGCTTTAGCTGGAAACATTTGTCCCTCTACCACATGCGTAGCTACTGTGAGATTGTAGCTAACCTGAGAGGGAACTGGGAAATGAGAGTGCAAAAGAAATAATGTACTTTTATGAGATAGGCTGCCAAAGCAGTATTGTTTGTTGTTTGTTGCAGTTGTTCTAGGATTGGATCAAGATCTTGGCACAGGAAATGGGACAGGTAAAGGCACACTTCCTCTCCCCACAGGAGCCTCTCAAGCCAATTTAAATAATATACAGAAGAGCAATGAACTCTGCTGACTGGGATGATTTGTGGTTAAGGTAGATCCCCCTTCCTGCAAATTAGAAGCCGTCTTCTATAAGCAGAATCATACAGTCTGCAGGAGGTGATTCTGTATCTCCAGCCACTCTGGTTTCAATCTTGAAATATTGCTTTGGTAGGGAACATTTTGTCTTAACGAGACTTCTGTTCTACCATAATAGTCAGACAGCTGTTACCACGGTTTCTTGGCATTTGCCAGTGTACCCCACACTAGTGTCCTTCAGATGTGGGGCTTCCACACCCATTACCGTATTTTTCTGTTTATAAGACGACCCAATGTATAAGACGACCTTTTCTAACCCCCAAATTAGAAAATTTGATCCCCGCAGGGCTTAGGAAGTGGATAAAGCAGCTGTGAAAGGGCTGCATGATCACAGCTGTTTCACGGCTGCTTCAGGATCAAAGGGCTGCGATTGTGCAGCCCTTTCATGGCTGCATTCTTAGGAAGTGGGTAATGCAGCCCTTTCACGGCTGCTTTACCCAAAGGGAGCCTTCCCTTCCTTTTTGCTAAGCCCCGTGGCTTCACAAAATGCAGGGAAAGCGGCTGCCTTTCATGTATAAAACGACCCTCAATTTTTTGTCTAATTATTTAAGGAAAAAGTGTCATTTTATACACGGAAAAATACGGTACATCCAATTGGATGGTACCTAATTGAGGAAGACTGCCACTGGCTGTTAAGAAGAGAGAGGGATCCTCACTTGGTACACTACAACTGCAACCCATCTTGTCTACAATGGTGTGAATGACTTTCCTCTTCTCCATTTTATTTGCACAACAACTCTGTGAAGTAGATCAGGCTCTGAGTGAGTGGACCAAGGTCACCTAGTACATTTTCATGGTTGAGTGGGGATGAATTCCTGAATTCCTAATGTACTGTTAAAACAGTTATACCACAGTGAGTGATGTCCACTCAAGGAAACATGGGGAGGATGGGAATTCCATAAAGACCTCTTGAACTTCATGCTGATTGCAACTTAGTTATTAATAGCACATTACTGGACATCTGGAACTGGACTTTCTATTAAAAGCTGGTTTAAAGACCTTTTGTCAAGGATAATTTCACACTGAGGCAGAACAAGGCCTATGGTAATCAGCAGCCATACTTGACAGGTGTGCAAAGTGCTGAATCATGCAGTCTGGGATGATGCAATGTCCACACTGATTGGCTGTGCATGTGTATAACTGTGTGGATATGTGGAGAAGATGTACGGACCTCTTCTATGAATGTCATGTTGTCATGCTGCTGGTTTGTACTGCTGAACTTCTGTATATACTGTAAATACACTTGGTGAAGGAAGAAGCTGTCTTTGTCTGCATTATTCAATTGGACTGCCTGGACTGGAACAAAAACTCCGCTAACTTACACCAACACCTTTAGAGGATTGCATTAGCAGAGTGGCTTAGCCATCATGACAGAATACCTTAAGGGCATTGAAACTGAGTCTGATTCAAAGATGTATCATTCCTCCGCTTTCCCCCGTATTTTAATACATGAAACCCAGAAAGAAAGTCATGTGAATAACAAAATAATTCTGATTGGACTTCATTCCATAACTATCCTCTTGTAACAGTATCAGAATATACAGATAATAATATGCAAATACCACCTGCTTTGATTTGGTTCAAATTATATGATTTACAAAATCACAACCAATTCACTCTAAGCTGATTTATAGCCCTTCTGGTTTCACTAGTATCCAAATATTCCGAAGTAATTTGTACATATTTGTACTTGTCTTAATAGTGTAAAACAAACAAAAAAACAGGAAAATGGGAGGAAATGAAGGGCTTTGGCCTAGGATTGAGGGGTGAAATTGAGCATCATCAACTACTGTGTGGAGGCAAAGTTCCCACAAGTTTCCTTCCTTCCCCCAAGAGGAGCCAAGCAATGACCAAGGTTAGCTTCACTGCCTCAGGTGGTAGATTGCACTAAAAATAATAGCCTTTTAAGCGTGAACCAGATTGCTCCAGTTTCCCACATCTGGACAGGCCCATACACACTATCTCACTGAAAAATTAAAAATGTGTTTTCTCACTGGAAATTGGAAATTGTAAAATTCTGCGTATTTCAGAATATAACTTTGCAAAGGAAAACACAGGTCATAACTGTCTCAGGAAAGGAAGGAGGGACAGATTCAGTTTGGGTGAACTTGGACATCAGCACAAATGAACCACATCCACAGTACCCAGAAAACTAATAATAATGCCTCCAGTTTGTGGAACAGATTTCTTTTGCCATGAAGGGTCTGGTATATGCCTTTATTAAACTGTCTTAGCCTGGTGTCTTCAAGGAATAAAGCTTAAAAATCCAAATACTGTTTGAAACAGTTCTTTCTTTCCTGATTAAATCAAGGAATGGACCGTCCTTCACTCCCAAACCTCCAAGGCTTCCCAGAGCTACGCCCTGGGCCAGAAGCATTGGAAGTGCATAGTTCCCAGGGGACTGGAGCATCAACCTTTGTGTTGCTTTTATGTAGCTCTAAATATTATCCAGGTTGTAGGGAAAAAATGCAGAGGAACACTATTTATTTTCCATGAAATCTGGTCCGTTTGAGGAAAACATTTCCCTCATTGAGCATAGAAAATTTGACATGAACATTAAAACTTACAAAACTCACAGCTGTAGGCTCAACTTTGAGATGCAAGCTGCAATGCATTTAAACAGAAAGGTATTCCGGTAACACAGATCTCTGTCCAACATCATCTTTGTTTCTGAAGTCTGATTAGTTAACATATTCTATCACCTTGGGAAGAAAGCTGAGGTAAGCGGCTTAATTTATAGATGGATGAAGCAAACTTATTTAAAAATTCTCACTACATTATCATGAATCATGTAGGCCTATTAAACTAATTGCTAAGTAAATTTAAGCAGTATTACAGTAGAATTCAGAGAATTTATCATCCATCTAAAGAGCTCTTTGGTGGTCTCATGCTGCCCCCCACAGATATGTCTCAGAACATTCATTATGCCATAATTACAAAGTCTCTTTGAAGAGGCTAAAAATCCCAAGACTCTTCTCATCAATTATTTTCACCTGTTAATTCATTTTGTGTGAGGTAATAACCTCCGCATAATAACAAATGTGCAAGTACTCCGATTTTGCAATTAAAAGCAGCAGGGCTCCTATTTTGATCATACAGACTGTGACATCCATCATAGAAAACAATTTGGGCCTAGCAGGATGACAGATGCCACACTGATGGCTCTACTAACTAACTGCCTGTCCTGGTGGAAGGAAAAAAATGGCCCAGCTTCAGCCAGCAGCTGCAAGCTATCTGATAGCTTCTGACCAGTCAGCAGAGGGGGGAAGGGGAGAGCCTGCAGTGAGTAAATTACTGAAAAGTAATTTTACTTCACAAAATGAGGATTTGGGAGCTATAGATGTATGCATTCCACTGGCTGGTCTCATTTGGAAACAATTCACCTTTTTCATTTGAAAATGACTGGAATCACCACCGTGCACAGGAAAAGCAAAACAAAAATAAAACAAAGAACTAAACAATGACAAACAGCAAAAATTCTGTCCTGTGGCTGTTATTTCTTCCCTTTCACATCTTATTAGCTGCAGAAAACTGGGTGGTTATCTCTGCTTTCTTTGGCTAAATCAGCACAAGTGGGATTTCTCCTAACCTACAGACAGGTGCCTAAATAACAGAAGAGCACTCATTTTAGCCCTTCACTTTGTATCAAGGCTGAATGAGCTCTGTTTTGGGAATGACCCTGCTAAGTCTTAAAGCAATCTCAATGCCACCTTCTTCATCTCCCCAGAATTTGCTGGAGTAAAGAACAACTGCTGGTGACTCATTAGCCTGAAACAGATTTCCCAAGAAAATAATTTGATTTCTGAAATCTGGTGGTAGAAAAGATGCTGTTGCTCTGAGCAGGAAAGTGAAAGCTGAATGAATTCAGACAGAAATGAATGAATATATTTTCAACTGGTAAATTAACCACACAAAAACAATTGATTTCAGCTACGATCCTAAGGCAGACCATAGATGTTAGTTTCAAGGAAAAACTTGCTTCAGTTTCAGATACCATTCCATTTTCCATTAGAGATGGGTAAGAATTTTGCTGGGTGGTGGTGTTAGTGGCTATTATGATTAATTTCTCAGCGTTGCTGGTATATGGGGGTGGACCAGAGGAGCATGCCTAAATATTAGGAGTCAAGTCCTAGAAATTGTGAGTGAAGTGACAAGTTTGCAAAATCAATGATTTTTTTTTTAATTTCAGGAAGAAAATTAGCAGCTATTGGCAACTGTTGTTATTGTTACTATTTTGAAACATTCCAGAATTCACCTCTACCTCCCCCCCCCCCCCCCCATGAATTCAGTACAAAGTCCTTGCAAGAATAATATGAACTGGAAGAAAGTGAAACAATCAGATTTGTTCAACCAAATAAAGGGCTCTTGGATTCATAGCTCTTGGAAAATCTGGCTCTGAATTCCTGTGTATTCATCTATGGTTGTGGTGCCACATTGGTGTTGCAACTCTGGCAGAGTCCTTATGTTTAAAATCTTCATAGCAGACTGGTAGAACATGTCGTTCTTCGTACCGGGAATGAATGGCTGTACCTCTTAGATATGGTCAGTCAGTTGGCTAAGATTTTTTTTTCTGGATCATGTTCCTAGTTCATGTTTCCCTTCACAAATTTCAAATATGGGAGAAAGTGAAATGGACAGAATTGTCCACCTCAATTTTTTTAGTGTTTCTTTTTTTCCTGGTATATCTATGTTTTTAAAAAATGTAAATCAGTAAAGAAAGGCACAGGTCCTTCAGGTGACCTGGATCCAAGCCGTATGGAATGATTCACTACATTGGGTTGTTGGGAAGAGAAGATTGACAGGACCCCTGTGATCAAAATATTAAAGAGATATTGCTCAAGCTTTATCTTGAACCAGAAACAGACATTAGAGATAGTCCTAGTAATTAGAGCTGAAAACATATTAATGTTGATCTTTTAAAAAAAGTGATTGAGGCAGTCTTTTTTTGATTTTATGAAGTCAGACTTATGAAGTCAGAATCCTAATTTCAGTACTCTCAGATGTGATAACAACTCCACACTGACACTCAGGCTGCAATTCTGTTGCACAGTATAAGCAAATTCATAAATTTTGGTCCCTTCCTCACTGATAAATAAAGAGTCCCCACTATGATTCTCAGAAGGGAGCATACATGCTGGTTTAGTGCATGTGCACCCACCCCAAGAATCACAGCAAGGACTTTTTATTTATCAGCAAGGAACAGAGTGAAACTTACAAATTTGCTTATATTATACAACAGGATTTTGGCCTCGGACTCTAGCATTAGTTAAGGATTTTCCTCTTTTGGTAATATGGTTTCTCTAATGTTTGTTTCTGGTCTCAGAGTACAAATCAATACTAAAAGAAACACATACACACACTGCAACAATTGATACATGTGTATCCCACGTGAAATATTTCAATAAAATCTAGCCATTTTAATGTAAATTTAATTCACACTATATAAAATGGCATACCTAAAATTGCAACTCATGAACCATCCATGGAGTCAGTAACTCTATGATTTACACTGCTAAGTAAAGTATAGTATTATGAAAACTATATTATAGTCTAAAGATACAAGTTTTGAAATTCATCACTTTAATATGATGCCAACCAACAAAGAAAGATCAGTGGACAGCAGGTTAGGTACTACAGAGACTTTTTGTTAATTCGTTAAGACTGTAAGATAGGTCAGTTTGTGTAATCTTTGGATAACAATGCTTATCTCTTTATACTTGTCTCCTACAACCTTGACATATAAAGAACTGTGTTCTGTTTCTTGGAAAATAATATATAGAAAACCCTACTTCATGATACTGAAGCCATAAACCTTGTCCATACAACAGTGACTGGGAGGGGTGTGGAGAGGCCACCAGTGCACGTGTGTGTGTTTGATGAAAAAAAGTGGGAGAAACGTGAAGCCTATAAAAAAATGCTTAACTCTTCCATCATTGCAAGATAGCTAGGTTTTCCCTCCCTGCTTTCCTTCTTAATGAACTAAACATATTAAGGAGTTCTCTTAACCTTTTCCAGAGAGAGGGAAGAGCTCTTGAGTTCACAAAGGCCATTAAGAAAAAAACATCTCCCTGCTAGAAATCTGTCAGTATGGGCAGTAGTGGAAGCTGCTGAAGTGAGCTGTTTATAGGGTTAGATGATGATTAAAAACAAGCAAAAGCAGGTGAAAGGAACCAAGTAAATTAAGATCATCCTTTTTAGATCATTTTTAATGCAACATTGATAGTGTTTGCTCTTTATGCTCACGCTCTTACAGTAACTAATGTTCAGTGGCCATCAACAAATTACAATTCATGACACTTTTGCTGCCATGATATTAAGCCCAGAGTCCTACCAGGAAAATATATGCTTTTTTATTACCAAATTGTTCTTGTTTACAATTCTAATATTCTGTTCATTATCTACTTTTCCCAGACATTTTAGGCAGTTCTGAAGACCTGGGGCAGCACTAGTCCTGTCATAAAGAGAAATTAATGTTGTTAAAGATGGCCTAGCTGCCCTCTGGGACAGCTGAAGATGTGAAAAATATAAGGTTCTATTTTAAAGAAGAAAATGATTAAAGGCACAAGCACCTTGCTCTTAGTGCAGCCACTAAAACTTTTAATAAAATACTTCAACACAGGAGGGGGAAAAAAACCTGCTTTACTTGTTCCCACTGTAAGTCTGAAGGGGTAAAAAAGGCAACTTTGTTCTATAAGAAGAGCCTTGCTTTAAGGACTAATAAGCGTAAAAGGACTTCATCATTATAAAGAACCCTATTCGTCTCAGCAACAGCTCAGTTAATAAAGACTGGATGATAGAAAAACCACTGATGTTGTCTCCAAATAGCCAGTAAGCTAATTAGGTACATTGTAACGGGTAGCTTTTACGAAAGAAAGAAAGAAAGAAAGAAAGAAAGAAAGAAAGAAAGAAAGAAAGAAAGAAAGAAAGAAAGAAAGAAAGAAAGAAAAGGAAAGGAAAGGAAAAGGAAGAGGCAAGCTTAAAGCAGCAAATGCTTAATAACATTGCAGCAAATGTACAGTAGTTATTGTATTTTCTTCAAGGCTGTTCCTGCTGCCACAGTTTTACAGGCTTAAGCACCTCAGCCCCTTATAGAATGGAAGAATAAGCTTTCATGGAAGGAAGAAGAACACAAGCCAGCCACAGATCCTGTGAACTTTCAGGGTCCCAGACCAAAGACAGTGTTTGAGGGAAGGGAGATTGTGGTACAGCTATTTGGAGGCAACAAAAAGAGAAAAGCCTAACCTTTCTCCTGACATGGCAATGGAACAATAAGGATCGGCACTTGCCCTTGATAATCTTGCCCACCTCAGTCATTTTTAATGGTTCTGTGGAGGTTAGAGAATCTGCCCTGAAGGCAGAAAGTCTAAACCACACACCCTTTGTCCTTTAATTATGTGCCCTTCATTATATACAGAAGGAGTGTGAGAAGGAAACCATTTGCTAACTATGGAAGAATTTGGAGGGACAGGACAACTGATCGGAAGGTCATGTAGGCCAACAAACCCTTCAGAGCCAAGTGTACAGCAGAAGAGGACTTGGCTGTATGGGACAATGCCAAGGGTTTTTCTTAGTTCATTGAGTTCAAATCTTTATCTAGTAAAAAAAAAAAAAAAAGGCAGGGGAGAGGAATTTCACACCAGAAAAATCCTGAATGTTGTCAGTTGGCTTAACTAACGTCAGTCCCATTTTCTTGTATTGGTACATACAGTATATATATTTTTTTCTGTAGCAGACCCACACCAAACAGTGGTGACATATTTTAGGTTCTACTGGAAATATACAGGTGTGGCTATATTTCTAACATTTTAATATTAGGAAAACATAATCCAAGCCTGTAGGTTTAATTCACAGAAAGTCAAGGGTATTTAAATTCCAGTGAAATCTAAAAATGGATACATTGCCTGCCAAAATCTGAACCTGCTGCTCCTTTCATGATTTGAAACCAACTTCTCCACAAAATAGGATGTCCTTTATTGACAGGAAATCATTTTACATTTTGTGAATTGAGGTGAAGTCATGTGTTATCCATGTTATCACTATTAATTAAGCATTAGGCTTAAAACAGGTTACAGGAAATAAGCAAGCTAAAGATTTATGATATCAGCAATGTGGATGCAAGGTTTAAAGAAAGTGAGACAAAAGGAGAAAAATCAATTAAGTAAACATCTACATCTTTTTAAAAAAACAGGCAATCAGTTTAAACACTAAGCAAACAAAATTTTCTGTTAGTTTATGCAACTAGAGCTACTGGCCTCAGAAACCGTGTGCTGGGATTTCTAAATCTGCTGCTTGTGTCATTGAAAATATATCATTCAAAGATAGCAGGGCACATTTTATTGGCTAACTAATAAAGCCAATATGTTTGCAAGAGTCAAAATATATGTAGACAATTCTACTCATAGTCCAAACACTGTATGTTTTTGACTGATGCACCACTCCCTTACTGTTCACAATATGCAATTCCAAAACATTGATTTAAATTAGCATCAATATTTTTATTCAGGTTTTAACATATTTAAAGCATTGTGTAATGCTCACAAAGCCTTATTGCCCTGAAGGATTCTTGGCATTCCTACTGGACACTAGCATTATCTCATATGCCAAGCAGCATTGGTTCAAAATTATTCCCCATGATGCCTTTCAAAATGGGTATATTAGAGAATGCTCAGAAGACTCTAGTGATATCTATACCAGGGTGAGAATCATACAGGCAATGGCCACATGCACCCCTGATCATTTTTGCAACCCTTGGTCCCTCCTGGATAACCACCACTACAACCAACTGAAAACGAATTCAACCAAGAGAGAGAGGCAGAGAACACATCTCTCGGAACCCTCCAAGAGTACCAGTTGTTTAAATAGGGTATAGCTCCATTTCCCCATGTTTTATACATCTGGAACTGGGTTTCTGTTTGCCTCCATTTTCATTTTTGGGGGTGAGGATATGGTCCATAGGAGCAGTAAACTTGGCTGCTTGGCTCTCTGGAGTTTGTGCGCTATTTAACTTCCTGTTCCCCCATGTCTGCAACAATTGTGTGAACTCATCTTCAGATAACTTAGTTTCACTGGACTGAGGAGTTCAGTAAATAAATTCAGTAAACTCTGTACCACCTCCAGTCTCATCGTCTTACAGGAAACTGTATAAACTGCTTTGAAGAATTACCAACTAATTAATGAGTTGCTGCATTCAGTCCACATTGCGTGACTGGCACGTGACTAGGAATATGAACAGCCTCTCTTTAAATAGTGATGCTTAGCCACAGTGGTTTAAGCAATTACAGTTATGCCCATGCAAATCCACAATAGGATTCTAGCCATAGTGGTTTTAAAGCATTGTAAACTACCCTGGGTAGAAAAAACTGGCTTGTTGTTACATGTGGCATTCTTTTTTCAAAGACACAAACACTTCATGCCACACTTTGTTAGAACATTTTCTCCAAGTTCTTCATCCTAGATGCAGAAAATCAAATCAAAAGCTTCTTACACTTTTCCCTTTAATGTTTTGTCTTTTTCTGCTCCTGCTTAGCACAGTGCTGCAGTTTAAAACAAAGAATTCTTTCTGACCTTCCAAAATTAGCAGTGGTTGGAATGGACTGCAGCTCATTTCTTCCCTTATTTGGTTTTGTTGGCCATCTACAAGAGCCAAAGGATGGATGCTGTTTCAGGACTGTTATTAAGAGGGTCATTAGGGGTGGTATGGTTGAGGAGCTTAAATCTGTTATGCAGCAATTTGTTGCTGTTGTTATTTTAAAGTAAAGACAGAAGTCAAAACTGTGTGCTTTTACAGGTTATCTGATTTCTAATTGTAAAAATCTAAACACTTCTGTTAAGATCACAGAGCTATGTAAAGTTTTATTCCACTGTATCTGAGGACTTAGGTCTGGTTCAAGATGAGAAGGAAAGGGAGGATTAGATGCTTAAAGGGCAGATAAAAATAAGTTTGAAACAAGCTTACTGACAGAAAGGGAAACAAGTTTGTCATGACCTTGCCACAGGGAAAAGAAGCCGTTTACCAAAGATTTCTAACAAAACAAAGACAAAGGACATTTTGTTTGTGATCCATCCATCTGCCCACTTTACCCTGACACATTTTCAAATGTATCAGCCATCACTAAAGTATTTAAAAAGGACCAACTTTGATTTCTTCCTTAAAAGTGCCAGTATTAAAACAAATACTGACCTGATTTAATTTTTTTCATTGGTGTTATTTTTGTAGAATGGCATACTTAGCTTGAAAGCAACTGTGATCGCATGGGTTCTGTGATGTATAACCACAATAAAAAAGCAGGAAGTATCAATATTCTACATTGCTGCAGCACCAACCTTAAGAAAATAGCCGAGAAAAAAAGAGAAAGGAGAAAACGTCTCATTTATATTGTTATGTTGTTGGCTCAGGTTTCTGCTGACTTAGATTAATCAGCTGCAGTCGTCATATAAAAGCCAAAATGGGAATAATCTTTCTAACTAGACTTCCCCACTCTTGATAGCCATGGTAGTTGTCTCAGTACAAACAGGATTACATAAGGATTTGGATTTTTCTCTCTCTCTTTATGGTGAGATAAGGAAAAGACATTGTCTCTCACACACATATATTGATTGTGAGCATTTCTTTTGCTATCTTACGCTTCTTACGGTTAAATCTTTTAGAATTGTGGAATCATAGAACTGTAGAGCTCAAAGTGATCCAAAGGATCGTCAAGTCAACCCCTGACAAAGTATGAAATCAACAGCAGAAGCAGCAGACCTGGGGCCCATCCTCTGTTAAAAAAACTCCCAACAAAAAGAGTCCACCACCTTCTGAGGTAGTCCATAGTCAAACAGCTCATGCTGTCCAAGAGTTCTTCCTAATGTTTAGTCAAAATCTCCTCTTCATTGATTAATATGAACATTGTCACGCAGCCTTGCTCCTTTTGACTCTGTTTCATCCCAACCCCAACTCTAAACAGTTTACTTGAGTTGTCTTACAATAAAGTGTGACAAAGTATATGGGATAGAACACTTATGTCCTCCATGATATAGCACAACTGCTGAGAATGGTATCCTCTTGGGGAGTTTTCTCTTTCATCCAGTAACATGTAGGATCAACTACTCCATGTTGTGACAGACTCATATTGGGTATCTTCATGCTTCTACCATTGGCAACCATGATGTAGAGTGGGAGTGAGACGTCACAAAATGGGATTGTGCTTGTTAGAAGAGAAAAGAGAAGAGGTTTGTATGTGATGACCTTTTTTTAGGGCATCCCCTTCTAATAATAGCACATAGCTCTTTAAAGTGCTCCAAGCACATCTCAGGCAGCATGTGAACTAGACTTGGGCTATTCTTATTCATATCCCTGGGGATACAAATACAAATATCAGTATCACAGGTGCCATGGAGATCCAGCCCCCTCCCCCCACTTACTGGTTGCCACACAGCACATGCGGCCATCATCTACGTCATCACGCCAATTGCAGAAGCAGCCGCGTGGGGAGACTCTTCATCCCACCTCCTTGCTAGAGTGGTCAGCTGCACGGGGAGGCAGGCAAGCACCATCCAGGCTGCTTCCATGATTGGCGCAAAGACATGGATGATGGTCATGCATGCCACATGATGACCGGTGAGTGGACCGTCTGGTTCAGGATGAAGGGCTGGATCTCCACGGCACCACTAGGGATACAAATATGAATAGCCAAAGTCTAATGTGAACCATGTAAATTAGGACACCACTACTATTCTGTGCTCTGCACCATAGTTTTTTTGAATGATGACAACATTACTCATTGTTCTCTTTCCTTTAAATAAAGTTACTGGAGACTGAAATCCATTTTGTAAAACCTGCATTTATGTATGCACATAAGCATAGATGATGGGGCACAATTATGGCAAGAGATACCCCAAATGTCTCTGGTTTTCTAGGAGTATTTCTCAGGGACATGGCCAGCCTCAAGTGATGCCAGCTTTCAGAGTCTAAATCTTGGCCTGTCACTTGCTGTCTGAAGTTGCAATCAGAGCACACAGAGGAGCAGAATAATTAAAATTCCCAAAAAGTTGCCTTCTCCAAAGACTGAGAAAATTCCTTTTGGGGACTTCAGACTCCCACAGGTAGCAAAATCATGGAAAAAATTGATTACAAGAGCTACATTTTTAAAAAGTAACTTTGGCTATCTTTAGTCATCTTCCAGAACAGCCCATCCTTTGGGAGACATCTTTTATAAAGCAAGGCACTTGACTGCTCTGCTAGAGCCACCAAAGCTATCTCCAGAAGCCCTACTGATTCTATTCTCTCTCCTGGTCAAACACGTGTCTCCCAAAACCCTTGTGAGGGACCCTTTAAAGATTATTTAGACCAGCTCCACATCTTATCTCAATACACACCTTAGGCCCATATTAACTTAGCAAACAAAGAGTGTTTCTTTACACAAAATCCTGGCATATTTAAAAGTGTAGGATCATACGTTTATGTCTGTAAAATGTTGTGAAGCAGATTCTCTTGCATAACTGAAGAGATGAAATAGAGATGGGGATGACGCACCAAAATGATGCTTTGTCTTGGTTTGTGGCTCGTCAAACTTAACAACCCATGACCCACGAATTGCCCCCCCCCAGTGACCCAAAGAACAATGAATCAATTCGTCATTTGTTCGGTTCACTGGGGGGCACTTCATGGTTCGTTTTAGCGCCATTGCAGCTGCGGGATTGCTTTGATTCCTTCCCCCCTCCTATTGCTAAGCCCCGCAAGGCTTAGCAATAAGAGGGAAAGCAGGGATCAAAGTGCTGCAGGATCACTATGATCCCTGCTTTCTGCAGGGCATAGCAAGAGGAGGGAAAGCAAAAAAAGAAAAAGAAATGACTCAATGAATGACAGCTTGATTCATTGTTTGTCGGGTCACTGGGGGGGGGGCAGTTCGTGGTTCATGGGTTGTCAAGTTTGTGGTTCGTAGGTCATCAAGCAGGGATCAAAGCGATCTCACAGCTGCGGCTCCGGGATTGCTTTGATCCCTTTTCTCCTCCTCTTGCTAAGCCTTGCAGGGCATAGCAAAAGGAAGGAAAGCAGGGATCAAAGGGATCCCGCAGCAGCTGGGGGATCCCTTTGATCCCTCTTTGATCCCTTCCCTCCTCTTCTTATGCTTCACAGACATAGGAAGAGGAGGAAAGGGGAACCAAGCCATCCCCCAGCCCCGGGGGTGGGATTCCCTTCGGGCAGGCTTTAGCAAGCCGCTGGAAGGGAAAACCCCTCTCTGCTTATGCTCCCAAGGAACAGCTGAACAGGGAATGAAGGGACAAATATAAAAGGGTTATATTCATTGCTTCGTATTCATTGGGGTATCTGGACCCCAAGAATACGAAACGACGAATATCTGATGAATCCAGGATATTTAACAAATATCCTGATTTGTTTTTATATTCGTCCCCATGTCTAATATGAAACCACAAAAAATAGGTTACATTTGCTATGGTCATGGTGGATAATGCTATATCTTTAACTTGCAATATCAGTAGAGGGATCTGATTATAATGATCATTCATCAGAAAAGCACTTTCTGTGATGACAAATCTCCCCAACAATTCCACAGCCATTTACTGAAAAAAAATAGCACCCCAAGCTAACTCCTTGACTAGTAGATAGCCTAGTGGTAGATAGGCATCTTTATGCATGTTTGAGCTGATTACATTAGCGCAGTGCACCAGGACCTTGTAAACTGTCTGTTCGTACAGAGATGACAGTGAATTAATGCATTATTTAATAGTAACACATGACCCTCAGATCACATTCTTTGGATGTAATGTGCAAAAACAAACAAAACACCAGATAATTCCTTCTCAGTTTTCTGCCTTTCTTTCTGATCCGAGACAAATCAAGGGTAATTTTTTGTAATTTGAAGTACAAGTTCATAAATAGATATATGGGCAACAGATGCTGAAATGCTGCAAGAGTTAAATATATTAATATCTAAGGAGTGTGATTTCTGAGAGTCCTTGACAGTAAATATGAGGTAGTATGGAACCTAATCCTGAAAAGGTGCAGCCCTCACATACCAGTGCACCTTTGTGAGCATAAATTTGCGAACTCTGATTTTTTTAAAAAATGTAGTGAACTGGCCATGCAATGCCAATGTGTATTTAGTTATTACGTATGTATCTACCAAGAGAGATCTATATAGCTTGGAGGGTTGAAATGGCTTACCATGAAGCCAGAGGGCTGCGAGCTAAAATCCATATTGTTCCTCCCAGGAGAGGGGCCAACTGAAATCACTCAGAATGTGTCTGGCTGGTGGGGTGGCATACCTTGTCACCTGTGTTATCTTGGACAAGGTGTATGGTCTGATAGAGTCACAGAAAGTAGGGGTTGCTACACCATTTCTGAGTATACCTAGAAATCCCTGGGAGGAGTGCAAATCATAGTGAACTTGACAGGACATAGTTTCTAATTATTACATCTACCAACTTTCCTAATAAGAACTTTCAAAGAGTAGGTTGATATGAATGGTTTTTTTTAGGTTGGGAAATACTGTTCTTTATATGTAGCATGTCTGGCTGCAGAGCCAGAAATTGGAAGTTCAATTCCCACTGTGCCTCCAGGGAGAAGAGCCAGTCTGTGTGACCTTGAGCCAGCTGCACAGTCCCAGGATGCTCCCAGAAGAAGGGAGTGGTAAACCACTTTGGAGTACTTGCTACCTAGAAAATCCTGAAATCCTTATGGGCCACCATAAGTCAGAATTGACTTGTTGGCACACAGTTATTATTATATTATGTATAGTATATGTAGCCATAAAATTGATCTACGTATAGAATACATAGCCATAAAATTGATTTTTTTATGAAATTGTCTTGTACCAAACATCTATGGAGATGGTTGGTCAAGCTCCCCTCCTTACAGCCACTCAGCCACACTGCTCTTGCTCATCCTGGGGTGGGAGCACCCAGAGAAAGTCAGATGTGGAGAAGACTGTGGAACTTTGACTGGAACTCTCTCACATCCAACACATATTTATTCTCCCAGACTTCAAGGTGTTTCAGAGAGTTTAACACAAAAAAGAAATCCCCAAAGCTAGGCACCGAGAACTAGTGCATCAACTCTTTCCAGACCAGGTTTGAAAATCCATTGGTTCTAGCATTTCTATGTCTATGTGGTGGAAAGATAGAGACACCATAGGTACAGGCTGGAAGAAAGCCTCGGTCTTTTCTTGTGGATATTCCACTTTCTAGTTTTTTGGACAAGAGCAACAGTACAACCTCACCTCTTTACTAACACTAGGCCAATCAGAACACTAGACATTTTAGCCAGAATTCTCTTAACCCCCAAGGGTTCAGCAAATGTACAGTCATGTGCTAGCCTCAGTACTTGCACCCTGTAAGTCTCTGGGACAATCAGCTGCTTCCAGGAGCCCTAAGCAGTTTGTCCCCTTCTTGGTCAACTCACAATATAGCAGGCCATCTTCCCAGAAAAACCTTACATTTACTTTCTTAGGCAGTTCAGGTGGAACATTGTCTGCTCTGGCCAAAAACTCCAACAGAATAGGGTCATTTCTCTGGTGCCCCTTAAAAGTATCTGGAATGTGAGTCTGTTCTGCAAGAGTCTCCACTTTTTTACAGGTGGTTTCGCAGAGACAACAGCTTCCTCTGCCCTCAGTTGAGCCTCTTCCTGCTCCACTCCCACTTGCTCTGGGGTAGTGGAACTTCTCTAGGCTGACTGCAGCTTGGCTACACCTGCTGATCAAGACCCTGGAATACAAGCTATCTGTGCCAAGGAGGAACTTGGGCTTTTGTGGGCCAGAATGGAGCAGGACTCACTTCTTTCTATGCCATTCCTCAATTTCAATGTCCAGCAATGCTTTCTGCACATATTCAATAATGGGTATCTCCTTCACAATTTGCTCATCCCAGAGGAGGGACCTGTGCACACTACTCGTATCAGCTCCGCTATCATTACAAGCTTTAATTTCCAAACACCCATCTTCATTTTAAAAAAAAACTTTACTGACTTACAGTTATCTTCCTGTACCCACCTGGCTTCTTCTGATGAGATGGGGGAAGCTAGGTCCATGATTTTAAAGTTCTACCTAACTTCCAGCACTCACACTGCCATTTGTCATCTCTGTGCCTGCTCAGTCACCTTCCTGACACTGGTTTCAAAGAATTTGCATAGTGTATTAAAACTGGAAAAGTAAGAGGGGGAAAGGTCAATTCAAAAATAGGAAGACAGTTCCAAATACAAAAGCAGATGTGGGTGCAGGATTACAATATACAAAACAGAGACACATCAGAAAATGATAACCTTGCAGGCAACCTTGCAAGATAACTGCCACCACTCCCACACACAAACATTGCAAAAAAAAATCCCAGTATCTGGTTGAAACAAGGACTAGCTTTAGTACTATTAACACTCTCAGTAAAAATCCAGACAGCTCTGTGAAAGGATTTTTGTAGTTTAGTAAAAAGAAAAAATACAAAAAAGATAAAAGGGTACAAGAAGCAGGTTTTCAAAATACAGGAGCAAAGTGGAGACAGACTTTCATGAATTCAGGAAGAAAACACACCACAAAATAATAAAAGCTAATCTACCCTAATACTCATACTTTAGCAGAGAGATAGTGTAGTTCTCGGGCACAGCTTCAAAGAACAGCAAATAGACCCAGGTTCTCCTTGTGAATGAGGCTGAGTCCCTGAGCAGCAGGGGAGTGAAGCATTGTTCTCCTCATAGACAAACTAGGCTAACTCATTTTCCCTTACCCCCTTTTTTGAAAAAAGTAAATGGGCCATTTACACACTTGTTGCCAACCACATCTTAAGGTTCTTTCATGTTCCTTGAGAACAAAAGGCAGCTTCCTGACCTGCTGCCATTGCCCCCATTAAATCTGCATAACTCTCTGGGGAGAAAGCAGGCTAACTTCAAGAGCTACAAATAAGACATTAAGGTCCTTGTGGGGACTCCTTTGATAAGCCCTCTGATAAAGATAAACATGGAAGCATCTATCTCTTTACTCAGTCCTTCTTTTGAAGTGTTCAATAGCATGAGATGAGTTGAAGGTGTGAACTGTCCATTTCCACACTAATCTCTGCCTATGAGGTCAGCTTCCCAGGCTCACAGAAGCATAGAAGAGTCCAGGAACTGAATTTCACATTTCATACTCACATGTTCTCAGTCTTTTTCCATGTGTGTACACAGATACATACACACACACACACACACACACACACACACACACACTTAATTACAATTAATTAAATGCCTTCAATAAATTGCTGTCATGCAAAAGGATATTATAAGAACAATGCTCCATTTGTACATTCTTATGTTTCATACCCACATCACACATCGATTTCTAATAGAAAAGCTATAAACTTGGAACATATATCAATATATTAAATATATTGTCCTTGATGTTGAAAAAAAGTCTTGTCCATAGCTACGTTTCTATTGACTTTTTTTAAAAAAAAATAAGCATACATTATGGGAAACAATAAGCATGACTGAAATACCTGATTTGCAGCAAGCAATGTATCTAATATGTCATCATCCAAGCAACAGACAATTACACTTCTTTGTCATCTACTGAACTCTTCCCCAAGTACAAGCATTCATGGGCTTATGAAAATATGTTGTAGAAAGGAAATAAGAAGAGCTTTTAACAGTATGCATAATTAACCTGTGGAACTCATCGTGTCAAGGTATTATTAAGACCCAGAGCTTAATGGCTTTTTGTAAAAGGGATAAGACATTTATATAGGAACATCTGAAGGTATATTAAGTGGGATTTAAAAAAAAACATGAACAGGGATAAAAACATAAGCCAGTCACTAACTACTGCCCTGACAATGAAATGTCTCCTATATGCCATGTCTGTCTGCTTAGAATTTTTCAAACAACTCCTTATATCAGTTTTCTCCAGGAAAATAGACCAGTCACATGTCTCCTTGAGAAGCTTTTCTGAGATTTACTTTGGTGGCTTGTTGGCCTTATGAAAAATCCTGCATGTGCTGACCTTTGTTAAGGACTTTGACAGGCTAATTGTATGCATCCAGTGGCACAACAAAGATTCAGCTCCAAGTTTGTATTGGCCGGAGCCAGCAAAACTATGGAAATGGTATGCAGCTACAGATATTAAATGTACTTGAGTGTGATTGCATTGTTACCAGAAGTCTGATTTCTAGGGACAGAGGAGCAAGAGCTATGCTGTGTCAAACCACTGGTTCATCTAACTTAGCATTTCAATGCTGACTCACAGTTACACTTTATGATTTAACCAAGAGGCTTTATCAGCCTAGGAGAATTTTCCAGATGGTTCAGTATTCCATTTGTTTCAATTTTTTTTACAACAGCTTTTCAAAATTCATAAATTTCTGAATAGAAAGCATTTGAGATTAAAATAAATTTGAAGTTAGATAAACCAGTACGCAGATGAAACCCGACTCTATCTCTCCTTGCCATCTAAATCCAAGGAAACTTTTTCATTTCTAGATCAGCGTCTGGTGTCAATAATGGACTGGATGAGGGCAAATAAACTGAAACTTAATCCAGACGAGACAGAGATGTTCCTGGTCAGCTGAAAGGCAGATCAAGGAATAGGGATTCAGACTGTGCTTGATGGTACCTCTGAAATTATTTATTTTTAAATTTAAAATATTTATATGCCACTTTTCTCCTGAAGGGTCCAAGGCGGCTTAAAGTATTTAAAGAAACAAAGTTAAAAACCAAATAATGAATTGCAATATTAAAAATGCATAAAACAAATATCATATTAAAACTCATAACAAGAATAGTATTAAAAGCACAAGTAAAACACAAAATAAAATGTTCCCTTTAAAAAATCTCCTTGATCAACCAATCATTTAAAGGACAGCCTGCCTGATGAGAAAGGTCTTGGTCTGCTTATAGAAAACAGGAAAGATGGGGCATGCCTAGTCTCCCATGGGAAGGAGTTTCGAAGCAAAATTGGTAGATTCACCCTAGTAAGGTTCTGAGCAAGGAGGAGTACTCGAGCCACAGGATTCGCTGTCAAGTCAGTTTTAAGTCACACTGGTGACTCAACTTGGACTTCACTTGGTTTTTTTTTTTTTTTCAGTGACTCAACTTGCTACTTGGAACCAACCCACATTCTCCCATTTTTCTGGGGGGGAAAGCTGGGTTTTAATATTCTAGGTAAAAGCAAACTGGAAATAAAAAGTTAAAAAAGACAAAAATGTGGTGGCAACTTAAAGATGAACTTTTACGTTTTTAACATAAGCTGTCATGGACAAATCCACTTCATCAGACATAAGAACTTGTTTTTAATAGGGACTGAGACTTGGGGTTTGGGACTTTAGACTTGGTACCAAAGACTCAGCCTTGGACTTGGGATTCAGACCCAAAGTCTTGCTAACATCCCTGGTTCCCTTAGCTTGTCAAAGTCTAGTTTTCAATCCCTGGTAATTCAACCATATTTGCAGTGCTGAATTTGGTCCACCTCCTGTTCTGACCAATGACTTGTTTTTAACAGCTACGTAGAAGGCAGATATCACAGGATCCTCGCCACCCTGGGAAAAACTGCATGCATTGAATGTGACCAATGTAGCTATGGTTAAAAGGTTAGCAGCACCCAATTCCTTTGGGATTCCAGGCCAAAACATGAGACCAAAAAATGGCCTCTTGTGATGTCATAGAGATAGAATACCTATGGATTAGGAAGGAATCAAGCACAAAACACATATAAATACTTTCTTCCTGAGCCATCTGGGAATGAGTGGAGAAAACTTTAAAAACAATTCTCTCTCTCTCTCTCTCTCTCTCTCTCTGTCAGACACACACACACACACACACACACACACACACACTTTATCTTCCTCTGTCATCACTTGGTCTGAGATCTGACTGTTCCCAGGAGAGCCAGAGAAGCATTGGTATTTTGTAAGCTTACACTCAGAATCCTAAAACCTGGCAACCCTAGGTAGGGATGATAGATTATTTCATTCCATTTCAAATTTCCCAAATCCACACATTCCTCTTTTTAAAAAAATCAAATACATTTTTGATGAAATGTGGAAGAAAGTGAAACTGGTGGATTATGATCCATCTTTATTTGGTAAAGCCAGGGATTGAAGCTTCCATGTTCAAAGCATGTGAGCTACCACTGAGCTATGGTCATTCCCTGTCAACATGAAGACAGAACTAGGGGATGTATTCCTTGGGGTTATTTCCCCCCCCCCATATTCTCTGATGGGCACCCTGTGCTCCTTAATTGACATTGTTTTAAAGAAACAAATGACCACCGCAAAATATCATGGGCAGAATGATGCTGAGCAAACATGGAAGTAATATCCTGGGGGCATAGTCCTCCATGCAATTTCTAGCTTGCAGTTGTATGAGCCAGATATTGCCCCATTTTAAGCAATAGGCTTTCTACGTGGGAAAGGGGACAGCAAATATCCCCTTGCACACATGAAGAGAAAAAACAATTCCCATGACTGGAATACAGAAACTGAAGGATATAAATTGTTCAAAAAGAACAGAAAGAATATAAAGCGAGGTGGAGTTGCACTATAGATCAAAAATACACACTCTTGAACAGAAATACAGAAGGAGGAGACTGGCTGTCCCATTGAGAGCATCTGGATCAATGTAGTTGGGGGTGAAAAACAAAAGGAGCATGGTAGTTAGGGTCTACTACCAACTGCCCAATCAAGGAGAAGATGTCGATAAAACTTTTGAAAAACAAACTGCAAGGGTTTCAAAGAGACACAAGGTAGTAGTGATGAGAGATTTAATTATCCTGATATTTGTTGGGAGGCAAATTTTGCCAAGTATGGCCCTTTCAAGAAATTCCTGGCTTGTGTGGCTGGTAATTTTCTTCTACAAAAAGTGAAGAAAGGAACTAGAGGACTAGCTGTCCTTGAATTGATTCTAACCAATAGAGATGACTTGGTGGAGGAAGTGGCAGGAAGGGGAACTCTGGGCAAGAGTCACCATGTTCTATTAGAATGCTTTATTTCAAAGGAAACCAAAGCAGTATGTAGCCACACATATATGCTGGATTTTTAAAAAGCCAATTTTAATAGACTCAGAAAAAGGATACGTAAGGTCCCATGGCAGGAGATCCTAACAAGAAAAGAAGTCCAAGAAGAGTGGGAGTTTCTAAAGAAGGAAATTCTAAAGGCAAAATTACAAACAATTCCAACAAGGAAAAAAAAAAGGTGGGAGACAGCAAAAAAGGCCAATGTGGCTTCACAAAAAGCTCAGACAGGACCTGAAAACAAAAAAGGACATGTATAGGAAGTGGAAGGAAGGCCAGGCCACAAAGGAAGGCAAGTAGCAAGGAAAAAGGAAGAACCTGGGAACTACAGACCAGTCAGCTGGACATCAATCCCAGGGAAAATTCTGGAACATATTATAAAGCGGTCACCTAGAAAACAATGCACTAATAACTAGAAGCCAACATAGATTTGTCAAGAGCAAATTCTGCCAGACTAATCTGATCTCATTTTTTGATTGGGCAACCTCCCTGATAGACAGAGGAAATGCTGTAGACATCATATATCTTGACTTCAACAAATTTTTTGACAAAGTGCCTCATGATATTCTGATTAGCAAGCTAACCAGGTGTGGGCTGGATAGAACAACTGTCAGATGTTCAGCCCCCCAGGGCTCAGAGCTCTTCAACTTTTTTTATTAATGACCTGGATGAAGGAATGGAGGGAGTGCTAATCAGATTTGCAGATGACACAAAATTGGGTGGAATAGCTAATACCCTGGAAGCCAGAAACAAAATTCAAAATGATCTAGATAGGATGGAGCACTGGGCTGAAAACAACAGAATTAAATTCAACATGGATAAATACAAAGTACTGCACCTAGGAAAAAGAAACCAAACACACAGTTACAAGATGGGAGATACCTGGCTCAGCAATACTACGAGTAAGAAGGATTTCGGAGTTGTTGTAGATCACAAGCTGAATATGAGCCAACAGTGTGATGTGGCCACAAAAAAGACAAATGCTATTTTAGGCTGCATTAGTAGAAGTATAGTCTTCAAATCCTATGAAGTACTCGTTCCCCTCTATTTGACACTAGTCAGGCCTCATTTTGAGTATTGCACTTCAAGAAGGATGCTGACAAATTGGAACAAGTTCAGAAGAGGGCAACAAAGATGATTAGGGGACTGGAAACCAAGCCCTGTGAGGAAAGACTGAAAGAACTGGGCATGTTTAGTCTTGAGAAAAGAAGACTGAGGGGAGATATGATAGCACTTTTCAAATACTTGAAAGGCTGTCATACAGAAGAAAGGCAGGATTTGTTCTCAATCATCCCAGAGTGTAGGACATGCAACAATGGGCTCAAATTACAGGAAGCCAGTTTTTGGTTGAATATCAGGAAAAATCTAACTGTTAGAGCAGTATGGCAATGGAATCAATTACCTCGAGAAGTGGTGAGTGCTCCAACACTGGAGGAATTCAAGAGAAATTTAAGCAGCCACCTGGCAGATATCCTTTGATTTATATTATTGCATTGAGGAACGGGTTGGACTCAATGGCCTTATAGGCCCCTTCAAACTTCATGATTGTATGCTTCTATGAAATGGTTCATTGCCTCTCAGTTCAAACAAAAAAGGATTTTTAGTCTATATCTCATTCTTCTATCTTAGATGTACATATATTTCAATGGACCACCATTATTTCACTGAGGAGAAATATAATTTATAATATAATCGTATCATTCATTTTGAAAAAACAATATTTCTTGAATTCTGACTAGCCTTTTGCTTCACAAGATTGTGAATTGCCTCAAGTGAAGTATTTGCATTTGCGAGACTCTGCGCTGAATTCTTAGTTTGTGGCAATTCACAACCAAGGTTTATGCCAATTGTGCTATGTCTACAAGTATAATGAAGACAAATTTGGCCATTGTTTCATTATTCTAATTATTTACAATCTGGCTTTATTTTGGTTTACATGGATGGCATCCAGACAGAAGCATCTTTCTCTTTATTTGTATACACTTAAAATGCAGAACACAGTTTTGGTGTCTGTAGTTTTCCTCTGAAAGCCAGGTTTGGCATCAAGTTCAGTACATGTTTCAAAACTGTGGAGATAGAAGGACCTTTGGGAGCTGATGACTTGTACTGTCAACCTGTCTGCTTAGATCACTACAGATTTATAAGAATTGTGTTCCCTCCCCAACTCCAATAGCATAATTTATGGGCATAATTACTACCTTTCCATTTATATGCCAAAAAGGGGTCTGAATCAAGACTCCTTCGCATAGTACCAGTGGGAAAGGGGCAATGTGTGACTCATGGAACTGCACTCCTATTGTGCATCCAAGGTGGTGCATGCAAGGTGGTTCTATTACTGGACATTCACAAATAAGCTCATCTGCAGCAAATAAACCTGTATATGCAAATGGAACAGATTATGCGTATACTTCCTTGCAGAGGCATAGCAGAGTATCCTGATCATTTGAAAGCTGATGCACAAGCAGATGCTTCTTTGTAGCAGACAGATCACATTTATGAGTAGGGACATGCACTTGTTTAGAACAGTGTCCACATAAGGCAATGTGTTGGAGGAGAAGCCCAAGAAGCCCACACTGGTTGGTTAGACTGCCCCTACAAATCATTGAAGTGTTCTCTGATGTTTTGGGGTTAAAACTGTGAAATGTAAACAAAAATACTTGCTACTGTTGCCATAGGAAAAGAAGGAGGCATCAATGCAGAAGGAGACTGATAGCTGAAGCCCCACGGAAAACCAAAATTTCTCATGGAAACTCCTATCAATGTGTCCTCAGATTAATTTTCCTGGATTTTATTCATTTCTCATCCACCTGACCATGAAGTTGTTTTGTGTCGAGGAATGATAAAGAGCGGGCAGTCCATCACTTATTAGACTGGCTGTGTCCTAGAAATCTATTGTTTTTGCTTTTAGGAAGCTACATTGAATCTTCATTGCACTGAGGATTGAGTGTATGCGCAAATATGGGATGGACAACTGACTGTCTTGTATGAGCTTTGACTGGATAGGTCAAAGCAGTGCTAGAGACTGTCATTTTCAACTTTCTTTGTGTGTGTTTTTTTTAAAATGCCTGCTGCTGGTATTTACTTGCAAAAACCTTTTTTTTCTCGTTGTGAGTGCCAATGTAGGTCCAGAGTGGATTTAGTTTCAGTGTATTTGCCCTCATCCAGTCCATTACTGACACCAGACTCTGATCAAGAGTTGAAACAGCTTCCTCAGATTTAGATGGAGAGCTAGAGTTGGTTGCCATCCACATACAGGTGACACTGAAGCTCAAAACTTCAAATAATTTATCCCAGCAGTCTCATGTAGATGTTAAATAGCATAAGGGACAAGACAGAACCCTGAGAGACTCCCACAGGATGTCAAACAGAAATCCCCCAGCACCACCTTCTGAGTGTTCCCCTCCAGGAAGAAACAGTGCCTCCAGGACTTATTTTTTTTTCTTTGTGTGAATTTCTTGATGGCTAATCACAAAACAAAGCAAGTTAATTTACAAACCACAGCAGGTGTAAAAGCTCCTTCCATGACAATCAGACATTTTCAATACTTCTCTCTTGTAATAATGGACTACCTGTCTGCAATGTGAAGCTTGATCCAAAATCATATGGGAATATTAGTTTATTTTTATTAGGTATGGTTTTACCTTTCCTTTCCTCCCATGATCTTGAAGTAGTGTATGTGACTCCCCTCTGTTCCACTTTTTCTTCAAAACCCTATCATGATGCAGCCAAGTAGAAAGACTATGATTGGTCACCCAGTGAGTTTTATGGCATAGTGAGGACTAGAAGCTGAGTCTCTTGGTCCAGTCCAGTTCCCTCAAATGTATGTATGTGAGGATATGGAGGATGAGGGTTGTCCCTTCTACTTCTGCTGCTAGCTTCAGTACATTCAGCCTGAACCAGCATATTCACATACACTTTGTACTTATCTTCACTCTGCATATATGATTGAGAACCTGTTTTTTGTAGGTGGCTTGATGGCCTGGAGAAAACTTTTGTATGTACAATCAGGAGATTTTTCCCAGCAAAGAACTAAAGTTGCCATTAAATTTCCTTCTGTAGCTTCTTAACATTACATTAGTAGAGTTGTGGCTTTATTACCTTGATATAAATCTATAACATACAATTGTCTTATATCTAATTGATCTATGATGGTGAGACACATTACATGCATTGAAATAATGCATGGTAGAAATGAAGGTAGTCTAGGGAGCTGAATGGACTTGTCCATTGACATATAGCTCTAGATACAAATCGTATTGGTTGTCTTATATCAATCCAAAGTCACATTGTGCATAGTAAGGCTATATATTTGATATTATATGATGTTTGAAAATGTATACAGTGCTTAAGATTTAGCTACTTATTTTAAATCATCATATTTATTCTCCCTGATCTATTTTTCCCCCAAATGGGCCACAGTTACCCTTCTCTCCAAACCATTTATTTATTTATTTATTTATTTATTGTATTTTTACCCCGCCTATCTGGTCAGACGACCACTCTAGGCGGCTAACCATGGGTAAACATTTGCTTATATTGCATCAGTTTGTGTTTGTGCCTTTCCAGCATCTCATTTTTCCATGGATTTGCTTCTAATGCTAAAGCATTCCTGTACCACTCATGCCTTCCTAATCTTCAACCCATTGTGGGGTCCAACACAAACCACAACCTTATTATTTCCTTCAGATTTTCAGCATTTGGTTAATGACCATAGCTCCACAGCAATTAGGGCTCCCTGTGAATTGAAACGAAACTCCCCAAGGCCCTCAGAGATTTATGTGATAACAGACAGAAAGAACAAATGGCCCTATAGTTCCCAGACTTCCCAGGCTTCTGAATATTTGACCAATGGGCTTCAAAACCAGGTTTCTGGTTCCATGTGGACTGGTACATGTCTTTATACACCCTAAATTTCTGCCCCAAGTGATGAAAGACATGGGCATGATGTACTCTATTCTTTTAGTAAATAAGCTGAGTAGTAGCTAAGCAAATGGATCCGGATTATTGCCAAGGTGGTGGGTGCTGATATTGGTGGGCCTTGTTTTAATGCTTTGTGTGAGCATAATAAAACAGTCTTTATGCAAAAAGTGGTTCTGCAAGATGAAACAAGAATGAACTGTTGAATGCAATTGTGTGGGTTGACCTACAGGAGTACAGTGAGTTTTGCAAAACTACTGGAGTATTATGTAGATCAATAGTTCCCAATCTTGGTTACCCAGATGTTCTTGGACTGAAACTCCCAGAAGCTTTTACCACTAGCTGTGCCAGCAGGATTTCTGGGAGTTGTAGTCCAAGTACATCTGGAGGCCCAAGGCTTGTACATCGTTGTATATATAAAGAACAGTTTCTGTGTGGATACTCTGTAGTGTCAGATAGTCATTTAAGATTTGGCTGTTAAACGTAGGACACTTATGCATTAGAAGAATAGCTCACTATTTGGATCACTTCTGGTGCTGTATGGTTTACAGGATCTATATATGTTTTGACTTAGAGCAAACCATCCCACCCCTTTTTACAGCTATCTCACTCCTTTTTGGAAGTTTTATTTCTCCACTCTGCATCCTAGAAGAAGAGCCAGCCTGTGTGGCCTTTGGCAAGCTGCACAGTTCCAGAGTGCCCCAGAAGAAAGGAACAGTAAGCCTCTTCTGAGTATTCAGTACCTAGAATATCCTAATATGGGTTACCATACATCAAAATCGATTTGATGGATGATGATGATGATGATTGGCAGCAGAGTATTCTTTTCTTTTCTTTTAGAATCTAAAGCATTCTTTCACCCTTCTAATGCCATGGTGGGTTGCCTTTGATTACTCCAATATGGACGAAGATGGAGAATGAGTGCAGTAGAATCATACAACTGTAGAGCTGGAAGGGACCAAAGGTCAAATAGTCGAATCCCCCTGTTCAACAGAGGAAACCCACAGCTAAAGTATCCTCAACAGATGGCTATCAAATCACCATTAAAAAAAAACGCTGAAGAAGGACAGTCCACTACCTTCTGAGACAATCAGTTCCACCATTTAACAACTCTTACCACCAGAAATTTCTTCCCAATGTTTAGCTGGAATCTCTTTCCTTATAATTTTAATCCACAGGTTTGGATTTTCCCCGCTGGAGTAGCAGAAAACAAGCTTATCCCATCTTCTATGTGACAATCCTTCAAAATATCTGAAGATGGCTACTCATCACTTCTCAGTATTCTCTTCTCCAGATTGAATATGTACAGCACTCTGAAATATTCAACCCTCAACCACTCCTGATTTGATCAATTGCATTATCTCAGTGGTCAGTGACACACTTCCATTTTACCAAAATAAAATGTGGAATGTCTTGTGCTGGATCATTAGAGGGCTTTGTAGCCCTTCAAATTTCCACATAAACCAGTAACACTAAATTCAACAGTTTTGGGGATAAGAATATCAGTATACTCTGGAGTTGGTGTATTTGTCTGTCTCTCTGTGTGTGCATGCACTACAGAGGTTGTGGACTTCCCTAGAAACCTTAATGCAGGCAACAGCTGACCGATTGGAAGAGCTTTTCAACAGGTACTTGACTTTCTGTGCTATTAATTTGCTACAGGTTCACTTTCAGTGTGACAAATCTAGCCTAGTTTTCCTGTCGCACTCGCTAAATCTAGGTCAGAAATAAAAGGTCTAAGTGACTCTGAAAGGGGGGGGGGGAAGCAGGTGGTGATTTTTCAAGCAGTTAATCGAAATCCAGTTAATTGTCTCTATTGTGCTCTCAGGGAAGGAGCTGGGTAAAATGAGAAGCAGACTACTTAATAGTACTAGTGTGTATAAAGCCATTTCCTTTCCTGTTTACCCTGACATCAGGAGTGGGGTGGGGTAGACCCTGTTACTGTTTGGAAGGCTACACTGGTTTCAGCCATTAGGCAATTCTCTGGATTGTAAAAATGTATGGAACTGAATTCAATCCACTATTTAGACAACTGACTCTAATTGAGTTCTTTTGCATTATATCTACCTATTTAACTGAACTCGGAATAGAATAACTTTGTACTATCCTGCAATTCAAACTGTACATTATTCATCATAGAGAGGAAGAATATCCTTCTATACTCCTTCAACAACATAATTGGGGGGAGCAGAGAAAGATATCTGAGATTTGTGGCTGTATGAATTCAAAGCCTTTGCATGCTAAAGTTTCTTTTCTCATGACCTGAGAATTTATTTCAGTTATTCCATGACAAGATTCCCAGTACCATAACTATACATCCTTCTTACGGCCAGCCGCACCAACTAGTTCCATCTCAGCATTGAGGAGATCCAGGAAAAGACTGTATAAAAACAGTATATGCCTACTTTGCAACCCTAGAACTACTTGCTGAGAAGGAGTGCAAGTGAACAGGTGTGAAGGAAGGTCAATATTCTCTCTCTCTCTGTGTGTGTTGTGGGGGTAGTTTCAGACACCTGTTTTTATAGCCAAGTGTATGATTATGGTCATTCCACACAGCTCTATCAATATAATCCTACCAGTAGTAGGAGCTGAGAAGAATCAAACTGATGGAGCATTCTTCTCACTTTCAATGATTACTGGAATGTAGTGGAGCATGACCATAGTTGTTGTTGTTGTTTTTATGTTCAGTTGTGTCCGACTCTTCGTGACCCCATGGACCAGAGCACGCCAGGCCCTCCTGTCCTCCACTGCCCCCCGAAGCTGGGTCAAACCCCTGTTCGTAGCTTCGATGACACTGTCCAACCATCTCGTCCTCTGTCGTCCCCTTCTCCTCTTGCCTTCACACTTTCCCAACATCAGGGTCTTTTCCAGGGAGTCTTCTTTTCTCATGAGATGGCCAAAGTATTGGAGCCTCAGCTTCAGGATCTGTCCTTCCAGTGAACACTCAGGGTTGATTTCCTTCAGAATGGATAGGTTTGTTCTCCTTGCAGTCCAGGGGACTCTCAAGAGTCTCCTCCAGCACCACAATTCAAAAGCATCAATTCTTCGGCGGTCAGCCTTCTTTATGATCCAGCTCTCACTTCCATACATCACTACTGGAAAAACCATAGCTTTGACTATGCGGACCTTTGTCGGCAAGGTGATGTCTCTGCTTTTTAAGATGCTGTCTAGGTTTGTCATCGCTTTCCTCCCAAGAAGCAGGTGTCTTTTAATTTCGTGGCTGCTGTCACCATCTGCAGTGATCATGGAGCCCAAGAAGGTAAAATCTGTCACTGCCTCCATATCTTCCCCTTCTATTTGCCAGGAGGTGATGGGACCAGTGGCCATGATCTTAGTTTTTTTGATGTTGAGCTTCAGACCATTTTTTGCGCTCTCCTCTTTCACTCTCATTAAGAGGTTCTTTAATTCCTCCTCACTTTCTGCCATCCGAGTGGTATCATCTGCATATCTGAGGTTGTTGATATTTCTTCCGGCAATCTTAATTCCGGCTTGGGAGTCATCCAGTCCAGCCTTTCTCATGATGTATTCTGCATATAAGTTAAATAAGCAGGGGGACAATATACAGCCTTGTCGTACTCCTTTCCCAATTTTGAACCAATCAGTTGTTCCATATCCAGTTCTAACTGTTGCTTCCTGTCCCACATATAGGTTTCTCAGAAGATGGATAAGGTGGTCAGGCACTCCCATTTCTTTAAGAACTTGCCATAGTTTGCTGTGGTCCACACAGTCAAAGGCTTTTGCGTAGTCAATGAAGCAGAAGTAGATGTTTTTCTGGAACTCTCTGGCTTTCTCCATAATCCAGTGCATGTTAGCAATTTGGTCTCTAGTTCCTCTGCCCCTTCGAAATCCAGCTTGTACTTCTGGGAGTTCTCGGTCCACATACTGCTGAAGCCTGCCTTGTAGGATTTTGAGCATAACCTTGCTAGCGTGTGAAATGAGTGCAATTGTACGGTAGTTGGAGCATTCTTTGGCACTGCCCTTCTTTGGGATTGGGATGTAGACTGATCTTTTCCAATCCTCTGGCCACTGCTGAGTTTTCCAAACTTGCTGGCATATTGAGTGTAGCACCTTAACAGCGTCATCTTTTAAGATTTTAAATAGTTCCACTGGAATGCCATCACCTCCACTGGCCTTGTTGTTAGCCATGCTTTCTAAGGCCCACTTGACTTCGCTCTCCAGGATGTCTGGCTCAAGGTCAGCAACCACACTATCTGGGTTGTCCGGGACATCCAGATCTTTCTGGTATAATTCCTCTGTGTATTCTTGCCACCTCTTCTTGATGTCTTCTGCTTCTCTGAGGTCCCTACCATTTTTGTCCTTTATCATGTCCATCTTTGCACAAAATGTTCCTTTAATGGCTCCAATTTTCTTGAACAGATCTCTGGTTTTTCCCTTTCTATTGTTTTCCTCTATATCTATAAGCTGAGACTCCAATACTTTGGCCATCTCATGAGAAGAGAAGACTCCCTGGAAAAGACCCTGATGTTGGGAAAGAGTGAAGGCAAGAGGAGAAGGGGACAACAGAGGACGATATGGATGGACAGTGTCACCAAAGCTACCAACATGAATTTGACCAAACTCCGGGAGGCAGTGGAAGACAGGAGGGCCTGGCGTGCTCTGGTCCATGGGGTCACGAAGTGTCGGACTCGACTGAACGACTAAACAACAACAATAATACCGGGGACATGGTGGCATTGTGGGTTAAACTGCAAAAAGCCTCTGGTCTGCAAGGTTGAAAGACCAGCAGTTCGAATCCACGCGACGGAGTGAGCTCCCGTCTCTTGTCCCAGCTCCTGCCAACCTAGCAGTTCGAAAGCATGTAAAAATGTGAGTAGATAAATAGGTACCACCACGGTGGGAAGGTAACGGCGTTCCATGTCTAGTTGTGCTGGCCAGGGAAATTGTCTATGGACAAACGCTGGCTCTACGGCTTGGAAACAGGGATGAGCACCGCCCCGTAGAGTCGGACACGACTGGACAATTGTCAAGGGGAACCTTTACCTTTACCTCATACAGGGGCATGGATACAAGCAGAAACATTTTTAAGGTCCCATGCAAGAAATATCTATTATACTCACAACATGTATGAAGTTCTGCAAGAAAAGGATGCTACTTTTGTAATTCATCCAGATCATTTTATTCTTGATGATAATGGTCATGCTCCAATTTTCTTGAACAGATCTCTGGTTTTTCCCTTTCTATTGTTTTCCTCTATATCTTTGCATTGTTCATTTAAGAAGGCCCTCTTGTCTCTGTCCACCAAATCTAGTTTCTTAAATCTGTTCTTCACTTCCACTGTGTATTCACAAGGGATTTGGTTTAGATTATACCTGACTAGCCCAGTGGTTTTTCCTACTTTCTTCAGTTTAAGCTTGAATTTTGCTATAAGAAGCTGATGATCAGAGCCACAATCAGCTCCAGGTCTTGTTTTTGCTGACTGTATAGAGCTTCTCCATCTTTGGCTGCAGAGAATATAATCAATCTGATTTCGGTATTGCCCATCTGCTGATGTCCATGTGTAGATTCGCCTCTTGTATTGTTGGAAAAGAGTGTTTGTGATGACCATCTTGTTCTTTTGAGAAAACTCTATTAGCCTTTGCCCTTCTTCGTTTTGAACTCCAAGGCCAAACTTACCTGTTGTTCCTTTTATCTCTTGACTCCCTACTTTAGCATTCCAGTCCCCTATAACGAGAAGAAGATCTTTCTTTGGTGTCAGTTCTAGAAGGTGTTGTAAGTCTTCATAGAATTGGTCAATCTCAGCCTCTTCAGCATTGGTGGTTGGTGCATAAACTTGGATTACTGTGATGTTGAAAGGTCTGCCTTGGATTCGTATTGAAATCATTCTGTCATTTTTGAGATTGTATCCCAGTACAGCTTTTCCCACTCTTTTGTTGACTATGAGGGCTACTCCATTTTTTCTACGGGATTCTTGCCCACAATAGTAGATATGATAATCGTTTGAATTGAATTCGCCCATTCCCGTCCATTTTAGTTCACTGACGCCCAGGATGTCAATGTTTATTCTTGCCATCTCCTGTTTGACCACATCCAGCTTACCAAGGTTCATATATCTTACATTCCAGGTTCCTATGCAGTATTTTTCTTTGCAGCATCAGACTTTCCTTTCACTTCTAGGCGCATCCGCAGCTGAGCGTCCTTTTGGCTTTGGCCCAACCACTTCATTAGCTCTGGAGCTACTTGTACTTGTCCTCCACTATTCCTCAGTAGCATGTTGGACGCATTCCGACCTGACAGGCTCATCTTCCAGCGTCATATCTTTTAGCCTTTTGTTACTGTCCATGGAGTTTTCTTGGCAAAGATACTGGAGTGGCTTGCCAATTCGTGCTCCAGGTGGATCGTGTTACTCAGAACTCTCCACTATGACCTGTCCGTCTTGGGCGTCCCTGCATGGCATAGCCCATAGCTTCTCTGAATTACTCAAGTCCCTTCGCCACAACAAGGCAGCAATCCATGAAGGGGTCCCCTGTATAGGTAATATCAAAAAGTTGTTCGGATTGCTGAAAATTTTCAGTCTCACTGGATTTGTATACTGAGCTGCTTCTTCAAACATATTAGCTGAATTCCTGTTGCACATTTATGCAAGTGGCATAACTTTTGAACACAAATCACTGTAAGTTGAAAAATCTTCATAGGCATTATCTGTTGCACACAGTATCATGCAACTCAGTATGCAATAGACAATGTCTATGAAGATTTCTTAATTTATAGCAATTTGCTTCCAAAATTTGCATAACTGCACAACAGGATTTAAGGTATTAAGTGCGAGATAACATGAAAAATCTTTCAAGGATCAGGTATGATCTGACAGTTGCAACAGCATTAATAGACTACTTTTGGCTCCAAATGTATAAAATACATATAGAAACATACATTTTAGGCTAAAATGCATACAGAATATTAAAAATCCATACTCCCCCCCCCCAAAAAAATATTTATAAATAATTGCACTCTTCTTATTGCCAGGATCTTGGTTCATCAGTGAAAAGCAGAGGGGGAGTTCACAAAAAACTTGTGATGGGTTTTACCCCTGATTAGCCACAAACTTCTATCTATACATTTTGGACCACAATGTTCACTGTGCTCATAGTCTGGTACATTATCATGTTTAAGATTTCCTTCTTGAAGAGTAATACATTCAGATAGGAGATAAAAGAAATAGGAAAGGAAAGTTTTGAGAACAAAGCTTTGAAAACAGATTATATTGTCCAGAATTGTGTTAAAATGTTCTTTAGCAATGAGTTTACTCTGCATGTAGACATAGAAACCCCCAACCCAAAATGTTCTGGACTGTTATATGGGATGGGGTGAGTTGATTGCTAAGAATAATTAGATATATGCATATCTATGACAATGAATATGTAATTATATATTTCACATACATAGATATATCTTATATAGAGAGAGACACACACAAAGAAGTAGAGATCAAATACAAAGTTGTTAAGAATACAAATAAGTGAATATACTAAAAACAAATAATACAGAAAGAATATTAAACGTATTACAGTTCCTCAGTAAACATGAAAATAGACCTATTGCATTGTATTAAATCTTAACTGTAAGTCCAAGCAAGCTGCATTATGATGTCTTTATTGACAAATAATTCAAACAATGTGTATGTCATTCAGCCTAAACTACTCAAAGCACTTGAAAGTCAATGTATGAGATATGTTTCTAAATTCAGTTTTGTTTCACCTTTGTTTGGGGGAGGGGTTTTCCAGCATCTCACAATATAACATAGATATTCATTGTCCCTATTAACAAACCTTCTCTAGGATGCCTTTTTAAAGTCCATTTTAATCTGTCTAAGAGCTCAAGTTTTTTTTACCAATGTCTACATCGGTGGGGGGAGGAGAGAATGTTAGAGTAGTATTTCAATAAAATCCTCATAGACCCTGTTATTTTACATATGTCAAAGCAGACTCTTATTTGACTGTCAGTCCACTTGTTATATTTAACAATTAGTTTAATATACAGGCTCCTTGAGGACAAAAGGCAGAGGGGCTGCCAATTTTCTGTATGGTTGGTAGATCATTCATAGCCTCAGGCTAATGAGTGGTCGTTTATTTCTTTGACCTCTTCCTGAAATGCCAGTAATAGTATTTGAAGTGAGGTTCTGGGGTAGCCATCATCCATCCCTGATTTCACATTTCTAATTAGGCCAAATGTATTCCAATATGAATGAAGGAAATGTGAAAACAGTCTAGTGAGAGAACAGTGGCCATAGCACCAGAGACCATGGTTATAAATAATATAAGCATAATAGTAATGATGATAACAATGAAAATGAAATCTTGCTTCTTAAGAGAATCCCAGCAGGCTACAACACCTGCTGTTCCTGAATGGAGGAGTATCTAATAAACTTGGGGTGTTCCATTGAAAAGGTGAGCCAAAAAGTGAGAAATAGTGCCTCATACAAAATAAAGAATATTTGGAATATGTGTTAAATGACACTGATTTTGTATTGTAGCAGGTTTAGTGGAGCAAGGCTATTGTTAAAATGCTATCTGATGTTCCTCAGAAGCAGAGCTTGAGAAATATTTGTCACAGTAACAATAACAACTGTAACAAATTACTTTTGCTGGAAAAGTGGGTTATACCAGTGGTCCCCAACCTTGGGCCTCCAGATGTTCTTGGACTTCAGCTCCCAGAAAACCTGGTCAGCAGAGGTGGTGGTGAAGGCTTCTGGGAGTTGTAGTCCAAGAACATCTGGAGGCCCAACATTGGGAACCACTGGGTTATACTATTGCTTTTATGAACAATGGAAAAGTTATTTGTAGCCTTCTCCCTCTCTGCTAGTAACAAATTTTATGTGCTGCCATTGAGGGTAGGAGACATGGCCATGCTTACAGTTTAAGGTAGCAGAGGTTGGACCAGGGCCGTAATTAGGTGACGAAAACCAGGGTTTTAGCCCAGGGTGCCAAATATAGGGGGTATGCACCTTCCTAGCTGTTTGTAGCAAAAAGCACCCCAACCAGACTTCTTGGGTTGACTCAACAGCCCAGTCTACCACCATAGAAAAAGACTTTTGGTAGGCCATGCAGGTGAGTAGACCAGACCACTGTGGGGAGTGGAGGAAAAATTGTCAGTATATCAGGCCTCACTGAAGCAGGGGAGTTCAGGCCTACCAAGCAGGGGAGGTCAGGTCTGGCTTGGATTTAGAGGAGGAAGGAGAGGAGGTAGTGGTGAGAAGGTATCCACACAGACAGTTAGTCTGCCAGGGTTGTGGAGAGTATGGAGGGCAAATCTGCTCAGAGCTCTGAAGACCATGCCTCTGGCTCAGATTTCGAGAAGGAGATGTTGAGATGGACAGCTGGTCTACTTATATCTTGGGTACAAGAGGCCTCCACCATACAGCTTATCAGTATATATATATAGGTGTTGATTGCTGTAATATTTTCCTATATTAACTTCACATGCTGACTTACAAAAGTTGATTTGGAGGCATATTTTGTGCTCCTTGTTCCAGGTGACAAAATAATTAGATACAGTTCTAGGGTGAGCTTTTCGTTGTATTGTAAAACAGGTTACCAGTGTAGGACTCTATGTTTTTTCTTTTTTCACCCTGCAAACATGGCTGCATCCTCCTCCAACATGAGGCATCTGACCAGGCACAGAATGTATCGGTTTGTGTTGAGTTACGTTTGAGGAAGATGTAGCTTCATTTTCTGGCACCTTCTTTCTATAGCAGTCTAAAAAGTGTGTTTTCATACGCACAGAATTCAGTTCTGCCAGTTGAAATTTAGGGAACTCTGAATACTATATGAGGGAGGAAAAGGAGAATGACATTGTGGTACTAGTGCCACATTGGACTGAGGCCTTAGTTGTACAGGCAATGTTAGCAGATCCATCTTTCCTCTCTCCCTAGTATGTATTTCTGTAATAAAACTTTACGTTAATTGAAGACAAATCTCTGTTGACTACCTGCGGGCGAATGGTAGTGCACAGCACCCACCCATGAACAACGTCAGTGAATACTGCTGAAGTATATGCAGTTTTAAAAATAATAAATGGCAACAAACCACACAGGCTCTCTGAAGCACTCATATGTCACAGCAAATTTCAATTTTAATTGTTTAACATTTCTTTCAATTTCTTGCCTACCATGCAAATAGATACAGGTATCAAGAGGTAACAATACTTACAGCTTCCAATAAAATCTAAATAAATAACCTGTGAAAATATAGAAAATGGTGCATTAACATTGTTGCATTAAAATTAACCCTGACAGCTAAATCAAGCTCAATTTATTTGTTTAAAGCTGCAGTGTCTTTTCAGGAAAACAAGTTAAACGGTATGTAATTAGTAGAAGACAGACACAGAATTCACATCCTGTAACAATAATTTCACTATATAACAGTCAAATACTGCATTACTGATTTTTTTGGATGGGCTTTAACCAGGGCTACTGCAAACATAGGTGTTTTCTAAACAACCCCCTTGTTACCGTTTTAAAGCAAATAATCAGTTATTGTGTAAGTTCAATCGGTGCTTGCATCCTTTCAACCTTGTTTAAACCAGCAACTGAAAGATCTTGTCAGAAGACACCATAGCAGTGAGGTTCAAATGACGGGGTGGGAGGGGTGGGAGAGGGTTTGGATTTTTTTTTAATCATGTAAGAAAGGATATCTATGTGAAATTATTAAAATGAATACACAGCTAGCGCTGGGGGTAAGGATGAGTTATGTAGGAGGATGTCAACCAGCAACAATAAGAAAATGGGTTTAGCTTAGAGTCCAGCTTTCTCATGAATGGTATTGAGGCTGTTGTTATGGTTGTCAAATCTCAGAGCACCAAGTGAAGTCTCACAGAACTGCTGTGCCTCTTCCACTCTCACGTTTTGTGTGCATTTTTTTAGACAGTGGAACAGGAAGTTCATATTTGTCTCACTCTCTCATGCCCATGCCTATGCATATCATTTTGCAGGACTTACAAAAGATCCCATTCCTGTGGCATCACAAGGGCCTGCCCTATATCCTCACATTTAGCCCTTAAATCTCAGGGAAAGGGAAGTTGATGAGCTGGCCCCCATAACTGCAATCCTATATTTAGTCACCTGAAAGTAGGCCCCACAGACCTCTGTAAGCTTTGATATCAGATCCGGGAGTCTTCACTCTTCAAGTCCTATCAGGCCCACTGACCACTGCTAATGGAAAGTAAATGTAAGACTTGCTGACCAAAAATGGATAGCTCAGTGGTTTAGGTATCTGGCTGCATAGCCATAGGGCTGGGAGTTTGATTCCCCACTGTGCCTCCTTGACAGGGGCTGGACTTGATGATCTATAGGGTCCCTTCCAACTCTGTAGTTCTAAGATGACAATGACAATATATGGTGTGTTTGCCTAAGGGCTGTGTAACTTGCTGCAGCTAATTACTGCTAAACATCTCAATAGCACAACTAGACATGTGATCTTGTCAATTAGCCACAATTAGCAGCAGGAAGTTAATCAAACCTTAGAAGAACATGAATGAGACTCTGGACTGTGTTAATCAGAGCTTCAAGAAGTTACTTTTTTGGACTGCAAGTCTCAGAATTGCCCAGCCAGTATGGTCACAGATGGTCATTGGCTGCAGGACTCCAGAAACAGAAAAAATAATAATAACGTTTCCAAATTCCGGTTTATTTCCACCCCAGCAACTTAATTCTTGTAAACTAATTTCAGTCCAGTGGGAGACTAGGCTATGGCTTCCAGTTCAGCTCTGCATATTCTTAACTATTTCTGGATGAAGTACATATACCATGCACAAGTGCTCTTCCATTTATTATCCTTAGGCCAACTGGAGAATGCTTAAATCAGGTTTTAAAAACTATTTGCAAGGGTCTGACCTCAAAAGAAAACCCTGGAAATAATTTGCTACACATATTTCTACAGAACTTCCAAGCAAGAGAGCAGGTCTGAAACCAGATGTGTTTGGCAAAACTTTTGTGTGGGAGATAACACAGAGAGAAAATTAAAGAGTGAAACCGGGTATTTTTAAAAGGTACAACTGATGTTTCCCCCAAGTATTAGAACAATCTAGATAGTGCACAGATGTAGATGCAATAATATTGAACATTATTTAGATGTGCAGTGTGAGTTGTTACAGATGTTTTAGTTAATATAAGAATATAAGGAAACAAGAGACTTCTTGGAATAGACCAAAGGCCCCTGTAGTAGAGTGGCCAATCAGATGCCTCTTGGAAGCCCACAAGTGAGACCTGAATGCAATAAGCTACATCCCATCTCCCCCACAGCTGATATTCAAAATCACTGTGCTTTTGAGGTGAATATTCTGTTTCCAGAACTTGGAAGAGTTGCATGTGAGCTGGTCATTGGTTGTGATGGCTGGGGGATTCTGGGACATGTAGTCCAAAACATCACTGTTCCACAAAAATGCCTCTGCCCGGAGAAGTGCTTATTAAGTCATCCAAAAGAGGAAATGATTTTAACTGGCAGAAACACTTGAGCCCTCATCTCTCGCTTATCATTGTTTTGTTTGATTATATTTTACATTTATGCTTTTTTTAGTGATCTGATCAGCCTATGGATATTTGTATAAATCACATTAAATCGATAAGTAAATACAGTGTGAATGAGTCATTAATACAACCACCCACAATGAAAATATTAATGCACCTTATAGGCAGTGTTTAGCAAGAGAGAATTGGTATGTCATATCTACAATATAGTTGGAAAGGGTGAGTCCAAATGTAACAAATTTTAAAGTTTGTTTAAACACAGTGCTTTCTTAAAGAAGAGAATTGTAGAAATGGGACTCCCTGCTGGCTCAGAATTGGAAAAAGCTTAAAGAAGGAACCAGAGACTGATCCGTGTTCTCAGACTGCTCCAAGTCACTTTACTCCCTGAAGCAAAGAGCAAAACAGGGGCTCCCACCCACTCCATGGACATAAGCAAATGAGACCGACAATTGACTCTTACCCCATCACCGTGTCCTCTACTGCAAGGCCACCAAGCTGCTTAAGGGGTTGTGGAGCAAGATATATAATATGGATATCTCTGTCCTCCAACTTCCATGGAACACTGTCTTCCAATGACACTTCTGCCAGAAGACTATCCTCCTTTTGGAGTTATCTCCCATTTTAAGGGTTGTCCCATCAAAATTTAAGTAAAAAAGAGAGAGATCAGAAACTTTAATGTTGCCCATCAACAGTTAGCCCCTGGACAGCAGACTCAGCAGGCACACAGGTCATGTGGTCAGAGTATTCCTTGCTCAAGTGAAATGAATTGTAATTCTGTATAAATTAGAAAAAAAATGATTTCTAATTTTGCACCAGGACATATAAATTAGCATATGCAGATCCAAGCAAATCAGCATCTTCTATTGCTGTCTTTTTCAGTGACGGAGGCCTTCATTTTTGGAGACAGAAACATAAAGTCTCCACAGTCATACCCCACTGTCAGAGGTAGGGACAGAGGGGTATGGGAATAGAGACCAAGAGAAATAATCACAGAGCTCCCATTGTTGCCTTACAACAGTTGCTGCCTGAGAGGGTTGTTTTAATGTGTCTGTAGTGAACACCCTGCCTTCCCATATATGTAATGGTATTAGCATGAACCAATGGGAATTGTTGGGAGGTGGAGCCAGAGTGAAACTAGAAGGGAGGAGTGAGTTGGAGTTAGACAGTTGGAGTTAGACAGTTGGAGTCAGAAGCTTGAGAGTTAGAGAGTTAACTGTGAAGTGGGGAGTTATAAAGGAATAAGTTATTAAGAAGCCAAAAAATGCCTTTAACGTCTTTTAACAATTTATTCAAATGAACTGTAATCAATAAGCCTGTTTTATGTTGAAAGTCACACAGCGTACGGACCTCAAAGTTGGTAAGGAGATATGCTGGCTGAGCTCAAAGAAACATCACTGAAGGAGCACAAAGTTTTTTTCTCTCTCTCTCTAAACACCATGCTGGGCCCAAATGCAAAGGCTTGGTGGTTCTCTTCCCAGTTCCTTGCTTTTTTTTGGTGCTGTGATGCTAGGCACATTGCACCATTTAGAGCAAGGTAGGGAGTGAAACACCAGCATTACAGTTTATGAGCCTTCATGTTGTATTAGTTCTGGCAGCAGTGGTATAAGACTCAGGGAAAAATCTCACTCCTCCTAACTCTCACCTGTCCTATCTGTATGACATCATAAGTGCCTGATCTTCTGAGATCACAAGGGTTGGCCACCAATCACAGGGAATGGGATGTGATATAGGAATATCTACACCTGCTCTCTTTGCCATATGTACTGACTTTTATGCTTGACATGTGGTCAAGCAAGGGATCAATGTCTGCTTGAATGGATACCATATGACATGCAGGTTCTGGAACAAGGAATGGATGAAATAGAGATTTGTACACACAGAGAGACACACACACACACACACACACACACAGAGAGAGAGAGAGAGAGAGAGAGAGAGCTATGTTACTAAGACTGGGCTAGCCCAAGACATTTAGCTGTGTCCATATCAAGCAAAGGGCAAAGGTGCTCTTTCCCCATGGTGTATAATAAAGCTGATTGAATTGCCAGTTCAGCACTGAGGATGAATTAGCACCCTCCTTCACACTTGAGGACTTCAGTCTGGTTTAGAGAAATTGGACAGGCTGCATGGCACAAATTGCCTTGTCCTCCAGAACAGTCAGGGAATAACCAAAGGAATGCCACTGCTATCCTCAGCACATGTCACGTAAAGTAGTTTCCACACCCTGCCTAATGGTAAGGTTGGCTCTGCCTTGATATTAACCACAAAGTATCTTCTGCTCTAGATGTTCAAGAGCTCTTTGACTTAAAAAAAATTGTGTAACCAATGACCTGAAATGGATGCTTCCTTGCTTGAGATTTGCTTAGAGTGACAATCTACATTCTTTTCATGCTTGTAAACCACATCCTGTGGCCAATTTCAGGGATATGATTTCATTTACCTGTAGTTAGCAACAGCCAACAATGCTTCAGGTTAGATTTCTTTGTTGTGCTTTGATTGCAGGAACTATTTTAATAATCTAGTTTACACATTAAAATTCCAGCTTTTCTTCCCTCCCTACCAGTGATACACAGTAAAATAGTCACCAGCTTCCCCTGGCTTTTTGAATTTGGCTTTGCAGCTACAGCTGGGTTCATAGGAACTGCCTGTGGAGTTGATAAGGAATCTGCTGATGAGCTACCTTTTCTCTGAGTGCAATTTTCCCTGTGAATGGCTGTTGATTGAGAGACATTTCCTTTCCTTTATCTTTTCAAGACAAAAGTCTTTTGCAACTTGTCTCCTTAGATCTATGTCCCAGGCAATGTGTATTTAGGAAGAAGGCACATTCCCCTCATAAGCACACTCCTTTGATATTCAAATGAAATTTTGCTTGCCCTCTCTAGCAACCCTTCTCCATATGAATGTTTCCTCTCTCCTCTCCCCCCCCCCCAGCTCCCACCACTCATGTAGTAAGTATGCTAATGTCTCATCCTCCATACAGCAGTCATGTGCACCCCCTAAAAAATAGAAGTGAGAGGATGGGAAAATTTGAGAGGTGGGGAAGAAGTGCCTACAATTCCCTCTGTCATCTGCAGCTACACTTCCATCTTCCGAGTCTCCAGTGAGAACCTTCCAGGAGGCAAAAAAGTATGAAAAAGCTTTTATTTTTACTACAACTCCCAGAATCCCCAATCCATCATGTTCAGTGTGGGGAATGAACTTCCAGGATGTGTGCATGCATATTGTTGCAGTGGGCAACCTTTTCCCTTTTCATTTGTCCAATATCTTTATTATTATCTATTGTTATACATCATCTGTAGTATATAATTATGAAAATCTGTTGTGTGATATTTTTATAGGAATAGTGTAGTATGAAAATTCTGGAATTCCAGAAAGTGAAATGAAAGTTGATCTGAAAGCACTAAGAGGTTGATGGAATAGTGCTAGACCTATTTCAAGTCACAGAGACTGAATCTGTCAAAATCCTAACAAGAATACGCCAGCAAATATGGAAAACAAAACATTGGCACACAGACTGGCAACGTTCAATATACATTCCAATCCCTAACAAGGGAGGTGCCAAGGAGTGCAGTAATTGTAGGTCCATTGTTCTGATTTCCCATGCAGGCAAAGTGATGCTCAAAATGTTGCAATAAAGGCTTTTATCTTATATAGAGCAAGAAATGCCTGATGTTCAAGCTGCATTCCAAAAAGGAAGAGGCATGTGCAGGGAGAGGATATATGCAAATAGCTATAGCAGTTCTTTGTTTGAAGAGCTGAGTGGAAAATTCCAGCTTAATGTTACCAGGGGTGAAGTTTCAAACCACACCCCACACACCCCATAAGTGGTTTGCAGCCAGAATTTGAATGCATCTTAAGCAGATTTCTACCATGATTTTCTGGAATTCTCATTTACAATAATTTTTCTACAGTATTGGTGCATGTCCTGATGAAGTGGGTTTGAACCACAAAAACTTACAAATTGATTTTTTTAGTGATCTAATAAAGATACCACCTCTCTTACGTTTGTACTGTGCAAAAATGTGGGCAAAGACTTAAATCTTTGTTGTTACTATGTGGTATCAAGTCACCCCCAACTTACAGCACCCCCGTGGATGAATGATCTACAAAATGTCCTGTCCTCAACAGTCCTGCTCAGCTCCTGCAAACTCAAGGCTGTGTTTCCTTTATGGAGTCAATACATCTTACATTTGGTCTTACTCTTTCCCTGCCTTCACATTTTCCCTGCATTATTGCCTTTTCCAGTAAAGCTTGCCTTCTTGTGACGTGCCCAAATACAACAACCTCAGTTTTGTCCATGTTGCCTCCAGAGACAGTTCAGGTTTGATTTGCTCTAGGACACACTTGTTTATCTTCCTGGTGGTGATGACATTTAGGAATTAGGCTCTGTTAAGATCTTTCAGTGTGCATTTTATTTTTATTTTTTGTTAACTGTATGGATCTCTATTTTATGTGAAGAAAATGTCCCATTAAAGTTATTGATGAGCTGAAAAACTTCTCTTTTTCCAATAGCAATATGAGAGATGGTGACATTATGGATTCCATATAAATGTTCAGAGTTGGTGGCATCTCTATGTTGAAATTAATTTAGCAACTGATCCAATAAGGCTGAATATAATTGCAATCCACTCTGCTCCACTCCTTAATATAAACACCTGGGAAGACCTGGATTTGCCTTTTATACTGATATAGATAAGGTATCATGCTTTATATATAATGCCTTGTGTGTTGTTATACATTAGTGAACTAATTATATATTAGTGAACTGAGGGCACTTATCAGGATGAAATATGTTGAAAGCTTTCTTCCATATCTCTTCATGGGTTTTCCCATTCCACCCCTACCCGCCAATATATATGGGCAGATGTTTCAACAAACTGAATAAAATTCCATTCCTATGGGTAGATATCAACAGGCAAGTTATTTATTTACTTGTCTATTTGGAAAAATTTTTCATCTTGCCTTTTCATTTTCAAGAAAACTACCTGCAAGGCGGTTTGCAAAGAGAAGTATGATATAAAATGTCACAATAACCGTAGTAAATCACTATACAAACTCAGTAAAAATAGCAGATCAATAAAACCAGCAGAAAACAACAATAAAGTTACTGTAAAATCATACTGTAGATCAGGGGTGGGCAATTAATTTCTATAGGGGGCCACATGAAAAATCTGAACTGTGTTCGGGGGCCGAACCAACTTTACTTAAAAATAAAATGAAACAGTGATGTTATGATTGTTTTTATTTTAAACTTGTTAATCTTCACAAATACTAAAGAGGTGTTTTGCGGTATGTTAAAGATAAGCAACTGGCGGCGGGCCGGACAGGAGCGGCTCGCGGGCCGTATGTGACCCGCGGGCCGCACTTTGCCCAGGTCTGCTGTAGATAAAGTTCAGTAGCAGTAATAGATACAGTAAACAATTATTGAAAGCATCAGCATTTAAAATAATCCATATGAATGGATTTTAGCTTGGTGTCTGAAACTAAGTGGAAGTGGCATCCAGTAAGGAAAACAGGGGATTTGGCATCAGAAAATGCCCTTTGTCCTCAATTGAACACAGAGCTTAGAAAAGTTACTTGTTTTAATCTAGGTCGGTGTACCACTTTCTGCCAGAGACCAAACCAAAGGCATATTTGTAAGACAGCTGGATCAAAATGGATCAGATTTGGTTCCTGAGTGAAGTGAAATGTCCCAAACAGATTCAACTGGGTGGCTAGGCAGTAGCTGGGAGGCTGATTGGGCAAGACTGGGAGCTCAGCTGAGTTACATGCTTTTTCAGAACTGTATTTTGGTTTTTTTTAAAAAAGCAGTATTTGAAGTTGGATAGTATACAACCCCTTTTAAAAAATAGCTTTCTGAAATTTGGCAGGTGTACTCTTCTTCTGAGGGCATATCATGTTTCTAAATGTCTTGTACATCAGTGTAAGAACAAAACAGTTATAGCCATGTTGCTTTTCCTGTGCAAGTCAATGGGAGGCTAAAGATCTGAATTTACAAACTGATTCAAATCATTCCATAGTTCTAGTTTTTGAAGAGGTAGCCATGTTAGTCTGTGCTAGCATATCAAGCAAAAAAACAAAAGATAAAAAAATAAACATTTTTGTCTTCTTTATTTTTTTATTTTTCTTTTGTTTTTACCTGATTCAGATCAGGGGCACATATTAAACTTGATAAGGTTCCAAGAGTTTTAGCCTAAACTGAATTTCACCCTGGAGTGACAACTTGGCCTCCAAACTGAGGAGGGGAAGCTATGCATAGCTCTAGTTTGCATTATAGTTCTCATAAACCATAGTCAGCATGATTTCAGGGAATTTTAGTTTAAAAGGTAACTTATCTGAACACCTGCCTATCATCCAAAGATAGGAACCCTTGAGGAAGCACTTTGAAAATGATCTTAAAAACTTGATAGGTATTATTTTTCACCTGTGTCAAAATCTGTGGGATTTAATCTATTTGTTTCACTCACAGATTTCCTTGATGGGGTTAACAGCCTATAGATGAAAGCTTATCTAGGCTCTATTATGGGAGGACCTGGTAGACTCAGTAAGGTCATTTCAAGCTGACCTGTCCTCTACCTTTGTGATAAAGTAACAGAATGACTGTTTTGCTGTAGAGCCAAGAGTGTGCATCTGGCAAATTCTTCTCAAAACCAAACTGAAACCAAGTTCTCTCACACCTCTACTGTAGAGCACCCTGTAGTCTGGATTCTGGAAACACTAAGTTCCAATCTTGAAATATTTCTGCCCAAGCTACTGCATAAGATGTCTGTCCTAAGCCTCAGTTAGAGCTTTAAGCTAAGTTTTGCTAGTAATTTTAGCCCTACCAAAATGTGAGTAGGATGTAACACCTCTGCCAAGCATTTATCTCAAATTCAATTTGGCCCATAGGCTAAAAGAGGTTCTTCACCAAAATTCTTCAAGTGGACAGTTGGACTTCATGGTTTATATCCAGGTGGCAACCCTCAGGGTATTATGGACCACATGGCTCCATCCCTGGCTCTTTGGAGGACTCTTCCCCAACTGCTAGCCCCATTCTCCTGCAAATCACTCAGAGTGGGCACTGCTGAAGGAGGCTGGAACCACTCAGAACCACATCAGAACCATGGAATACTTGTTGGGCCGATGGCCAAACTGGCATTTTGTTCTCATCTCTAATGTTGTTTGAAAAAGTAATGTTTCCAAATCCCTACTTATTGAATGCTCCTACAATGAGCTCCATAGACTAGCCAGCTTATGTATATGTGAGAAATATCCCCCTAAGTTTAAAATCATGCCCTATGGTGAGCCAAAGGATTGGCTTGCTGTCATGAAGGAATAATTTTATACCTAATTGGAGATACTGGAAAAATAGGATCCGAAAACCAGGAAGAAAGGGTCTATGGCTTATGAGAACAGAGCAGTGTTATCCTATTAATGTATTATGCCACAGTAACATGAGAAATTATGATAAATCACAAAACAACGATGGCCTTTGAACTCCAGAGGCTGGCTCTGACTTTTTATGGGTTGTGGGAAATCTTGGGATTGTGACTGGAATAACCACAGGGAGAAAAAACCCACATGTGTCTCCTTCATTTACAACTGAAATGCAAATCTGTGCTTTCACTGCTGGCTGTGTAAAAATAGCACACAGATATTCCCTTATGTTCAGGACATAGTGTTCTTCATAACATTGGTTTTTCATGTTATGAAACAAAAAGGAGTGGTATAGGGTACCCTCTGTGTGTGTGTGCATGTGTGCATGTGTGCGTGCGTGCATGCGTGTGCATGCGTGTGCGCGCGCGTTTAAAAACTTGACTATTGCTGCCAGTTTTAAAAAGCAGGAAAGAAAGGGAATGGGTGGAGACAAAGGAATAGGAGACCAGGGTTCTGTATTTTCTTGAAAGCACACAGGGGCAAAGAAGAAAATCTAAATGCAGTATCTGATAATTAATAGGTGAGATCTTTGGCTCCTGGTGTTTTCTTTGTGATTTTTTTAACGCATAAAAATAGTACTACCAATAACGGACTGCAGGCTTTTGTCCAAACTAATATTATGTAGATAACTCTCGTACTGAATGTCCAGCAGCAGTCAAGTGAAGTGGGGTGGGGGTGGGGGGAGACAAATGTAGTCATTTTGGCAGGCACTGTATATGCATAACCCTATTTCACAACAAGTATTTGCATGTAGACGGCCAAATACCGCACGCTGGTCTCATGACTTGCCTTAGAAAAATGTAAGAATTGGTTTACTATTTTCTGCTCTGCATTCTCTGCGTTGTTTTTCTCTCTTCCCCGCCCCCCTTTTTTTCTTTACAAGCCAGCTCATTTCTTCAGCACTGTGAAATACCTTAAAAGGTAACGTAGCATTCTGACTTGGGCAATAATTTATTACACCAGTTAATCTTGTAAAATTGCCCTCTGGATGTAATAATTTGTTATTCTTTTATTAGGCCTTCTTCTGCATACTGTGTTTATCATAAAGATGTCACCGTTGTGATGCCTGGCAACCAGTACAATTTTCTGGAGGTGTTTGCATACATTTTCCTGAGGGAGAGATCCGCTCCGTCCCTGCTTGGGAGAGCTGTCAGTGTATTCTGATGTATGAGGGATAAAAGGAGCCCCTGCTGCAGACTCCAATAAGATGAAGTCACGGGCCTGAAAGCAGTGACTTTGGCATCACTATCCAGAGTTAGGAAATGTGTCAATTATCAGATGGACTGCCTAAGGGGATCGCCTGGGTCTAGGTCATAAAACCATCAGGATTGAGGGTTGTGGAGGGGGGTAGAGAGAATTGATGAGGAAGTAAGTTGAATTAATTGATAACAAGCAGGAGTTCATGTGAAATATTCCATATAACCAGCAGCTCAACGTTCTCCTTGTCTCTGTCTCTCTCTTGGACGCTTTATTTCAGTTTGTATTATTAAAAAAATGATCCTATGGAAATTAGTATTCTCTGTGTTATTATTTGCTTTCCCTAACCTCACACTCTGTTGCCACATAAGATACAAACCATTCTTTGACACACTCTTTAGTCATTTCTTCAGAAAATGGTTGTAGGGCTAACTGGGCAAAGAGTTCGAGTGCAAATGAAATCATGCTAATATTTTACAGCTATTTGCCTATTATTGCAGTTCTTAATATATGGTGCAACCAACTATGGGTGTGTGCAAATGCAGCGGGGACCACTTAAGCATATAGCCCCAGGCGTGATTCATAAAAGCTTTATATGCCATTTATGTAGGTTTCTGTGGGCTTGACTCAGAAAATAGAAATAATGCATATTTTCATTTTTAAGTCCATCCCTGTGTTTTCTTCATCACATACATACAGATTGTACTTTCTGCATAGCAGAACTGGAAGAGCTCTTGGGGTAGCTTTGATTTGTACAATATGGATAATAACAGCAATAATACATTGTTGCAGTATAGAAAGAATTTATATCTAACTCTGTCATTGAACATTGGGTTACAATAATAATAATAAAAACTGTGCATTGTCAAGTCAAATCTGAGTTATGGTGAACCTTTTCAGGGTTTTCTAGGAATAGAGTATTCAGAATTGGTTGACCACTCCCTTCTTCTGAGGGCATCCTGGCACTGTGCAGCTTGCCCAAGGCCACACAGGCTGGCTCTTCCGGGATGCTCTGTGGTGAACTGACATTTTAACCTCTGGCTCCACAGCCAGATGCCTAACTCACTGAGAATAAAATATGCATATCATAGGTGGCAGTTTTACGTGTCTGAAAGTAAATCCCATGCAACTCAATCCGTTTTATATCTTAGCAGACATGCCTGGGAATGTACTGTAAAATATGTATCTAATATTTCTGATGTGTTTACAGATGTTATTATTCATAGGCCTCTAAAGTGAATAACTGGTAGATTTTCATGAGTAAATTGTCTTCAATTTTTATGAAGGAAATATTAATCTCTGTACAATTATTTCTAGATATCATTGATTAACAATTATATCACAAAAGTCCTGCACGTTTCAAAATGTTGCTAGACTATTCATCGGATCAGAATTTTCTATTAATTATTTATTGCATTTTTACCATGCTTTTCTTTCAAGCAGCTTTGAAACATGTGCATGGTTTCCTCCTTCCATTTTGGTTTTACAATAATCCTTAGAGATACATTAGGCTACCAGACAAACAAGTGAGCCAAAGAAGATCCAAAAAGACAAAAACCAAAGCAGGCCCAAACAGTGTTCAAAATCTTGTTGCTTATTGTAGTAAATCACACTACAGCAGGCCCATCAAATCAATGGGTATTTAGTGAGTCAACTCTTCCATAAATTTCATTGATTCAAATGGGTCTACTTTAACTATGACTTACTATGCTAAGCAACAGGATTTTGGCCAATGAGTCACATAGTTGATTGGTGCATTGGTCTCCTTAGTCTGTGATGGAATTATGATAATTGTGCTGCCACAGCATCTGTACATTTCACTAAGTTATCTCCATAGCTGTAGGACATCAGTCAGTACACATGCCTCTCTTCTTTCCACGAGTACATGTGAGCCTATAATTTTGTCCATTGTTTCATGCTACCTTTCCTCTGCACCACTGTCCAGTTAGCAGTTCATATGCACATTGAAATAGGTTTCTATGTAAGTATCCCTAGCCAGCTGAGGAATGACAGGCACAAATATCTAGTGTTCATCTGATTCTCTGGCATAAGTGATTCTCCTCCACCTTGTGACCTGAGACCTTGAAATACGTTTATCCTTGCCAAGTCAGATCCTCTGTTTGGGAAGAGAGTTTGCAAGGAAGAAGCAACCAAAGGGAGGAGGTGTGTATAACCTTTCATCCATCTTCCATTTCCCCTCATAAGTGCATGTTCAGTTACAACACTGGATCATTTCTGGAATACTGGGGTGGAGGAGAAGTAACAAATCATAATCATTCCACTCAACCACCACCACCGGTAATTTGTGCAAAACAATGACTGGAACACTATTACACATTTACGCTGTGGCAACACCATTGGCATAAATTCCACCACTGAATTTCCAGTTAAGAAATCAGTGGTGTTTTTTTTTTCCCTGACCATGTAACAAGTCATACAACTGCTTTATGGTGGGAAAAACAAATCCCAGCAATTCATTGCTGAAATTTATGCCAATGAAGTTAAGCGGGTGAAACTAACATGATTCAGGCCATTCCCTGTATGCAGATGTTGGGAGAGATTTTAGCTATGAAGGTCTTATACTTGGAAAGTAACCAGCAGCAAAGTACAGCTGGCTTATGCTATATTGCCATATGAGACAGCACTCACTTCCACCATCACTCCTCATGACTCACACCACTGCCAGCTGCTACTTAATAGGGTACTGAGGTCTCATAGATGATCCTGCCCAAAAATTTGGAAGCTTCACTAAAGTCTCTTCGTGAGACTGAGCTAAACACTGCAAGATGCCACTAAATACTGGAAGAGTTTGCAATGTCTCATCAGATTTGGTGAAATCTCCTGAGACAGGACAGTGTCACACAAAACATGATTGGGCAAAAACTCTCCATTTGGCTTCCCTTTTGTTTTTAGTCTCATGACTGTATTTTAAACAGAAGATTAAGTGACCCACTAGTAGCAAGGGTGCCTTGCTCCTGCTACCCCTAACCATCTGCTGCCTAAGACAAGATCTTCAGTGTGCCCTGTGGCAGAGCTAGCCCTGTAGAATATACATACTTGCCTGGGAATGTTTCTAGAAAAGTACTGGGTGCAGCTGAACTTTGAACAGACATGCATAGGATACACTGTGAATGTGTGCCAAAGCCATGACCACTACCCTTTGGAATGTCATTCTTATCTGAATGTTGTATTCCAGAATGTAGACATATGTAGTTTTTGCCCTCTGTAGTTTTTGAGGCATTTTGAATCCTTGTCCTAAATAGGCCACAATTCAGATATAATTTAAATAACAAAAATCATGCATTTCAAACTGAAGTTCAGTATCAGATTTAATCCTTTCACTGAAAATCTGAAGTGCCATTTTATCTTCTATCATTTCAACTAGTACACCCATCCATACAGTAAATGAGGACAGCAGGGAAGTGCAATTTTGAGACTGCCTAGTAGAAAATGCAACTGAAAATCTTTATATTGTTCTTAGAAAAAAGAAAGGTCAAATACTAGGCTACTTTAATAAACAGTCCTTAATTCTTGCAGGCAGGAAGTAATAAAGCTATGAGACAGACAGACTGACAAATAGATAGGTCTCTCATTGGGGGGAGAGCAAAAGAGTACCATTCAGCTAAAAAAAAAAGTCAGACAAACTGTCTTTTCTTACTTCTGTAAGAAACTATGGTAGATTGTTTTAATGCTTAGCATTCGCAACTGGAACCTTATGGTCTTTTTGTCTAAATTGATGCAAGGATATAGCTGTCTAATCGAAAGGAAGCTAACACTGACATGAACCAATCTGGCCACAATTTGCTAAGACAATGTTTACCTTTCTTTATCCTTAAACAAAGAATTTGGTATAAATTGTCTAAGCCCTGGCTGCAATATAATATCGGGTAAATATGGTTGCTATTTTATAAAATATTGCTGTCATTTTCTTTGACTTAAAACTTACACAAATTCTTTGAATTTTCTATCAGGGACTAAATTTATAATGGGAAATGATGTTTGATGGTGTTTAAATGCAAAGTGTGTCACTTTATAAAGCATGGGACTCTTTTAAGTTTCTTTTTTTTTTAAACTTCTTGACATGTGTCACAATTTGGAATTCTGCTCTCATGGGATAAATGCCAGATTACATGGTGTAGTATTTTTATCCTCTGTACTTTCACTGTAGAAGCATACAACATCAAAGAAGAGGCAGATCACTCACATCAGCAGAAAATGGAATGGGACTATAATATGCTTGCTTTGATCTTTCCTTCTAATAATTATCTTGGCTACATGCATACATTGGAAGTAAGATTTGAATTAATAAGGCCAAGAGACCCTAGCAAATGTAAGAAGGATCTTTGAATACTAACATGGACTATCTTTAACAAGATAAACTGCAATTGAGCTTACAAAGTTGTGGATTGTTCTTTTAAAAGCAATAATCCTGACATGTTCTTCCTCCACAAACTTGTTGGCACTTTGTTCAGTGAATGCGATCTATGCACAGAAGCCATTGTTGCTTCAAGTCCACCTGTAGTCTATAAGAGTACTCAAGTACAATTAATTTTAATTTAATTATGAGAACTCAATAGAAATTCCATGTCCAGAGGCAGTATATCTCTGAATAGCTGATGCTGAGCTTCACAGAAGCATCTGGATGGTCACTGTGAGGAGCAAGATAATGGATCAGAAGGGTTCTTTGCTTCAATCAAGCAGGCATCTTGTTAGACCTTTGCATATATTTTCAAGTACAATTCTTTGAAAATTACATCTATTTTTTTTTTAAAAAGGAGATTGTTTTCCACTACATCCTGATATTCAAACCTATTCTGATACAACCTAAAGAAATATATTGCTGTTGATATGAAAAGTAAACAAAATGATTCACATCTGTATAAGATTTACATGTAAGGAAAGAGTATATTGCATTCTGAGCTGATTTGTTTTTGGTTCGTGGTTTGCGGTTTCTGTGAGACAGAGTGAAGGGGAGGGTGGTTCTTGTTTTTGGCCTTTCATCACTTATTCCTGCATAGCATTGTTCTGCAAAACAAAATCTTTATAACTTATGCATGTCAAAACGAAAATATAGGCAAGGTGAACATGCTTGAAAACATCCCAAGATCAATTTACAGTACAACATTGTTTTTGTTTTTTTAAAGAATAGTATGCTGGTTATGAACATTTATTATCCATTTGTTTTGTCCCTGATCGTCATCTTTAGAAGCCAGCTGTACACACAGATTGCTAGAAATCTGAACATTCTTCCTTGATAAACTGAAGACACCGTCATAATAACATGCCTCAGAATACGGTACATAAGAGAAATGTGTAATCCAGTGGCCAGGCTGACTTGGAAGACAGCGTGAATTAAAGAAATGTCTCCTCTTAATACAATGAATGCAAGTCTCCAAAAATTGTTTGAACAGGCCCTCCCTATCATAACAGCAGAGGCTGCTGTTTTCCTTAGTATCCCAGCCAAAGGTTAAGAAAAGCTCTTTTAATAGGAGGTTACCGGGGCATGAATGTAACAGACCAACATACCGAAAGAAAGAGCTTTGAAGGAACACTCTCCACATTGACAAAAAGCACACTCTCTTTAATCTTCTGAACCTACCTGTCAGTGGACAGGGAGTTGTGAGAGAGAAAGGTTTGAATCAGAGCAGATGGCTAGCAACCGCTTTGTTAAGTACTCTGCACTTGTAATTGAAGCAAAAGATAGAACTTAACCCTCCATGCATTCCTGTGTCTGACCAGACAGAGGAGCAAAAAGGGAGTATTTCTGAGCAGGTGTACTAGCAGCAGCTGAAATCCCCTAACAAAGAGCTCACGTTGTAGTAAAAGCCTGATATTTACAGAGACATAAAAAATGTGCCTTGGCACTCCTAATTGGCCTTCTGCCCTGGGTCTCAAATACGCTCAGTAGCTCACAGTCTTGCCAACCCAAATTCAGAACTCTGGAGGGATTTTTCCCTCTTGACTAGCAAAGTTCCTTTTAGCCTTAAGTGAAGGAAAGCAAGGTCACAGGAGTTCAAAGTCAGTGGCTGGGAGATTTTTGTACATAAGCACAAAAATTATATATATAATATATATATTTTCCCAGTGGGTGGTTGGATGTTCACTTTTTCTGGTAACCCTCATCCTCCAGCAAAATACGTGGACTAAAAGTTCCTGTCTAGTAATTTCAGTAGAGACACTGGATTAGGGTTGAGGGTGATTTAGGGAGCAGTGCATCCTTGTCACTGTGAAATCATGCTGGGACGTTTATTTGCACTGCTTGGCTTTAGAAGGTGATTCAGCTTAAACAAACCTTTTCTTAAGATTGCTGGGTGCTGTTTAAGCCCTGATTTCTTTGCAGCTTCACTGCCATTAGCTAAAAGAAATATAAGACAGTCAAACAGGTTGTGGAACAGGTAAAGTTTCCACTTGCTTTCAGGCAAATTTCTGTCATATAAAATAAATTTGGAATTATCCTGAGGATGTAAAACAAGTCTCTTCTTTACACATCGACCTCCAAAAAATATGGTTCTGATTAGAACTGTATGTTAGAGAGCAGTCAGAGGCACAAATTATTCTTATGTGGTAGGTAACTTTTGAATATATTCCAGAGGTGGAACTGTGTTGGGGCACAGTCCTAACTAGTTGAGACAGCTGAGGACTGGCTGACATGACACTAAACCAGCTGAGGCTGTCCTGAATCCAAACTCTTTCAGCCTGGGGATGTTGGAAACTACTGACAACTGCACGGACCTTGCTGTATACTTATGCCAGCTGAGAGTCTGGACTGAGAGGGGTTTGCATCTGGTATAGCTCCGATCCTTGTCTTCTCCACCTGCCCACCTCAGATCTGAGCTCAGCCAGTACCAGGGCAGTTATGCTGGCACAAGATACTTCTGCCCATTCCAAGCCCACTATAGTTGGCATATGTCTGAGTTTAGGTTGCACTGCTGATCTTCAGCAAAAATCATAAAGAGTTTATTGGCACCTTCAAAACTAACAGGTTTTTATTTGAAATAAGGTTTCATGGACTGCAGTCTCTCTTTATTTAACAGGTATTGAAGTCTTGCCTTATTTGAAACAATTACATACCTGTTGGCATAGAGGGGAAGGGAGAGAGAATTGAAACACAAAAAGTACAAATGGTGATTGATAAAGGAATGATTATTAAAGAGTTTTTATTGACTCTGGAAAGAATAATTTGACCAGAAAGCATCAATAAGAAAGTGGAGCAAACTCAAACAAAACAAAACAAAACCCATAACATAATTAAACCATAAATTACCCTTCTATAATTTGTTTCATGAAAGAAGAACATAAGAAGAGCCATGCTGGTTCAGACCCATGCAAACATTACGTTTATACAGTGGCCAATCATTACTCTATGAAAGTCCACCAGGAGGACATAAGTGAAATAGCCCTGTCTACTCCTCAGAAGTTGGTACACAGAGGCATACTGCCTCTCTTATATTCTTTACAATCTGCAGACATCAATAGCCTAATTTGCCATGAATTTGTCTTTTCCTGTTATGTGCTGTCAAATCACTTCCAACTTATGTTGACCCTATGAATTAATGATCTCCAAAAGGTCTTGTTGCTAAGGGTTCCATACAGTCTTGCAAACTCAAGGCTGTGGCTTCCTTTACTGAGTCAGCCTGTATTAATTTTTGGTCTTTTTCAACTTTTCCCAGTATTATTGTCTTTTTCTAGGGAGTGTTGTCTTCTCCTAATGTTTTGAATTTGCCTGCTCCCCATTCAACATAGTCTAAGTTGGCAGCATTGGCTACATCCTGAGATATCACATTTCACTGTTAGACCATGGATTGTGTAAAGATGCATTTTCCATCTCCTCAGACTTTCAGCAAGAAAGCATCATCAGATTCACTCTATTTATTTTATTTATTTATTTATTTATTTCATTTATACCCCGCCTATCTGGTCAATTATGACCACTCTACATCTTTAAGGATCACATTGCTTACTTGCAAGCAGCCCCCCTGCATCTCAGAGACCCTGCCTTCTTCTGCAAGAGGATATGTGTTCATTCCTCAAGGAATGGCTTCCTTCTAGGGGATCATTTTTACTCAGAGTGACACTCTCCTTCCCTGAACCTCTTCTTCTTCTTGACAGCAAAGGAGATGTCACCTTGAGTGTGAGATGCCACTGTCACCCTCTGGGGACTATGCACTTCAACACCTCAGCCTTTCTCAGGTTTTCTAAAGTAGTGATCTTGATCTCTGGGGTGGGTGGGGGGAATCTGTTCCCTGAGACTTAGGAACTCCTTCCACCAAGCGTTATTCCTGCACAGTAGGCAGATCACAGAATAATAGAAGCACAGAGTTGACAGGGACCCTGGGATCACTCAATTAAAAAGATCCATAGTTAAAGCATCTATGACAATCAAACTCTGTTTAAAACACTCGAGTGAAAAGGAGGTAATCTGTTCCACTGTTAAACAGCTCTTCCCATCAGGAAACTGGAATCCCCTTTCTTGTAATTTGAATTTCTTGACTTGCATTTCTCCTTTCTTATCATTCCAGATCCTGCCTCTGGAGCAGCAAAAAACAAGGTTGCCCCATAGTAATAATGTGCAGTACATGGGTTTGGCCTTCTTGCCCTATTGATAAAGTCATATGGATCTTTCATTTACCTGTCTGCTTAATGTGATGCTGCCTCACAGGCTGAGACAGTTGATGAACTCAGGCTGTCTCATAAGCTTATAGAACTGACACCATTTTAGGCACATCCTGCTGCTATAGCCTTGGCTAGCCTCTCTCAACTGTTGGTACAATTATATGAGGAGAGCCTCATTTGGGGGACAAAACAAACAAACAAACAAAAAAACCAGGGCCATGTATGGCTTGAACGATTCATTGCACTGGAGTCCAGTAAGTAGAAATCTAGGTCAGTTGAGCCCCCTGGGAATGGGGCTTATTATCAAGGGAGAGGACAATGGGTGAGGATTAAGGAAAGGACGTAGTCAGAGCTGCCCTGGGAATGCAAACTGATGATCGTCATCACATCACCCTATTCCTCAATTTGTTTTTCATCCACAGCCTCTACTCAGGGTAGCAGATGGATGCTCTGTAAAATGCTTGTCCTCTTCTAGTTATGATCTCCATGATCTCTGTCCATATTCTTGCATTAACTGCTGAAATGTTGATTTGGGTAACAGGATGTATTGGTCCTCTTCCTCCTAGCGCTGAATGCTGCCTTTTTAATTTGCCTTTCTAGCTGAAGGTATGTGACAAATGACATAGCAATTTCCCCATTTCTTCATGTTCATAAAACATTGATAATATGATTTTTACCTTCCCCTTTGTCTCAATTAAACGAAATGTGCAGATACAATTAAGGTGCTCTTGCAGTTTAGTTTTTCTTTAGAGGTTTCTCTTGTCTCTGATTAACAGCATTTCCTACCTATTCAGAGGGACACACACATTCAAGGCACACACACACTGCCCGAATTCCAATTCAGAATGTTTCATTATGCCTGCCAGCTATAAATACAATTGTGAACCAATACCATTTTAATTGTTTCACTAATAACTTGTTTTAAATGATGCAACAGTCATCAGGAAAGATAAGTGCTCTTGTACCCTGCAGGCTTGTATGGATGATGGTATGAGGCAATGAAACAGAGTGCTGTATCAGAATAATGAAACGGTATGGGCAAGATAATGACCAAGCACTTACACTGCTGTAAAGATAAACGAAAACAGTAGATCCTTTTTTTAAACTGTACTATAATGACCATGTCTATCTCCCATTCCAATTGTTAGGCCTTGCACATTAAAATACATGCATGCTGTATGTCCCATCATCACGATAACATGATGCCCTTTTCTCTCCACAAAGATGGTGAATGATGGACTTAATGAGCTTTACAAATGCTCTTGTTAATTAACCAAAATTGTTACTTTCCTAAATGAGGGGGGAGGGAAACGCTTATAAATTAGACTTAATTATATTCGATAATTGCAAGTGATGCTTCGTGTGCAACATGCTTGCGTTCTTTTGTTTTCTTTCTTTTCCAATGGCAAATCAACAGTTGCAACCCTTGCTTATTTATGTAGACAAATTTAATAAGCAAACAGCCCTCTTATGTTAATGGCTTACTGGCATCCATGGGTTTGGCAGGAGAAATGTGCTGGGGGAGGGTTTGCTAATGGCAGCACATAATCACATTAATTAAAATATAACGGCCATTTAAAGATTTGTAGTGTGGAATTAGAGCATGTTAGGAACTGAGAAAATCAAGCTAGAGTGCATATTAGCACCATTACTTGGTGCTCCCTGTACAGTAGTCAATAACCTCATGTGTCATAAATGTAATTTATGAGTACTGTTTTCTTTGAAATATATGTTTTTAGCTCTCTCATTAGAATGTAGAGTTTTGCAATATCTGCTTCAGAAGGTTCAGAATAAATTTACTAAAAGCTGAGACTGGTGTTCTGGTTTTAACAAATTCCCCCAACAATGAATTTTTTATTACTTGTGTAATTTCTTACACTCAAAACCAAGTATCCCTTCCTTTTGAAAAGAAGCCCCATGCTTTATTGCAAATGGAAGTCACAAGTCTGCTATAAATTCTACCCTCTTAGCTGCTTCCATAATTCAGCATAATTTTTATTAGGTTTCTAATAAATACATGCCTTAATTTGATCACTTTAGTTCTAGAAATAGTGGTGAAAAAGTTAATGGCATTGGAGTCAGTTGCCTGGGTCCTTATCAGTCACTGCCAAATATGATATAATTATACCCCATTTCAAAGTATGAATTGAGCTTCTCATAGCTTTTATTCACAGTAGATAACCAATCTATTTGCTTAGGATTCATTAAATATCAGAAAGCTTTTCGAAGTCATTGACATTATAATCCAGTTCACATAATCCTTTTCTTTATTTTCTTTATCTTTTTTTTTAACTTTTACTACCTTACCACCAATGTCTCTTCAACTTCTCTCTGTCTTCACAAAAACCCTGTATGGTAGGCCAGGCTGAGACACTGAGGTTGGACCAAGGGTAGTGAATTTCATGGCTTTGTGAAGATTTGGACCCCTTGCTCCTAACTACTACACCACACTGGCTATCTTTTAATCATGTTCATGACTTCACATAAGCCACACATGACCTGCAGTCTTAAAGAGCAACGGTAGTGTGAACTGACGCATTGACACATGCAGCAATAGAAAGCAACTCTTCCATGTAGATAGCAGAAACTGTGGGAGAGGTGAAACGTTGACCACACCAGGCAAAAATAGTTATCTTTCCATATCCATTCTGCACATCTAAGAGTGTGTCTCCTTTATAGATCTTAGCTAAGGGAGGAAAATTATGTCTGACAGTAAACTAAGGGATGAGAAGAAACTTCCCATTCTTTTTGAGACAGGCTGTCTCAACAGGTCAGAGCAACACGCCATCTGATTCCAGTGTGAAAATGAGACAAGCAGTACGTGTGCTTTGTTGTTGTTGTTGAGGTTTCTGCATTTTACATACAAAGTCCCAGTGCAATATTAGTGTCATTTCCCCTTATTAAACAGAAACAGCAACCACAGGACTCAGAAAGGCACATGCAATGCTTCTTATTATTCTGATTTTTAAGAGTTTACACAAGGCAGCAATGTTGTCCAGTTACACAATTTGCACAAAAGTCATTCTCACAAATGCAAGAAGGGCAAGGCAATAAGAAAAACATTTGCAATTGCCCGTTCTCACTTCGAAACATGAGACAATTGAGGATGTACAATCTTACTTTAAACAGAAAAAAGCCCACAAAAATATTGAAACTATCACAGAGATACAGTTGGAAATACAGTGGTGCCTCGCAAGACGATTGCCTCACAGGACGAGGAATCCGCAAGACGATGGGTTTTTGCGATCGCTGTGGCGCTTCGCAAGACGGTTTTCCCTATGGAGGAATTTCGCTAGACGATGTTGGGTCTATGCTTCGCAAGACGATTTTTTTTTTTGACAGCTGCTTCGCAAGACGATTTTTTCTGCAGGGTTTTTTTTTTGTTGTTGTTTTTGTTCAAATTTCAACCGTTAATACCCAGGATGCATTGTGCCTTGTGCCGGGAAGGTTTAAAAACCCTCCCCAATGCAGCCTGGGTTCACTTTTCCACGTGGAGTTCCAGGAGCAACTGTGGTCTGTGCTGTGGGGCATCCTGTCTTTGAAGAAGTTGCAGTGATCTTTGGTGAAGTTGAAGTTTTCAAGAACTTTTTGGCCAGCAAAAGGTAGGTCTGCATTTGTTCTCCTGTGTGGGTGGGTGGGGGTTTCATGCCAAGTGTTTTTTTTTTTTTTACTGTACTGTATTTCTTTGGTAACTTGCACAGGGAAGTTAGGGGGTTAGCTTCTGCTAGGTAGTGGGGGTTTTTTAATGCCAATTTTTTTTTCTTTGTGGGGACAGTTCTGTGTGCCTCCAGTTTCCTGAATTGAAACACTGGTCCTGGTGGTTTAGAGCCTCACTTGTTCACTTTAAAATGTGAAATGTAAAAAGTTTCTGTACTGTTGGTTTCTGTGTGTTTATGTACTTTGTGAAGAGTTTCTCTATGTTTATGCACTTTGTGAAGAGTTTCTGTATGTTTATGCACTTTGTGAAGAGTTTCTGTGTGTTTATGCACTTTCTGAAGAGTTTCTGTATGTTTATGCACTTTCTGAAGAGTTTCTGTATGTTTATGCACTTTGTGAAGAGTTTCTGTATGTTTATGCAATTTGTGAAGAGTTTTGCACAATCCAATGACTGTTAGTGACTGTTTCTGTTCAGTTTCAATGAAGGCAGATGTTCCTGCCTCATGTTTGTTGATTTTTAAATGTTTTTCTATGATATTTATAAAGTTAAAGTTTATTGATTGAAATTTTTGAAATCACCTGTACAGTATTTATGATGTTAAAGAGCACTTAATAAACCCTTTGTAAACCAAATTTGACTTTGTTCTGTCTTTTTCCCCCCATAGGAACGCATTAAATAGATCTCAATGCATTCCTATGGGAAACCGCGTTTCGCAAGACAGTTTTTTCCGCAAGACAACGATGTTTTTTCCCCATTGGAACGCATTAAATAGATTTCAATGCATTCCAATGGGGAACCGCGTTTCGCAAGACGATGTTTTCGCAAGACAGCGATTTTCGCGGAACGGATTAAAACCGTCTTGCGAGGCACCACTGTATTGCTGGATCAATTAATAATGCTCTTTAGCCAGGTGCCTTGGATAGTGTTCTACCCACAGTGGCTATTTCCTGGTCAGACCTTAGGGACAACATCAGATGTAGGAGTCTGGCCATACCCATCAGTGCCAGACACAGGATAGAACTCAGTACCCCATAGGCTATGCCTTTTGGCAACCAGGCTACACCACTAGAGAATCACTTCTTAGCAGCAAGAAAGGAAAATATATGGAGAAGTTAGTACATAAATATGTTTACTTCCCAAATTAGGAATTAGAGAAGAAAGACAAGTACAAGGAGGATAATAAGGATGGTCACATAGGAACAGGCCGGAACGTTTGTGGGTGAGCTGACTTTCTATGGTTTTTATTTACATGGGAGTGATATTTTGGATGCAGCCATGGAGGGCCCTGTTGCTCGTCCATGCATGGACATGCATGGCTCCTCTATGACAAGGCATTTAGGATGAGATGACAATCCACCCAACCAGCAGCTATGTTTGCAGTTCATGTCACTGGCCAGGCCTTCACTTGATGAACATTATAATAGTGGACACCTTGTGCAGCATGTAGGTCAGTCCAACATCCTGCACATTTGCAGGGCAGATGGTTCAACCTCACCTACTATGTTGGGAATTCAGTGCCTAAGGCTTGAGCAGCAAAAAGCCATGTAGGTTTAAGCATGAATGCTCCATCTGTGGTGGTCCACACTCCTTTACTGAGTGCCTCAAGGGGCAACCAAGTAAGAGAGGTGGTAAGGTTAGGCAGAGGGGAAAAAAGCCCCCAGGGTGAGCTTTAATCCTCCAAAAGGAGCTCAGCACAAGTAAAGTAGAGGTATGTAGAGTTAAATGTACAGATCATGAGCAAGGAGAAAAGTGTTAACAGAAGGGCCATTGAAAGTACAATGATTGCCAAATTAGTTGCATCACTGCAGAGTGCGAGAAATGTATCTCACCTTATGGTTCAAAGCAAACAATTTCTGTTTTTGGACTACAATGCCCAGAATTCTGCAGGTATTTCCCTACTTGTATTTCAAAGTATCCATGCTTCAATGCAACCACTGTGGCAACAATACCCTACAGCTGCAAGGATCCATACCAATAGGCCACAAGGTCTCATTTTTAAAATGCCTGTGTGTTCCCAAATCCCAATACGATATTAAAAGGGCCACCAGTATTTCTAGAGGTGAACTGTAAAATTATCATTTGACTAAATGCCAGTGTCTGCGTCCTTAGCAACATCCATGAACTTCCAGACTTTTACAGCCCTCACAAACTAATGTCTTCTCCAGTTTTTCAGCCTGCTCCCAAGCCTATTACATACTGGGAAAGGTCTTTAACAAAAACCATGACTGGCAGCTAAAACCACAGTATAAATGTTTACAAATGAAGAAACAAGGAGTGCTTGCAGAGTAGCCAGTCATTTGATTAAGGTCTGCTGGGAAGTAATTGAAGTTACTTCCCTGCAAAAACTTTAAAGAGCTGGGAGAAAAGACAGGCACTGTCGAGAGGTATTAGATCTAGGGCACCGGAGGCTGATGATTCCAATTTCATTGAGGTGGTGAATCTGCTCCAAGTTTAATCTGAACTTTACAGAACCTATTCAAAGTGCTTAAGGTGACTCTCTCCCTAAAATAGGTTCAGCACCTTGGATACCTCCTGTGAAGTTCAGACTAAAGTCTATATTGGATTAAATCCTGTCCCCAAGGAATCAAAGTCTTCACTGTCCGAGCCACTGCCTCACATTCACTGGTCTAGGGCAGCTAGTTTGGCAAGAGGCTTTTGAACCAAACTCCTAGGATACCACAACAGGCATGGGTGGTTAAAACTGGTTCAAAACAACAAGAACAACACCCTCAAATTTTTCCCATCTCTAAACAGTTATTGATTAGAAGAACAGTACAATCCAAATCCACTTTAAACAAAACCAAAGAAAACCAGAACAAAGGAAAGCAGGGGCTTAGGGTCTGCCTACTAATAGGAATTGGAAAAAACACCCTTTTGAAATAAACCTAAGATCAAGCAGATGAAGAAGACATTGGGTGATCACATACTGTCTGTTGTAGAGGACAGTCCTCTATTTGCAGGTCTGCTGAGAACAATCCTACACTTGAAAGTTTCTTCCTTTTCTTAAAATAAATTTTAATAAAAACAAGTCATTAATTCAGTAACTCCATTTTTAAAAACATACATAATATCATACATTACAGTATCCAGTGTGTTTGCAAATCTCTTGATAAAGTTTCTTCCATTTGGAAGGCTATCCAGTCCAAGACTAGGAACCATAAGAAGGGAGAGCACACGAGTCTTGAAATTGCCCACCCATAGTTAGCACCTGGGCAGCAGACTCAGGAGGAACACAGATCATCTGCTCACAGTTTTCATCACTTGGATGGAATGCTTTATAATTCTGTTAAAATTATTTTTTTAAAAAAATAGTTCTGATTTTGCATCTCTTCATGTAAATCAACACATACAATTTTGTTCAAACTAGTGGTCTTTCCTTTTTTATAAAATGAGAGGATTTGTGTCCTCTTTTTTTGATTATTTGAAGTGGATATCTCATTACAGAAAGAGCAAAGAGGTCCAGCATCAGCATCTGGCTTGAAATAGATCCATTCATGCCTCTGTTCACTGCGCTCTCCTTCCTTTCTCCTCATTTTTTTACAAAATTGTAAAGATAGTGAGTGGCTAGCCAGTCATATGTATGGGTTACAGACACTAATTGTATGCTCCCTCCACACACACACTTTTAAAATGCATTGTTCTTTTCTGTCATACAACTGTGTAAAGGTTATTAGCATCAGGGCAGCAAAAACATGTTCCGTGTTTTTTTTCCTTTTAAAATTTACATGAGTTGGAAATGCAAAACTGAACAACCTCAGAATTTTGTTGTTGTTTCAAATCAGGTCAGGTAAACAAGTTTGCTTTATGTTTTGTTTTTGTCTAACTGACACATCATAAGAATGCAAGAATGGTTGTGCTAGATGAGGCTGATGGTCTAGGGCAGCATTCTCTTCACAAACAGTTGTTAACCAGATGCTTATGGAAAACCCAAACACAAGACACAAGAATGGCTCCCTTCTGTTCCCCAGTAACTGGTACTCAGAAGTATAGCACCATTATGACTGACAGCAATTGATACCCTTATCCAAAATGTTAAAATCTCCTTTTAAAATTGTCCTGAAGTCACTCTTGGAAAAAGCCCTTAAGGAAACTGCCTCACCTGTAGGGTCAGAGAAAGAGGCTGAGCCTAAGGGAGCGATAACTTGAGAATGTGTTGGTAACAGAAGATACAGGCATGGGCAGCTTCTCACTTATGAAACATATGCTTAAGGGTCAAGAGACATATACTGTACTTTCTTTTTGTAACTAGAGTTCCTCCAAAGTAAGAAGACTCTTAAAGAGTAAACTCTTCCAGCATAAAAACACTCTAAATGCTGGTGACTGATTTGGATGAGTTTCTGAAGGAACTGCTTCCTGTTTATCTCCTAGTGAAGACTGGACATCATCATAATGACTGTTTATTACAGGCCTTATCTCTTTGTAACAGGAATGCCTGGTGAGACCTCCTCCCTCTTGACATGAAGCTTCTAGTACCTTAGGTCCTGAGCTGACTGCTTTTCTTTGTCTACCTACATTGTGTGTAACCTTGGCTATGTTCTTCACTCTTGCCTATGTTCATGCTCAAAACCAGACTGCTTTTCTGGAATTAATCTCATGCTGATTGAATTTAGCAAGCCACTCAGGGCTGGCCATAACCTCCAGACTGCAGCAGGACACATGGCGGCACCACTGCCAAACTGTGTCCAAGGAAAACAGCAGAAGCAAGACCTTCACTGCCAGCAGCTGAAAACAAGGACTGTTGACTTCACAAACCATTAATGAATCTAGTTTCATGTCCTTATCCTTTATTAGCTGTAACTAGAAATAATAATTCAGTGAGTAAATAAGCATGCTTTCCCAGCTTTCAGCAAACATAAAAGCCATCAAGAGAATCGTTGCTTCGCATTTGCTCATAGACCATCCATTATCTCTGTTGCTGCAAATACCAATTATAAAGGATTTCAAGCAAATACTGTAACATTTTTTTGTATTTGACATTAATAAAAAACATTTAAAAATACTTAGAGCACAATTTCAATTATTTATATCTATACACACTATAAGTAATTTCCCAATGCACCTGTTTACTGTTCACATTAATGCCACACACATACTCACTCATCCTGTTGATCCACTGCAATTTGCTCACTTGTGTGTGTTTTTTTAAAAAACATTCTCTTATTTTCATATTTTTTCTGGATCGCATGAGGGAAAACTTTTAAAAATATATGTTTGTTTATCAAGAGGAGAGGAAGATAAAAAGCCATGCAAGATGTGTAGTAGTGCAAGGGCTTGGGAAAGGAAGAGTTGGCCTTAGTGCTTCAAACATTAATCACCTCTCATCATTTAGATTAGTGTCACATGTTCTCTGTGTGGCTTCCTTTGAAAAGCATTTGCAAGCTACAACTAGCACTTTGAGAAATGTAGTGTGAACCATTCGCTGTTGTGTTGATGGTTAGACCTAGAGAGTTTGAAAACAGGTTTAGAGAATTCCATGTTTGGTAAGTCTAATGATGGTTACTAGTCATGATGGGCATAGGAAACAACCACACCCAGAAATAGCAGGGCACAGAATATTGTTTGCCTAGAAGCAAGCAATGTGGAGGGGGTATTCCTGTTTGTCCTACTGCTTATCAGCTTCACATAGGCATCTGGTGAGCTTCTCTGGTCCATAAAATGCTGGACTACATGGATGCTTGACCTAATCCATTAGAACTCTTATTTTCTTCAGATTTGGTGATTCGTACAACAAGACATCACAAGTTCTGGAAAAGGGGGGGGCAGAAAGATCTAGAACAGGTTCATGGATTCAACTGCTGAATCCTATTTTCCATAGTTTTGACTTACTGTTCAGAAGTTCAGTCAATGGATCTATGCTACTTGGGATTACCAAGAGGATTTAGGCTGTCGTGTTTGTGCTGAATTCCCCCAATCAATAATTTATCACTTGTTCTTCATATCAATATAGTTATATTTCTTTGTTCTCCTTTCATATCTCTTCTCTTTGCATGGCTACTGAATTTCTCCTGGTTTTCTTGGTTTTGCTCTGTTTCTCCTCTTTTCTTTCCTGGCTTCCATTGGCAAGTGAAAAAGTCACTTTTTTTCAGTGAACAACCTACGTTTGTGAATATATATGGGTCTGCACAGCTTCAGATCTACAAAGCCAAGCCCATTCCACAAGTGTCCTGTCAGCTGCTTCAAGACAGGATTGGGTGAGAAGTACGTTTTAAATAATAAGTACTTTCCAAAATGTGCTTCCTGGCCCCCTCAAATAAGACATAACTTGAGTTTTAAACCATTAAATGTGGGGGACAATGAAACTGAGAGGTTTATCCAACCAGCCAGAGGGCTTTGATTCTTCTGTTCTTAAACATGCAACTTTGCATACCTTTATATTCAACCCCTGATGCTGTGTTAAGTTGCTATTTATTTTGTCTGACACACTATTCATCTTTAATATCTTTAAAAAATTAAATTTGCCTTTTTTGTATACTTTATTATTTTTGTTGACTGGTCAATGACTAGAATAGGAAGGAAGGAAGGAAGAGAGAGAGAGAGAGAGAGAGAGAGAGAGACTGCTAAATGACTTCCCTGCAATCTCCTACTTATTACAGATTACTTCAGGGTACCCAAACGAAAAGTGATGTATAAATGCTTTCAGTAAATAAATGGCTATTCTCTGCATTGGTCTAGTAGTGTGGGACACTGTGAATAAGAAGAGATGTCTATGCTGAGGCCCATTTTCCCTTCATTCTGTATTCCAGTACTTATTTCTTGTGTATGTGCTGTAACAGACAATGCTAAGTGCTGACACAGCATTTAGAGAAGCTACAACAATAAAACTAAATATCCTTGCCATTCATTTATCAAAGTGCTTGCTGTTCCTACTTTAAGGAAAGTAAAATGGTAATAAATAATAAGCAAAGGAGGTTAATTGGCATTCAGAGTGTTCCACGAAATAAACTTTCTAAAAAGGCAATAGCAGGATAAGCCTATTGAATCTAGTTTAATGGGATACAAAATTCAGAAGTGCTTTTTGCTTTTTTAATTACATTGGCCACCACACCAATCCAGCTTTTCTTCACAGGTACAAGATGTACTGCTGCTCATCCTTCTTCCCTAATGTAGCTAAAGTATTATGAATAAAAAGAATCTGTTCAACCAGAGATATACTAGGGAGGAACTAGTAGTCATCTTCCATAACAGGAAATGGTAAACAGCCACAGCTTGATTCAGTGTGGGCATATGGTATAGTTTGCCTAGTCAAAAGGTACTTGTTACAGTAAGTGATCTCCAAAATTGTTGAGCAATTAAAAACAAAAATCATTCAGATTATGATAATCTCTGGGGAAAGTTTCACAATCGTATCTATGGATGCTATCCAGCTGAGAGACATCCATCACCAGTGAGAAGGAAGGATTTTTTAGAATACATTCTCCACTCAGATCTGTTCCAAAAAGTTTACACAGAAAATGAGAACTAGGTACCATCCTGAAACTCATGCTCTCTCAGTTCTCTTCTAAGTCTACAGCAACAATGGGCAACTATGGCCATCCCATTCATTGGGGGCTCAACGTTGATCATCCCTTACCATTGGTTACACTGCCTCACAGGAGTTGTAGGCCAAGCACACCTGGAGGGTCACAGATGTCCAGTCCTGGTCTCAAGACACCATGTAGTAGCCATTTTTGTGTTTTCAGCTCTTACTGTACTTCCTACTTTAGACAAGGCCAAAATCAGTCTATCTGGAATAAATGTCTGTATGGATAAGTATATAAAAGCTGACAGGTAACCACATTTATGAGAAGACACAAGGTAGAAAATGAAAGTACAAACTTATTTGGCACTAAAAATTTCTACAGGTTGGCCATGTGGCAGCATGCTTTGGCTGCTTTGGGGTGAACAAATGGATATGAACTGGAATTTCTGAGCCACACTGTGCATAGGTTAACAGAACAGCTGTGACATTACATGGGTTTTATACTCTTGAGAACCCTTTCCAACAGTAGCATAACCAAAGAGTGTGCCCATAACATATGCCACATTAACCAACCCATTTTCCAGGATTTAAAAATGCCTTTTGTAATAGGATTTTGCCCTTCTTGGGTCTTCCAATTAACAGATCATATAAAAATATGAAGCCTTGAAATGACTAAATTCCAGGAGGCAGGCCTGTGGGGGGTGGGAAAGAGACAGGGAAACAATGATGGGAAACAGCAAGAATTCACACACTCACTCACACACACACACACACAGAGAGTGAGTGGGTGAATGAGAGAGAGAGAGAGAGAGAGAGAAATGTGATATGTCTGAAAGAGGCCATTTCAAACAGTCTAGCTTGAGCTATAGAAATAATAATGGGAAAAACCTCTGACATTTCACAATAAACATCAAACAGAAGCATGGTTGACAATTTTCAGTACAAAGTAACAATGTTATTTTAATGTTCCCCACACTGGCTTTGCTTGTTTTTAGAACATAGGAGCAGTAAGACCTTCATTCTAAGAAAATGCCATCTCTCATTGACTTATGTAAAGTATGATACCGTGGAACAAAAAGGGCTAAAGTGGGAAATATCTTTAAAAATGAATGATTCTGGTTCGGATTTCTAGGAATTCTCAAAATATATTCCTGCCAGAATGCTAGCTTTCAGTGGGTGCTGTGAGTGGTAATGACAACTTTAAAAAATGCTGTCCAGAGCTGAGAAGTCTCTGAATATCAAAAATGGAATCCGGCAAAATCCAAAGTAAATATAATGGCATCTGCCTGATAGAGGCCCCACCCTTACAAGAGGTGGAAGAAGATTCCAACCGACAGAATGGGTGGTGGCTAACGTGGGGTCACCACCCATTCTGGATGGTTTTTAATTCTCCTCTAGCTGAACTACACTTGGACTATACATTGTAGGCCTTCAAAGAGAGCTTAGAAACATATCTATTTCAGGCTGCCTTTCCTTAATTTTATGTTATTTTCTTCTTGTTTTTTTCTCTATTTTTGCTGCTGCTACATTTCACTTTTGACATTTTGGAACTTCTTAATTATATGTTTAAGCTTAAATTATTTAACCTGTGGTATGTCAAGAAAAATAAAAAATGAGTGTCACTGTATTTTTTTAAAAAAGTAATAATAATAATAATAATAATAATAATAATAATAATAATAATAATAATAATAATAATAATAATAATAATAATAATAATAATAAATGGCAAAACCATATGGCCCCACAGAAGGGCAAGCATGCAAGCAAATCTACCAAAGTGGCATCCCCTCCATCACATTCCCCCCTCATTTATCACTGCAGCAAATGACGATGTGACAGGCTATGTGACAGGCATTGAGAGAAAGGAGAAACCCACTGTGTGCTTGCCTTTACACATGCAGTTTTCCCCAATAGGACTTTGGTCAAAGAAAAGAATGTGTGGCACATTAAAATCTAATGAGCTTCATTTTGCATAAAAGGCTGTGGATTGTAGCTCAGCTTATGCCATACACAACATGTTTGTGTTTAGTGCACCACAAAACACTTTGTTATTTATGATTGTACGTATGCAACTTCTGTTGTACGAAGGAGCTCTCTTAAGATAGGTACTTACCAAGGAATTTAAAGTGGTTCAGATTCCCTGAATCTCGCCAGGTAATTGTGATGTAATGGGACCATTCCCTAGCCATTGTGAAGTATATATGTTACATAGTTTATATGAAACAGAATAACTGCTAATTTGGATTGCTAAAGCATGGGTGTGTATTCAGTCTAGTTAAATACTAGCTTGGTCAACTGTAAACTGGTTGTGAGGCAGACCGGGGGGGGGGGGGGGGGAACAGCCAGCTTATTATCTAGCCTTACAGCCCATGTGCAGTAGAGTCTAAGGCCATCACAGTTGAGTAAAATATTTTTTAATGTTTGTGCTGCAGGCACTGATATGGTGAGGTGAGGCAGACTTGGAATTAGCACAAGCCAAGAATCCCCAGTTACAGACTTCATTGTAAGGAAAGAGGGAATAGGGACAGCTTTAAGAAGGGGTTCTGTGGTAGAGCAGGCATCATGTTCTTCTCACAATAAGAATGCCAGGCCTACAAAGGAAAGAGTTCAACTGGTAATTAAGTGAGTAAACACTACCTAAGATTTTGAACAAAGTGCCATTGGAGAGTAATTTTGTGCTTTAGTTAACTATGAGAAAAAGCATAGGAGTGGTATGAGTCCAGGAATTAAGTGAAAAATAATCCCAAAGTGAGTTATGGAGAAACTCATTACAAGCCACAACGGGAAGACATATGAGACAGAGCCCCTGGAAACAAAAGAGGTATGAAACTTGGAAGAGATATTCCGGAAAAGCACAATCAAGACGTATTCCTGTGTAAGAAAAAATGAAGCACATTCATAATTCCATCTGATTGCAAGGCAAGAAAGAGCTACATGTAATAATTCTCACATGTAGTCCATGCATGCAATAATTCTTGCATGTGATCCCTAGCTTTGTGCACACATGCTTGGATACTTGCAGATGGCCTAAATGGGGCCTTCAATATCATACCTGCCCAGGGCCCCATAAACTTTCTGGGTTGTTCTACAAAGCTGACTATGGGGTGTGTGTGTGTGTGTGTGTGTGTGTGTGTGTGTGTGTGTGTGTGTGTGTGTGTGAAAGCACTCCTCATCAAGGATGTCATTTATATTACTCCCAATTAGACCACACTTGTGGAATCAATTACTAAATTGTAAATCAACACATGATCACTGCAGATGGTGACAGCAGCCACGAAATTAAAAGATGCCTGCTTCTTGGGAGGAAAGCAATGACAAACCTAGACAGCATCTTAAAAAGCAGAGACATCACCTTGCCGACAAAGGTCCGCGTAGTCAAAGCTATGGTTTTTCCAGTAGCGATGTATGGAAGTGAGAGCTGGACCATAAAGAAGGCTGACCGCTGAATAATTGATGCTTTTGAATTGTGGTGCTGGAGGAGACTCTTGAGAGTCCCCTGGACTGCAAAGAGAACAAACCTATCCATTGTGAAGGAAATCAACCCTGAGTGCTCACTGGAAGGACAGATCCTGAAGCTCAGGCTCCAATAGTTTGGCCATCTCATGAGAAGAGAAATCTCCCTGGAAAAGACCCTGATGTTGGGAAAGAGTGAAGGCAAGAGGAGGAGGGGACGACAGAGGACGAGATGGCTGGACAGTGTCATCGAAGCTACCATCATGAATTTGACCAAACTCCGGGAGGCAGTGGAAGACAGGAGGGCCTGGTGTGCTCTGGTCCATGGGGTCACAAAGAGTCAGACATGACTTAACGGCTAAACAACAACAGAATCAACACTAATGCAAATCATACTGATTAAATTGGTTTACTCATGTTGAGACTTCCTTCTACCCATTCTCTCTCTCTCTCTCTCTCTCTCTCTCTCTGTTGGAATTATTGCACCCTCATACTGTATGTTGCCTTTTAGAGGTTTTGGCTGGGAGGGACTTTTCTGGACTGGGGTGAACGTCAATCAAACCAGTAGCAGCCAATTGTTCCCTTTCTGTGTCAGAATTTTGAAGAGAGCCATGCCCCTCTACTCAAGTCTCCCCCCCCCCCCGACCTTTTCTCATTCAGGAGTCAGAATTCAGTTAGTGTCTGTGGTCAGTAAAAAGTTAGTCATATAGTTAATCATGAACCTCTGTTCATGTAACGAGTCTATTTTTCTATGATATGCTTTTTAAAAATCTATTCTGAAATGTGAGTAAAATGGAACTCTTTTATTCTTTTCTCTTACTTTAGTCTCTGAGTGAATTATTGAGACAGTAAGTGCCAGTTGAGGAGAATTAACCATAAGGGGTGGTTTACCGTAGGGAGACTTCAAGCTAATTCTGATCCCTGAACCTTTTCTGCTGTGCAGTTACAAGGTTTTTTTAAGCCATTACCCTCCACACTCTGCCCATTTTTTTTTTTTTACCTCCAGGACAGAAATATTTCAATATCCTCTTATTATGCTGAACATTTTGTCTTGTCTTGGCATTTCATATCATTTCAGTGCTGTACAAGCAGACCTTGGTTTACGAACGCCTTGGTTAACATAATTTTCGGTTTATGAACCGAAATCCGTTGAAAACAATGTCTCGGTTTATGTTTTTTCCCCAGTTTTTTTTTAGTTCGCGAAGAAAGCTTCCCCAGGATGCATTGTGCCTGGAGGTTTGTAGCACTGCCCCCGTTCCCATGGCAATCCGTGTTTCAGTTTACAAAATTTCCGCATTATGTAATGTTCCGGAGAACGCATTAATTTCATAAACCGAGGTACTACTGTATTCTAATGATATAAGCCGGCAAGACATCACAATGAACATTTTAGGCCAAGGTGCTCTAAAACTGAAGCCTTCTGTTTATTATTATCATATTAAAAGCAACATAAACCTAACCAAAAACACTTCTACATTGCATTACATTAATTCATTTCTCTTAAACATATTACTTCACCCATGCCACCTTCACCCTTGGGGCTAGGTTCTCCTTTTGATATTCTTACATTTCATTCCGCCCAATTTCTCTCCAGAAACACATTGATTCTCCTTCTGGTGTATTTCCCCTCCCTTTCCAAAATACATATTCCAGAAATAAATTTCATTTTTTTTAAAAAAATTGCTTTTTAATAAACCTCTTTGTAATTTCATTTCACAAGTCAGTTTATCATTAATTGAACCGGGGCCTTCTATGGGGAAGGAATTGTAGAGGAAAAGCTTCATAATAATGGACCACATTCTTAGTCAGATTGCATTATTGATAATGCACCATGCGAAAGCCTGGGAGTTGCTGAACAGCAGACACAGCCCCATCTTTCCAAATATCTGACCATATAAGGCTTGTTTCACAAGCCCATATTTTCTTCTTACATGCAACAATATTTTCATCACTCAATAGCTGTTGTCTTCTTCTTTTTAAAATCACCTTATTATGCTCCTTTCATACTGCGTAGGTTTGTAGCTGTGGTATTTACATTTTTATGGGCCTTTTGGCATTTCAGCTGATGGGCCTCTCTGATTACAGTTTTCACTCTTAACAACTCTTTATTTATATCTTCTCCGACTTCTAATGTCTTTCAGGCCTGACCTAAGTACATTTTACCACATGGGCACGGAATTTCATTTACTCTTGAGAGTCCTGATGACTCATTAGCCAAGATGGATCCCTAACTCTCATTAATGTACTTCTTACTGTAATTTGCAGACGATTAGATAAGTGTCTTCCCCCTTTCTTCCAGAGCCCACGCAGTCCTGTGATGAGTCTGGAATGATTATAACAGTTGGATGTTTTAAATAATCCGTTTCCTTCCACCCTTCTCATTTTTACGTGCATGTCTCCTTTTTCCTTGCTCACCCCACCCTTTCAGAAGAAAAGGAACAAGAAAACTAATGTGGTTACTTTTTAAGTGGGTAATCATTTCTCACCATGGTGCCTCTTGCATATACAGAATGCTGACTCTAATTCCTTTAATACTCTGAGCCTCACAACTCATTTCAGGATTCACTAAACTTTCTGTGCAGGAGCCCATTTATAAGAGTAGCTTAGGAACAATGTATTTTCTGTTTGAGGAATCAAAATATGCATACTGCCTTACTATCCCTGATTTCTTTAGACCTGTTTTTGATTACTGATTGAAAAATCCCCTCTGTTCTTTGTTAAAAGACTGAGATTCTTTTAAAATGCTTATTTACGGTGGCAGTCTTGAGGGATTGGCTATGCATTTAACTGCCTACAGCCCCAAATTTCTTTCAGCATCAGACTTGGCTTCTCTCTCTCTCTCTCTCTCTCTCTCTCTCTCTCTCTCAGGTCACGGTCACACCTGCAAAATGTTTCCTAGTTAGTCCTCATGAATGTAGAATTTTTTTGTTGTGTTCAGATGACACACGGCCATTACCAAATCTTTTGCTCCCCCCTGTGCTATCTCCACATCAAATCCAGCCTGCTGGGAGGCTTCTAGTATATTTGTCCCATGTTTCATTGTGTATTACAGCCAAAATTCCACCATGTGTGCACTACTAAACCGATGCTTTCTCATGAAAGCTGGCATGCGGTCAACCCCTGCCTGGTTGTCGTTCAAGTCCCTTTATTTATTTGTTTTTTAGAAAATTCAAACTGGAGAGTCAGCACATTGGTATGCTTCTGTTAAAGATGGCTTTTGTACTCAAGGTGGGGGGTTGTATAAGGAATTGTGAATCCCAGAGGATTGAAAAGGAAGAGGAAGATAGATGGTGAAAATAGAAGGCTATCTGAGAAGTAGAGGGGACAGGGAGCATAGTAGGACACTCCCCCAAAGTCCTCCAGGAATGCCTTAAAAGTAAGCATGTGGAGCATCATTTCCTCTACTGTCTTTGGATTGCCACTACAGTGAGCTGTGAGTTCTCCACTATTGAGGGTAACACAGCACAGAAACAGTGAAAACGCCCCAGATCAGTGCATGGCCAGCAAGGGCATTTTGTTGACATAGCAATGCACCTGCACATTTTTTTTAAAGGAGGGGAAGGGGGCAGACACACAAAAAGAGGAAGGGGTATGTCCTGCTACAGGGGTGTAAATGACCTAATTTACCTTAAAAATGTGGAATGGTTAAAAAAAAGTATGAACCACTAATACGGGATATATGTCACGTGACGGCAATGCACAAATCCACAGGGAGCAGAAGACATGAGAAAACGGGGGATTTCTCTAGTGTGACCAAGGCCTCAGTTAGTCATGGATTTTGGCCCCACCTATGATCTGTTATTTGACCAAACTCCGGGAGGCAGTGGAAGACATGAGGGCCTGGCGTGCTCTGGTCCATGGGGTCACGAAGAGTCGGACACGACTTAACGACTAAATAACAACAAATGATCTGTTAATTTCTAAACAATAATTAATGTCAAGGAGTATTTTATTTATTTATTTATTTATTTATTTATTTATTTATTTATTTATTTATTTGATTTATATACCACCCATCTGACAGCCACGACCACTCTGGGCGGTTTACAACAGATAAACAAACAACAGAATAACAAAATAATACAATATCAATACAATTGGTTCATCTTGTGAGTGCACTTCTGGATTCAGCCCTGAAACTGGATTCCAAGGTTTTGACAATGGCTGGAAGTCCATTTGAAAAGTTAAAGCTACTGTACCAGCTGCACTCATTCATATAGATCTGATCTGGCCTTGGTGATGCATGCATTGGTTATTTCACCTTTGGATTAATGTAATAAGGTCCATGTGGTGCTGCCTTTGAAGAATGTTTAGAAACATCAGCTGGTCTAAAATATGGCAGGCATATGGTTCACTCAGCCCAATTACAAGGACCCCATGATGACCCCCTTGTTACAACATATTCACTGACTACTGATCTGTTTCTAGGCACAATTCAAAATGCTGGTTATGATCTAAAACACCCTATATCTGTGGTTCCCAACCTTGGATAACTCAGGCGTTCTTGGACTGCAACTCCCGCAGCTGGTGATGAAGGCTTCTGGAAATTGCAGTCCAAGAACACCTAGGTTTATTTATTTATTTATTTATTTATTAAATTTATACCCCGCCCATCTAGTCAACTGACTACTCTGGGCGGCTGACAACATATAATATAAACAATTTAAAATATAAGACAAAGTAACGCATCAATAGACAGTACTCAAGATGGAAGAAAAAAGTGAATCAAGTAGTGGCTGGAGGGAAGGCTTGCCTAAACAGCCAGGTTTTCAATTGGCCTTTGAAAATGCCCAGCGAAGGGGCCATACGGATCTCAGAAGGGAGGTTATTCCAAAGGCGAGGAGCCACTGCCGAGAAGGCCCGGTTTCTTGTTTTTTCCTTCCGGGCCTCCCTCGGCATTAGGCTCCTCAACCTCACCTCCTGGCTAGATCGAGTGATACAAGTAGATTTAGGTGGGAGAAGGCGTTCCGCCAGATATCGAGGCCCTAAACCGTTTAGGGCTTTATACGTAAGCATTAGAACTTTGAAATCAACGCGGAACCGAACGGGCAGCCAGTGTAAGGCGGCCAGAGTGGGAGTGATATGTTGATGTTTCCTCACCCCACTAAGAAGTCTGGCCGCCGCATTCTGCACCATTTGGAGTTTCCGCATCGATCTCAAAGGTAGCCCCACGTAGAGAGCATTACAGTGGTCTAATCTCGAGATTACGAGCGCATGGACCAGAGTGGTGAGCGACCCAGCATCTAGATAGGGATGCAGCTGGGCAATCCGCCGAAGATGGAAATAGGCGGTGCAGACCACGGACGCCACCTGGGATTCCATGGTAAGCGCCTGGTCCAGATGGATCCCCAAGCTGCGAACCTCACTCTTCGCGGTGAGAGTCACCCCCCCAAAAGAGAGGGAGTTTCCCAAACTGCTGATGGTAGGTCCGCCCACCCTCAGGACCTCCGTCTTGTCTGGGTTCAGCCCCAGCCCACTTTCCTGCATCCATTGCAGTACAGACCCCAAACAGCGCTGAAGGGACAGAACAGCATCCACTGTAGTTGGAGAAAAGGAGATGTAGAGCTGCGTGTCATCAGCATATTGATGGCACGCCACTCCACACCCCCTGATGACCTCGCCCAGTGGCCTCATATAGATGTTAAAGAGCATTGGGGAGATAGCCGAGCCCTGCGGAACCCCACAATTGAGGCTCCCCAAGCTGAACTCTCTGAGGACGATCTCCCAGGAAGGCACTGAGCCAGGCCAACGCCAGGCCACCAATTCCCAACTTGGAGATCCTCCTCAGGAGGATACCGTGGTCGATGGTATCAAAGGCGGCTGAGATATCGAGGAGGACCAACAGTGACGTTTTACCCCTGTCGGCCTCCCTCAATAGGTCATCTAACAGGGCAACCAATGCCATTTCTGTACCATGGCACGGCCTGAAGCCCGACTGGAACAGATCCAGGGCATTTGTTTCATCCAAGTGCGCCTGAAGCTGATCGGCCACCACCCTCTCGACCACTTTGCTAATTAAAGGAACACTGGCGACGGGCCTGTAATTGCCAATATCGTCCGCCGCCAGATTGAGTTTCTTTCGAATGGGCCTAATGAGTGTTTCCTTGAGGGCAGAGGGAACCCTGCCCTCCCGGAAAGACCCATTAATTATCGCTGTGGCCCATTCAGTTGTTGTGGGCCTGGCTGCTTTGATTAGCCAGGCCGGGCAAGGGTCAAGAGATGAGGTGGTGGCCCGACAGCAAACTAGCGCCTTGTCCACAATGTCTGGAGTCACAGGCTGAAAATGGTCAAAACTCACCGGGCAAGGCGGAGCGCTGGACATCTCTGCTCGATCCACTGTCACCAAAAAAGGAGAAAGCTCCCGGCGGATGGCCTCCACTTTAGATTTTAAAAATGCTGCAAATTGGTCAGGTGAGATACTAGAAGGAGGCCCTTCACCCCGACCAATTCCGGATAGGTCGCGAACTATACGGAAAATTTCTGCCTGCTGATTTGAAGCCTCGCTTATCCAGTCAGCGAGGTGAGCTCGACTAGCAGCCCTTATCTTGGCCAGATAATGGTTAGTCGCGACCCTGACAGCTTCTCTATTATAATCCGTCGGTTTCCTTCTCCACTTGCTCTCTAACCTTCTCCTAGTTTGCTTCATCGCTCGTAGTTCCTGGTTAAACCAGGACGCTGGCCAAGCTCTGCATTGGATAGGGCGTTTAGGAGCAATCGTGTCAACAGCGCTAGTGGCGGCCGTAACCCAACCGTCCACCAGAGCCTCGACAGGAGCGCCAGCCAGATCAGCCGGAATCCCTCTCATGGTATCCTGGAATCCTATAGGATCCAGTAGCCTTCGAGGGCGGACCATTACAATAGATCCTTGCTCCCTGCAAGGTGGGAGGGCCACTGAGAGGTTACATTTTATTAGGTGGTGATCTGTCCATGACAATGGGACAGACACAAGGTCTGTCACCATCAGATCACGCTCACTCCAGTTGGTGGAAAAAAACAGGTCTAGCATATGACCACCCACGTGGGTGGGGCCGTTAACATGTTGGGACATGTTCAAGGAAGCCATGGTTTCCAAGAACTCAAGAGCTGGACCGGAAGTCTCTGCCCCCGCATGGATGTTGAAGTCACCCAGGACCAAAAGTCTTGGGGACTCCAACAGTGCCGCGGAGACAAAGTCCGCCAGCTCTGGTAGGGAGATGGCTGGGTCGCGGGGAGCACGGTAACCCAGCAAAATTCCAATACCATCCCTGGCCCCTATTGACACGTGGAGGGCCTCCAGACCCGGCTTCACCACCACAGAGCGCCTAGTAACCTCTAGAGTGTTCTTATATACAATGGCTACTCCCCCCCCCCCGTCCCTCCAGTCTACCCTGGTGCTGGACCGCATAACCGGGAGGACAGACAAGGGCCAGGGGTGGACCCCATTCCCCACTGATCCATGTCTCGGTTATGCACGCCAGGTCTGCATCCTCTTCCAGAATAAGATCATAAATAACCTGGAATTTATTGGATACAGACCTGGCATTCAACAGCACCAGTTTTAGAGTGGAGGGTCGGCTGAACTGGCTACCTCGATCCTGATGGTTGGTCAGAGTCCCAGAACAGTGTACAGCTTTCAAGCAACTGCTCACTGTTCTTCTGACACGAGTAGGGGCCCTGCCAGCGCCATATCTCCCTCTACCCGTAATCACCCGGATGTTCAATGGCCCCTCGCTGGGAGGGCAAGCCTTCCACTCCATAAATTAACAAAAATAGTTTAAAGTGCAGTTAGTTCAAATAATAATTAAAAAAAAAATTAAACTAAATAATTGTACATATATTGCAAAAAGCAACTTACAATAAAGTAAATGAAATAAATACACCAAAATATAATAAAATAATATATACAATAAAAATAAAATGAAATAAAAATAAACAATAAAATTAAACGTGAAAATTTTCTCCCCCCCCCCCACTCACAGTCCTGTTTCGTTGTGTTATGTCTGAAGATCACTATCTTTCCAGATGTAATTGGAACGACCGTGAAGACAGTTTTTAAAATTGAGGCAAGCCCCAACGCTAAGAAAGGAAAGCAACAGTAGCAGTAAAGTTCGTGGTGGAGATGGCGCTACTGCTGCCATTTTCCGTAGCAGGCAGGTGTTTGTAAAGTCCTCACTGGTCACACAAGGAGACAGGGCAGGAGGAACAGATTCCAATGAGGCTTGCGGCATGGCAGCCAGCAGGGGGGCAGCCCGCAGGACCCCACAACAGACCCCCACGGCAAGCTCCCCGATGCCAAACTCCCTGCCGAAGGCTCCGGCGCACCGCCTGAGTCTAAAAGGTTCCTCCAAACCTCCAGCCTCCTCTACGTCCTCCCAGGCTTCTGGGCTTGTCTCGGCAGCCCCTCCGGCGTCCCTCTGGTTCACCTCCAGCCAGTACCTCCGCCGAGACTCCCAGCTCACGAACTCCAGCGCGCTGACACTCCGAGCCTCACGGAACAGCCTCTATCGACCCCCGCAATCCAAGCTCCAGCGCTGGGTTCGTTTCGCCGCCTCGACCTATAGTTCCGGCTGCAGTTCCAGCTCCGAGACGCCCTCCGAGAGAACAGCCTCTCTCCACGTCCTCCGCAGCCACAGACAAGCCACAAGCAGCAGTGACAGTAAGGGAAGGAGTCAAAACAAAAAGAAAAACGAAAAAGAAAGAAGAACAAAAAAGAAAAGAAAAGAAAAAGAAAACGGACCGGTGCGGCGGAGCAAACGCCAGCAGCCAGTTACCGGTCCGCCATCTTGAGCTCAAGGTTACTCAAGGTTGAGAACCACTGCCCTACAGACACCTTGGGTCCCTGTTCTGAAGAGTCTTATTCTTCTATAGCTTGTCTGTCCTTCAGTACTGCCACCTTCTGATGTATATTTGGTAGGGACAGAAAATAAAACTTTCTTGGTGTCTACCTTCAGGCTCTGGAACTGCCCGTGGAGGCAGAATGGGCCAGCACCTTCTCTGTTATAGGTCTGCTGGCAGGAATTTATTATTATTATTCAGGTGGGCCTTGGACAATGACTAAAAAGATTGTTGACTTGGTGGCTGCATCATTTTCTTTTAGTGGTGTGTTTAATCATTGCCTACCCAGATGGGACATTTTGCTCCCCAAAGAGTCATGTTTTGTTGCAGAATTCACACAGAACTAGGCCTACAAAGATACACATTTTATTGCCATCTAAAGAAGTATAAATAATATTCCTGATTTTCACCTGTTTACCATGTACAGGGTGTTTTTGTTATAGATTTTAAAAAAACAGCTGGAACAAAAATATCTCTGTGAATCCATTGCTTTTTGCCACTGTCGTGTTTTTTTCATCCTGTCCACTGTAGCATATGGGGGGGGGGGGAGAGATCCCACAATTTCTTTTGGAAAACCATGATGCGTGAAGCAGAAATGAGGCACTCTAGTTGGTAGTAGGTCAAGAGGGAGACTGGAATTGTCAGTAGTTTGGGGAAATGCAAGTCATCTAAATGTAACTCAAACCCTAACCCTACTGCTAGCCTAACTCTAACTGTAACCTTACTGCTAGCCTCAATGTATTAGAATTCACATGAGAGTCAGAAAATACCTGACAACTCACTCAGTTTCTGTTTTGTTTCACTGTTGCTGTTTTTTCTTTGTTTTTGGCATCCAAAAGAATAAGGGTTAAACTTTGTTTTAATGTTTAATGCTTTTATCCATTTCATATTTCAACTGTTTTTTTCTCATTTAACTGTAAGCCAACTTGAGTCTCATTCTTGGGCAAAATGTGGAATATAAATAGAATAAATGAATAATAAACCGTACTTCAGTAACACAAATGTGATTGAATAAACAGGAAACAAATGCCAGAGTTTTAAGAGCAAAACGTTCAAACCCCTTTAGTTGGATAAGCGCAACAAACAGATCTGCTTTCTACCACTTTCCTTCCATTAAATTTATGAAGAAATTTTGTATCAGACAAGGAACCAAACAAAATATCCATCCTATTTCTGTCAGTGCAGAAGAGTTAGGGAAGGAAACTCAGAGCAATTAAGCACTGGGGGTGGGGAGATTTTTATTAAAAGCATCAGGACAGAGTATGCAAAGGAAACTGGTTGTAAGTGCTAGTTTTAGAATGGGTCTACTTTATCAAATACAGTGGGATTTGTTCCATTTATAAAATAGGTGAATGCAAAGTATTTTTACTGACCACATGATGCAAAGGCTGATTCAAATTGGTTCAGCCCTTTTTTCCCCCCAATGAAGCTTTTTCTCTCTGCTCGGGGAGGGTGGGGCTTCTATTTTTTCAAGCCGGAACAATTTGAACTGGCTTTTCCCCATGTGGTTAATTGTGGCAAGGTTGTAAGTATGGACTTGTAGGTGGTGTTTTGGTGATGTAGGTAGTTTGGGTGTGATGTTAAAGCCTGGGGGGAAGGCATGCAAAAGCAAAGCACTGTGATTTTAATGCGGAGGATAGTGTGCTAATCCTGAATCCTGTCAGATTGTGTGAGAAGGCCCTTTTGTTGTGAAGCAAAAGCTTAATGCTTACTTAATTAACAGGTCTGAAAGTGTCATTAAAATCACCTTCCCCTTCCCATCTGTTACTCTTTTGCCTTACTTTTAAGTAACATATGTAGGAATTATCTCATTTCTGTTCACATGTGATTTTAAACTATTGGCATGCTAAACTGCAACCAGAGATGAGGTAATTCCTGCATGCATTACTTGAAAGTAAGGGGGGAAAGTAATGGATGGGAAAGGGAAGATATAGATATCTTCTTATGGAAACATTCTGACATGTCAATTGCAATGTATTTTACAAAATTATTGTTGAAACTTTTGATTTTCTGGACTCTTAGTCTAAAGTATCTTTCCATGTTATTTTTCTATAGAAAAGTTTTTGATAAATGGGTAGTCAGAAGCTTTCAATGAGAAAGCAGCTTCACAGCGAACCATAAAAGGTTGGCAGAGGCAGGACCATAGGAAGGAAGGATCAACAGAGGTGGGACCACAGGAAGGAAGAAAAGAAGGGGGACTGTAGACTGGAATGCAACTCACATTGAATCCAGCATAAAGAGTAAACTTTCAAATCAATCCGTAGCCCCTGTATGAGCATTGATTGCAATTTCAAATGTAATATGGGTTGCAAATCAAATTTCATCACAGCCAAATTGGAACAACATGGCTTTCCAGTGTAGCTGCAAATGTAGGCAGGTAAAAGGAAAGGAAACAAGGGTTCTTGATCAAGAGTGTAGCTTTGCTTCCTTTTGTTAACAAAGCAGCAACTGGGGAACTAGAGCTGAAAGGAGCTTCTATTAGGATTATATGGCAATTTCATTGGCAGGGTAAAGCTGTTTAGTTGAGAGCTTCTAACTACTGATGATGAGTAGTCACTCAAGAGACTAGTACTAAGAACAAAAGCAAATTTAACAATTTTTATTGGAAATGCCTTTTGGGATGGTGTGATGATTGCCCACGTCACTCATGCCATTCATATTCATGAGCCGATTTGCATGAGCCTATGAGAGGACTGGAGAGGCGGAGTCAGCAGCTGCATGAGGTTTGGCGGGAGAAGGAGGAGGCTAGTTAGTCAGAGAGAGAGAGGGAACAGATACTGAAAGATAAAGCTGGTTAGGAGAATAGGTAGAGAAAGTGGTGATGATATAGCAAGAGAAAAGAAGTATGTACTAAGAGAACTGTTGATGATTTGCTTGTGTATAATGTTTATCTGAGAAACTTCTGTTATTATTCAATCTGCTTCACTTCAATAAATAAGTTCTGTTTCTGTTCTTGTGAAGTGTTCAGACCAACGTCATTTATATTGTGGATTGAGGTAATCCACTGGTGGCAGCAAGAGGAAAACGCGACGTGAGCCTTTGTGAGGGAAAGACAAGCAGGGGCCACAAGGGCAAACACCACAATTGGTGTCCAGTGGCAGGATACGAAATAATCCAGTAAAGCCAAAGTTTAAAAGTGAATTTTCTGGAGTCGTGGGTACCTTTTAGTCAGAGGTCTGCAGTGAAGAAGTGGGTGACCTGCTAGAGCTTTTGTGGAAAAGCTTAGGGGCTTCTGAACGCAGATCTGGGGGAACTAAAGATAGGGAACCGACTCTAAAGTAAAAAATCTTCTTTGCTTACCTCAGGATTTGAGAGACCCAGTGGCTAGCTTGAAATCCAAGGCTCTGAGAGATAAGGGAGCACTGGTGGATAAAAAGTGGAAGCCAGGGTCAGAGCAGATCTGAGGTGATAGGGGGAAAAAAAGCAGATGCTTGAAAATAGAATTTGTTTTGTGTCTGGAGGCAAGAAGGTTGTCTCAGACCAAGAAACATTGTGGCTTGTGTGTGAGGCCAGAGAAAGTGTAGCCATCTTTAGCTGCCGAGCGAGAGCTACATAGTACCCCAGAAAAATACTGGAAAAAGAAAACAGCAGTAAAAGTGTTTTAAAACGAGGCCTGACTAACTCAGCAATAGAAATCAGTCCCTCTTATCAAAGGAAGTACATACTTATGCCACCCAAAAGAACTAAAAAGCCAGTAATGGAGGAAATTGATCCTCAAGAGATTGAGGGGAATGGGAATGGAAATGGAGACCCTGAAATACCTGAGGAACCTGAGGAACCCTCAAGGGAAATTATTCAAAGCTTCCTAGATCTGGAGAAATGGAAACGGGAACAGGAGTATAGACTCAGAGAAAAGGAATTGGAAATTAGAGAAAAGGAGAGGGCTGAGGCCAGACAAATGGAATTAAGACAAAGAGAATTTGAGCAAGAAAATAGGCAAAGGGAAATGGAATTTCAAATACAGATGAAAAAATTAGAAATTGCTGCTCAAAATAATAATAGTAATAATAACAACAACTCTAGTGAGGGAAATCTCTCAAAAATCGATCTAAAGAAATTTCCCCAATATAGGAAAGGAGATTGCCCTGAATCTTTCCTCATTTCATTTGAGAGAGCGTGCTGGGACTTTGAGATTAAGGATGATGAAAGGATGATAGTGTTGAGATCACAAATAAGTGGAGATTTAGCTGAGCTTTATTCTCAGATGCCTCTGGAGCAAGCTAGAGATTTTGAGGCATATAGAAAAATGGTATATTCTAGATTTGGCATAAATGCAGAACACCTTAGAAGAAAATTTTGTTCCCTTACCAAAAAGCCTGAAGAATCTTATGCCCAATTAGGGGCTAAATTGACTCAATGTTTGGACAAATGGATGGAGGGTGAAAATGTCACTTCTCTAGTCCAAATGAAAAATGTAGTTGGTTTAGAACAATTTTATTCAGTGTTGTCAGGAGAATTGCATTATTTGGTCAAGGACAAAGATCCTAAAAATCTATTACAGGCATCTGAATTAGCTGATTCCATTAGTGAAATTAGAGAGCCTCGATTTTCTGAGGTAAAAATTGGTAGAAAAGTGTGGGACAACAGGAGGAGAGGACCCCCACCTGGTGGAGATTACCTCAGAAGTACCCAAACTACTGGAAGCCATTTTGGAGACAGACCCTCATCTCCAGAGCACAGTCATCTGAAACCTAATAGTCCTGAGGGAAAAGTTAATAAGGCCCTTTGTTTTGAACCCAAGGCCAGTAAACGGTGTTATACGTGTGGAGAGAAAGGTCATTTTTGGGCTCAGTGTGAGACTCAAAAGACTAGGGATTGTAATCAGCATAGGGGTGGAGATCTAGTCCCCCTAAGAAGGTGTTTTGTGTACAGCATAATAAAACAACTAATGCAGCAGTTGAAGCTAGCCGCGGAGCTGTTGCCATAGCAACACAAGTAACAGAAGGGTCAGAGAGCCAAGGTCTCCCTGAGGCCAGGGTTGTCCAGTGCTTTCTGATAGAAAGTAATCAGAATCCTCTTCTACATAGCTCAGGAGATGTTATCTATGTTGATAATAATAAGTATCTAGCACTCAAAGATTCTTGTTCACAAGTTACAGTATGTCACCCTGATATAGTCCCTAAGGAAAATATGTTAGACCATGAAAATATTTATATTAAAGGGATTGGTTCTGAAATAGTCGTGTTGCCCATGGCAAAAATACCAATGAGATATAAGGGATGGTCAGGAGTTTGGAAGGTGGCCATATCTGATCAAATTCCTGCCCCGTGTTTAATAGGTCTGGATTTAGCTGAGCATGTGCAGAGTGTTTTTATTACAACTCGCTCTCAGGGAAGGCAAATTGAAGCCACTGAGGGAAATGATGGAAATCTTCCTGAAGTAAGAGAAGTGAGAGAGACAGCTGATCTGGTTATTCTGAGAAACCCTAAGAATCTATCTTTCATCAAAGAACAAAAGGAAGACCCTACCTTAAATGAATGCTTTGCGCAAGTTAAGGAAATTCCACTGACCCCTGAAAATCCTGAACGATGCCCCAGTTTAGAGGAAAACCCTGAGATAGCAGAAATGGCTGAGGTGGTCATATTGGAGAATCCTAATAATACTACCTGTATTGATGAGCAGAAGGAAGATAGTACTTTAAATGATTGTATTACAAAAGCTAATGATAATCCCCTTCCACTGACCCCTGAACACCCAGAGAGGTTTGTAACTGATAAAAACCTGACATATAGAGAGGTTTTAAAGGCACCTCATAGAGCGGGAGGACCCCACAAACAGCTATTTGTCCCTGTAAAATATAAGGAGGAGGCCTTAGAAGTAACAGAACCAAGCTTTGGGGGGTACTCATGGAAAGGAGAAAGGCTTGTATGAGGCCCAGGAAAGAGCATTCTGTCCTGAGGACAAAGTGGCGAGGCTGAGATCCATAGAGGGGAGTGAATTGCAATTAGCAGGGTCAGAACCTGTGGATTTGTTGCAGCAGAACTGGAGGACTAAGAAGTCTAGTAGCTCGGCAGCTGCAAAAGCCCTTAAAACCCTGCAATGCAAACCCCTACCTAAGAAACCAAATATTAAAGATATAGAACCAGATGATGAAAATCTCAATGCATCTAAAATAAACCAAGTGTTTGAGATTACACTTAAAAGAAACATTCCTGTGAATTTGGAGGTGACCCATGATAGTGGTCCTCCACATATAGAGAACTTTGCAACAAATGTACCTGTGGGTGAATTTGTTGGTGAGGAGGAAGGCATAAGCAATAAGATCTCAAGGGAGAACACAGTCATAGCTGTGCTGGAGAAGTGGAAGAAACCGCCTAACCTTCCCACAGCTGAGAAAATTAAGCCACTATTCAGTAAGAGAACAGGCTTAACCTGGAAGAGGCAAGCCGAGGACATCCAGTGGACTTCAGAGTGCCCGATGACTGCCAGTCGACAGAAGAGAGCGCGGACTTCAGGATCTGCCTTTGTTGTGCCGGACTACAACCTAGGGTTCACAATCTGTGTGGATGCATCAAGCGTCGGACTTGGAATGGTGCTGTGCCAAACGGATGACAGCGGGAATCTGCACCCTATGACTCTGATCAGCAGGAGATCCCAACCTGATGAGAGACATTGGTCTGCAGTCAAGAGGGCATGCCTATCGATTGTTCGGACGCTGCAAAGACTGAAGCCCTACATTTGGGGAAGGAAATTCATCATTTGCACCGACCCTTTCCCTCTGGTGTGGCTACAAACTATGAAATACACTAACAGTAAGCTTGCAAGATGGACACTGAACCTGCAAGACTTTGACTTTGAGATCCGCAGCATAAAAAGGACTCAGAATATGGTTTTTTTAAAAATTAATAACTATAACATAAACATAAACATAAAATACACAAACCAAAATACAATTTAACTGTGTTCCCCACCACCATAGATGGGACCTCTTGCAGTAATCTTCTTCTTCCTCCATCTATATTCTTCTTCTTCTTTTATTGTCCTCTTCTCCAGAACTGCATTGATTCTTGATTTGGAGCTTTCACCTTTCCTCTTATTAACACATATTCCAAAAATCTGCCCCATATTTCATAAAAATTATTCTTTTTCAACTCTCCTTTCTTAACCTTTAAATTACAAGTTAGTTTATCATTTATAGCTATATTCCATATTTAATTGTACCATTCATTGATTTGAAATTCAGATTTTGATTTCCATTGCCTAGCTATTATCAATCTAGCTGCTGTTAGTAAATTGGTTATCAATTCTTTAGTCATCTTATCATATTCCACATTCTCAAATATTGATAACAAAGCAATCTCAGAATTAAATTCTATATCTTTTTCACATATGTCGTTTAATTCAGCGATCCCCAACCCCCGGTCCCCGGCCCGGTGCCGGTCCCTGGCCTGGCCCAGACCGGGCCGGCAAGAGAGACCTCCCCGCGCGCACTCACCCCCGTGCAGCCCGTTTGCGCCTGCGCGTGCGTGCTGGAATGCCCGCACAAGCGTGCACTGCCATTTGCGCATGCGCGCGAGCGGCAGTGCGCATGCGCAAAATGGCGGCGCTCACGCTCGTGCGCTCGCACACTTGTTCGCACATGCGTGCGCGCGCAGGGGGGTGCCCCGCCTTCCCCAGCCGGTCCGCAGACCGGAAAACGTTGGGGGGCACTGCTTTAATTCTTTAAAAATTTGTTTCCAAAATCTTTGTACTTTTTCACATTCCCACCACATATGAAAGTATGTACCAATTTCCTTCTCACATTTCCAACAGACATTCGGATAACTAGCATTAATTTTATTTAATTTTATCGGTGTTAAATACCATCTTAGACCCAGTTTAAAAATTTTTTCCCTTATTCTCACTGACATGAATCTTAAAACCCTCATTTTCCACATCTTCCTCCATTCTTCCTCATTTATTCTTTTTCCAATATCTTGTTCCCACACTATCTTCAATCCTTTCTCACTTTCTTTTTCCTCTAAATCAAGAAGGAGTCCATAAATTTTACTCACTGTACCCTTTACTGAATCAGTTATCTGAATGTCTTCATATGATAATAAAAATTGTTCATACTTTGTGCATTCTCTACCTTTGTTATATTTCTTTACCCATTCATTAGTCCATCTTTCTAATTGTATATAATTCAACCATGAAATATTCTTATTCTGAAGGATTTGTTTCATTTGATCTATCAATCTCATTTTATACAACCAATCTTTCAATCTAATCACTTTTTTTTCTTTAAATAATTCCACATACACTTTCATCTTGACAGGAAAATTCTCTTTTTCAGTCACTGAACTCAGAATATGGTTGCTGACGCCTGGTCTCGAAGGCCAAATGACTAATGGATGGATAAAAGAGTGTAATGTAGTATTAAATGTTCTGTTTCACCTGGAGAAGAGGACAATAGAAGAAGAAGAAGAAGAAGAAGAAGAAGAAGAAGAATACAGGTGGAGGAAGAAGATTACAGCAAGATTACACCACGTGTATGGTGGTGGAGAACACAGTTAAATTGTATTTTAGTTTATGTGTTATATGTTTATGTGTATGTTATAATTATAGAAAATAAAAAATATTTTTTAAAAATGTTCTGTTTGTGCACTAGTTATGAAATGCAATTAAAATGAAATGTCTCATTGAATGCTGATGAACTGAGAGGTGTATAGTGATGAGAAATAATAATGGTGAGTAGAGGTAATGTAATCTGTCTTAATGTGTGTAATGCAAATGTTTATAATTGTATGGATTGTTTTAAATGTTTAAAGTAATAAGTTTGATCTAGTAAACATAGTAATAGAGAGAAAACTAGTATAAGGTATGTATAAGTATATGGTAAATATGATGTGTTATATGTTGACATATGGTATATGATTTAGGACATAACTGGTAAGCATATTATTATGATGGTGTTTTGTATGTAATGTTCCCTGTATGTTCCGTTGTTCATAAGGGTAAACTGTAAGGTTTTCCCCTCATGAAAAACTTTTTCTTAGAGGAGAGGAATGTGACGATCGCTTGCGAATCAGCTCATGAATATGAATGTGACATCACTCATGCCATTCATATTCATGAGCTGATTTGCATGAGCCTATGAGAGGACTGGAGAGGCGGAGTCAGCAGCTGCATGAGGTTTGGCGGGAGAAGGAGGAGTCAGATAGGGCTAGTTAGTCAGAGAGAGAGAGGGAACAGATACTGAGAGATAAAACTGGTTAGGAGAATAGGTAGAGAAGGTGGTAATGATATAGCAAGAGAAAAGAAGTATGTACTAAGAGAACTGTTGATTATTTGCTTGTGTATAATGTTTATCTGAGAAACTTCTGTTATTATTCAATCTGCTTCACTTCAATAAATAAGTTCTGTTTCTGTTCACAAGACAAGTGTTCAGACCAACGTCATTTATATTGTGGATTGAGGTAATCCACTGGTGGCAGCGAGAGGAAAACGCGACGTGAGTCTTTGTGAGGGAAAGACAAGCAGGGGCCACAAGGGCCACAGATGGTGTTAGAGGATAAAGAGAATAATTAAAATACAGAAGTCCCTGGAAGAGGCGGTAAAGTGCTAAGAGTAGTGGTGAAGCCCCTAGCACCACATCCTCATCATCACCTAAGATGATCACTGCTTGAGTCTGCATTGTTCCAATCATCAGCTTTGTATGTAGCTCAGCAGCTTCTCGGCCAGATAGTTTAATGCCAGGTTCTGATGGCACTCTGAGCCAAGATGTTGGGGAAGGCAGCAGTTAAAGAAATCATTAGAGGTGCTGGCCCCTTCCTTCCCTCCCTCCCTCTCTACTTTCCATGAGAGTTCCCATAGGGCAGCCATGGTGACAGAGGGGCACATTGGCACTTCTCTTTTTGTCTCGGGTGGTGGGAGAACTTGTGCTGGCCCCAGGTTTCCATATGTGCAGGTATGTCTAGGTAAGTTGGAGGAGCAGACATCAGAGAGAGAGAGAGAGAAGAAAGGAAGAAGTGGTATGGATACCCTGTGCAAAAGACAAGAGGGGAAAACACATCTGCCTACCTGCCTATTTTATCTCTGCCCACAAAGCAGGTCACTTGCTACATACATTGGCACACTATTCCAACAATCTCATAGGAGCCATCAGTGAATTAGCTTTCCAAGATGAAGAAGGGCCAAAGAACTATTTCCCCATTTCTTTTGCTTGATAAATGCCTTTGCAAACCTAAACAAAAGTGAGATCATCAGAAATGAATGGCATGGTTCTAACAATGGGCATTTTGTTGAGACTCCATGAAAAACAACACAGTCATTTGGCCATTGACAGAGGACTAAAAGGGTTTGATCCAGCTGTCTCAAGGTCATTGCCAATATTCCAGGGTTACCATGAATTGAAATGCAAGGAGTGAAAACAATATCTCATTATTTTAGATGTGGAGCCTATGAAAGATTAATGGAAAAACAAATGCTGCAAAACACAATTATGTTAGTTAATTTTCCAGTTTTTAAAAATTACATAATTGAAGTTCAAGCAAAACAGGAGGGGCAAAAGAAATCTGAGTCCTATTCAAGACTATTATCGCTCTGATAAGGATTTACAGTTCAAGATGCAGTGCCCAACAATGCTTGAAGAATGAGGTCATTTCTTAATTATGTTAGTGTGTAGTGGATATACATCAATCCCACATCTTCATATATTCAGAATTTACTGTGCCCCTTCCATGACCCTGACTTTTTTTTTCAGGCAACAGAGAGAGAGAGAGAGAGAGAGAGAGAGAAGAGGAGGAATATTCAAAGCAGATTTCTCTCTCTGATATTCACTGGCAACTCAGACACAGATGGCAGAGCTTCAGCTAGGTCTTATTTCTAGCTGTGCATCAAGTGCTGTAGTTGCTGTGGGATTTATCCTGGAAGATGCTGATCTACTTCCAAGTCTGGGAATGAAAAAGGACTTATTCCACCTCATGCAAAATGGAAGTAAGAGCAACATAAAAGAAGCTGGTGGAAATAATGTATTTGTAGCATTCTGTCCTGCTAGTTCATTAGAGTTTGCATGGAGTTTTCCCTCACTTCTGTTTAATTTCAAGAATAGTTTCAGATCCATTTATTACTAGTCATTATTTTCTTGTTACATCTACATGCTGCCTTTTCTCATATGAGCTGACACACAGGGTTTGTCTTCTCCCCTCTTTCTCCTCAGAACAATATCCATGTGACTGAGGTCAAGCTAAGAGTGAGTGACTGGCCCAGTGAGTTTTCATGGCTAGGTGAGAAGCTGTAAATGAGGAAGTGGCTTCACAGTGAACCATAAAAGGATCAGCAGAGGCAGGACCAGAGGAAGGAAGGAAAGAAAAGTAGGCTGTGGAGTCAGTGGTTGGAACTTCAATTCCCACTGTTTTTCCCAAGAGAAGAGTTGGTCTTGGACAAGCTATATAATCCCAGTGTGTTCCCAAAGAAGAGAACAGTAAATTCAAGTACATTATACCTAGAAAACCCAGAGGAGGATTGCTATGGTGGAATCACTTAACCGTGTGCAATTATTTTTGAAGCCAGTTCAAACATTATCTTCAACACCAGGAATTAGCAAGGTGAATACCTCCAGATATTACTGGATTGCAATTCCCATAATTCCTTACTAATGGCTACACTGGATAGCGCAGATGGGAGCTGTAGTCCAATAACATCTAGAATGCCTCATTTTCTCCCTATACCAATTGTTCTCATTGATAATCCATTTCATAAACTTAACCCCAAGATACAACCCATTATTTTGAAGTGATTTATACTCCATGTGCAGATTGTAGTCAGAGACAAGAAGGGTTTTGATGTGACTTTAGGGGTTTTATTACCATTCCCTTTACCTCAAGACCACTGAAATAGAAATATAAAGAGATTAAGCTTTAAATTGTGGGCACTATTGAAGGTAAAAGTCTGAAATCTCTCACAGAAGGTCCAGAGAAAGAGATCAGAGGAAGTCTGAGCAAGTTATTTTCAGAGCTGAGCCACAATATGACAGAAGACATTTTAGTTTTTGTTTTTGTTTTTCCCAGACCAGCTTACCAGAAAAGAAAGCCATTCTGAAGAATTTTCTCTGAACATTCTCCGTCATTTCCTTTTACAATAACTGTCATTTTCCTCACATAATGCTGCTAGTCCTGAGTGGGTGCCCATCGGAGGAGGTAGAGCTGGGAAGTGCCAAATGCCTGTTTAGCCAAAAAATGAACTGGCATGAACCACCAAACTGACAATTCATTATTAATGTTATTAATCACTGCTAATGGCCCTAAAGATTGGTTAGGATTTCAATTTCTCTTCCTCTTGGAGAAACTGAGGAAAATCATTCTTCCTATGTCTTTTACCACAAAGTGGTATGAATAATTTTGTGTGGCCTCTTTTGCATACCACCGAGAAAGACAGAAAGAGAGGGTATTTGTCTACTTTTGTCTCTGGGCTCCAATCTTGAATGTAGCCCTTGGTGAGCAGAGTGGGAAGGTGGGGATAGAAAAAGAAAAAATCCCAGCCAGACCTTGGAAAAGTTACACTTTGGGATAAGAACTCTTGCATGTTGCCTGACAAACTTTGAGAGCTATGCTTTGAAAATGTAGCATTTCCAAAGAAAAGTTAGGAGAAAATTTGCTCAGGGTGCTTTCTGAGAAATGCGGTAGAGGACATTTGCCACAGAAATTTAAAACAGCCTTGGTCTCATGTTCTGGTTTTTGTACACTTGGGCTTGTTATGCATGAAGGATTCCCCCACTTCAAGGTGGGGGAACAAAGAAATATTTCAGAATTGGGAGGTTCAAACTGTGGTCCTGCTCTCTCAAAAAACTGAGGCTTTCTATGGGTAAAGAAAAATGCTAAGTCCTCAGGGAGCCTTGACCCGGGTTCTTGTGCCAGCCAACCTATCCAAGTAAGCAGTGGATCGCTGCTCTGCACAGCACAGCACACTCAAAATATTTTTTGTCCTCAGCAATTTTCTGAGTCATTAATATGAATATGAATAGTTTATTTGCGGTTGTTAACCCAATCTTTTCTGAGTCATGTGATGTCAAAACTTCTTCCTTAGACTTCCCCCTGCACCAGTCAATTTCTTAGCTTCCCCTAAAAATGGGCCCCCAGTTTTGCTCTTCCCATTTATTATTATTTTCTTTGTCACCTCCTCTTTTGTGCAAGAAATTGTCAAATTCTCTGAAACTCAGTGGTCTTCCTGAGACATCTCGTGCAGAAAAGTTGCCGTTTTGTGCAGGAATTGTAATAATTTGTTGCAGACTGGTATGCCTCTGGGGAAAAAATGATCATGAGCCAGCCAAGAAAACTATCAAGATTCCTTGAAAAATGAGTATCTCATGCAGAACAATCTTGTTGAAAGGAGATAACAGGGACTATTTTTTCTGCTTCTCAACGAGAGCAAGAGACAGCAAGATTCACATCCCTACTTCACTATATATTGATTACAATACAAACATCAGTTGAGGAAGTCTTAAAGTATGAATGAGAGTTACGTGACAGTAGAGTATCTTCCTCCCCATTTGCTTTGTCTAGTGCAAAGTTGTTGTCTTCAAAATCACCTTTACTTCTAAAAATATTTTTTAATGAACCATTATCTAATTGTCAGCACTGAATTTGATTGATTGATTGATTGATTGATTGATTGACTGATTAATACACTGCCCCGTTAGTGTAGGCACTACTCTGGGCAGTTTACAAGTTAAACACCTAAACCCACAAGACCCCACATAACAACACATGTTCAAAAACAACATGGCGATACACAAACAGTGATTAAATCATAAATATAAATAACTATGAAGTCTAAAACTTGTACAATTCTTTTAAAACTGCATCCAGGAGATTTAGTTGTTAAATAATTCCATCTTTGTCAATTTCCTGAACATAAGGAGGGAAGGAACCCAGCGTATCTCTGTTAGTAACTAGGATTGCTTTGTTTCCATACAGAAAAAAATTCTGCAAACACCTTGAACATTGACCAATGGAAGTGAAGTCCTGCTTTTCCTAAAGTACGTGCTATACCATGAGCTGTTCACTTTGATTTGTGTGCAATTAATGAACATACAAAATACCAGATGTTGTTTCTAGCTTGTAGGAAAGCACAGATCTGCACCCAGAAAGGTTACTTGCATATTTTTTCATGTATTCATGTTACTTTCATACTGTGTATTAATCTTTTTTTTCCAGATCAAACCAGATGGTTAACGCAAAGCATGCCATGATGCCAGATTCTGTATAAATGACCACAACTGTCTCTTTTCAGCACATTTTGCTCCACCAGGTGTCCACATTTGGTCACAGAGACATTCCAAGAGCATGTGTGTGAGGGATGAATAAAAATGTTCTCACTGTGACTTAATCTCTATTATTGTACTCCCCTAATTGATGTCATGCCACTAGAGGAAGAGAGCAGCCAAACTCAAGTATTTTGAACTACCAATCATCAGTGTTTGGTGGAGCAAGAAAGACCTCCTTTCTTGGAAAATAATCTACATTCAGTGAGATTTGTAACCTTCATTGTATGAGAGCAGCTCCTATAGTTGCAGTGTCTTGACTAGGCATGGTGAAATCCTCTGACTGCATTTTCTCTGAGATTCTCATTTTTCTAATATTTTCTGCTCTTAAGTTCATTATCTCTTGCTTCCAGATAAGTTTTTGGTGGTGGTGGGGAGTTAATGATCAGATGGAAATTTGTACTCAATTCACTTAACACACACATTTTTATCTGCACTTTCCTCTACAGTGGTGCCTCGACTTACCAACGTCCCGACATACGACCATTTCGAGTTACGACCAGCTCCAGGCGCAACATTTTGTTTCTGCTTGCAGCCGGAGCTTCAAGTTACAACCAGAAAAAGGCAGGGGGAAAAGGTGGGGAATTCAAATTGCTAACCATTGGTGGCGAAGAGGCTGCTTCTTTGTAGCTCTTTCGCCCCAGCAGTTAGAGTGTGTGCGATCGGAGGAGGCTTCGGACTGCCTGGTAAGGTAAGGTGCTGCTTTCTGCTTTTTAAAAACTGTTCTGGGTGGGTTTTGCAGTGTGGTTTTGGGCTGGATGGTGGGATTATGTTTCTATGCTGTGATGGGTCTTGCAGGGTTTGTTTGTTTTTTGGTTGTTTTTTCCCCCATTTCCGATGGTTCTTTCAGGGTTGGTTTGTTTTTTGGTTTTTTTTCCCCATTTCCAATGGGTCTTGCAGGGTTTGGTTGTTTTTTTGGGGTTTTTTTCCCATTTCCGATGGGTCTTGCAGGGTTTGTTTGCTTTTTGCTTTGCTTTTTTTGCATTTCCAAAGGGTCTTGCAGGGTTTGTTTGCTTTTTGCTTTGCTTTTTTTTGCATTTCCAATGAGTCTTGCACAGTTTGTTTGCTTTTTGCTTTGCTTTTTTTGCATTTCCGAAGGGTCTTGCACGGGTTTTTTTTTGCTTTTTGCTTTGCTTTTTTTGCATTTCCGAAGGGTCTCACACGGTTTGTTTGCTTTTTTTGCATTTCCGATGGGTCTTGCACGGTTTGTTTGCTTTTTGCTTTGCTTTTTTTGCATTTCCGAAGGATCTTGCACGGTTTGTTTGCTTTTTACTTTGCTTATTTTGCATTTCCGAAGGGTCTTGCACGGTTTGTTTGCTTTTCTTTTTTTTCCCCTTCGGCTGGAACGGATTAATCGCGTTTCCGATGGGTCTTGCAGTGTTTGGGTTTTTTTGTGTGTTTTTTTGGTGATTTTTTTCTTTGGCCGGAACAGATTAATTGCATTTCAATGCATTCCTATGGGAAATGGTGTTTCGATTTACGACCATTTAGAGTTATGACTGGAGTTCTGGAACCAATTAAGTTCGTAAGTCGAGGCACCACTGTATATTGTTCTGTGCCATCAAGTTGCTTTCAATGTATGGCAAACATGCGAATTAACAACCTCAACCAGGTCTTCCAAACTCAAGTGGGATCTCCCCCCCCCCACCCCAATCTTCTTCTCAAAGCTGCTTAGAATATCCTTGGGTGGCATTTTTGAGCTTTTCTTAGCACAATGAGGTGGCCAGAAGTTTTTGGTGTGTTTTCTTCCTATTGCACAGCTCACCATTACTCTGCACCATTACTCAGCAACTTGGTTGGCAGCACTTCCTGACCTGCAAAGGCCAAGTGAAAGGCGTTACCTCAAGAAGTCTTTTTTTGGATGTTAATTGAAGGGCCAAAAAGCTGTGATGGTTGTTGGACAGATGGTTTTACGTGGATGACGGAAGACACACTCACTCCTTGGCTACTTCATATGTGAGATGAGCACCAGGACTCTGAAATCCACCCATAAGAAATTGTTTAATTTTGTCTCCTACTTTGTTTTTTCATGAGTGCATTTATTTGTCCATGAAACTGAATGAGAATGATTGGGGAAGAGGGAATAACAAGAAGTTTCCACTGCAGCACTTCTAATTGGGACACAGAGAAACCTTCTTCTGTGTTCCATCAATAGGAGATGGTTTTTGTTCTGTGCCATCAAATCACTTGGAAATATGGAGTGTGTAAATTTAACACTCCTGTTAATTTTAATCATGATTCTGTCACTGATGAGTACAGAGGGGTCAGGAACACAGTGCAAGATTGTCATCCATTTGGATCACATAAAAACATTATTAGAGCATAGAACCACATAACAAAATTTAAAAGAATTCCAATGCTATGTTGGTTCTAGAAATGTGATTTGGGTAGTCTCACATTAAAATGTGTATTGAGGAACATCTCCCTCATCTCTAATTTTGTTCTGAATATTCCATATGCCCTAAAATCAATACAATTTGGCTTAGCACTGTGAAATTTGATACTGAAAGTTTATTTCATAAGGGAAAGAATCTGCTTCAGATTTGCAAAAAAAACAAACAAACCAGATGAAGTGTAGCTGAGTTACAGCTCAAAAGATTTTGCACTGAGGAGCATGTTTTCTCTACATTTATTTTAAACTGAGAACTTTCTCCTATTGCCATTTAAGATTAAATCAACAGTTCAAGTGTACTACATGGTTCCTTGCTCTTGTTGGTGAAAATCTGTGATATATTCCTATTACCAATTTTCCAGAGCCAGAACATTGAGAAGTTTCTTCATTAGGCTCTAGCTTCTAGAACATCCCCAGCCACTGAGTATGGTGGCTGAGGAATTCTGGGAGTTGAAATTTGGAAACAAATGTTTTGAAGCTCTAGAAATGTTTCTGTGTTTCAAAGCTTTAGGATGTATTACAGTACCTGCTAGGTAGGGGTTGTGAGAGAAAGAAGGAAGCATTGAAAATTGTCCATGTGTAATATTATGATTTGAGATTGTCTCTTCTGCAAAGGAATCTACTTTAATAAAAGAAAAGTGGCAATTAATAGATAAAAAGGGGTAATCCATGAGAATCTGTGAGATGGAGAGCTTTCTGCATTGATGTGTCTGTTTCTTTGCATTTATGCTTTTGTGTGTCTGAATCTATCTATTGAACCAACATTTATTTAATTTTAGAATGGGCTATAACTTCTCATACATGACTGGGGATAAAGTGAAGTCCCACTGCTTTCTGCTGGGGAGCCCAGGTTTGATTTTATTTCTCTTTTCACTGTGAAAGCCATGGGGCTTTTAATTCTTAATTTTGTCTGGATAGGCTTCAAAATGTAGTAATCCTTATACAAGGAAATGTATGAAAACTTTCCTTCAGCAACATCTGACACCAGCTGGTAAATTCTCATCAAGATGGGCTACAAAATGTGCCTGATAGCTAGTCCACATGTTATTTTATATAGGAGATGTTCCCAATAATTCCTGCTTACCTCTAATGGTAAAAGAAGTAATTAATATATGTAAGCTGAACCTGCACAGAGACAAACTGAAACATTTTTATTCCAAGCAGTGGAACAACTGCTGCATTCTGAGACTAGAAGTAGTTCTTGCCAGTAGTCTGGAAGGATTTATTTCCACACAACTCTGCCATATGACACGTTTGGACGATGTTTAAACTTTCCCTCTGTGTATGTTCATTTTGTGTATTTTTATTGTTCTTTTAATTATCCACACATACATATTAATTCCAGAAAGTACAAACAGACGCTGCTGTTGCTCTTCTACCACACTTTATATTATAACATTGCTCATGAATGCTGGTTACAAGTTTCCAGGCAGACGTGTGGTTGATCTAAATTTGTGGGACAACAGCATTCAGATATCTGCTTTCAATTTGTGTGCATGTTTTCTCCTGTTATTTTCTTTTTATGGTGGTATTAATTGTTCCCAGACCTTCCTATGAAACCAAGCAGCAGGATACAGCACATCAGATATTGTTGTTTTGGCTGCAGATAGTTGGAAGCAACAAGCCTATATTAATAATCTTTCATTGCATACCTGGAGAAATGCTAACTTTCTGGACTGGAGGTGGGAAAATATTTACTTTTTTCGACTACATCTCCCAGAATCCCTTGCCAGGATGGTTTGTGGGAGTCTGCAGGAGTTGTAGTCCAAAAAACCAAACCAACACAAAGCATTTTTGATCTATGAACTGGAACCCCAAAAGTATTTACTCTGTCATTGCATTAGGGTACATGTCACATCAAATATGTTCATATGGCAACCACATATGCAGTCTGTGCCTTCCAGTGAGATGAATTACACAGGAAATACATATACACCACTGAGCCACACACAGGTGTGACTTTTACTGTGCTCACAATCAGTCCCTTTCAGAATCAGGAGCAGCATAAGTATCTCATCATTTCATACTTTTTTTTGGTCTTTTTTAAAAATTAGTTGATGGTTGAGTAAGGGTGGGGGGGTTGTGCTGTCTGAGCATGTTTTTTTCTTTCTCGTGTATGGTTGCTTGCTTTTGGAGTAGATTGATCATCTGTTGCCTTGCCTCTCTGCTTTTTTCGAGTAGCTTTTAAGGGCTCTGTAGGGTTTTTGGAGTGCCAGAAATTTTCTTTCATGAAAGGGGAATCCAAAATGAAAGAATCCAAAAGAGTCTTTTCTTTCACATAAAGCAAAAGAACTGGCACACTCACGCACACACAAGACACTCACAAAAGAACCCAAAATGAAAGAAATATGAAAAAGCTTTATTTTGCATATCCTTAGTGGATAGTCAAGGTAAACAACATTCTAATGGCACTTAACTGGAGATACAAGGAAAGTTTGGAGGCATCCCAAGACTGAAGATAGCTATAGGATTCATCCTGTACCCATCTCAATTGGGGTGAAGTCTCCGTGGGGGATGAGGTGCAATAAATGCTCATTCATATCTCCAATCTGAGACTGAAGGGCAGCAGTGGGATTTTACCTTGTGTTCTACATTGTGTCCTTGTGTTCTACATTGGAACCCAAGAACAGTGGTGAAGGTGTACCTCTGTTATCTCTGATCTGAGATCAAAATAGGAAGGGCATCCTCTTTGCTTTGTGGCACAGTGGTTAAACATAAGGCTTTGCTCATGACTTGAGTTGATCCCAACAGGCTCAGGTAGCTGGCTCAAGGTTGATTCAGCCTTCCATCCTTCCGAGGTCAGTAAATTGAGCATCCAGTTCACTGGAGGGGACACAATGTGTAGCCTGTATAATTAAATTGTTAGCTGCTCAGAGAGTGCTTTCAGTGCTATGGAGTGGTATATAAGCAGCACACTTTGCTTTTGCAGAAAGAGGATGGTACTGATCTCTACCTCTCTATACAGAGTAGGAATTAACACCAAAGAGAGCAGAGCTAGCTGATATCATATGAACTGGGTGGGTCTTACAGTAAGGCTCTACTTTCTAGCCTGCCAATCTTGCCCCCTGAACCAAACCATCCTGCCTTGGGCTGAATACTTGTTCTGTTTAGGTGCACAACCACACTCTCTACCTCATAAGTGTGGAACAGATGCTCCAATAACAAGCCTTTATGTGCAGAAACTTGACATAATCTGTCCCTCTGCCTTTTTTCACACTGATTTTGCAGGTGTATTGGCTCCATTTACAGCAGCCAGCATCAGCCAGTTAGATTGTGTGCCAGAAGATTAGAAGCAGCAAGTGGCTTGTACCTCTGGGAGATGAGAAGACTTGATGTGAATCTCAAAAGATCTATCAGTTTTCCTTTCCCACATGTTCTGACGTTTGGTTCAAATATGTGATTTCCAATTTTTGGTAAATTCTTCATAAACGAGCTGAAAAAAGGTATTCTCCCTTGTTCAGTAGACACAGCAGTCACAAGCACAGAGATGACTATTTCACAGCTGCCTGCCAGATACATGTTAACAACAAGAAACCACTCACAAAAAAGAGGTAGGAAGCTGAATTTATCATTAAGTTGATTTACATGAGTTGAAATCTAATAGTAAGTTGCAACTAGAGTAGGTCCAACAAATCCCCCCAGATTCAATGGGCCTACAGTTCACTAGAATTTCTTTAAATCTCAAATTCTTTTCATTGTGAATCTGAGGGAACTTGCCAATTTTTATAAATTCTTATCAAAAATGGCTAGAAATAAAATCCTTGCCATTCCTAGTCTTCTTTAAAAGTGAGGAAGGAAGCAACAAAAGCTGGGACAAGCTAGGGAAAATGATAGCTGGGTCAAGAACATTCAAAGTGTGCACCTCTCCTGGGCTGATTTCCAACTCATTTCTGCTTCCATTTTTACTATTCATCTGCTGATGGTAATAGAGCAACCTCTTGTGCCACTAGTAATGGAGCACCCAATGGTCTCTTCTTCATTGAAGGTTTTTAAACAATTTTTTAAAGACAGAAGTTATGTGGCCACCTGTCAGGACTTGATGACCCTTGGGGTCCTTTCCAGATGTTCAATGCTATAACTCTCACCAGTAAAAAAGTGGCATTGAAAACAGAATTAAGAAAATGTTTCTAAGATTCCCCCTCCTTCTTTCTTCCCAGGGCACCATCTTCCCAACTGAGATAGCCCACATCACAAGGTACAATATATGAGTGGAGTACCTACTTCTTTACTGTGCAAGAAGAAAAACTAAATCTGCTAAGACTGTGATGCATGTGGTTCTTATTTACTAACTTAAGCGAAACAAAACAGCAGCTAACTGTTTACTCCAAAGGTGGAGTTGTGTGTTTGCCGGCACTCATTGTGAACACTGCCCAAAATTTGAAGACACTTCCAAAAGTCCTCCAGCGATTCCATCTTCTCCTCCACCAAACTAAGGATATAAATATTTGCTCATTTTGATCCTGTGGGCAGGAACAAGAAACTGCATTTTTTTTCTCCTTGCCTATGGGATGAGCAGTTACTTTCTGCCAGTATCAATAAGAGTCCTTGCAGCTCCAGGAGTCTTTTTGAGGCGGCATGGAAATGATATAAATAAATAAACAAACATAAAAATGATCGTAATGCAAATTGCATAAGATCAATGTAAATTATGCACAGAACTAGGACTGCTCCCTTGTTTCATGGATTTCTAAAAATTAGATGTATCACAATGGATGCTTGCATGCATTTGATCAATTGCATGCACATGCTGATAGGTGTGCACATACACAGAAACATCAGGCCCGACTCCTGGAAGGGAAGCCGGGCTGCTGTCTTAGCAGATGGTGGTGGCAGAGGAGGAAGAAGAGGAGGTGGCAGGACCAGGTAGGGAGGCAATGGGGGCAGTGAGAAGGGGGCAGGCAAGTAGCAGAGGGGGTGGAGGTGTTAGGTTCCCCTCCCCCCCCAGGCATGAACGAGAAAAATGAACTGTGAACCAGTTAATTTTTCTGGGGTTCAGGGTTGATTCATGGTTTGTGGATAGCCATGAACCACAAACCACCCTGATTTGTCATTTTTCCACTTGCACTAAGAGTTCTTTGCCTGAGATCTCAGCTACTCACATGGAATTAGTGTGGGAAATCTCAAAGGATTTCATGGAAGTTCCTTGGTCTTTTTTCTGGAAGAAATGGCAAGCTGTGCAAGATTGCAATTCCTGTGTAGAACAGCTGCTTGCCTGCACAGGATTCATCTGGAAAGTGCAGAACAAATGCTTGCTGTGCATTATTGTTACAAGTCATGCACAGAATGGCATATTTCCTGTGCAGGATCGACCAGAAGGGGCACTGAGCACTACAGAATTTGCCAGTTTCCTGTCAAAAACAACAGCTGAAAGATTAAAAGAAAAACAAGTGCAGAGAGGAAAAGGAGGCCAAGCTCTTGTTTTCTTGGGAAGCTGGGAAATCTCACTGATACAGGGGAAGCTCTTGGCAGAGAGTCTTCGCATGGTGGGGCTCAAAAAATCAAGAATTTCTTCAACTGCTCATTACACGCCTAGACCCAACTGGCAATTGAAGCTCATTTCAACAAAAGCTACTTGAAAGTGGCTACCTCATCATGTTCAAGAGCCACAGGCTTGTGTAGGGAATTCACAACTGGCCAAGTACCATACGAAGCTTTGTCTCTTAAAAAAGTTAAAGGACTAGAGGTCTCAGGAGGAACAGCTGGGGAGTAGTTGCTGTTGCTACTTCCCAGCATTAGTCACCTGAGGCCACTGCCTCTCACTGCCTAATGGTAGTGCCAGCTCTGATCTTCACCCAAATGCCAATTACATTCCCTTGTCATAGTTTCTATTGAATGTTTTCCAAGATATACCTACCTGTGGTATGTCATGTTAACTTTAGGAAGGGCTGCACAGCCTCAATCACATAGATTATTTGAGCTGTTGTTTGTTTAGAACACCGTCCGTGTGCATTATTTATATAAATTTATATTTTCCCTTGTATATATATATATATTTCTAATGTGGGTGTGTGTCTGCATGTATCAGCCAATTTTTTCTGGCTATGCCTGGTTTAGGGCTGTGGCTCTAATGGGAAAGACAGAAAAATAGCTTGGATACACAAGAACTGTGCATACATTTTCCCCTAATGAAGTGGTGGAATGAAAAGTTTGGGCCAACACCAGAAAGGAATATAGATTATTATTATGTTACAGTTAACAGTTCATGCTGGGGGAAAAATATTTTAAAATAATCATTTTTTTTCACTCAGAGCATTTAAAAAAAATTACTACATTATTTGAGACATTTCCCTCTGTAAATATAGGAAAGTGAACCAAAGCCACTGTAAAGTTAACACACTGCATTACAGTCTATGGAAAACCATTATTGTACAGTTTCCACTTTGAATTGTTTCATCTCAAAATGAGGTGACAAAAATGGTGTATTCTTTAAAATATACTAGATAACAAACGGTATAGCAAGAAACCCGCACCTGCTGAGTCAGGAATAATACTAGATAGCTACTATGTGATAGTGACAGCCTTAGCCTAGGCAGCCAAGGAGAAATGTCTTTTGTTTTTAAAATCTAAGAAAGAACTACAGTAAAGCAAACATCAACAATGGAACTGGAGCCTGGAAGGTATGTGTATGTGGTGGTGGGAATCATGAATATTAATTCAGGAAATCAACACAGTAGATGTACAACGCAAACTATTTACAAAAGAGGCAAGAAGCCACGAAGGTGTCATGAAGACACTTGCAGAGCAAAGACAACAATGGCACAATTCAAAGATGCAAAAGAAAACACAGCAAAGAGGGCCTGTTAAAAATACGATCCTCTTGTAGTGCTTCCTGCAATCCCTCTGCTTCCTGCAACGTGCTATTTTAGAAAAGCTTAGATCACAGCAGATCTCTGAATGTAGATCAGGCTTTATCAAAGCCTCTTGCTTTGTCTGTATGTTGAACAGGCAGACATATTTTAACAAATGCAGAAATAATGAGCGTTTCAGATTTCCAGCATAAGCACAAAAAAGGTACAACCTGCTCTCATCTTTCAAAGCATTAGAGTTCACAACTTATCATGCACCGACACAGCACAGAATTCCCATATATCATTGCCAAGGTTTGTGAAAAGTAAAATTCTTCTTAGCTATCTCTTTCAGCCTCCCTTCATTTTCATTTTTAACATAGGAAAACTTTGTATTTAACCAAAAAATATATATCTTCAAATGTGGAGGATGACAAGAGAGAGAACACAACATTTTCCAACTTGCCTGTGGATAAATTTGCCTATCCCAAACTAAATTGAAGAATTTATACCAGATTTTATTTGGCTAAATAATCCATTATTAATCAACCTTTTTTTTTTCTTGGTGCAATTACCAGAGTTTAAATCATGGTGGCTTTTCAGTTTATAGCAGTTAAAGAGATGCTTTTTGGGTTACACACAGTGTTATAGCCAAGTAGAAAAAAAGGATCTGCCTGATGTGTCCTCTACTGCCATACCATGTTGTCAACAGTAAATACATAATATAGGGCTATATTGAAGAAGAACATATAGTTCAGGAAACCATGGCACTCCTTGAGTGTTGTTAAAACACTCAAGGCAGTGTAGCTGGTGATGAGAATGATGGGAATAACCATTCCTCAATCAGCATTTGGCAGGCTGAAGGTTCCCTTAGAAGATACTTCTTCTTGATTTTGTCATCACACCAGCGCATTTCCTGATATTGGTAAAGAAATCTCCCATGTGATGAGGAAGGAGGCTCTTTGGGGCTACACATGATGATGGTGGTGACAGAGATGAAACATCATGAGCAGATGTTTCAGCATAGCATCTGTCCTTTGTAAAGCAGTCCAGAGTTAGTAGCCCCCAATGATCACATGAAATATTTTGCAATGTCTGTGGTATATACATTTGTGAATCAATCCCCAGTGCCTTGATATTGGGGGCACATTAGTGAAGATGAAATAGTATGATCAGCAGCACGCATATTCACTACCAAAAGATTGGCTTTCAGGCTCTAAGGTTGTGGAGAAAGAAGGATGGTGCAAATTGAATTAATGATCTTCAGAAAAGAATGGCTGAGATAAAAATAAAATGTGACTAAAGAAGGAGGCTGATATATATCCCCAAGGAGGTGGAGAGATACACTATATGTATCCTTCACTATAAGGATACATGAGCCCTAGAAACACAACCAGAGTAAGTTCTAGTGAACTGAGAGGTTTTTTCCATGAGCAAGTGACCATAGAATTGCAGCCTCATCAGTAGGACAGAGACTTAAAAGCTTCAAATGGTTATGTTCAGGGTTGTACCCATGTGTGATCACTGATGATATCCTGCTGTGATCATTGCTCAGGTATCCATAATTATTATGAGGTATTTTTAAAAGCAGCCACAGTGAAATTATACAGGGACATATTCCATACATTGTGGAACAAGGTGAGAAGCCCCTTATTATATTGAAATCAGTGGTACCAAATACTAAATACGTACATCAGATGTTTTAGTGTTGTTTTACAAGCAAATGAAATTGCTAAAGAATTGCCTTTGAAGCAGCCCAGTTACTAACATCTACAGGATAAGTCTCTAGAAGATTCTGTGACCTGAAGAGGCCTGTGTTATATTCCAGAACAGGTGTACTCCTAAATCTAAGCTGGCAGGGTTCAAATGATAATAGCCATTCTCATTTATCTGGTAGGTCTTTGGAGAACACTCCAAAGTCCTACCGGACAGCAAGGTGGTTCTAGCAAAGGCGATCCAAAAACAGCAATCCAAAGCAGGTTTCAAGCAGGCAGAATCCTAAAAAAAAACCAAATCAAGTCAGACAAAGGCAAACTAGAGACAGAATTAGGTACAATTCAGTTGTGGCACAAAGGGGAGTGGAGTCAAAAGAGCAACAGGAAAAAGGAAGGGCTGACAAGCTTGAGTGATTATAAGAACATTTTCAATGACATTCCCTGCTCTGGATTTAGGCTTGTAAATCTAAGGTCCCTGGGCCTCAGTATTCAGTAGTAGGTACTTGGACAAATGTTTTCCCTAGAAAAAAGGCTCACCTGCTGAGAAGATCCCACCTTCCAAAGTAGTCTTTACTCTTGAATCCTCTTTTGTAGACAGGCAGTCTGTTGAGTAGGTAACAGTCTCACCTGTCAGGGTTTCCCCAGACTAGAAGAGGTCCCCGACTGTGGACAAAACCTTCCCCATCTTGGTTCGTAGCATCCCCTATGGCCAGCTGTTTGGCATTTCCTGCTCCTTGCCGAAGGATTCTTTTAACAGGGGAATGATGGCCTACTTGGTGGGCATGTGGGAGGAAACATCCCTTGGTGTTGCTCACAAACTGTGAATGCACCTCCTTTGGAATTATTACAGTCAGCCCTCACTTTCACTGTTTTTAGAAAAGAAGTCAAAACTGCTCTTCTTAGTTGGACTTTTTTGCGCTGCTATTTGTAAAGTACCACAGCCAACATGGCCATGCAATGGAATATTCTGAGAATTACTGTCATAAGAATGTAACATTTCCCATCTCTGCCCTGTTTCATGATTCTGTTCCTCTGGATATCACTTTGGTTGTTTTCCAGAAAGCTGATTTATAAATAAGTAACAGCCATTAGCCTTTTACTTGCATTCCTGTTCGAAAAGAGAGACATAGTCACCCAGTCACCATGATTCTTCTTCTTAAATTTAGGAATGGCACGTCTCCTGGTTTGTGTTTATAATTACACAGTTACAAACTTACATTTTATTATTGCCCATGCTTCTTCCAATTGAGCATGACAGTTACATAGTCAATCAAGAGCTTCCCTCCTTACCACTTGAAGTTTAACTTGGGAGCTACCTCCCACGGTGCTGGCCTTGTTGTAATTCATTGCTATGCTCCACTCTTTTCCAGCAACAAAGGCAACAGCTGTGACCCAAGGCAGTCAAGTTTGGCAGTTGTAGGACCCAGATGACAACCTCTGGCATGGTTCTGTTTGACAGCAGCAGCAGCATCTGGAACTCTCCATAGCAGTTTTTCCCTTGGCCAGGAGCCCTCCAAACAGCTGTAGAACTGTCTCTGCTGCTATCCAGAGTCTTGGATGTGGTGAGAATGACAGGCTTGCCTGTCCACCTCTTTTTCCTACTAGAGGTCTAACCAGTAGTCGCTGACCTCAGTCACATTACATTTTGTCAACATAATCTTTCCAGTTGGTTGCCTGTCTTCCCAGAATAATCTCTTATTTTACCTTGCTGTTAGATGGGGCCACTGATGAATCCAGTCCTGCTTGATTACTGGGAAGACTTCAATTGCCTCTGGTAGATAATTAAATACCTACTTATCATGTAGCCTGTGCCTTTAAAAAAAAACCCTTCAAAAAGGCTCAGGTACATGTACATCAGATTTAAAAGCCCAGAACAGCCTAATATCTGACTGTTCTGACACAGAAGCAACCTGGAGTATATAGAACTCTTGCAATCCCAAACAGAGAGATTGAAAGATGGAGATTATATTTCGTCTTTAATAGCATTACTTATTAAATACATGTGCCCATGATCATGTTCTCATAGATGAAAAGGGGTACAATCGAGAAGGAGATCTAAGCTCTTGTGCTAAATACATATCTGTTTGTTGCAACTAGTAGCAGCAAAATTTGTATGCATGTTTAATATATATATATATGGATCATGGGCACATGTATTTAATAAGTAATGCTATATATATATATATATATAGCATTACTATATATATAGTATACTATATATATAGTATATCCACATATATGGTGTGGATTCTTCTGCCCAGGACCTGTACAAAACTACTGGGAATGTAATTGCCTGGAATTGTTTCCCCTGAACTTAGAAGAGATAAAGGCACAGGGTCATGGTGACACAGTATTTCCAGGATGCTGATGTGGGGGCAAGGATTGAGGATTTATATGCCATTCCTAACTCCGGCCTCTTTCATTCATGATTAGAGATGGGAATCAACTGCCGGTTTGGCAGTTCATGCTGGTTTGTTTATTGGCCGAACAGGTGTTTGGTGCTTCAAAGCCCCGCTTCCTCTGGTGGGTGCCCGCTTGAAGACAGCATCCTGGCTTCCCTGGCCCACCTCCTCTGGGCAGCTCCTCTATGGGGCTTTGAAGCACAGAACACCTGTCCAGCCAATAAATGAACCGGCACAAGCTACTGGCAGTTTGCATCTATCTCTGTTCATGATTATTGTGCCCACCTATCCTGGGAGCCAATGCAAAGTTTGCTGGTCACTTTGGGGCTGAGTAGGAATTTCTGGCCTGGTTCACCTGAATGGTATATTAACATTTGTGAACTTCTTTGCCTGTCTTCCACTGATTCTCGCAAGGCCTTCTGGGAAGAGTTGGACATGGGTCACTTTAAACAGCAGTCACATGAGTTAGCAAAACTGTGTAAGGACAAGGTAGGGTTGGCAACACCCACATGGTCACCAGGTGATGTGGGGCTCAACAGAATGGCATCTCTCATCATGGAATTCAGGGACTGTATTGAGGGACAAACTCTGAGCCAAACCAGGTCATGCTGTCTTTTAAATGATGGGATCTGACAGGGAAATAAACCCAGTCTATTCTCCCTGAATAAAAAAGACTAGTTGTGCTCAGGCAGTGCCTACTGCAAGACTTTGAGGCTGGAGCTATGCCCTTGAATGGCAAAGAAAACAGCTGAAGAAGAATCTACAATAGCTTCTGTACTATGTTGGAAATTGTTCCGCTGTACAACTTTCCCCTTCACGGATTGCTGCCTTCTCGTGGCGAAGAGGCTTGAGTAATTCAGAGAAGATATGGGCTATGCCGTGCAGGGACACCCAAGACGGACAGGTCATAGTGGAGAGTTCTGACTAAACGCGATCCACCTGGAGCAGGAACTGGCAAGCCACTTCAGTATCTTTGCCAAGAAAACCCCATGAACAGAAACAAAAGGCTAAAAGATATGACGCTGGAAGATGAGCCCCTCAGGTCAGAAGGCGTCCAACATGCCACTGAGGAAGAGCGGAGGACAAGGACAAGTAGCTCCAGAGCTAAAGAAGTGCTTGGGCCAAAGCCGAAAGGACGCTCAGCTGCGGATGCGCCTGGAAATGAAATGAAAGTCCGATGATGGAAAGCAAAATACTGCATAGGAACCTGGAATGTAAGATCTATGAACCTTGGTAAGCTGGATGTAGTCAAACAGGAGATGGCAAGAATAAACATTGACATCCTGGGTGTCAGTGAACTAAAATGGACGGGAATGGGCGAATTCAATTCAGACGATTACCATATCTACTATTGTGGGCAAGAATCCCGTAGAAGAAATGGAGTAGCCCTCATAGTCAACAAAAGAGTGGGAAAAGCTGTACTGGGATACAATCTCAAAAATGATAGAATGATTTCAATATGAATCCAACATCACAGTAATCCAAGTTTGTGCACCAACCACCAATGCTGAAGAGGCTGAAATTGACCAATTCTATGAAGACTTACAACACCTTCTAGAACTGACACCAAAGAAAGACATTCCTCTCGTTATAGGGGACTGGAATGCTAAAGTAGGGAGTCAAGAGATAAAAGGAACAACAGGTAAGTTTGGCCTTGGAGTTCAAAACGAAGCAGGGCAAAGGCTAATAGAGTTTTGCCAAGAGAACAAGCTGGTCATCACAAACACTCTTTCCCAGCAACACAAGAGGCGACTCTACACATGGACATCACCAGATGGGCAATACCGAAATCAGATTGATTATATTCTCTGCAGCCAAATATGGAGAAGCTCTATACAATCAGCAAAAACAAGACCTGGAGCTGATTGTGGCTCTGATCATCAGCTTCATATAGCAAAATTCAAGCTTAAACTGAAAAAAGTAGGAAAAACCACTGGGCTAGTCGGGTATAATCTAAACCAAATCCCTTATGAATACACAGTGGAAGTAAAGAACAGATTTAAGGAACTCGATTTGGTGGACAGAGTGCCTGAAGAACTATGGCTGGAGGCTCGTAACATTGTACAGGAGGCAGCAACAAAAACCATCTCAAAGAAAAGGAAATGCAAGAAAGCAAAGTGGCTGTCCAACGAGGCCTTACAAATAGCAGAGAAGAGAAGGGAAACAAAATGCAAGGGAGATAGGAAAAGTTACAGAAAATTGAATGCTGACTTCCAAAGAATAGCAAGGAGAGACAGGGGGGGCTTCTTAAATAAACAGTGCAAAGAAATAGAGGAAAATAATAGAAAGGGAAAAACCAGAGATCTGTTCAAGAAAATTGGAGATATTAAAGGAACCTTTTGTGCAAAGATGGACATGATAAAGGACAAAAATGGTAGGGACCTCACAGAAGCAGAAGACATCAAGAAGAGGTGGCAAAAATACACAGAGGAATTATACCAGAAAGATCTGGATGTCCCGGACAACCCAGATAGTGTGGTTGCTGACCTTGAGCCAGATATCCTGGAGAGTGAAGTCAAGTGGGCCTTAGAAAGCATGGCTAACAACAAGGCCAGTGGAGGTGATGGCACTCTAGTTGAACTATTTAAAATCTTAAAAGATGACGCTGTTAAGGTGCTACACTCAATATGCCAACAAGTTTGGAAAACTCAGCAGTGGCCAGAGGATTGGAAAAGATCAGTCTACATCCCAATCCCAAAGAAGGGCAGTGCCAAAGAATGCTCCAACTACCGTACAATTGCACTCATTTCACACGCTAGCAAGGTTATGCTCAAAATCCTCCAAGGCAGGCTTCAGCAGTATGTGGACCGAGAACTCCCAGAAGTACAAGCTGGATTTCAAAGTGGCAGAGGAACTAGAGACCAGATTGCTAACATGCGCTGGATTATGGAGAAAGCCAGAGAGTTCCAGAAAAACATCTACTTCTGCTTCATTGATTACGCAAAAGCCTTTGACTGTGTGGACCACAGCAAACTATGGCAAGTCCTTAAAGAAATGGGAGTGCCTGACCACCTTATCTATCTCCTGAGAAATCTATATGTGGGACAGGAAGCAACAGTTAGAACTGGATATGGAACAACTGATTGGTTCAAAATTGGGAAAGGAGTACAACAAGGCTGTATATTGTCTCCCTGCTTATTTAACTTATATGCAGAATATATCATGCGAAAGGCTGGACTGGATGAATCCCAAACCGGAATTAAGATTGCCAGAAGAAATATCAACAACCTCAGATATGCAGATGATACCAATCTGATGGCAGAAAGTGAGGAGGAATTAAAGAACCTCTTAATGAGGGTGAAAGAGGAGAGCGCAAAAAATGGTCTGAAGCTCAACATAAAAAAACCCTAAGATCATGGCCACTGGTCCCATCACCTCCTGGCAAATAGAAGGGGAAGATATGGAGGTAGTGACAGATTTTACTTTCTTGGGCTCCATGATCTCTGCAGATGGTGACAGCAGCCACGAAATTAAAAGGCACCTGCTTCTTGGGAGGAAAGCGATGACAAACCTAGACAACATCTTAAAAAGCAGAGACATCACCTTGCCGACAAAGATCCGCATAGTCAAAGCTATATTTTTTCCAGTAGTGTAGTATGGAAGTGAGAGATGGACCATAAAGAAGGCTGACCACCAAAGAACTGATGAATTGACTGTGGTGCTGGAGGAGACTCGAGAGTCCCCTGGACTGCAAGGAGATCAAATGTATCCATTCTGAAGGAGATCAACCCTGAGTGCTCACTGGAAGGACAGATCCTGAAGCTGAGGCTCCAATACTTTGGCCATCTCATGAGAAGAGAAGACTCCCTGGAAAAAACCCTGATGTTGGGAAAGTGTGAAGGAAAGAGGAGAAGGGGACGACAGAGGACGTGATGGCTGGACAGTGTCATCGAAGCTACGAACATGAATTTGACCCAACCCCAGGAGGCAGTGGAAGACAGGAGGGCCTGGTGTGCTCTGGTCCATGGGGTCACGAAGAGTCAGACACGACTTAACGGCTAAACAACAACAACTTTGCAAATCACAGGGAGCCCTTGTGGCTCCCATGGTGCAGCAGGGTAGTTTTCTAATGGCTCAAAAAAGCAGTGCAGGAAAGGCATAAAGATGAGGGACAGAGGGAAGCTATTTTCCCTCTCATTCAATACCAGTACCAGGGGACATCCACTCCAATTGAGTGTTGGGAGAGTGAGAACAGACAAAAGAAAATATTTCTTTACACAGCGTGTTGGCCTAGATCCCTTTAAAAGGGGATTGGACAGATTCCTGGAAGAAAAGTCCATTGCAGTTTACAAGCCATGATGGGGATGTATAATTTCCAGGCTTAAAAGGAAGGTACCTCAAAATGCCAGATGCAGGGGCGTGGTATCAGGAGACAGGTGTCTTGTGTGCTCTCGGAGGCATCTGGTGGGGCCACTGTGAGATACAGGAAGCTGAACTAGATGGGCCCTTGGCCTTATCCAGCAGGGCTCTTAAATTCCTAACAAAAATCCGGAAATTGGTGGTACGTGTCTGTGAGCGGTGATGCAAGTCCTCTTGAGGCTGCTGTCTTGAGCAGCTTTGTACTCTGGTTGGAATTTTTACACCCCTGCTCTTAAGATCAAAAGAGCTGAGTCTTGTTAATTCTTGGATCTGGGGACAGGGGAAGGTTGTAAGCAAATGCCACAGATTTCTAGCCAGGGCTGGGAAAGAATTTGGCCTGAAGTTCTGGAAAGCCCTCGTCAATGAGAGTCAACAATACTGAGCTAGTTTGGTCTGGTCTTTCTCAGGATAGGGCAGTGTGGCGATCACCCTGCTCTGGCTCATGTATGAGGTTATTTACATACACCAATGAGAGCTCTTGGGAGGCAGAGCCAGAGAAACTAGAAGGGAGGGGTGAGTCAGTGTAGTCAGTCAGTCAGTTTGAGTAAGAGATGAGAGTCTGAAGTGAAGAGTTTGTCTGTGGGAGTTAGAGAGTGTGGCAGAGTTAGGAGTTAAGGGAGGTAGTTAAGAGTGTGGAACTTATAGAGTGTTAAGAGAGTTAAGAGTGAAGCAAGTTATTATTAAACTACTGAATACTTTAAGTCTTTGAAGAACCTGTTGATGTGATCTGTAACTAATAAACCTGTTTTATTCAACTTTACACTCAGCATGGACCTTAATCTTTCCAATTAAGCATTGTTGACGGAGATCAATTGGTGGCAGCGTAAAGGAGGGAACGTGTTGTGGGCCTCAGGCTAGTGAAATAATCTGGGGGCATGTAGGAGCGTGTCACAATTGGTGTACAGAGGCAGGATACGAAGAAATCCAGTGAAGCCCAGGGTTAAAAAGTTAATTTTCTGGAGTCATGGACACCTTTTTAGTTTAGAATCTGCGGTGAAGAAGTGGGTGACCTGCTAGAGCTTTTGTGGAAAAGCTTAGTGGTGGGGCTTCTGAACCCAGATCTGAGCAAACTTAAGATAGGGAACCGACTCTAAAGAAAACTTATTTTACCTCAGGATTTGAGAGACCCAGTGGGCTAGCTCAAAATCTAAGGCTCTGAGAGAAAGGGAGCAGTAGTTGATAAGAAGCCAGGGTCGAAACAGATCTGAGGTGATAGGTAAATAAGAAGTTAAAAAGAAAATTATTCTGGTGTCTGGAGGCAGGAATTGCTCAGACAAAGAAACTCAGTAACCAAGGTTGTGAGCTAGAGAGCAGCCAGAGAGAGCTGCTGAGTAAAGTGCAACAGAATTACTGGGGAAAACAGCTGAAAGAGAGGTCCTTTTAAAAATAGTATAAGAAAGTCCACTTTAACTCTAATACGCCACTCAAAAAAACAAAAAAATCAGCCATGGAAGGAGTTGAACCTCAAGAGGCTGAGGGGAATGGAAACCCTTTAATTCAAAGTGAGGTAGAAACTGAGGGCGCACTAATAATCACCTCAGAAGGAGAAAATATTCAAAGCTCCCAAGACTTTGAAAGATGGAGACTAGAACAAGAATACAAACTCAGGGAACTAGAAATTAAAGAGAAAGCCAGGGCTGAAAAGAAAGCTAAGGAACTAGAGCTCAAGGAATTGGAAATTAAAGAGAAAGCCAGGGCTGAAGAGAGAGCTAGGGAATTTGAGCAAGAAAACAGGCAAAGAGAAAGGGAAATGCAATTTCAAATAGAGATGAAGAAACTGGAGTTAGCTGCTCAAAATAATAATAATAATTCTGGTGTGAGAAGTCTCTCAAAAATCGACCTAAAGAAATTTCCCCAATATAGGAATGGGGATTGTCCTGAATCTTTCCTAATTTCATTCGAGAGAGCTTGTTGGGACTTTGAGATTAAAGATGATGAGAGGATGATAATTTTAAGATCACAAATAAGTGGAATTTTGGCTTTTCTTTTTCAGATGCCTCTGGAGCAAGCTATTGATTTTGAGGCATATAGAAAAATGGTGTATTCCAGATTTGGAATTCATTCAGAGCACCTCTGAAAGAAATTCAGATCAATTTCAAAGAAACCTGAGGAGTCTTTTGCCCAGCTTGGAGCATGTTTGACTCAATTTCTCAATAAATGGCTGGAACAGGGATGCGTCACCTCCTTAGACCAAATGAAAAATGTGTTTGGCCTGGAAGAATTTTATTCAGTTTTGCCAGGGGAATTACATTATTTGGTCAAGGACAAGCATCCTAAAACTGTGCTACAGGTGTCTGAATATGCTGATTCCATTCGTGAGATCAGAGATCCTCGATTCTCTGAGGTAAAAATTGGTAGAAAAGGTTGGGACGACAGGAGAGGGGCCCCATCCAGTAGAGATTACCTCAGAAGTACCCGAGCTAGTGGAAGCCATTTTAGAGCCAAACCCCCATCTCCAGAGCACAGTCCCCTGAAACCTAATAGTTCTGAGGGAAAGGTTAATAAGGCCCTTTATTTTGAACCCAAGGCCAGTAAACGGTGTTATACGTGTGGGGAGAAAGGTCATTTTTGGGCTCAGTGTGAAACTCAAAAGAATAGGGATTTTAATCAGCATAAAGGTGGAAATCCCATTCAGCCTAAAAAGGTATTTTGCGTGCAGCATAATAAGGCGCAGCAGTCGGCAGTTGAAGTTGAGGCCTCTTCCTGCCACAGCACTGTTGCTAAGGAAACGGACTTGGCAGAGAGCCCAGACATTCCTGAAGCAAGAGTGTTACAATGTTTCCTAATCAAGTGCAATCAGGATTTATTGAATAACTCCGGAGAGCCTATTTCTATTGACACTCAGACATCATTCCTAAAGAGAATATGTTGGAACAGAACATCACCCTCAAAGGCATTAGCTCAGACAATGTGTTTCTGCCAGTGGCTAGAGTAGCAGTAAAATACCAGGGGTGGTCTGGTATATGGAAGGTAGCAGTGTCAGACCAAATCCCTGCTCCTTGTTTGATCAGCTTAGATCTCTCCAAACATGTGCAGAGTGCTTATGTGGTAACCCGCTCCCAGGGCAAGCAGATTACAGTCCCTGAGGAAAGATTGGGATCCCTAACCTCTGAAACCAACCTGGAATGTCCTAGCCTAGAGGAAAACCCTGATATAACAGAAATGGCTGAAGTGGTATTATTGAAAAATCCTAATAATACGTCCTTTATTAGAGAACAGAAGGAAGATACCACCCTGATTTCATGTTTAGACAAAGCCAAAGAATCTCCCTTCCCATTATCTCCTGAACACCCAGAGAGGTTTATAGTTGATAAAAACCTGATATATAGAGACGTTTTATTAGCACCTCATAGGAGTGGAGATGGACATCTCAGAAAATTACTAGTCTTTGTAAAATATAGAGAGAAGCTTTTAGAGAAAACTCGTAAAGATGTGTTTAGAGCACACATGGGTGTCTCCCGCATGAAACAAAGGGTTGCACAAAACTTTTATTGGCCAGGAATGGGTCAGCAAATTAGGCAGTATGGTCAGACATGTGATACGTGCTAAAGGAGAGGTACTGGAAATGACAAAACTAAAGCTAAGCTGTGCCCATTACTACACCAATGAGAGCTCTTGGGAGGCGGAGCCAGAGAAACTAGAAGGGAGGGGTGAGTCAGTTTAGTCAGTCAGTCAGTTTGAGTAAGAGATGAGAGTCTGAAGTGAAGAGTTTGTCTGTGGGAGTTAGAGAGTGTGGCAGAGTTAGGAGTTAAGGGAGGCAGTTAAGAGTGTGGAACTTATAGAGTGTTAAGAGAGTTAAGAGTGAAGCAAGTTATTATTAAACTACTTTGAAGAACCAAAGGCCTTTGATTTGGTCAGCAGGGACGGCCTTTTTAAAATACTTCCCAAGACTGGATGTCCACCTCGACTCCTTAACATAATCAGGTCCTTTCATGAGGAAATGAAGGGCACTGTAGTTTTTGATGGCTCAACATCAGATCCCTTTGACATCCGATTCGGAGTAAAACAGGGCTGTGTCCTCGCGCCGACACTGTTTGGGATCTTTTTTGCTGTCATGCTGAAGCACGCCTTTGGAACTGCAACAGAAGGTGTCTATCTCCGAACTAGATCAGATGGAAAGCTCTTTAATGTCTCTAGATTGAGAGCGAAGACCAAAGTCCAACTGAAATGCATGAGAGACTTCCTCTTCACTGATGATGCAGCCATTGTTGCCCACTCTGCTGAAGACCTCCAACAACACATGAATCGTTTTAGCAAGGCCTGCCAAGACTTTGGACTAACAATCAGCCTGAAGAAAACACAAGTCATGGGCCTGGGCGTGGACTCACCTCCCTCTATTACCATCTCCATGCAAGAATTGGAGGTTGTTCATGACTTTGTGTACCTTGGCTCAACGATCTCTGACACTCTCTCCCTAGATGTCGAGCTGGATAAACGCATTGGCAAAGCAGCTACCATGTTCTCTAGACTCACAAAGAGAGTATGGCTTAATAAGAAGCTGACGACATATACCAAGATCCAGGTCTATAGAGCCTGCGTCCTGAGCACACTCCTGTACTGCAGTGAGTCCTGGACCCTTTGTGCATGGCAGGAGAGGAAGCTGAACACGTTCCATATGCGTTGTCTCCGAGGCATTTTTGATATCACCTGGCAGGACAAATAGAATAGTCCTGGAACAAGCTGGAATTTTTAGCATGTATACATTACTGAAACAGCGACGTCTACGTTGGCTTGGGCATGTCGTGAGAATGGCTGATGGTCGGATTCCAAAAGATCTCCTGTATGGAGAATTAGTGCAGGGAAATCGCCCCAGAGGGAGACCACAGCTGTGATACAAGGATATCTGCAAGCAGGATCTGAAGGCCTTAGGAATGGAGCTCAACAGATGGGAAACCTTGACATCTGAGCGTTCAGCCTGGAGGCAGGCGGTGCATCATGGCCTCTCCCAATTTGAAGAAACCCTTGTCCAGCAGGCCGAGGCAAAGAGGCAGTCCCGAAAGCAGCAAAATCAGGGAGCTGGACAGGGGACAGATTGTATTTGTCTTCAGTGTGGAAGGGATTGTCACTCTCGAATTGGCCTTCTCAGCCACACTAGATGCTGTTCCAAGACCTCCATACAGAGCACGTTACCATAGTCTCTCGAGACTGAAGGATGCCTACAGGAAGAACCTGTTTATGTGATCTGTAACCAATAAACCTGTTTTGTTCAACTTTACACTCAGCATGGACCTCAATCTTTCTAATTAAGCATTGTTGACGGATCAACTGGTGGCAATGTAAAGGAAGGAACATGTCGTAGGCCTCAGGCTAGTGAAATAATCTGGGGACACATAGGGGACATGTGTCACAGGCAGTTTCCTATGTTTCCAGGAAATTATGCCAACAAATTTGGTTCAAAATACAGAGATTGTTGTGAGTTGGCCATTGTGCCAGTAATCTATCACTCCATTCACAATTACTATCAAGATGCTTTTTTAAACGAGCATTGAAGAATTGGCTCTTCCGTCAGGCTTTCCCGGAGCATTAAGATCTCGGCCTCCCTTTTACCATCCTTTTTGTCATCCTCTCCATCACCCTTTTTACTACCTTTATTGCCATCTGTTTTAATTTACCCTGTTTGGCTTGTATTAATTTATTTATTTTTATTGTGTTTTAATATTGTTGTTTATACTATTGTTAGCCACCCAGAGTGGCCTGGTTGCCAGATGGTGCGGGGTACAAATTCAATAAATAAATAAATTAACTCATGCTGCATTTGGTGTGCCTCCGCAAAACAAAGCAGTAGCCATTGGTGCATGGAACTTGGTTATTTAACTTCTTAGATCCTTGAACAATGTCTTACCACATCCTATCTGTATTATGGGTTTTAGTCCCAATTCTTGACCTTTTTTGTAGAGGCTTTTTGGTTCAGGTTTCTCATTTCCACCTCTTGATTTGTTCTAGACTGCTCTCCCAGTTGCTGAGAAGTGCTGCTAATCTTTGAATCACCTAGTGTTCCCAATCTTTCAATCACATCTCTGAGATCTTTGACACTATCAGCATATGGACCTACTTGTTTCAGAGGTGGAGTAGGAACTAAAACTCAAGTTCTCCTCACCTTTCTCTTCCAAACAGAGGAGGCAGTAGGAGGTTAACACTTTTAACAAGCAAATAGCTTCTATGGACTTACCATGGGGTGCACATCTGGGTTCTTGTTAAAAAAGTTAACTTCCTACTGCCTCATCTGTTTGGCTATTTTCTATGTGCTATTTTCTATGTGCTATTTCTTGAGTGCTATTTTCTATGGACTTTCTTACCATGTATTGTGTGTGTGTGTGGGCACGCGCGTGCGCACATGCGCGCGCACAGGCTAAGAATATGTGTTAAACTAATTATTGCAATTTTTCTCCTGCTTCTATAAAATATCTTTGGGCCGTCTAGCTATTTGCCAGGGGAGAACAAAGAATTTATAAAGCTCAATTCTGTGTTTGTTCAAATTCCATTTTTCGCTCTTAGTTTTTACATTAAAAAACAATTAGGGAGATTCCAAGATTTCTAATTTCCATACATGCAAATGTCTTTTTCTGAAGCCAAACTCAGCTTTGAATTATCAGTTAGGTCAACACTGTAATGGTTATAAAAATGAATGAGGACAAAGTCAGAACACATATTTACTTAAAAGAAATAATTATTTGATTATTTGTTCTCCAAAATCAGATAAATTTCCCCAGCTACCCACCCCACCCAAGTTAAACTTGAACTATATTGATTGGAACCTGCATTGCTATTAGCTGTCAAGCTGCATTTAATTGAAACAACCTCTTAGCCTTTGGCTAAACTACTGAAGTGTTATGGAACATTGCAAGAACCTTCTAATTGTCTGACAGTTTAAAAAAAACTATTCATGTGCAAAATCAAGAGTATAAGTGTTCAACAACGGTTCACCAGATGTTTCTGGAATACAGGTTTCATGATCCCTCACCATTTGTTGTCCTGGTTAGTGGCTACCAGGAGATGCAGACCAATAACACTTGAAAGATCAGTGTTGCAAAACCCTTCTCCAGAGAGAGAACCCAATCAGATGTTATCCAGTGTAGTATCATCAATGCAGATAGATGGGAAGATCTAGGCATTTTCTCTATGTGAGTGGTGACACACCTGAAAAAGAAAGGTTTTTGCTCATGAGCAGATTTTTCGTACAAGCAGCACCCTCTCCTCTTCAGATTAATCACTGCTTGTGTGGACAAAATGACAATGAAGGACACTGGGCTCAACTCTTCCCTCTAACTGTATCCATGAGGCTTGATTAGATAGTTCTGGATAGGGCTGGAGAGACAGGAAGAAGCCATCTGAATAGTATGAGCAAGTGTGTTCTGTACATAAGAGAGACTGGATAATGGACATGGACCATACTGGCAAACAAAAATAAATCTTGACTATAAATATTTGTGGGTCTCTCCACAAACATAAAGGAAAGAGAAGGAACATGTGGTATTAATTATTATGATTTTTTACTGACAGTGATCACCCTGGGAATGGGGGGGTGGGGTGGAGAAAGGATAGCAGACAGGAGTCATAAAAATGGAGCAAAAAAACTGAATATTGTTAAGAAATAATAGATAAGGAGAATTGAATGAATACATTTTAATATAAAACAGAGGAAGGACAGAATTGGAGAGGTTTTTTTAATATAATACTTAATAAATTAGAAGATCTGACATGTTGCATTAAAATCACACAACATTTACTGAGTAGTGTATTACTGCTGTATATATGATACATAATGCACTGCCATTCTAATAATTTCTATTTGGATAGGATTTAGATTTTCATTTAAACTTTAGCTGAGCCTGAAGTATAACAAAGCTTCTTGCATCAAGAATCAACGTAAAGAATTCTTAAAACACAGCTGACTTTCCCAGAGTCAGTCAAGAAATAAATGATTTGAGCCTCCCTGTGTGGAAGCAAAGTAAAGCAAACCGAATTGTTTGGCATACCTATTTTTGTATGAAGTTTACTCCCAAAAAAAAGAGCGAGAGAAAGAAAAGCATCACAGGGGGTACTGGTGTCCTTTAAGATCTACAAAGACTACAGGGGATTTGAGGAAAAGAAAAGAAAGCTTTTCAAAGTAGGAATCTGCTTATGTAAACAAGCAAAGCCAAAGAAAATCCAAAGTCAGATATCTAGTAGATCTTCAAGTATGTCTTTGTTGAATACAATGCTGGAGACACTGTACACCTCCTGGCTGGCTACAAGCCATTTCTGTGTAACCCTTTGCAATCCTGAAATGAGCTTTGGAACAATTTATGTGCATGAAATATGTTTCATATCAATTGGCCATTCACATGCCATCCATATTTATAGACAGGAACCATAAACAGTTGGGGTTCGCAAGACCATCCATGAATGGTCTAAAAAACTGGTCCACTGCAACATGGAAAGTATAAATGCAACCATGGGAAGCAATGATAGAAAATTCCCCAATGGACTTCAATCCCTAATCCAGAAGTAGCCCTAAATCATATAAGTTTCTTCTGCATGTCAAGATGCAAAACTCCTGATGGGTTTTGTTTCCCTTTTAGGACTATGTTTTGAAGTTCAACCATCTGTTTTCTTTTTCTTGGACAGCTTATTGCAGTTTAGCTCATTCGTCTTTAGGGGAAGAATTAAGTTTAGCACTCACTTGAGTGACCATTCCTTATCTTCCTCCAGTAACTATAATGAGCCTTATTTGGATTACAGCCCAGGACTGATCAAACCAGAAGTTTCAGTTCCAGAATATTTCCACAAGTGATTGCCTTTTCTGCTGAAAATGTTAACACTTGTAAATGTCATTAATGTGGTAAATTAAGTGGAAGAGAGCAATTTTAAAATGTAATGTACATTAGAGCTCATTGAGACTGGAAACTTTTTAAATGATTTAAGCATCAGTTGTGAATGTCCCCCAAGCATGCTGTACTATACAAAGCTGCTTAGAGAGTCTGAACCCCCATGCACTTGAATTCCACTAAAAATGATCACAACCAAATAAGGCTCTGTGCTTTCTGAAGCATGATGTTCTGAGGGCATGCATGTTCTCACAGTGGTGAATTCCCCAAGCAGAACAGAAAGGTAGCTGCATGGTCCATGGGCAAAACCATGAAAATGTAAGCTTTCAAGTCCTGCAGAATTCTGTCAGCCTGGGTATAGCACAGCTTTGAGAAGAGTAGGTTAGGAAAATGATCTTGACTTCAACATCTGGACAGAATTATTTTTAGACTTTTCTGTTTCTCTACTCACCTTAAGGCCTGTAAAGTCCAGTCTGATGAAGAGTCCTGAAGAACTTTTCATGATATTTCAATTATCCAATAGCACCCCAACCCTGATTTTGTGTTTTATCGAAACAAGTGGGCACTATGTATGAAAGAGGGGAAGACATGAGCACCTCCAGTAGTAAGACTGGTTATAGAAATCTCAACCACCAAACATTGTGGCTACATGCAACCAAAGAGAAGATCTTTCTTTCGGTGGTGCTCATCCTGCTCTCCCCTTCTAACTGAAGTCTAATAATCACTTGTATTGCCAGTTAAATAAAAATCATGACAGCCAATGATAGGATTTGGACTGAGAAGACACTCTTCCCTTCCTCTGTGTGCCTGATTGTGAAAAAGAAGTACTTGTACTCAACAACATCACATTCAAATTACTATTCATGCATACACAGACTGCATAAATAGAAATCCACAAAAGACAACATTGACAACAACATATTAAAGAATCAGGTAGATTATATCTTAGTTAGCACTGAAACATAGTACAGTTGTATTAAAGCAGTATAAAGTGCATGAAAACTTATCCTGGCACTGACATAAATTCAAGTTAGAAAAACACATTAGAAAAAGCATAAAAATTAAACACTTGGCTGATACAACCATATGTACTGTTGTTACAGAAGGGATTCATGAAGACATTAATTAGATCCCACACTCATATAATTCATAGATAAATTCATGTTCTAAATTGACAGATGAATAGTTAGTAGTTGATTACTAGGAGATGTGATGAACAACAAACCCCAAAAAAGAAAAGTGAATGGAAAAAAAAAGCACACAACAGAAGAAATATTAGAACTAATATAAGAGAAACAAAATGGAAAACTAAGGCCTCAGTCATACAAGGCAAATGTTCCCTACTTCTAATGATACTTTCCATACCTCTGTTGTACTGAATCACGGTCACGTGGTATATATACCGGGATGAACGTTCCAATGTGTTTTAATTTTACCAATTCATTTTCTCTTATTTGAATTGTTATGGCTAGCTACACTGTGGTAAAAAATTGTTTTCTCTCTTGTTTTCTAGGGCACTGCAGCCCCTTACTTTATTTTATTTTTATTTATTTTTTAATTCCAATACATCAATATGTTGAGAAGGGGTTCCTGTTCAGGAAATTTTCCTCTGTTGCACCAGTGCCTCTGGAAGTACTGCATTGCACTCAATGGATCTGGCACCCCCATCCAGGGCTGTGTTGCTTTCCAGACAGTAGGTGGAGTGATATAACACCTACCAATGCCCTGGCATTCCTGGCTGTTGACATAAGTTTACCTATGCATCGACATACTGGCCATGAAAAAAATTTAAAATATATGTAGCAGGGCAGTCATGCAGCAGTAATGGTGGCCACCTTCCCCGGTGATGTGGCTTCGGAAAAGAATCAATAGGGTTGTGCACACATGTCATACCACTAAGGAATATATCAACATACTATCAGAACAAAGTAACAGAAGCCTACTGGAGAGGGGGAAATACACCGCACTTGCATCCCTGGCCAGGTAAATTAATTGATAATGGAATGTCTTGTGTGACCGGAAACTTCTACAACGATTTAATGGTGGTATAGCTAGGGAACATATGCCTTGTGTGATCATGCCTTAAGGATCACATCAAATACAGAGATTGACACAAGAAAACAAAAAAGAAAACTAGGGAAGCCAAAGAAAAATGACTGACAGAACAATGTATAGGAACAGAAAACCTGAAGAAGATCCACAGCTTGTTTAACATGCCTATAAATATCAAGGAGGTGGCAGGCATATGAGAAATAGACAGTGCTTACTACTGATTGGCACTTCTCTGATACTTGATGTCCAGGGTAAAATCCTAGTGTGGATTAAGTACATTAGAGAGGTGCTTGACAGTAACAGGCCAACAGATTTTTTTTGTTGTTTTAGACACTGATACAGCATCAGAAATTCAGACCTTCAGGCTTTGAAATGCAAATAGAGCTTTTAAAAATGGACTTTGTGATGTTTTCACAGACGTATTAAAGGTAATAGAAAATGATGACTTAGATGGTTTAATGAATCTTTTTAACCCAATCTACAGAATACGTGTCATTCCTGAAATTCAGCTGAGATTACCTTTATTACCAAAATGGGAAAAGCCAAAACTTGCACTGACTACAGGATAAGTTTAATCAACCATTTACTTAAGGTTTTCTTTAAAATTTTGCATGGCAGAATTTATGAAAAGTGTGAAGACACGGCATGAGACACACTACATGGATTAAGTAGAGGATTTACAACCAAGGAAGCACTATGGAATTGAAGAGCAGCCAGTGTGTAGAGTGGCAGAACTGGATTTAGGAGACGTGGTTTCAAATTCCTGCTTTGCCACAGAAATTCATTGATGGCAGGGAGAGAATGGTAAAATCACTCCTCAAAATACCTCAAAAACCCTACTGGGGTGGCTATAAGAAACCACTATTGCTTGAACAGCTTCCCAGCATCCTTTGCCTTTAGCTCCTGGTGCATACTGAAACTGCTGTAGAGTTTACAGGCAGTTTAGTCCCCCAAGGCCTGGTTAAATTCCTATGCCTGAAGTCATTGGCTTGTCTAGTGGTTGTCCATTGCTTTAGACAGAACTAAGGCACATGGTTACGTTACCCAATGTGCTGAACTGAGAGGCTGACCCTCTGAGCCCTGATTGTCAGTAGAGAGAATGAATCTTACATATGAAGATATGAGCATACACTTGCAATGGGCATCACTATGTTAAGCTTGGAAATAGAAATGTGGAGTTAGATGCAAAGGCCTGTTTTCGAGCAAACTGTAGATAGTTGCTATTTCTTATCTTCAACCACTAGTGGTTGGTGACTTCAGTTTCAGAGATGCTGTGAACCCACCCACTTAAGTTTGCATTTTACAGGAGTTGTCCAAGTTGCTAAATCTATTTTGGGGTTAGGGTTTGGCAGCTTCCATAAAGTATAGGGTAAAACTTGAATTTGCAGCGCCACTGAAACTGAAGTCACCAGCTGCCACTGCTTCCCATCACTCTCCAGAAAGGCCTATCTGTGTATGCAGCACTCCCATTTTCAAGAATGCCTGACAAACCAAGTATTTGGAAAGGCTGCAAGGGTAAATTAGGCACACAACTGTTGAGTTATGCATAATGGTATAATAGGGATGGCTCATATTATGTGAGGCCAAAAAAGGGATGTTTTTCTCTCTTTCTCTCTTTTTGAATTTATGTCTCCTTCATTAGTTTTACCAACTAGTAATTAGTTTCATGTGGAATGCAGGGCTTGTGAATCTTTGATTTATCTGCAGTTGCTTGTTAGCCAGGTACTCACTACATACACACACACACACACACACACACACACAAACACACACAAACACACACACACACAAGTTCACATATATTGATCAAAATTTCCTGGATTTCTCCCACATAGCAAGCCAAGTCAAAAAGTACAAAGTAAGCACTAAAATGTTGCTTTCTTTGTAATTATATTTCCTTTGTGGAAATGTTAATGCCCATAATCAAAACTAAACATAATTGCCAGTTAGTGCCTTAAGCACATTGATTTGTGTTTATTATATGGAGACACCAGTCCCTTTATAGTGTGGTTGCCCTTGGGAAAGTCCATAAATACCACATTTTTAAAAAAATCCAAAAACAAAAACACACTTTCCTGACTAGATGATCCATATTCATAAAAATGTTACATTCTAGTGGGATTCTCATTTCCCCCCTCTCTAATTAAATGCTGCCTTTATACACAAGATCACTCATACATGCCGAAATTTTAGGGGGTTTGACCTGGGCTGTGACAGAACACAAAGGCTGTTATTAAGCCCTGTTGGGCTTTATATCCTGCATATCTCTGGGCCAAAAGCAGGAAAGCCACTGTGTTCCAGTGAGGGGTGGTTTATCAATTATGCTAACTACATTAAAAACGAGCCAAGCTGGAGGGTGTTCTCCAGCAAAATTACCAAGGGCTATCCCATCTGTATAAACATGTTTCTTTAACTCTCCATGATACATATTACAGGGATCTTCATGTATCAAACAACAGAGATCTAATTCATATGGAGAGCCTCAGTGCATCTCAGTGGATCTCTACTTCAGACAAAGGATAAAAAGAATAGTCAGCAAGCTATTCATTTCATTAATTCAAGCTGTCTCAGTATAAGACCTATCAATAAGGAACTTTCAAGCTCCATAAGATTTCATGCCTCCAGAGTGAGAGTGAGATGAGCGATGCTTTCCCCCAGTTTGCACAGACTAGCTATGTTGGAGCTTTCATCTCCAAAGAATGTAGGGTTCCAACAGTAGTGGGATGGCTGAATGCTTACAGGCTTGCTTTCCATGTCCCCTCTCCACCTGGGAACACTGCAGACCGTTATGCCTTTAGTGTTAAGGTCTGTGACAGTGCTATAATATCATTCAGTTAATGTGGTAACAGAATGTTAGTGAATGTTAGCACTAGGAGCTTGCACAAGGAACAAGTGAAACAGAGAAAGAACACTCAATTTGGTTACAATCAATCCAGGCCCTTTTACAGCTTCAAAATTTCCACTCACTCTTTCCTGAATGTTCTGATTATCTGCTAACAGCAGCCCTCATGACACTACTGGATGGAAAATTTCCTAGGTGATTTTACAGACAAGGTGTGAATGAAAGAGGGGAAATGAAAGAACAAAAAACTTTAATGTACTCCTCTTTCAGTAACTCAAATCATTCCTGTTTAAGAGGCTCTCTTTTAGGAATCAACAAAATAATGCAAAAACAAAAATAAGAGTCTCTTTAATTTTTTTAATTACTCATATTAACATGAAACTACCATACTGAATAATTATAGAAATGCTGGAAATTCACTCAGTTGAATGTGCTTAAAAATTCCACTACATGAACACATGAAGATCTATCTGACTTCTGGGTGAAGTGAGGACATGGAAGTGAAATTTATCTGTATTCCTACATCATCACCACACTTCAAGCCCGTCTCAATTTCAGGCATAATACCTGAACAGGACCAATATCTTTACACAAAACTAGGTGTCCTTTACATTTGAGAAACAAAGTATGAACACAAGAACAAGCACAAAATGACCGGCTAATTGTTCAAGAAGATACAAATGATTCCTGAGATATGTTTCCTCCCCTAAAAGTCCATGCAAACCAAGCCATAACCACTGTATGGTATCTTGGCCTAACACAGAAGAATGGCAAGCAAGAATTTGCATTTCTACCTCAGACCCACCACCTTCCTTGTGTAAAGAGTAACAGAAGTGATAACGGAAGAATCCTGGCTATCATTTCCCCCCCTTCTCTATATAATAATAATCATGTGCCGTCAAATCAGTTCTGACTTATGGTGACCCTTTTTAGGGTTTTCCAGGTAGAGAATATTCAGAAGTGGTTTACCATTCCCTTCTTCTGGGGGTGCTCTGGGGCTCTGCAGCTTGCCTAAGGCTACACAAGTTGGCTCTTGTTTTGGAAGACAGTGGGAATCAAACTCTCACCTAACTAACTGAGCTATCCAGCCTTATTAGTTGCTATATACATTTAAAGAATGATTCAATTGGGTTTTTGTCTGTAACCCTGAATATAAAGAATACATCAATTCTGTTAAAGTGTCCTTTCCCTGTTTCAAAGATCTGGCTATTACCAGGGTCAGGCATACAAAAAAGCACTGATAGTCATATGAAACTTTGCATCCCTTGATATGAACTGGCAGTTTTTGTTCCATGTTCTATCCATCTGTGCACATACACAGGAAAGCTTGGGGGGGGGGGGGGCTGGTGGTGCTTTGGTCTGGTTGTCTCTGCTTACTAAGTTCCATCACTAAATGTTATCAGTTAAAACTTCACACTGTAGGGTGCTCAAGGTTTGCAATGTTACAAGAAAAAGCTCAACTCATTTCACTGATCATTAGTGAACTCAAAAATCGACATATCTTTATGTCAATGCTGAATGAACATTGAGTTAACCCATTGGGCCATTGTTGTGTTAATCAGTAATGCTGACGTTGAAACCATGGACTTGAAAGAGAAAGTGGGATATGCTGTTTGGGTGCACACTGTTCACTCAACCTCCCAACACCATTGATTGTTTGTCTGGGTTGGAAAACGTCAATAAGGAATGATGTGTTTATCCAGTTAGAGAACACTAATCCACTGTAACACTGAAGTGAAGTGATACATAGCTACAGAGATCACTTAGTGAATCAAGGGTGAGTAAATTCTTAATGAGAAAAATGTTCTGTCTCTAAGCATAGGCAGAACATTTTTATGCACTACTGTATAACTGTGTCCTCTACATCCCCACCCACTAAGAATCAAGAGGCATTGTCTAACAGCTATTTTCAATGGGGGCTATATGGCTCCCTAGGGGTCCCTGGCACATTTGAAGGGGACCACAGATTGGAAACAATTCTTCACAGACCACCTTATAAGGTTCTTCATGCAATTTATAAATCCTGATTTAGCCTCTATTTCTCCAATATTGTATTTGTGGTTGTGGCCAAAAAAGGTTGAGAATGGCTGTTAGAAGTGTTGTGTAGGAATAAAACCAGAAATGCTAAGGTTATTCCCTGGCACCTCCAATTTAAAGAATGATGGAATCCCATCAACCTTATCTTACTGCCTCTTTGCTCAAAATCTCTAAACTTTACACTCTACGGCTAATGAAATAAAGGGAAACTGCCAGGTTTGCACTTACTCATTTGGTTATGCACTTTGCACATGGCCCAATAAATCAATATACCATTGAACATATCTTTAGGAAAGGTTTTCATAGGGTTAAAGGCACTGCATTTTAACTCAGCAACAAACATTCCAGTGTCCAGCAGATTTTACTCCAACACAGAGGTTTATTCATTTATTAGGGGATCTTTCTCACCCACTTTTTATTTAATGAGCTCAAAACAGTATACATGGTTCTCCTCCCCACTTTATCTTTACAACAATAACCAATATGTGAGATAAGTGAAGAGACAGATTGCAGTCTGTGAGCTTTCCCAGTCACCCTGCATCCCCTCTAACACAGTTGTATCCTGTGCCAAATCTACTGTTCTTCTAGCAAACAGGTCCCACACATGCTCATTGTTATAAGAAATCACTGTTTGAAATTGCATTCACGATTATAAGCACCAATAGTTCAGCCCCTACAGCCTGGATTCTTTCCAAATAAAGAAAAGCAGGTGGGAAAAACAAATCTTTTTCAAGAGAAGAAATATTGGTCCTTTCAACTTATGTGAGCTATTTTAAATCTGGGGCAGCTGGGTGTTGCCTAATTAAGAATGGGAGCTAAATCAGTTCTACATATATTTTTTTTAAAAAATCATAACTCGTAAACCCATTGTCCAAACTTCTCCAAATCTGGCACAGAGCAAGAGCAGATTTCCCACTACATTATTAGTTATAACTTTTTTGTTTGGGCTACTCTCATTTTTAGAATTGCCTTGTAGAATGTTGATTTGTTCTGCTGCACAGTATCATTGCTGCACTCTCATGCAGCTATAATCTCTGCTCCCCAAAAGAAAACGAGCAGCATACTTTGGAGAAGGAGATGTGGCAGCAATTGTCAGGGTGCCACAGAGCCATTTATTCATATTGTCATGAAGTCGGAGGGTTCTGCTTTCGATTTTGCATTACCCTTACACTGGAAAAAGAAGTAGATGGAATATGACTACTACTGCATGGCCTATCAGAGCCAGACATACAGCTCTTGCTCTCTCTCTCGCTCTCTCCCCCCTTTGTTTACTTATCACATTATGGAAGACTGACTTTTGGCAACTCTCAAATTCTTTCCAGCCCTCTCTTATTGCAGTCCCAACATTCCTAACTCCTCACAGTGGATGTTGTAGTATTGGCAGTCAGCAAGTGCGAATGTTACATTGTCAAGACCAGTCCTTTTCCAAGTGTTAAGCTGTTGTCCACTGCACAAGTATCACAGGCCAAGCTGCAAGTCTGACCAATAAGCCATTCACCTTGTCAAACAGGAAACAGGCAGAAGCATGGCTATCAATCAGTCCAGTTCTGAGAGAGGTCCAATGAATCAAAGCAGATAGAAACCACAGAGATAGCTCTGTTAGGACTGTTGTCTTCACTGTGACAGCAGAGTTTATAGCTTTCAACATGCCACTCCCCAAATGTTCAGCTATTTCCATTTAGTTATCAGTCGCCTATTTGACCTTGTAAGGTTGTCTGTGTTTGCCTTTGGGCAAAATATCAGTATCTTTTCCAGGCTCCCTCTCTTCTGTGAGTCCCCCTGGCAGGGCTGGCCTCCATTCTTCTCTCTTGAACCTCTGAGAGAGTGCTGCTAGCTGAATCATCAAACTCCCTTTCTGCCTTGGCTTCCTCTGCCCAAGACAGACTATCTTCCTTTTCAAAAGATGAACCAGATGGGTGAGGTGTGACATGTACATTCTTCTGCCTGCATTTGAAACTTACAACAAAATCCCTGAAAAGGAAGGAAAACCTCTTATCAATTCAGTCCGATGTACAATTTGTTGGAATTTATTCAGTGAGGATGTGTTTGACTTCTCTGAGCCTGAGGATGGTGCAGAACCAACTCCTTGCAGACCAGGTCCTTGAAGTTACAGAGGGCTACTCCCCAAATGGAGAAGCCAGAAAAAGATACCTGATTCCAGTCTGTTAAACAGCACCAAATGGAGGCACGAGCTTAGCCTGAGGTTATTAGCTGAAATGCTCAGCTACAAGGGAGAATTCCTTGGACTTCCTGAAGAACAGAATGACTCCTCATGGCCACAATCTTCCTTCTAGTGAGACCAGCTGCTGCAAAACTCATTTGCTGAGCACAAGTAGCTCAGCAAAATAAACCTCAACCTTAGGAGAACAAGACTGCTAGAAACAACATCTATAGTGAGCTTTAAGCATTTTTAGCACTTCCTATCCTCCTTGGCTTTTACAGTGACTGATCTGATGATGGCCAGCCCTTGACCTATGTTTGACCTGGGGGCAGCTTATTTGGACCTGAGAAAGCTGCCTGATTCCAACTTTTGGATCATCCTTATCTGGCATGGTAGGCCTCTGTTAGTTCGACATAGAATAAAAGTAAAATGTTGATTTTAATACACTAACCTAAGATTTATTAATTGTCCCTCACAACAAACCAAAAATATCTTGAGTAAATGTAGTGTGGTAAAATTAATGTTTAACTTATCAGTTCTGTATGTCCTTCTGGGGGTGGGAGGTTGAAATAATAATTTAAGTAATGAATTAATAATGTTCATTTGATGAGAAAAATGGTTTCACTTTTACACATTAATGGCAATGAATGAATTCTTTAATTTTTACCTTTTAGCCCTAGTAGACTCTGGTTTTTTCTCTTTTTTACCATTCACATTTCAAAACTAACATCTGTTCTAGACTATGGTTTGACCTCTGCTCTGCCTTCTGACTCTTCTGGATTCCCGTCCATGGTTTGTCTGCTTGGTGTGAGTAACTTTGCCTGCATTGACCTTGTACTTTGAAAACCTAATTACTAGGACACACATGTCCCAGAACCAGGATACAGTCCTTCTCTGTGCACTCCATGAAATATTCACAGTCAGCAACACATTCATCTAGGCATACCATCTAGTGAGGCTAGCCTGTCAGTTTTAGGGGCAGTGACCTCATGTGGAGTAGTACTCTTTTTTTCCTTTCAAAACCTATCTTTTTGTTATTTTCTTTTTCCATTACTCATTATACAAATGCCCGTATCTCATTAATAAAAGAACTAATTTTCTTTTTGACAAACATAGAATTACAGCATACCCTGTACTGGTGTTTACATATTTTGAATTTAAAATACATTTCTTATTTTTATATTATTCAAGAGAGTAGTTCAATGAATTGAGTCCAACCAGAATGATTTTTGTCAGTCAGGTAGATTTCCTTTTTGTTCTGTTGCTTTGATTGACAACTATTTACTTACATGGATTAACTAAAGGGAATACTTTTGAGGGCAGCATTAAACCTCCTGTCTGCCCTTGTTAATCCAATAACTGAGAATCTGCTTTTGCATAGGTTTACCCTTTCATCTGTAGGCAGAGTTCCATCCTGCGTTCTGTCGGTCACACAAGTGTGTGACTAAATAGTGAAAAGTGATCCAGCTATCTGCCTATCTCAGCAAATTCACTGCTTGACGGTAATACATTTTAGTCTCAGTATTTTCTCTGCAAAATGGGAATAGGATTGTAAGGATAAATGGGTTAGGGTTTGCTAGAGCACGTTTACATGTTAAACAGGCATTGTAATATTGAAACAGATAGGGTGCAGATTTCTTAAAGCTTCTCCCCAATTAAGAATATCTGAATGTACACCTTTTGCAAATCTAGAAAGACTATTTGAGTAAATATTGTTGTCATGTCAATGGAAACAAAATACAGGGTGAGAAATCCATTTGCAGAACAAAGGAATATTTATTTTCTGTCTCATAAAATTAGTTAAGTAACATGTTTGCTATGCTGCTTTTCTAGCTGTACAACAGAATATTGAGCATTCAAGCCACCACACAATGATTAGCAAACCTTTATACACATATGTACATAAAACAAGAAAAAAAATAAAAGATACAATTCATCCCTATTTACTGAGAATTTTTCTTTTTACCCTAAGAAAAGATGGAAGGACTATATAATATGAACACATCAAATTTACAGAGTATACAATTCCTATGCAGGGGTGTGTGCTGCAGTGAGTGCTTGTTTATCACTCCATACTAAACCTCAAGGGGGAGAAAAAATAACACTATCCTAGAGACACATTGTAGTAACCCTAAACCAAATGGCAAACAAGATTATAATGAGCATATATTAAACTGTCTTGTTTGACATTAACAAAGCAAGCACCATTAGCTTTTACTCTCATCATCAGTGTATAAAACGATTGTGGTTTTGTGAAATCAGGTGCTCCCTCCTCCAGTTTAAAACATACAGTCATGCATGTGACCTAAGTTGTATCAATGAGGCTGCCCGTGGCATGTCACAGTAGGACTCTTAATGATCTTCTACAAGGATTCTGTTTGTCTTTGTCTTGTGATGTGTAGATGTGAACTATGCTGAAAATAATATGAGGCTAATTACCAGGCTTGTCAATGGCAATTCTCATATAATGATAAACCATATTTCTTTTATTTTTAAATCTCCCAATGATAATGACACTCCAACTAAAGAAGATTTCAGACCCCGTTGAATTTCTTTGTTCCCAACAGCAATTTCTCTCTCTCTCTCTCTCTCTCTCTCTCTCTCTCTCAATCTTTTTCCCCCCTCTGGGCATGTGTCAGTGTGGATGAAATTAAAATAAGGAAAAGTCAAAACCTAGTCATTAAAATAGACTTGATGGGGTCCAACTTTATGCACACCAAAAAATTCTTGGCAGAGAGTTGCCTTGCAATTTAGAGGCCAAAAGACACACTGTTCTTTTATGCCCCTCCTTTCCTTTGGCTGCTTCTGTTTTGTTAAATAAAGAGGCCCCAATTCATGTGCCTTTTTCTAAGGAGAAAGGCGGGATAAAAATATTTTAAATAAATAAATAAATAAATAGATCCAGTGCTGCTCCTGGGCAATTCGTTGCAATAAAAAGCTGGCATGCATTAAATTGATTGGATGTGTTTTGATGTGCCTGATTCCTCATCTTCATGAGAAACATATCTTGTCAGTTTAATGTGCCCCACGTGAGCATAGGAAGCTGCCCCACATGTAGTCAAACTATTGGTCCCCTATCCTAGCATCTTCAACTCTAGCTGGCAGTGAGTTCAGAATTTCAGGTAGGATTCTTGCCTTGACTTCCTTGGAGATCTCTGGTCTTTGTGGTCTTCCATCCAAGTACTAACCGGACCCAATCCTGTTTAGCTTCCATTATCAGGTGAGACCCCTTCATGGATTGCTGCCTTCTTGTGCCGAAGGGGCTTGAGTAATTCAGAGAAGCTATGGGCTATGCTGTGCAGGGACACCCAAGACGGACAGGTCATAGTGGAGAGTTCTGATGAAAGGCGATCCACCTGGAGCAGGAACTGGCAAGCCACTTCAGTATCTTTGCCAAGAAAACCCCATGAACAGAAACAAAAGGCTAAAAGATATGACGCTGGAAGATGAGCCCCTTCAGGTCAGAAGGCGTCCAACATGCTACTGAGGAAGAGCGGAGGACAAGGACAAGTAGCTCCAGAGCTAATGAAGTGGTTGGGCCAAAGCCGAAAGGATGGTGAAGCTCTATACAGTCAGCAAAAACAAGACCTGGAGCTGATTGTGGCTCTGATCATCAGCTTCATATAGCAAAATTCAAGCTTAAACTGAAGAAAGTAGGAAAAACCACTGGGCTAGTCAGGTATAATCTAAACCAAATCCCTTATGAATACACAGTGGAAGTAAAGAACAGATTTAAGGAACTCGATTTGGTGGACAGAGTGCCTGAAGAACTATGGCTGGAGGCTCGTAACATTGTACAGGAGGCAGCAACAAAAACCATCCCAAAGAAAAGGAAATGCAAGAAAGCAAAGTGGCTGTCCAACGAGGCCTTACAAATAGCAGAGAAGAGAAGGGAAACCAAATGGATGGGAGATAGAGAAAGTTACAGAAAATTGAATGCAGACTTCCAAAGAATAGCAAGGAGAGACAGGGGGCCTTTTTAAATGAACAGTGCAAAGAAACAGAGGAAAATAATAGAAAGGGGAAAACCAGAGATCTGTTCAAGAAAATTGGAGATATTAAAGGAACATTTTGTGCAAAGATGGACATGATAAAGGACAAAAATGGTAGGGACTTAACAGAAGCAGAAGACATCAAGAAGAGGTGGCAAGAATACACAGAAGAATTATACCAGAAAGATCTGGATGTCCCGGACAACCCAGATAGTGTAGCTGCTGACCTTGAGCCAGACATCCTGGAGAGCGAAGTCAAGTGGGCCTTAGAAAGCATGGCTAACAACAAGGCCAGTGGAGGTGATGGCATTCCAGTGGAACTATTTAAAATCTTAAAAGATGATGCTGTTAAGGTGCTACACTCAATATGCCAGCAAGTTTGGAAAACTCAGCAGTGGCCAGAGGATTGGAAAAGATCAGTCTACATCCCAATCCCAAAGAAGGGAATGCCAAAGAATGCTCCAACTACTGTACAATTGCACTCATTTCACACGCTAGCAAGGTTATGCTCAAAATCTAGCAAGGTAGGCTTCAGCAGTATGTGGACCGAGAACTCCCAGAATTACAAGCTGGATTTCGAAGGGGCAGAGGAACTAGAGACCAAATTGCTAACATGCGCTGGATTATGGAGGAAGCGAAAGGCTGGACTGGAGGAATCCCAAACCGGAATCAAGATTGCCGGAAGAAATATCAACAACCTCAGATATGCAGATGATACCACTCTGATGGCAGAAAGTGAGGAGGAATTAAAGAACCTCTTAATGAGGGTGAAAGAGGAGAGCGCAAAAAGTGGTCTGAAGCTCAACATCAAAAAAACTAAGATCATGGCCACTGGTCCCATCACCTCCTGGCAAATGGAAGGGGAATATATGGAGGCAGTGACAGATTTTACTTTCTTGGGCTCCATGATCACTGCAAATGGTGACTGCAGCCACGAAATTAAAAGACGCCTTCTTCTGGGGAGGAAAGCGATGAGAAACCTAGACAGCATCTTAAAAAGCAGAGACATCACCTTGCCGACAAAGATCCGCATAGTCTAAGCTATGGTTTTTCCAGTAGTGATGCATGGAAGTGAGAGCTGGACCGTAAAGAAGGCTGAGCGCTGAAGAATTGATGCTTTTGAATTGTGGTGCTGGAGGAGACTCTTGAGAGTTCCCTGGACTGCAAGGAGAACAAACAGATCCATTCTGAAGGAAATCAACCCTGAGTGCTCACTGGAAGGACAGATCCTGAAGCTGAGGCTCCAATACTTTGGCCATCTCATGAGAAGAGAAGACTCCCTGGAAAAGACCCTGATGTTGGGAAAGTGTGAAGAAAAGAGGAGAAGGGGACGACAGAGGACGAGATGGTTGGAGAGTGTCACTGAAGCTACCAACATGAATTTGACCCAACTCCGGGAGGCAGTGGAAGACAAGAGGGCCTGGCGTGCTTTGGTCCATGGGGTCACGAAGAGTCGGACACGACTTAATGACTAAACAACAACAAATCAGGTGAGACTGGTATGTTTCAGATGGTATGTTGGAATGCCACTTAAATGTCACCCAGAGAGAGGGAGGGAGGCAAGGAGGGAGGGAAAACAAAGGGGAGAGAGGTCCACGTAAAACTGCATGTATTAATTTACACAGACAGTACATCAGAATGGACTTTTAAAAAAAGTTTAAACAGAAATACAAATTACAGAATCTCTCAGTCCAGTGGGGATGATAATGACCAGGTGACCTTTGTACCTGTTGAGTCAACTTTCCAGGTGTTTGCTGTGGATGGGCAACTTTCCTTATGGTTCTTCATCTTTAGAAGAGCCTTGGGGTATGCATCCTTTGAAATGTAGGGCACCTTCAAAAGGAAGATTGTGCTCTAGCACCCCTTCAAACAAGGGCATGTGGCCTCCTTACTCTTAAAGAAAAAGTGTACTCAAGCAACTATTCCCAGTTTCAAAGGACTGAAACCAGAAGTTTATATTGTTCCCGTGCTGCTGCCTATGTACTCTCCAACATACCTTATATTTATTTTCTTTTTTAAAAATCAAGTTCTTTCCATCCCAGGTTTGTGATTTGAGGCATTTTTTATCTACAATGAACTAAAATTCATACCCATCCATTTCTATATTCTAAGACAAAATCTTTTTGTGTTGCACAGTCACATAAAAGCAATCACACAAGCAATTCTACCTATATTGCGTAAGCCATCAGTAGTGCACCTGGTAATTCCCCACCCCAGGAGTAATCAATTGTGCACCTGGCCACACAACATACAGCAAGCGAAAAGGAAAGAATTGCTTGCGCAACTGAATTTGTGTGCAGTTTTTCTCAATAGGATTTCGTCCTGATAGTCATTCCTTCAATTATGTATACAAATGAATTCCTTTTATTCAAATAATTTTCTCAAAATACAAGGCAGCTTCCCAGATACATACCGTGATATATTGGGAGGGCCAGGAAAAGGACATACACCTATACCTGGAAGTGCTATAGCGATAGCACTGTCTTGGAAAATTGCTTTGGAAAATTGTTCATCCCATGAAGTACGAAAGAATATTGTGTCAATTGTCAAACCACTTTGTGTGCCACGGAATCCATTACACGCAAACAGCTGCATATTACAATATTACACATATTAAAGAAAGAGCCTCCTTGATATTCAATTGAATTAAAGCAGCTGCTTTTATAGTCAACACCCCTGTAGTATTGAGTTTAGTGACAAAACAAAAATGAAGGGTAGTGCAATTGAAGCAGATGTTCCATGAAACTCTTCCTATAAAGAATACAAGGGTTTGGCATACAGCTCATCAGTAAAACATGAGAATCTACTTGAGTAGAAAAATCACAATCTGGTACCCACAGGCAATTGCCTGCATCTCATGTAAACTAATAAATTAAAGATGCAGCACCATTTTTCCTTGTCTTCCCTTTGTCAAATGCAATCATTTAAACAAGCATTTTCATATGGCCAAAGTTACAAAATAAAAATGTACTGGTGTGCACCTCCTTTATATGCACAGCTTTCATCTCCTATTATCATTTTGTTTTTATCTGTGTATGTGTGTGTGTGTGTGTGTTTAGACTTAGAATAATATTGTTTATTTTGTCCCAAGGGTTTTCACTAGAGAAAAGATAGCAAGTTTCAAAGTCTGTCTTCTCCCAAGCTTCCTCACAAAAGATATTCAAAAAAAAAAGTGTTTAAAAAAAGGGAGGTAAAAATCCTTTATGGTCATTTTGTAAGAAGATGTTTGTTTTCTATCAGCTTTTATGAAACTCTCCTCAGATAATGTGTTAAATACATCCCTCCAGACATTAAATCTGAGCATACAGAGTCCAAGCGGAAAGAGAATATTATTATGCTGCATGTTCTCTGCAGCATTTGGGAGGCCAAAATAATCAAATAAAGAAAGCTGGTGATTCTTATATATTCTGGCATTCTAGAAATCAGTGTAATGAAAATGTGAATATGATTGGTAAAAAGGCAATGCATTTAAATGGTTTGATTGCATTGAGGCTGCAATCATGCAAACACTTACTTGCAAGGAAGGGTGACTGAACTCAATGAGACAGACGTCTATGTAGAAATGTATGTAATTCTACTGTAAACACAGAGCATCTTCCAAAAATCAGATGTCTTTAGGATCTGTCTGCCCCAACAGGTGAACTTTAACAAGCACAGAAAATGGGGGTGGGGAAGAGAGATATCCTTAATGTCCTCTTTGTTGCAACTAACAGTTGCGTGCCAAAGAGAGGCAGACATTGTGTTTCTTTTTAACCAATGGTTCATTTTTTATTGTTTTTCATCTGTCTTCTAATTTTTTACCCCCTGAATTTTAACTATCATGAAAGTGTTTTAATGAAAATTTAATAAACTTTCTTTCCTGGTGTAAGGCAATTTGATGCTAAGTGGGGCAAAATGCAAACAGAGCACTTCCCAATAAAATTTTAATGCCACATCCCAATTTTCTAATGGAGGTATCAGAATTGCAAAACAGTGCAACTCCACTCAAACTAATAATAAATCAGGTGCTAAGAGCAGCACCTCCTGTGAAACAGTGGATTCCAGCCAAGCAGCAGGAGACTTGCAAGGACAATTGGTTCCTTTCATTTAAGAACACAGCTATCTCCTCCCCCAAATGACTGGGAAATGGTTGGAATACAAGGTTTCCTTTATGTCCCTTACATTTATGTATCATAGTTCATGGCAGGATTTAAATTAATAATTTACTAAAGTTAGAAGAAAAGATTGGAGTTGATAATGTTGTCTTAGCCAACACTCTCAGGCTTGTCCAGTGGAAATGGATTGCTTGAGAAATTTCATCTGATTTAGTGTGATGTAATCCTAATCTGTTGGTTTAATATAATGCAACTCTTGCACATAAAAACCAGAAGTGGAGGATCCAGGCCTCTGGAACTATTTTGGAGGAAGTGTTCAGGAAAATTACTGTGGGAAGGGCAGATATCCCAGTTGACACTGGATTTTTATATTTTTTTTGTCATGAGAGTGGATCTCCAGTCATTACTTTATGGGTTTTGCTGGAAATGTTACTGGAAGATGATATTGTAAGTCATTGGTTAGCTCGTATGAGTTTGTCCTTGATTTATTAAACTAATATATTTATATCAATGCCAAATTGAATGCTTATGAGTAGCTTTTGGAAAATAGCTCTTCAAATATCCTACCCAACATGACCACAGGCCAGAGTACTGTGCAAATTGTCATCCAGAAAGGTAACTTTTCCTATCCTTGATCTAGAATTGAGCAATGCTTAAGTTCCTTTCATTTCAGTGGATATGACTCGGCCTGGACCCATGATGATCCAATCAAATTAGTTTGTAGCAGTTTAGAGAACCACTATGTCATGGTCAGTGTATTTGACTAGAATGCAGGAATCCTCATGCAGTCATGAAGACTGTCTGATGATCTTGCACGAATCACTCTCAGCCTCACTGACTTCACTTCACTCTACAAGGAAGATTAGGATAACAATAACACCATGGTTTTAGCAATTCATAGATGATGCCTTATAATATGGATATAATATATTGCAGCCCTTCAAATAGTCTTGTAAGCGTACACCTGCCACAGGCCCTCCTTTTACCCATTCCTTCTGTGGTCTTGTGGCAAGCAGAACTCTAGGGATGTTGCAACAGAGGATGTGGCCAAGGAAACAATGAGTGGATCTGACTGCCTTGCTTCTGCTTTTGAGATAGCAATTTAGAGTGATGTACTCTACTCTTATATACTAATATATACTAATAAAAGTACCTAACTAATGTTTTAACAAAACATTTTTGGCTTCCAGTTTCTTCATTTGCACTGGTAAAAGTATGTAATTTGCCATCTATCTATCTATCTATCTATCTATCTATCTATCTATCTATCTATCTATCTATCTATCTATCTATCTATCTATCTATCTATCTATCTATCTGGTGTCCTGTTTTCAAGGTTATATTTCTATGCCATAACAACTGTCCTTTGGGATAGTTGCACTTCCTTCCCCAACTCACTTGTTCCTTTGGGGTTTGCAACAACTGCTGAAGGGAGTGAACTGAAAGCAGTGTGAACATTTATGTCTCTTGCATTTAGGTTTTTGGGACCTTGGAATGTACCTGTGTCCTGCTGAAAATGCATTCCATGCAGTTCCGTGTCTTTCTCCCATCCTATAGGTAGACCAGAGTGTGTGTCTAACACTACTTTGAGGGACCATTCATGAGAGGTAAAACATTTATCTTGAATCACAAGTCAAGCAAAATTGCCTAACCTTTCTAGAAATATTAGAAAAGGCCCATTGTCTCCAAGGACGTGCAATTAATTTGTAACCTAGTAATAACTGAAAACCGAGTCCTTCTGTCTTGTGTTTGCTGTCAGACATCCATTTTTTCAACCTACCATCCAGTTAAAATGGGGTGTCATCTTCTCTGAACACCCATAACCGACAGAAAAGAGGCATTGTAGGTCAGATCTGAGACATATTGGAAGAGATGAGCAAAGGAGCTGTCCTTCACTTTCATAAGCATTAAATTCACTCAAGATTTTTTAATAATAAAAAATTCAGGGTTGTCTGACAACATTCATATTTTTTTCATGAACCTGTCTTTTCAAATTCTCTAACTAATGCTACACATAGTGACAAAGTCAGTGTCATCCACGTTTACCTGCATTGCAACAATTTGAGCTGTCTGTCAGACAACTGCAGTCAACAAACTGTCCTTTTAAAAACAAATGTATATACAAGCATAAGGACAAACAGATATACATGCATACATATATACATGCATACATAGAGGGACAGCACAAGATCAGTGGGGACAGAAAGATCAAACATTTGGGATGTAAATCCTTGCTTGTCTCATCATTGTAGGGAAGGGTGAGGAACCGCTATATTCTTCTCCATGACAGTAAGAATGGTGAGGAGTTTCCTGCTGCTCCCAGCAGAATACTTGCGTTGCTGAGAATAATGTTTTGCACAAAATTCCCCTTGTTTTGTTTATAATTGCCCATTGTGATGCACAAAATTGCACAAATGGCCTCAAACTAGAATAATTACTACTTTAAGAACCTGAAATACTGGAAGTATGGTTTGCATCAATGTGAACAATCATCTAGTTCTTCTGTGTTTGCTGCATTTGTGTAGAGACATCCTGTGCAAATTATAGAGATTTTTGGGACAGAGAAGACCTCAAATTCCCGCTTCCTATCCATGGCAAGGAATCTTGAAGGTTTAAAATTCTGTACTGAGTTGCTTCATCCTATCAAGTCTTAATCAGTGAGAATAAAGAATTTAGTAGGTATTCTCTCTATCTTTATGAAACATCACAGTAATTTTAAAAAATGCATTTCAGGTCATTTTCCAAAAAGGGAGGGTTGCTCATGACCAGAGCTTTAGCAGAATACCATTGAAGCTTTGCCTGAAAGCTTAGCCTTCTTGTTAAAAAAATTAAAGGGGGCATAGGAAAAAAATGCAATACTGTAAGTGTACATTGTGCTGTAAAAGATGCGGTTTGAACAGCAGTTTACTAAAAGTCACTGCAAAACAATCAACCAGCTCTCCAGTCAAGTCTGGAACCAAGGTCAATGTACAATAACATTGCCTTGCAAAAGAATTGTATTCATGGTGACAGCTGAACATAAATAAATGATAAATAACAAAACAATTGGGGGGGGACTTATTTCATGAGAAACTTCTTCCCTCCTCCCTTCTTTCAGCTGAAACCATTCTATTAATTAACTCAGTTCCAAGGAGAGAGTTCAGTCCATCCTTGAAGTTTCCTTTCTCACAGAGATAAGGCACAGGTTTTTGCAGCCTTCCAGTTACCAGTGGGCATTCCCCCTACTCAGTCAGCTCATCCTAGCCATGGACTACAAAGCCCGATTTTCTAAAAGAGCAACAGAAACCACGTTCCCTCATTTTCCCAATCTCTTGATAACTATTTTGGACTGTTAAACTCTGTGGACTGGAGGAACCCTACAAATCACTACTTGGGGAGGTTACCAGGACACAGAAATCATCTCTCTTTTTTTGTTGGAAAAAAAATGAAATGTTTAGCAGGACACAATGGTAATTTGATGGGTCCAGGGCCTGGGAGGGCCTCAAGAACGTTCAGCACCTCACTTTCCCCACTCGTGGGTTTAACTATGTTCCACTAGCTGATGCAGTTTTCTGCTATCCTTTTTGAAATGTTCAGATCTTATGAAATGTTCAGATCTTAAGAACAGGAATAAAAGCATTTGAAGAAGCAAGAAGGTTTCGCAAACATGCTATAATTATAATTCTTTAAGGCAGTATTATTTAAAATACGTTTTTGAGATGATTCAGTTTTTAACTATCAATAGGGTGGCTATGCAGGGAACATATTTTACTGAAGAGAAAAAACACACCCTTATTTAGAAATTAAGAATATACTCTTCTAAAAATACATGAATAACGGGCAAAAATCAACACCCACAATTTATTTGTAAGTTATCAGTTTCCAAAACAGCAGAATTTAATAGTACACAGTATGGTACAAGGTGTTCAAGAAGACAGTACTAAAGAATAAATGCCTCTAATACCCTACAGTGTACACTTCTAGAAGATTTTACTAGAGTCAAAAACCACTGTGAAAATGTTGCTTTAGGAATCCATAATCGGAAAAATTGCAAGGCCTACGATTCTTTGTTATGCATAGTAACTACCACTATTTTTGATGCTGAATCTTTTACAGTGCTGACATTGAAGATGCTGGATGAAAACAGTCTGTGTTCAGATACATATAAGCTTCTGACTGAAGCAAAACCTTTGACCTGCAGCACAACTATCTGTGAATCCATTTTCAATTCTCACCTGGATCAGTTAGCTACAGAGGCTTACAGTGAGTCCATTAATATTGGGGGGGGGGGGCATATCTGAAAAACAAAAGACAGCTAATTTCAATCTTTACTTCAATTCAGGAAAAACCAAAAGCTACAACTGTTCTGAAGTATGATTTTTCGATGTTATGCAGTTGAGTTTTTCCTCCATTTCTGTCTGAAAAATGCTTTCTTGCATGTTTGTCAGATAAGTTTTTAAAAGGAAGTCCATTAAGCTGTAAGTATTTTTCAAAGTTAAGGACTCTGTCTCATTGACTTCAACAGTAAAGTTACACTTTTTTTTTCAGCATCACACTAACTATGCTTGAGTATGGGTACACTCAAATGCTGTCTTATTCTATGTCTAAACTTGTTTTAACCAATTGATGTTGTCATGAGGCAAGATTAAAAGTGAATTTTTGAGAAATACGCTCCACACAAGTTTTCAACTTCTCATTTATATCATAAACTATTTTCTTTCTTCTATATCTTTTAATGTCCCCTTGTTCACATCATTTTTTCTCATAAAAATGCCAATCATTTAACTCCTAAACTTTCTGTTAACCTGACTTTTACAGAGTCCCATTATATAAGTTAACACATATTTTATATGGAGGAGATGTGGAATGAAAGGTCATGGCCTTCCTCTTTCCCTGGCCTGGCACTCACATACCCCATCTAAAAAAGGAGTCTGGTCACAGCTTCTTTTCAGTAATGCACGAGTATTTTTATTTTCACAGAATGCATGGTAGATATCTCCTCCAGTCAGCTCAATTCGTTGGTGTTATGGCCTCTGTTAATTTGCTTCTTTAAATTTTAAACATTTTGCATTATGATCTACATTTTTTCCTGCATACTGTCCTAGAACACCGAGCTAGAATCAATAGACCAACAATGGTATTTATTTCCACAGGAGAGAGGTTTAGGAAATCTTTTTCATCAAATGTTGCAACCTTATGAGGAAGCCAAGTTTGACGTCAATAATAATAATAATAATAATAATAATAATAATAATAATAATAATAATAATAATAATAATAATAATAATAATAATAATAAACTAGGATTCTTTCTCTGAAACAATCTCTTTTATCAGTCTTCTAGGAAACAGCAAATACTTTAAAGATAAGGGTTTTGAAGAATGTTGTGTGAAGCTGTTTGACATTCTGTAAAGGTCTACACATCGCTTGTGAGGGGTTTTGCCTTTTTGAGGACAAAGTGTCAGTACGACACTTTACCTCCATCAGAAATAAACTGGAATAAAATTTTAAAAAAAATTACTGTGTGTGTTTTTATTCCCCCTCCCTCCCCCCACAGTCTCCACATTGGATTCTGCCTGTAAAGCTACCAATTTCACAAGTCTGATATCATCCCATTTCAACCAACAGGTTGCATTGCTTGACCATCATTTTCCTTTTTATAGCCTGCCAGCCTATAAGAGTGTTCATTAGAGTCTTTCTCCCTGTCAAAGAGTCATTCTGAAAGCTTATTAAGGTTAAAGCATGAGCACTTATATGGAGGATATAATTGCATTCACCATACCTTTGTATATATGGGCATATTCTTGCCATTCACCAATTAATCCCTCATAATTGGAAAAGACTGAAAGCGTTATTGGTAATGGGCCAATTATTATTTTACAGCCATGCCAAATTGTTTCCTTGTACTCAATTTTTTTTTCAAGTATTCATTAACTCCTTTATTAATGGTCCTTCTTACACTCAGTCATATATTGACATGCATATCAGCATAATTTAAATTTTTACAGGTCATGGACACCAAATTGTTAAACTAGGGATGCAACAAACCCAGATTGTTTTTGTTTGAACTTTAGTACCACAGGCTATCTGAACTTGTTCCTATAGTGGTCAAGTTGAATATCAAAGATAGAAAGGGAGGAAGATTTCATCTGATTGCATATCATTAACAACTTTCCCAAATCCACAAATTTATCCATAAATTCCACATAAAGAACTTGGGATAAATAAAAATAAAAATTGAATGTTGGAGAAACAGAAATTGACAGCTTCTCTTCCATCCAGTCAAAAGTGCTCAGCACCTGATTTTTGACTCTGAATCTTTGTCTGTTCAATCATATTTGGAATATTGAATTAGGGTTACCACTTCTTCTTTTCTGATAGGATCCTCATTATTAATAGCTATATGACATGGTGCTCTCCATTCTGGGAACAGCTGTACCTATTGATTTGTCCAGTGTGGATGGCTCAGAATTTTGTCCAGTTCTCTTTTTATTTTTTAGCCTTTAAGAAACTAAGAAATTCAATTTATGCCATACTGCCAATGGAAAGAACATGAAATTTTTTAAAAAGAATCAAATGAAAGGGAAAATAAAATATAAATATGCAGCCATCCCTAAGCAAAAAGAGGTGTTTCATTCATAAGTGAATAGTTGTGTTGTGTGCTGTGTTTCTCCAAACACAAGTTTTTGTGTTTCCTGCTTCAGTAAAATGTTAGCCCTCCCCGCCACCCGGCATTTCCTTGTGAAGGTAATATTTAAGAAGTTACTGACTATTACTTCATGATTCATGAATTCTTATATATAAATTTTACATATTAAAACTGCCTCTTAGACTTATGTTTTCAGATGAACATATTTCAGATTTCAGTACGGCCAGCAAGATTCATCAAGGTCCAAAGGTCTCAAAATGGATGTATTTGAAAAGAAAGGAAAGGAAAGGAAAATAGAAATAACAGTACATTTTGCTCTGCTCTTTTATAATATTTATTAAGAAGTATAATAGTGTTAACAACTCATAAACAATTGCCATTTCTTTTTATAAGCAAACAAATATCTGCCTCTGTCATGCATATTTACTAGGTAGGTTCATTAAATTGTTGGGGGAAACAGTTGCCTAGTATCTCATACCAGTTATATGCCCTGAATCATAACCACATGTGGTTTGAAAAGTAAGTCCTGAGTTTTCTATTGAAAATGTTGAAATGTACTGCCTGGCTTACATAGCCAATTCAAAGCCCAAACAATTTATTTTATTTTATTTTTATTTTATTTATTTAGATTTATACCCCGCCCATTTAGTGAATAAGCCACTACAATACAATGTCTAATTAATTCTGAATACATGGTATATTTCCACACGAATCTCACAATATGTGTGTTCTGCGCTGTCAAGCCAGAACCAACTTATAGTGCATTCAATAGGGTTTTCAAAGTAAGTGAGATATTTACCAGTTCTACTTCCCCAGTGAGTTTCCGTGGCTGAGTGGAGATTCGAACCCTACATGGTATATTTCCACATGTATCTCAACATATAGCAGCCTAGAAATAGCAGCCAGGTTTGTATGGTGGACTTCTGCTATCTCTTGCTGCTTCTGCCATAATTGGATCTTGCTAATTCTTCTTTTCCCTCTGGCACCCAACTGTGCACCCTGAAAACCTTTCCCAGATACCTGGGAAACCCTCTAGCAGCACTGAAGGCTGCAGTAGGAGGAGGAGTGGAAGAAAAGCAAGTTGATATTTCTGCTTAGGAGGAACACAGCTATATTTCCATCAGTTTCTTCAGCTTCAGTGCCACAACAGTGAAAAAAGTCAAGATGGAAGAAAGAATATTGATAAGAAAAGGAATCCTGTTGTGTGATAAAATCCACCACTGGCATGGCTCCTGCTTGTGTGCAGGCCACACAGTTTCTGCTGGACTTCTAATTGCCATGATTGACCGTTTGAATGGAAAGAACCCCAGGGAACGATCAAGTCCCAAGTTCCATATGGATAGACAGGGTGACATAACACCCTGGACAGTGGAGCATTTGACAGGGGTCATCTGGTCTCAGCAAGGCCTGCTATATTGACAACATCCTTCGGCTCGCCCAATGGCCTGGTGCTGGTACACCTCCCAGATTCCTTTTTATGGAATGATTAATTGGCAGACTTTACTTAAAACCCACATACTAATCACCATTCTCTGGGCATCATACAATCTGCGAACAACATAAAATACCACAACAAAACAAAGCATACCAACAGCAGAATATAAAACCAATCTAAAACCACCAGCAGAGAACATACCAATGTAGCTTATTAAAACAAGTTAAAACAGCAGGCAATAGTGCAAGGATGTAATACTGTTCTTAAAATGCCTGGAAGGTGCCAAAAAGTCCATAACTAGGAGTGAGGGTTTACCATCTGATCCAATTTATATCCAGATATTTTCCATACAAAGAGGACCCAACCCAAAGTAATTTGGAGATGGCCTGAAATGATTTGTTCCTGGGCTTCTGAAAATATTTGTAGGAATTTATATTTTTCTAGATTGGGAGAAAAAACCTAAATACGTGGAAAATAAAGGTCTATGATGTGGGGGGCGCTACACAGGGTGACCAACTTTTACAATGTGGCTGACCTTTATTTCATAGACAAATTTGCCAAATCAATCTTTAGGCAAAGCTTGCTAGCTTCCCTCCTTCCTTCCCATCCAGGAGCCATGCTCAGGGAATATATGAAAAATATTGGGGGTCAGGAAGATGTCTCTTTAGTGTCCCCAGTCAGTGTCCTGGCTTATATCATCATCATCGAACTGCAGAACTGGAAGGGACTGTAGGGATCATCGAGTCCAGCCCCTGTCAAGGAGGCACAGTGAGGAATCAAACTCTCAGCCTCTGGCTCTGTAGCCAGATATTTAAACCACTGAGCAATCCATCTTGCTCATATGTGCTCATTCACTGCCTAGCAGAAATCAGAGTACTTCATGTTTGGCTCCCACTCATTCTGGTACACACATCCCTAGCAAGAAAAAAGATGGTTCTGTAAATAAAAGCCATTTTGCAGGCATTCAGAAATAAAATAATGTTGAAAACGGCAATGGTGGTGGGGGAAAAATAATCCCTAGTTATACAGTACCTACCCAGTCAAAGCCCATACAACCTCTTCAAGATGGCGGACCAGCAGTAGGTTGGGAGCGTTTTCCTCCGCCACTCCGGTCCGGTTTTCTTTTTTCTTTTCTTTTCTTTTGCTTTGTTTTATTTTTACTTTACTTTATTTTGTTTTTTTACCTTTCTTTCTTCCTGAGTTCTCCCTTGGCTCTGTGCCGCTTGGAGGCTGTGGGAGGCTGCTGGTGCGAGTCGGAAGATCGGGGCTGAGGCAGCCGACTTGGTCGTAGCGAGGCGGAGCTCGGCGTCGTGGGAGCCTCCTTTCGTGCTGCGGGGTTGGAAGAGCTGAAGGGACTTTTTGTCTCAGTGGCCTGGCGCTGGGGTCTCGGAGACGAGCCCAGCGTGGAGAGGTGCAGAGGAGCTCGCTTGCTCGAATGGTGGAGCCCTGGAGAGATCGCGAACGCCAGCTGGAGGAGGCATGGTGAGCCTGGAGTCGGGGACCGAGAGGCTGGCTGAGGACTGGTGAAGCTGGTGCCGGCTTGTGGTGGGACTCTTCTGGAAACTTTTTTGGGGGGCCGTTTGGAACTGGGAACCGTTGATATCTATGGCCAGGGGAGGCTCCTTTTTAGCAGCAGACCCTGGCATGCTTAAGGGGGAATTTTTTATCTGTTTCCCCGTCGCCATGTTTCCAGTGGCTCTCCCTCAGCTCCCCCTCCTTCAGATGTTACTTCCTGCTTTGCCTTTGCTTCTGACTGCTTGGCTTGGGACCTCTGCCCCTATAAACTCGAATTCACCTCCAACAGCCTCCTTGAGGGAAAGAAGATCTGCGGCCAGTGCACGGTGGGACAGGTCCAATTGTGTGGGGGAGAATCTTGGGTTTATTTTGTTTATTATTTTTGTTTTAATTCATTTTTGTTATGTTTTGTTTAGTTTATATTAGTTGTTATATTATGCTGTTTCTATTCTATTTTTATTTTATTTTTGAAACAAATGTATTTTTATTTAAAATTTTATTTTAAGTTGCCCAATTTAAATTTTATTTAAATTGCTAATTTGATAAATTGTTTAATTCAATAATTTGATTAATTTGATAATTGATAATTGTTTGAGCTTTATCATTGTTTAATGTTGAATTTATTTTGTTAATCCTCTTATTATTGTTCACTGTATTAATTTAGTGTATTTTGTTTTTCTTCTTTCTTGACATGGAGTGGAAGGCTTGCCCCCCCAGCGGGGGGTCTAACATCACTGTGATTACGGGTAGAGGCAGATATGGCGTTGGCACAGTGCCTACTCGTTTTAGAAGAACAGTGAACAGATGTTTGAAGGCTGGTCACTGTTCTGGCACTGTGACCAACTGCCAGTCTCGAGGTAGCCAGATCAGCCGGCCCTCCACTCTAAAACTGGTGCTGTTGAACGCTAGGTCTGTGTCCAATAAATCCCAGATTATACAAGATCTTATTCTGGATGAGGATGCAGACCTGGCGTGCATAACCGAAACTTGGATGGGCGGGGAAGGGGGAGTTCCTCTGACCCTTGCCTGTCCTCCTGGTTATGCAGTCCAGCACCAGGGTAGACTGGAGGGGCGGGGGGGGGGGGAGTAGCCATTGTTTATAGAAATACCTTGGAGGTTATTAGGTGCTCTTCGGTGGTGAAGCCAGGTCTGGAGGCCCTCCACATGTTGATTGGGGCCAGGGATGGTATTGGGATCTTGCTGGGTTACCGCGCTCCCCACGACCCAGCCACTTCCCTACCGGAGCTGGCAGACTTTGTCTCCGCGGCACTGTTGGAGTCCCCACGGCTTCTGGTCCTGGGTGACTTCAACATCCATGCAGAGGCAGAGATTGCCGGTCCAGCTCTTGAGTTCTTGGAAACCATGGCTTCCTTGGACATGTCCCAACATGTTAATGGCCCCACCCATGTGGGAGGCCATATGCTAGACCTGGTGTTCTCCACTGAGTGAAGCGAGTGTGGTCTGATGGTGACTGATCTTGTTTCAGTTCCCTTGTCATGGTCAGATCACCACCTAATAAAATGTAACCTCTCAGTGGCTCTCCCTCCCCGCAGGGAGCAGGGACCTATTTTAATGATCCGCCCTCGAAGGCTACTGGATCCATTACGATTCCAGGATGCCATGAGAGGGATTCCAGCTGATCTGTCTGGTGCTCCTGTCGAGGCTCTGGTTGATGGCTGGCTTGCTGCCGCCACTAGGGCTGTAGACACGATCGTTCCTAAACGCCCTCTCCGGCGCAGAGCTCGGCCAGGGCCCTGGTTTAATCAGGAACTGTGAGCTATGAAGCGAAACAGGAGATGGCTAGAGCACAAATGGAGATGGAAACCAACGGTCTATAATAAGAAAGCTGTCAGGATCGCGACTAACCGCTACCTTGTTAAGGTGCAGGCTGCTAGATGATCATACTTCGCTAACCGGATAAGCGAAGCTTCCAATCAGCAGGCAGAACTCTTCCGTATAGTTTGCGATCTATCCGGAATTGGTCTAGGTGATAGGCCTCCTACTAATATCTCACCTGACCAATTTGCAGCATTTTTAAAATCTAAAGTGGAGGCCATCCGCCGGGATCTCTCTCCTTTTTTAAATACAGTGGATCGAGCAGAGGTGTCCAGCGCTCCATCCTGCCTGGTGAGATTTGAATTCTTTAAGCCTGTGATGCCAGACATGGTGGGCAAAGCGCTTGATCGCTGTCGGGCCACCACCTCCTCCCTTGACCCTTGCCTGGCCTGGCTAATCAAAGCAGCCAGGCCTATAACAATGGAATGGGCCACAGTGATAATTAATGGGTCTCTCCAGGAGGGCAAGATTCCCCTTGCCCTCAAGGAGACACTCATTAGACCCATCAGGAAGAAACCAAATTTGGCGGCGGACGATATTGGTAATTACAGGCCCGTCGCCAATGTTTCTTTCCTTAGCAAAGTGGTGGAGAGGGTGGTGGCTGATCAGCTTCAGGCTCTTTTGGATGAAACCAATGCCCTGGATCCGTTCCAGTCGGGCTTCAGGCCGCGCCATGGCACAGAAACGGCACTGGTCGCACTGTTGGATGACCTGTTGAGGGAGGCTGACCGGGGCAAAATGTCCTTGTTGGTCCTCCTCGATATCTCAGCCGCCTTCGATACCGTCGACCACTGTATCCTCCTGGGGAGGCTCTACGAGCTGGGAATCGGTGGCCTGGCGCTCGCCTGGCTCCGATCCTTCTTGGAGGACCATCCCCAGAGAGTACAGCTTGGGGAGAGCGTTTCGGCCCCGTGGAGCCTCAATTGTGGGGTTCCGCAGGGGTCGATCATCTCCCCAATGCTGTTTAACATCTATATGAGGCCGTTGGGTGGGGTCATCAGGGGGTGTGGGACTTCGTGCCATCAGTACGCTGATGACACCCAGCTCTACATCTCCTTTTGACCTACCTCAGTGCATGCCGTTCTGTCCCTTCAGCGCTGTCTGGAGGCTGTGATGCAATGGATGCAGCTGAATGGGTTGAGGTTGAACCCAGACAAGACGGAGGTCTTGAGGGTGGGCGGCCCCTCCGTCGGCGGTTTGGGAAACTCCCTCTCTTTTGGGGGGGTGACTCTCACCGCAAAGAGTGTGGTGCGCAGCTTGGGGATACATCTGGACCCGGCGCTTACCATGGAAACCCAGGTGGCGTCCGTGGCCCGCACCGCTTATTTCCATCTGTGGCGGATTGCCCAGCTGCGACCCTATCTTGATGGCGGGGCCCTCACCACTCTCGTCCATGCGCTTGTAATCTCGAGATTAGACCACTGCAATGCGCTCTACGTGGGGCTACCTTTGAGATTGATGCGGAAGCTTCAAATGGTGCAGAATGCGGCGGCCTGACTCCTTAGTGGGGTGAGAAAATACCAGCATATCTCTCCCACTCTGGCTGCCTTGCATTGGCTGCCCATTCGCTTCCGCATTGACTTCAAAGTGTTGATGATGACGTATAAAGCCCTAAACAGTTTAGGACCTCGATACCTGGCAGATCGCCTTCTCCCACCTAGATCTACCCGAATCACTCGCCATAGCCAGGAGGGATGGTTGAGGGGCCTAACGCCAAGAGAGGCCCGGAAAGAAAGAACAAGAAACCGGGCCTTCTCGGCAGTGGCCCCTTGGCTATGGAATAGCCTCCCATCAGTGATCTGCCTGGCTTCCTCGCTGGGTGTTTTTAGAGCCAATTTAAAACTTGGCTCTTTAGGCAGGCCTTCCCTCCTGTCAATACTTGATCTTATTCTTATTATAATTTTCTGTTTTCCCATCTTGAGCATTACTAATCATTATTGTTTTGAATTGTTTTTAACTGTTTTAGTTTATAATGTTTGGTGGAACCCGCCCGGAGTAGACTTTGTCTAAAAGGGTGGGATAGAAATCGAATAAATAAATAAATAAATAAATACAAGAGAGTCAGTGATCAATCTCACATTTATATGAACATCAAAACAGCTAGAAAACTAACTGGCAAATGAGTCAGGGAAGGTTGATAGCTACTCCATCCCTCCCCAATTAAGTGAAAGGGGAAGGAGAAGAAATCGTGAACGTTGCCACCTGAGTGGGGTTCGGAGCTGAATGGGTGTCAGTGAACACTGGGGGGATCACTGTGAGAAGCCTATTCTAGGCTTCCAGAATCCGGAGCTAGACCTGATGGAAGATAAGGAGCTAAGATATCAATCTGACTGAAGAGTAAAGAGTTAAAATACCAATTTAGGAAAACGTAAACTATAACAATGTATCCACATGTTTAAAAAAAGCAGTACAGGGCAATGAAGATTCATGAGGAGATCATGCATTAGGAGGATAAGGAAGAAAAAGCATAATTTGAATTGTGTAGTGAAACACATATTCCACATATGGGTGTTCCTTGTTTCAGAGGTTGTACAGGAAGCACAGGAGACATTAATATTGCTTCTTCCAATGCATTACATAATGTCTGTATCTGTAATCATCCTTTCGCAATACTTGAGTCTGCTAAAAGATCTCATCCCATTCAACACTGTGGGTGGGAGATAATCATATAATTTATTCTGGCCTTTCCAAAGGAAGAATGTGAGATTGCAAAACAACACTTCTGAAGACAAGACACACATACCTTTCTTGTGTCAAGAATCAAGGACTCATGAGTAACAGCGGGGAGAATTTTGGTTAAGTTCATTTTTTACCAAAATGTGCATTCCTCCCACCCCCCAAAATGCTGAAATAAATTATGAATGAATCCAATATAGGAATCCAAAACTGAAAAGGTTGGACCATCTAGGCACTAATGCTCTAAGTGCTTAACTCTTTGAAGTCTGGATTTCAGCCCCTTTATATTCAACAACAATATTGCTGCAGTACAATTGCTACCCCCTTTTCCTAGCAAGCCGCTCATCATAAATTCTTATTTGACAGGCAGGTACAATGCAGTCTTCTCTACTCTCAAAATGGCTGTGCCTATTGAATTAGGACAATGCAAACAGGAGAAAATCCCTTACCCTCAATAAGATGTTTCAAAAATGATGAATATTAATTTTAAAACTGAAAGAAATTTAATTTAAAGCACTGAAAGTTTTTAATCTCCCTAACCAACAGCTTCCATCTAAAGCGAAGAACTGCTTTGGTAAGGAGGCAATCGTTCTTTGGGAGATAAAACCCAGGTATGGGGACTTGCGACTTGCTGTCAAGTCGCACTTAAGTTGTGCCAGTGACTTGACTTGGACTTGACTTGGGGTTTTCCCACAATGATTCACATTTGACTTGCGATTCAGAACCATTTTTCCAGGTCACTTGTCAAATCCCTCTACCTGCTCCTGTCACTGCTGCTGCACACACCTGTCCTCAAAAGCAAGCAGCAGGCTTGATTTCCCTTCCAGGAGCCAGACCCCCATTTCTGAGTATGCTAACCCCTAACCCTAACCCTAACCCAGAAGCTGCAGGCCTTGCTCCTGGAAGGGAAGCTGAGCGTACTGCTTGTTTTTTAGGACAGTGGTGTGCGGTGGTGGTGGCAGGAGCAGGTAGGCAGTGGGAGGTGGCAGATAAGTGGCAGAGTCATGGCAGTGGCAGGTAGGGAGTGGCAGGGGTGGCAGTGGGGGTGGGTGGGGGTGGCAGGACATGAGCAGGTAGGCAGCAGGGAGGACAGAGGACAGGCCCACAGCTTCTGAGAATGTGCAGAGGCAAGGGCCTGCTCCAGGAAGGGAAGCCAGAACTGCTGCTTCTGTGCATGCACAGGAACATGTTCCCTCCTAACCTCCATACAAGACTTGGGACTCAGACTTGGGACCAAAGACTCAGGAATTGACTTGAGTCCTTACAAAAGACTTGGATTCAGACTTGGGACTCAGGTCCAAAAATTTACCAACATCCCTGGTAAAACCACGCCTCCAAGGGCACTTGCAAAAGCAGTTTCTACACTTTCAGGTTGCCACTCATGACTAGGTGACAGCTTATGCAACCAGAAGAAGACTGAGAATATGGCAGACAGCTGGAGAAAACCAACACTAGCCTGCATTGTTATGGTTCATCATGATGGTCTAGAAAACTAAGATCTCCTCCCTCTTGGTGCCCATCAACAACATAAATACATTATGCAAGATCAGAGGGGCAAAAGAAGCTGACCCTGCATTTCTTATGGTTCACTGAACTTTAGCATGACACAAAATAATGAACTATAATGAAAAGAGCTTCCGAGAAAGCCAGGAAGACCTGATTTTCTCCCTGTCTGTCAACAAGTCTAGTTTTAATCAGGTTTTGACCTGTATGGGTGAATAGGGCTTGAAACATGTGGGGATGCCCTATTCCCCCATCTTTCCCACCTAGAAGTTAGTCAGCCATTGTTAATGACACTTATATATGTTCCACTGATTTTGATGACTCTACTCCAGTGGGAATGAACATTAGATTTAGCCTCACATGTATTGCACTGAGCAACTTTATCACACAAATGTGATAAAGGAACTACCATTTACTAACCTTGCAGACTGAACTGGGCTGCCTTCAGGTACATTAAATTGGGGTAGACAGACTGATGTTATCCAAACTTTGGTGCCATTAATGATTAGTAGCAGTAATTGCAAGTAACTTCTAATTTATGGCAACATTTTCCAAGGTTTTCTACATACAGAGTACTCAGAGTACCATTCCCTTCCTCTGGGGATACTCTGGAACTGTGTAACTCATCTAAGGCCAGACAGGCTGGTTCTTTTCTCAGGAGCCACAGTGGGAAATTGAACTCCCAACCTCTGGTTCCTCAGCCAGATACGTAACTCACAGAGCTAAGGAACTCTGTAGGCTTTGGTGCACACAAGCATCAGTGTGCTGTAAATATACATGACAATTTGTAACCCAGCCATCTCCCACATAAACAGTCCAATCTATAATCTGAAGACAAGGTGGTTTCTTTTTTGACACTAAGTTTTCCTGCCTTTTGTCTTTTCCCCCCCTCCACCAACAAAAGATCTCTTTGTTTTCAGAAACTGTAACAAATCAGAGAATAAGTAATTTTTCTGAAATACTTGAACCTGGTTCTGACAAGCTCAAAGCTCATTTACCGAGAGGCTACTAATGAAATCATAAGGAAAATATGTTGGCATGAAAGCAAAAATAAAGACAAATGGCCGAGAAATTATTGTTTTCCGTAAGTTCTTTGCTCCATGTGCTAATTACAGGGCCTGAGAGTGATTCAAGTATCTCTTAATCTATCATCTCTTTCACTGCCAGGAATTTTACAAAGGGTGTGAAGATAGAAAGGACTGGGAGTAATTTCATTTATGATTGAAAGAAAATAATCAGAGTAGCCAGCATTTAATATCTGGAGCTGGATGATCCTATTTGCACGGCTTTGAAGGACAAATACATTATTATCAGAGATGTTAATGAAAGGGAAAATGGGATCTCAAGCAGATGTATTTATTTATATCTAGACACAAAATAATCTCATCAGAGGAAAACTGACAGAGGAAAGAAGCCCATCAGGATATGCCTTGAGGAGATAGCCATTCTGTTATAACTATCACAGTTTTTCAGAGGACAAAACTAGGACTTCATAGCCATTAAGTTTGGTCAGATATCTGATGCACAGAATGTGGAATACATGACGATGGTTTCCAAATGCAGCTAGCTCAATTTCCAGACTAATAATAATAATAATACTATAACAAGGAGACTTACCTTTGAAACAGTAGTTATTGGAAAGTACAAAATGTCTCAAATTGGATTCTCAGCATCCTAATAGATAACAGAAATCTATTGAAGAGTCATGATTTAACCCCTTTGCACCTGGTTTTAGGGTCTTAACTCTTGAAAAACAAGCCCTGGCTTTTTATAACCAGAAGCTAGAGACAAACCCTTTGTTGCAGGTATCCATGGGGCAAGAACTTGAAAACATTTTTTTTAATGTATACCATACTTTCTGGAATCCGAGAAGCCTATGGTCATGCTAACTGGAAGATCCCAGGAGTTATAGTCCCACAAGTAACATGTTGAGACTCTAGGTAAGCTGCACATGTACTGTATGTTGTGATAACCAAGAAAATGCCATTACATTTTAAATGCTCTGGCCTATGAAGACTGATGACATACTGCTGTGTGCTGGCAAGTCAATGCTGACTTATGGCAACTCTTTCCAGGGTTTTCTAAGTATAGACAAGTGGTTTACTATTTCCTTCTTCTGGAATACCCTGGGACTGTGTAGCTAACCCAAGGCTACACAGGATGGCTCTTCTCCTGTGAGGCATAGTGCAGAATTGAACTCCCATCCCCTGACTCCACAGCCAGGTACCTCACTCAGACACTTGTTAACATACTAGCTGCTTAAGTTTACCAACATTAATTTACTAACATTCTACCACAGAATCTAATTTTGTGATGGTGCTTCTTGGTTAGGCTTCTGCATCAGTTTCTCTTAGTTCAGAGCCACTATTCTCTGTTGTCTTAGCATTAGGTTTTCTTAGCACATCTTTCTTATACTTCAATTCCTGCCCGGAACACCCATTAAATCTAGTATTACATATGAAATTGCATTGCTGACCTTCAAAGGAATGCTCCAGTTTAGTCCTGCTTAACTTGCAAGCCTGCTACCTAACAATTTGCTTCATCGTTCCCTAAGGTCCTACCCTGCTGGTCTCCAGTCAACCTCGTGTTTAAAAGTGAAAGGCTTTTGCTCTCAGGCATTTCAATTTCCGTGCTCCTTAGTCTTGGACTTTTTTGTGACTAAAGGATCAGAAATCACTACTCTTCTTATTTTGCTCCTTTCTGTTTTAAAACACACCTTCAACTCTTATGCTCTCTCTTTCTCTCTCAATCTCTTTTCTACATTTCACTAAGTGTGTTTAAAAAGAAATACTGAAAGATTTGCCTTCTCTGCTTTGAAATTGCAATTGCTAAGATTCATTTTTAAATGCAAAATAGTCATCTGGATGTTGGTGGAGGTGACATCTGAAGGATTCTTCCTTGCCTACCATCTTGGCATTGTTCCCGAGTCACTTTCAAAACTGTCCTGTTCATTCAAGGAGACAATCACCTCAGGAAGAGTAGGGGCTAACATAATCCGTGGTGGAACATTTTCTTTCCATGTTAGTGTAATAAGGAACTGGGCAGGTGAAGGAGTGGCTGAGCTTTACATTCCAGAATAAAGAGGTGTAAAGAAGGAGAATTGGATACTACTGTTATTCCAGCCCCCCATGTGCACTGAATATATCTTGAGAAAAAAACATAGCTAGTATGGACTAGGGCCATGTATAGGCTTCAGAAAAATCCTGAATTACTAACTGAATTGGTTTGATGGGTCTTTGTCGGGCAGTTTCTTGTGATGTCTCTCATAGACGGGGCAGGAGAGAGAGAGGGAGGAAGGGAGAAGAGACTGGTTTTAGGTCAGTTGATTGTGCAAATGAGCAAAGGGGTCGTTTATTTATTATTTCAGAAATTAAAACAGATGGCAGTAAGGTGGTGGAAATGGTGATGGAGAGGATAGCAAAAAGAATGGTCAAAAGGGAGAGCAAGATCCTAGTGCTCCGGGAAAGCCTGGCGGAAGAGCCAGGTCTTCAATGCTCTTTTGAATCCGTCCAGCGAGGGTGCCGAGAATCTGGGTGTGAATCTTTTGTTCATACCCAGAATCTTTTGTTGTTGTTTAGTCGTTAAGTCGTGTCCGACTCTTCGTGACCCCATGGACCAGAGCACGCAAGGCCCTCCTGTCTTCTACTGCCTCCCGGAGTTGGGTCAAATTCATCTTGGTAGCTTCGATGACACTGTCCAACCATCTCGTCCTCTGTCGTCCCCTTCTCCTCTTGCCTTCACACTTTCCCAACATCAGGGTCTTTTCCAGGGAGTCTTCTCTTCTCATGAGATGGCCAAAGTATTGGAGCCTCAGCTTCAGGATCTGTCCTTCCAGTGAGCACTCAGGGTTGATTTCCTTCAGAATGGATCTGTTTGTTCTCTTTGCAGTCCAGGGGACTCTCAAGAGTCTCCTCCAGCACCACAATTCAAAAGCATCAATTCTTCAGCGCTCAGCCTTCTTTATGGTCCAGCTCTCACTTCCATACATCACTACTGGAAAAACCATAGCTTTGACTATGCGGACCTTTGTCGGCAAGTTGATGTCTCTGCTTTTTAAGATGCTGTCTAGGTTTGTCATCGCTTTCCTCCCAAGAAGCAGGCGTCTTTTAATTTCGTGGATGCTGTCACCATCTGCAGTGATAATGTAACCAAAGAAAGTAAAATCTGTCACTGCCTCCATATCTTCCCCTTCTATTTGCCAGGAGGTGATGGGGCCAGTGGCCATGATCTTAGTTTTTTTGATGTTGAGCTTCAGACCACTTTTTGCGGTCTCCTCTTTCACCCTCATTAAGAGGTTCTTTAATTCCTCCTCACTTTCTGCCATCAGAGTGGTATCATCTGCATATCTGAGGTTGTTGATATTTCTTCCGGCAATCTTAATTCCGGTTTGGGATTCATCCAGTCCTGCCTTTCGCATTATGTATTCTGCATATAAGTTAAATAAGCAGGGAGACAATATACAGCCTTGTCGTACTCCTTTCCCAATTTGGAACCAATCAGTTGTTCCATATCCAGTTCTAACTGTTGCTTCCTGTCCCACATATAGATTTCTCAGGAGATAGATAAGGTGGTCAGGCACTCCCATTTCTTTAAGGACTTGCCATAGTTTGCTGTGGTCCACACAGTCAAAGGCTTTTGCGTAGTCAATGAAGCAGAAGTAGATGTTTTTCCGGAACTCTCTGGCTTTCTCCATAATCCAGCGGATGTTAGCAATTTGGTCTCTAGTTCCTCTGCCCCTTCGAAATCCAGCTTGTACTTCTGGGAGTTCTCGGTCCACATACTACTGAAGCCTACCTTGTAGGATTTTGAGCATAACCTTGCTAGCGTGTGAAATGAGTGCAATTGTACGGTAGTTGGAGCATTCTTTGGCACTGCCCTTCTTTGGGATTGGGATGTAGACTGATCTTTTCCAATCCTCTGGCCACTGTTGAGTTTTCCAAACTTGATGGCATATTGAGTGTAGCACCTTAACAGCATCATCTTTTAAGATTTTAAATAGTTCAACTAGAATGCATCACCTCCACTGGCCTTGTTGTTAGCCATGCTTTCTAAGGCCCACTTGACTTCGCTCTCCAGGATGTCTGGCTCAAGGTCAGAATCTTAGTTAAACCTAGTTAAGCCAGGACAATTCAGAATTGGGTATGTGTGTATAACATTCTGTATTCCTGCCTGGAAATCCAAGAAATCATTATAATTGTCTGAAAGTTCAGTTGGAGGCCTGGCAGCCCTAACTCTTACCTGTGTTGGTAAGAAGGCATCAATGGCCTATTATGTTCCTAGCATAGAAAGAGCTGGTCAACTCAGAAAGATCTGATTCATTAAGTATTAATTTAGGGATGTCCTCTTACATTGTCGTTGTTGCTTCGACTGCAACCCCCAGACCTCTCCCGACAGCACCTCCCAGAATTGGACTGCAATTCCCAGAATTCTCCAGGCAGAATCCTGGAAGTTGCAATCCATTTCTGGCAAGTGATGTCTAAGGAAGTCAGGTGATTGCAGTAAAAAAAAAAACACTATAAAAACCATGCCTAAGTTATGTCCATGGCAGGTTCCATCAGTGGTCTTTCTAATCTAGTTGGCTTCTCTTCCTCCGGGTTTGAGTATTACAAGGAAATGAACTGAATGATAAAGCATCTGATTCAGGACAATGTTCTTGTTGTTATCTGTTTTAAATGTAAATATGCTGGCATTTTTTTTCTACCCTTTTGCCTTTGTTCCTCTCTACTACTGGGACTTTACCCTGAGGAGAGCTCTAAAAATGAATTTGACCCTTGGGCTGAAAGAGGTTTCCTACCCTTGGTCTAAAACAGGATGTGTTGATGTTGGGGGCTGCATTTAGAGCCCCTTCTTGTTCTTAAGATGATGAATGTCCTTAAATGTTAGCCTAGGAACCTGTCTTAAATCCAGTCTACCTCTAATCTAAGACATTCACATCATGACGCCCTCCAGATATGCTCTCCCACATGGTTAAGATGGATAGGCATTATATTCAAAAACATCTGGAGGACATCAAGGCAGGGTAGGCTGTTACAACCAGGCAGATCATTATTGGTCCATCTAGCTCACTTTTGTCTATGCATTTACTAGCAGTGGCTTTCCAAGGTTTTGGGCACTGTTCTTTCCCACTCACAACTGGAAATGTCAACAACTGAGCCCAATAAATGTTTGTATACAAACCAAGCACACTGCCATGAAGCGAGAGTCTTCCCCCTATGAATTATCAAAGGCCCAACTTTTTGCCCAAGCAGTAGACTTTTGTGCACACCTGGACCTCAGCAAAGGGCTTTATATAATTGGCTATGCTTTACATCAGGCCTATAATCATATCTGTCAAGAGCTGGCCCAAGATATTTTACTGGTGGACGTGAAGGACAAGATGATACCCACAATTCCACATATAGGAGCAAACAAGAGCAACAGCTGAATCTTCCTTCTACACAGTGATGTCTTCTGGGCTGTCTGAGGACAGCAGGCTAATTTAGGAGTGCAGGACAGACCATGTGGCACACACATCTCTATGTTCCATCAGAAGAGAATATATGAGGATTCATGAGGAATATCAGGAAGGTCTTTCAGTCCTGGCCTTAGGTAAAGGTTCCCCTTGACATTTAGTCCAGTCGTGTCCGACTCTAGGGCGCGGTGCTCATCCCCATTTCCAAGCCGTAGAGCCAGCGTTTTGTCCGTAGACAGTTTCCGTGGTCACATGGACAGCGCGACTAGACACGGAACGTCGTTACCTTCCCACCGTGGTGGTACCTTTTTATCTACTCACATTTGCATGCTTTCGAACTGCTAGGTTGGCAGGAGCTGGGACAAGCAACGGGAGCTCACTCCGTCGCGTGGATTTGATCTTACGACTGCTGGTCTTCTGACCTTGCAGCACAGAGGCTTCTGCGGTTTAACCCACAGCGCCACCACGTCCCTATGGCCTTAGGCATCTGTAATTTGAACCAGTTTCCTTGCTTGTCCTAATGGCAAGGCTGGGCTTGTACTTGCTTCTCATGTGCTGTGCTGTCATCTGCTTCCAAGCACAGCAAACTGCAAGTGAACACTAATCGTGTATAAGCAAAAATGAGCTTCCATGTACACCAAAGCTTGTACTGGGGTTGACTCTAACTTCACATCAGGCTAGGGATGTGAAGAAATCTCAGTGTTCCTGAAAGTTTAGGTGAAACTGACCAACTTGGCATGGTGAGACAGCACTTCAAAGATTCTCTGATCCCCTCAGAGATCTCAGCTGTGGCACTAAACTGATTTCACTCAGGTTTTTGCTTGCTTGCTTGCTTGCATGGTGGCTTTGGCAAATTAAGAAAAATACGATTTGCATGAAACTTCTCTTTCTGTACAAAGTAGTGTCCTTCACCTTTGAGAAGCCAAGCACATAAACATACACAAAGCAAACACAGGGAAAATGATCAGAAAGACCCAAACAATCCACCCAAAGCTATTCTTTTCAGTAGTTCATGCCATACAACAATAGTTAATGCATTTTCCAGTACTGCATGCCTAATGGGGGTGACGGGGATGGGAGAGGACAATAACTATAGCCAGAACTAGGCAAAATGTGCTCTAAGACTAGCCAAAAAACCTCACTATCTCACAGTTGAGCAGTATTACAATTTACTGTGCAAGTACAAATCAAATTATGATTTATTTACATCGCTACTTAGAGCACACTTGTAGAAAAAAGGGGTTTTTTGCCTTACATTGAACTGCATACCCTCAGAAAGAGCCAGAGAGTCAGTAACTCACGTTGCAAAACACAAAGAATGTATATTAGCTGCTAGCTTGCCAAGGCATGTGTACTGTTCCCTGAATAGTCCAGAAATAAAGGTGGAGAAACTGCCTTGGCTAACACAATTCTACTGCTTCCTTCCACCTTAACAAAAAAGCGTTTATAAATAAATGCAAGTTTGTGTGGGTGGAGCTCATTTTCTATACATGTGATTCTTGATGGAAAACATCTGATTTATGCTGGCACATGTGGGAGAATGCTTTTAGAAAGCTCCCATTTTCATGTGGAAATTAAATATAGGCAATGGGAAAACACTTTCTGTATATACAAATCTTGGTCTGCATAGTTAACATCTGGAACACATTCAGTTTTTGTAAACTACACATGCCTTCCTTTCTACCACATTCCGAAAGCAGCAAGCAGGAGAGATACATGGGGATATTAGTATGCGTTTAACTAGCTTCTTCCCATTTTAGACAAAGTACTATCTGCCATATGCCAATAGTATGTCACTATGCATGATGGAACTCAGATCTTCCTAGGAAATCTGAAAGTCTTCTTTTACTAGCACTGAGGACTAGCAATTTAAAGGAAGTTAATTCTAAATCCTTTTTTGGTGGGTTGAATCAAGGTTGGGCAGACTTTAGGTTTATGAGATTTCTTCCATACATATTAAAATGCAAAACCACACCAGGCAGAGCCAGGTAGAAAAATAATTGCCCAAGAAGGCAGCCAAGGGTTGCATCTACATGGCACAATAATGCCGTTTGAACTGTTATGGCTCTATGCTACAGGTTTCTGGGACTTGTCATTCAAGGAATTTTCTGCTAGAGCATTCTTATGCACTCCACTAAACTACAGGACTCAACACTACAGCTCTCTAGCAGGGATTTCTAAATACTTTTAAAAAGTTTAAAAAAATTCCCAGGATTCTATAGGACAAAGTCACAGCAGTTAGAGAAACTCTGGGTGTGATCAGACAGGCATTTGTCCTGCTGTTTGGTCCACTTCAGGGATGGGCTGGTTCACTCTTTTTTCTGGCAAGCACACTGTATAATTGCTGGAGCAAACCAGCTCATTCCCAGAGCATTCCTACCCACATCTTTCTGAGTCCCTGTCAGGGGTTTCAGGTTTTTTTATGTGGGTAGAATCACTCCATTTTGGTTCATTTCCAGCACATGCAATTGCTAGAAACAAAACAAACCAGATCACAATTTGCCTTCTGCTGTCTATTTGCCACTATTGTTAGGTGGCTTAAGAAGTGAGCTTAGCCATCTCATCCTATTGGGAAATTAAACAATTCATCTGCTCCATGGAAGGGGAGAAGAAGTAAAAGGGTTTTTTAAAACTCTACTAGAACAGTGCTGATGCACTACATCACTTCGGAAAAAATAAAAGAAAAATTGAAAACTTCCTTACAGAAATGGGAGGAAACAGAAGGGGACAAGGAGGAGGATTTTTTTAAGCTCCTGTAAAAATTGATCGAAGTAATAACACTTTTCCATGAATAAAGTTAATGGAAGCCTGTGAGAAACATAGAAATATTATAGCAACATCACAACCAGATTCTCGATATGTTATGAGCACAGAAGACAACAGAATGAAATTGTCTGTCCAAGATCATACCTTGACACAGTAACAAACAAAGATAATACATGCCAAACAGAAAAATTAAAAACTTCTATTATCTGCTCATCCAAAAAAAGAGGAGCAGTTGATAGCAAAAAAACAACAACAAACATTTAGGACAGTGCTGATGCACTGCATCACTTTGAATTTATTTTAATGAAATCTTCCTCCCAGAAGCAGGAAGAGTCAATTTTAAACCTTCTTAAAGGAACTGGACCAAATAGAGTTGCTTGAGGTGCATATTCAATTTGGATGCAAGTATCACACCAAATAGCATACCAGACCTCTACCTGACCCCCAAGCGACTCTATTTAGCCTGCCCGCCTAGAACATTCCAAATTAGCCCATATAGGTAAGCCCTGTGTAGATTCACAAAACAAGGTGCTTCAGAGTATATGCTTAGCCTAAGAATTTGTTTCATCTCCTGTCACAGACAAATTTATTTTTGTTTCCTCACCCTGCCACATTCTTCATCTTCACAGCCTAATAATAATAACAATCTAATTTAGAAAGGAAGAAGGAGACTTTTGTTTTAGCAATTGTTAAACTAATAGGTGTCTTGCTGATGTAATGCATGTTGTTTGATTGTGAAAGTAGATGTAATGTGTTAAAAAAGAAATGTGAACAGATGCTGCCCTCTCATAGTACAGAAACAGTAGTGTAAATTCTACCACTTCAACTGCCCAGAGTGGCCCTGGCTGCCAGATGGGTGGTATATAAATCAAATAAATTAATAATAGCAATAGCAATAGCAATAGCAACAGCAACAACAACAACAACAACAGCAGCAGCAGCAGCAGCAGCAGCAGCAACAACAACAACAACAACAACAACAACAACAACAACAACAATAATAATAATAATAATAATAATAATAATAATAATAATAATAATAATAATAATAATAATAATAATAATAATAATAATAATAATAATAATACGTTTTCCATCATATGTTATGACTAACTTCAGGAAACTATTCTCAATTAACATGTCAATTGTTGTTGGTACCATATAATGATATCACAATCCACAACTAGAGATGGACGTGCACACACAAAGGTATGTTTTTAAGAGTTGTGCTTTGAATTGGTAACCTCAGCTCTATTGTAGTTTCTGTACCCATACCATATATGATTCTGATTAGGTATCAGAATTTCATCTTATCTGTAGGTAATAAAAACACATGTGAAACACATAGAGCTCCTTCTCAGGTCTGCTGAATATGTGGGGGCAGGTGAGCCATATGCATTAGTACATAGGATAAGACTACTCCACATGATGCTATAACATCCTGACAGGTACCTTGAGCCTGAAGGAGTTATCCAGCATGCACGTACACACACACATCACTGACAAAGGCAGTGACTGACAAGTTACCACAGGTTCATATGAGAACAGAACAGAGTAAACTTTGGAAGGCTTTTCCAGTGATCAGTATGCTTTGGAATGATAAGTTGATTAGGTTTGGTTAGGTTTTTGCTCTTCCTCAAACTTTTGTAAAATTGTAGTTGCTTGTCAATGTGCTTTCTTACTAAGATAATTTCATCCCAATGCCCATATTCTTATACCTAATGCTTTTTCTAATCCCTGGATTTCATCATGCACCTTCTTTATTTATTTTATTTTATTTATTTATTATTTGACTTTTACCCCGCCCCTCTAGACAAAGTCTACTCGTCTTCCAGTGTTAATTAAATTCCAGTTTCTTAGGAAACTGTACTTGATGCCCATGTTTTCCTTCTGTTTTATAAAAATCAGTCCTCTGTTTGAAGGTGTCCTCTGTCTGAGAGGATGTCCAGTCCAAGTCCCATTTAAAGTGAAAGAACCACAAGAGGAAAGGTCAAGACCTTTAAAGATGTCCATTGACAATTAGCAACTGAACAGCAGGCTGAGCTGGAAAATTCATAGTCTTCCCCACAATTGTGAGTTACACTGTATTTCAATACAAATTATAGCAATTATTTCTAATTTTACATCTATACACATAAATTACTTTGTGCGGCTTTTATGGTAATGTCTGATCTATTGTTTCCTTTATAAGGTTATCTATAAGTGGCCACTTATGCAATCACTAAAACATGCAAAGCAGTTATGCCAATCTTCCTTGTTCATGCTCCCCTCATCCTCATCCTGAAAACTGAGCTTAATACAGAGCTGTGTTACTCTGTTGTATAAATGGTTGACAGTGGGTATGATACAGAAAGAGGGGAGGCGCTGAGGCTAGGCACCATCCAAACACATCCACACAAAGCAACATTTTCTAGAATATTCTCTATATCCTAATGAAAGAAAGCATTTACCACAAGATACTGTGAGGCTCTCACAACCATGAGGAATAAGCAAAAAAGTCACATATAAACATAACCTAAGTTGTCATGCCTACCCTTGCAGACAAGGAAGCTATTAAAGCACATTTGTAAACAGCAGATTCTAAATAGGTGACATATTAAAAGGATTCAAAATAAAACGTTTCAGTGTTGCCTTCTGCCGAGGTCAATTTTTGAACTAAGACCTTGTCTTTTGTCTAGGAAAACTAGGGTGGAGAAAGCATTAGAGAACTTTTTATTGCACAAAGCGAAGAAAGTAAAAGCTAGAAGCAAGAAGGCTTCCTGAAACATGAGTAATTTGTAAGAATGCTGTAAATGTCTTCAGGAGGTATTATCTGGCTCACCACCATCACCACAAAATTAAGGCACTGCAGCTTGCTATGCCGAGGGAACTTGCTGAACTCTGAGGAGCTTCTCCAAAAGCAAACCACCTCTTTCTGAAGCAATCAACTCAAACTGAAAAAGCAACAAAGGTTTCTAAGCCACAAATGGAAGACACACAGTCTTCTGCAAAGCAACTCATAAAATTTACTTGAGGAAACTCAAGAGGTCATGTCGTGGTATGGAAATAATGGATAAGTTCTGCTGTTTCTAAAGCAAGTCTGCACAACTTGTACAGTAGCCAGCTGACTGGAAGACAACTAGGCTAGTAGTTTTGGGTTGTCTGTCCCTCATTTCCACAATGGAAGAAGGCTTCTGCTCCATCTAGGGTTCTTTCCCCTATCTTAAGTTTTAATTGTATTTGCTTTTCTGTCTATGGTTTGCCCATGTAGGACCTATGCATCCACTCCTTGTGAAATTCAAATTGCTGTGCCATTTTCTGATGGCCTAGGCCTCTCCACTGAGAGTGGCAATAAGAAACAGCTTATCTGATTGTAAGCTTTGCACACTTATGGTCTGCAGTTTCTGTATGTGGCTAGTCTTACTACTGGGAAGAGCAACTCAACTGAATAGGACTAATGCAGCAACAGACAAGAAAAAGTCTTTGTTCAGAGATCCACAGGCCATTCCTGGTTTCTCCCAAGCAGGTGTACAACACCAACCCAGGAATGGCCTGTGGGTCTCTGAACAAAGACTTTGGGGTCCTTATATACCTTTATTTCTGTTGGCACCTGCCCACCAGCTAGAACCACATTGCATTCTTTTTTTAATTGGCAAAATGATGACAGAAATGTCTTCAAAGCATTTGACTAATGAGCAAATATTAGCTTATATTGTACTTTCAGGTCCAGGTGAAGTTAGGTTTTGGCCTAGCCTAAACACAGTCTTCATACTGGGCCTGATACAGCTGGGACAAATGCATGACTTTCCCAGACAAATTGTCAGGTGAGGTAGAGAAGCAGAGTGTGAAACAGAACTGGCTTCTCAAAGAGACTCCAATTAAAGATATTAGCAAATACATGTATGAGCTTAGAAAAGCCTGGGCACAGAAAAAAACATTGGTACATACCACTACACCTCTTTGTTATGAAAGGAGTCTTCCACAATGATACTACATCCCCTATAGTGCTTGGGACTGTATCTGAGGACCTGGAAGGCATATGTGGTCTGTGGCTTCACTGTATTTTCTGCATGAAGGGGAAGATGGAGCAAGTGCTATCAAGTCAATTCTGACTTATGGCAACACTTTTTAGGGTTTTCTTGGTAGCGATTACTGAGAAGTGGTTTGCCATTTCCTTCTTCTGGAGTTATCCTGGGACTGTGTAGCTCACCTAAGCATACACAGGTGGGCTATTCTGGGATGCAAAATGGGAAAGTGAACTCTCAACCTCAGGCTGCACAACCAGAAACCTAACTCACTGAGCTATCCAGCCAGTTGTCTACCAAGCATATGTAGTTCTTTTTACAAACAACACATTTGGCATCTGCACTGTGTTGGGTTGACATTCAATAACTATAGAGACACTACAGGTGAACTGTATTTTCTGTACAAGCTTCCCATTTTTGTGAGTTACGCTCAGTTCCTGAACGCCAATACTCTATGTATTGTACTACTCTTTGCCCCATCAGCTCCAACACCTTGGCATCCCTTGACTCCATTTAAGAGTTTATTAAGTGAGTCTCTCAAGATCTTGAAAACATAATCATATGTGACTGATCAAACTGAACAAAACACGTTAAACACAAAAGGCAGCTAATTGCCCCAGAATTAAAGAATAAGCTAAAGAATGGAAAATCACAACTGGTGTAGGCCCAGTATGGAGGACTCAGTGGTGGAAAAGTTGCAGAAAGGTAAGATATTAATGTTTCAAATGAGATTTTTTTAAAAATGTACCAGGTAGTAGTGTAAATAGCTAGTTTGATAGTTCAGTGGTTTAGGTATCTGGCTGCATGGCTATAGGTTGGGAATTCAATTCCCCACTGTGTCTCCTCTGAAGTAGAGTCTGCCTGTGTGACCTTGGGCAAGCTGTACAGTCCCAGGGAAGAAGGAAATAGGAAACCACTTCTAAGAAATCCCTACTGGGAAAAGCCTGAAAAAGAGCCACCACAAGTCAGAATTGATCTGATGACACATGATTATTAGTAGTAGGCTAAAACTAAAGACGGAAAATCTGTGTTTTCCAATTAGTATTAGGCATCCTTCAGTCTCGAAAGACTATGGTAACGTGCTCTGTATGGAGGACTTGGAACAGCATCTAGTGTGGCTGAGAAGGCCAATTCGAGAGTGACAATCCCTTCCACACTGAAGACAAATACAATCTGTCCCCTGTCCAGCTCCCTGATTTTGCTGCTTCCATGACTGCCTCTTTGCCTCGGTCTGCTGGACAAGGGTCTCTTCAAAATGGGAGAGGCCATGATGCAACGCCTGCCTCCAGGCTGAACGCTCAGATGTCAGGGTTTCCCATCTGTTGAGGTCCATTCCTAAGGCCTTCAGATCCTGCTTGCAGATGTCCTTGTATCGCAGCTGTGGTCTCCCTCTGGGGCGATTTCCCTGCACTAATTCTCCATACAGGAGATCTTTTGGAATCCGACCATCAGCCATTCTCACGACATGCCCAAGCCAACGTAGACGTCGCTGTTTCAGTAATGTATACATGCTAAAGATTCCAGCTCGTTCTAGGACTACTCTATTTGGAACTTTGTCCTGCCAGGTGATACCAAAAATGCGTCGGAGGCAACGCATATGGAAGGTGTTCAGCTTCCTCTCCTGCCGTGCACAAAGGGTCCAGGACTCACTGCAGTACAGGAGTGTGCTCAGGACGCAGGCTCTATAGACCTGGATCTTGGTATATGTCGTCAGCTTCTTATTGAGCCATACTCTCTTCGTGAGTCTAGAGAACATGGTAGCTGCTTTGCCAATGCGTTTATCCAGCTTGACATCTAGAGAGAGAGTGTCAGAGATCGTTGAGCCAAGGTACACAAAGTCATGAACAACCTCCAATTCTTTTGTGGAGATGGTAATAGAGGGAGGTGAGTCCACGTCCTGGCCCATGACTTGTGTTTTCTTCAGGCTGATTGTTAGTCCAAAGTCTTGGCAGGCCTTGCTAAAACAATTCATGAGTTGTTGGAGGTCTTGAGCAGAGTGGGCAACAATGGCTGCATCATCGGCGAAGAGGAAATCCCGCATGCATTTCAGATGGACTTTGGTCTTCGCTCTCAATCTAGAGAGATTAAAGAGCTTTCCGTCTGATCTAGTCCGGAGATAGACACCTTCTGTTGCAGTTCCAAAGGCGTGCTTCAGCATGACAGCAAAAAAGATCCCAAAAAGGGTTGGTGCGAGGACACAGCCCTGTTTCACTCCGCTTCGGATGTCAAAGGGATCTGATGTTGAACCATCAAAAACTACAGTGCCTTTCATTCCCTCATGGAAGGACCTGATGATTTTAAGGAGTCGAGGTGGACATCCAATCTTGGGAAGGATTTTAAAAAGGCCATCCCTGCTAACCAAATCAAAGGCCTTTGTGAGATCTATGAAGGCGACAAAGAGTGGCTGTTGTTGTTCCCTGCATTTCTCCTGCAACTGTCTGAGGGAGAATACCATGTCAGTGGTGGATCTATTAGCTCGAAATCCACACTGTGATTCTGGATAGACTCTGTCTGCGAGCACCTGGAGCCTCTTCAGCACAACACGGGCAAGCAGCTTCCCTACAACGCTGAGAAGAGAGATGCCACGGTAGTTATTGCGGTCGCCCCTGTCTCCTTTGTTCTTGTACAATGTGACGATGTTTGCATCCTTCATGTCCTGTGGTACTCCACCTTCCCTCCAGCAAAGACAAAAGATTTCATACAGCTCGGTAGTGATGGTCTCTTTACAGCACTTCAGCACTTCAACAGGGATGTTATCCTTTCCAGGTGCCTTGCCAGAGGCGAGGGAATCCAAGGCCGCTTTTATTTCTGCTAAGGTTGGTACGCTGTCCAACTCTTCCAAGACAGGCAGGCACTTGATGTTATTTAATGCTTCTTCGGTTACTACATTCTCTCTGGAATACAGCTCAGAGTAGTGTTGCACCCAGCGGTCCATCTGCTGTGCTCGGTCCTGGATGATCACGCCTGTAGCAGACTTCAAGGGAGCAGATTTCTTCTGTATTGGACCTAAAGCCTGCCTGATACCGTCATACATTCCTTTGATGTTACCTGTGTCCGCTGCTATCTGTATCTGAGAGCAGAGCTGAAGCCAATAATCGTTGGAACATCTCCTGGCAGCCTGTTGGACTTGGCTACGAGCAGCTCGAAGAGCTTGCAAGTTGTACTTGCTAGGACTGGCTTTGTATGCTGCTAGAGCTCTCCTCTTATCCTCGATGGCTGGCATCAACTCCTCCGAATGGGCTTCGAACCAGTCGGCCGTCTTTTTGGTCTTCTTGCCAAATGTGGACAAGGCGGTGTTATACACAGCGTTCTTAAAATGTTCCCATCGTTCAGGTGCATTTGCATCAGCCGGGCCTGGAAGGGTTTCCTCAAGCGCTTGGGCAAATTCTTCCACTTTTCTTTGATCGCAAGTCTTGCTGATGTCAATACGTGGTCTTCCTTCCTTTTTTGTGTGATATAATCTCTTTGTTCGCAGTTTTACTCTACTACACACCAGGGAGTGATCAGTATCGCAATCAGCACTCTGGTAGCTGCGTGTGATCGTAATACTAGGAAGGCTAGAACGTCTAGTGAGGATCAAATCGAGCTGATGCCAATGCTTGGATCTTGGATGTCTCCAGGAAACTCTGTGTTGAGGCTTCGTATTAAAGAATGTGTTGCTGATGCAAAGACCATAATAACAGCAAAACTCCAGCAAGCGTTGGCCATTTTCGTTCATCTTTCCAATGCCAAAACGGCCTAGACAAGTGGGCCAAGAATTGTGATCAGCACCAACTCTAGCGTTAAAGTCTCCGAGAATGAACAGTGCCTCTCTTTCAGGGACTTTTTTGATAGTAGCTGCCAGATCGTCGTAGAATTTATCTTTCACTTCTGTAGTGGATGACAGTGTTGGTGCATATGCACTAATGAGGGTGACCGGTCCCGCTGATGAGTGGAGCTGCAGAGACAGGATTCTTTCACTCCCCACAGTAGGTGGAACAATGGATCTCAGAAGAGTATTTCTGACTGCAAAGCCAACACCATATTCCCTGGTCTCATTCAATGGTTTTCCCTGCCAGAAGAATGAGAAGTTTTTTTCTTTGGCAGATCCCGAGTCTGGCAATCTCGTCTCTTGCAGGGCAACAATGTCCATCTGCAGTCTGCTCAGTTCCATGTCGATGACAGCTGTCTTGCGCACATCGTCTATTTCCTGCAGGTCAAGCAATAGTCAAGCAATTTTGAGCATCACTTCCTTGAATATGTATCTAGGGAAGAAGTATTGATTTTGTGATGAAGATATTTTTCTTCACAACAAATCACGTCTTGGACCACTCAGAACAGCAGGTTCTGATATTTCAGAACCCAACACAGTAGGCTGTGTTGTTGTTACCATGACTTTTGTGGTCATGTATTCACTTCAATATGTGTGATTATGATGTCGCTTAGTGAGTGACATCCAAACTTGTAATGCATGTTGTTTGATAGTGAAAGTATATGTAATGTGTTAAAAAAGAAATGTGAACAGATGCTGCTCTCATAGTACAGAAACAGTAGTGTAAATTCTACCACTTCAACACGTTTTCCATCATATGTTATGACTAACTTCAAGAAACTACTCACAACTAACATGTCAATTGTTGTTGGTACCATATAATGATCCACAACTAGTGATGGGCACGAACCACAGTTCAGCGGTCCATGCCAGTTTGGCCCACCAGCCTCACAGCTGTTCTGCAGGTGCCCTGGCTTCCCAGCCCTGCCTGCTCCAGTGGACACCCACTCAGAGGCAGCAGCAGAACTTCATGTTCTGCCAGAGGAGGCAGAGCTGTGAAGCCGCACCAATGCTTCTGAGTGGGTGCCTGCTGAAGGAGGCGGGGCTGGGAAGCCGGGGCACCCACAGAACACCTGTGCAGCCAGAGGGCTGAACCAGCACCAACTGCCAAACTGACGGTTCATGCCCATCTCTATCCATGACCATAAAAATTGTCATCTAAGCACTCTAAAAATATATCACAGAGTAACACTTTAAACATGTAATAACATGATAATGTATTTAGATATAATCCATCACACATTTTAAGGGGACCAAAGACTGGAAACAATTCTTCACGCACCACCTTGATAAGGTTCATTATGCAACTTATACATTCCTGATTCAAGCGTATATTTCTTTCATATTGTGTTTATGGGTGTGGCCAAAAACATTTGAGAATGGCTGGTTTAGATGACTGGCTATGTGACTGAAATTTCAGCCCCTAATGAAACCAATATTTGGCCTATGGTGCCAGTTGTGAGAGACCTAGCACATATCATGTTCCAGAAAGATTTTTTTGGTGCAGAAACCCAACTTCCATTTTCTCTATGCTACAAAATATTGTAAATACTTATTATTATATTAATATCAGAAAATCCATAAGAGACGGCAACAGTTGCAAATATGAAATTCAATATTTTCTTGCACAAAGCAGTTGAGGTAATGTGCATTTCAAAATTCAATGAAAGGCTTCCATTTGTTGAAGGAAGTTCTACACTGTATTCTAAGTGCTCTCCAATCAACATAATAGATTAACATATACACATGCTTTTTTAGACTGTATTTAACCATCCAGAAATCCCTTGTATTACTTTTTGCATCCAGCTTCCTTACTAGAATGATTTCAAGCAAGAGGTAATAAAATGCTAATCAAATTGTAATTGTCTGTGCAATTTCTAAATAAACATAACAATACAACTGCTGGATTTAGAGGATCTTAACACTTGGCTTCTAGATCTTGTTGCTTTGGCTGCTGAAGAGCCATAGGGCAAGTTTGAGACACAGTATTCTGCTCATATGCTGGTCTCAAGAAAGCCCTACTGCCAGAAGAGAATAAAATGGTCACTATTGCAATAATGCACACTTTAAATTGTGCAACACTCAGACATACAAATAAAGAAATATCATTTTGGACACTTGACTTTCTCATCATTTGGCAGGGTGCAGAATATACAGTGGTGCAGGAAGATATAGAAGTAAATAAATGTGTGTGGCTTTAACCATTCACCTGTATGCATTTTTCAGTTTTGTTGATTTCAGTAGGAGAGTTGATTAAGCTAGAATAAATGCCTCATTCATGCAAGCAGACTTTCACTTTTGCAATGGGGTTTTTACTCCTCTCACCCTCATGCCACTTCAAAATCCCCCAGGCCTTCTGGACAATTTTTGAAGGTGCATGTGGATTTCAGGGTGGAACAGAAATTGCTCCCTTGAGTTTCTCAGTAAGACAAATTGCCTAGATATAACCTTCTGTTGGTTCTGAAATCAATGAGGTGTGCAATGGAGTCCTGTGTGTGTTACTTACAAGTGAATTCCCCTGAATTTGAGAGGACTTCCTCTCAAGCTAGTATGCATAAGATGGCAGCAAGCTTGAAAGACTTCACTTCAGAAAGAACATGTCCTGTGTTCCTTCTGTTGTCTTGTATCTGAGCAGGTTGACTTGGTAGGATTTTATCACTTTCTTCTCATTTTCAAACTGTCCAATATGGTGAAATGAATAGCACTAAAATATGTTAACTTCTACCATACTAGAGGGGGATATATAAAACCAGTTTGCATTTTGAAGGATGAGGAGAAGAGAAAAATTCACCACATGTGGTATTCGGCCTCTTAAAAAGGAGATATGAACCACATCTAATGAAATCTACAGCTGTAAGTGCTGAGCTCAGAGGCCACTAAAGACAAAAACTGATAATCATTCAAAAAGGAGAACACGCCCAGCTCAAAAATGCAAGTGGTGTGAGTAGGTGTAAGTAAAAACACACGCTGCAATGTTAAAACAGTAATCAGTCATGAAGAAGGCAGTATGTCTAGAAAAATACTATTGGAATGTTTTCTTTTACTTTGTTTACTGAACTGTTGAAGAGCCATTGTGTTATTTCCCATATGGTTTTAGTGTAATAGCAGTTTAAACTCTCATTTAAAACACTGATTCAATGATCTAATTTTAAAGGAAAAGCAGAATAGCATATCCTTCATGTTGCTCTTAACCTTCATACTGGGAAGCTATCCATATGTTCAAAGTGCCCTTGGTACATATTAAATTAACAAACAAACCCCTTTCTGTTTAACATGTTGTGTTAAGGGCTTTCCATGTTCACTAAAGCTCCAAAATGCCAGGAAAATGTACCTGTCAGGGGCCATGCCCTGTATATAAATATTATTTAGGCTTGTGGTGCTTAGTGTTATGTGTAGCACTGACATGCTAGCAGTAACTTTGGACCTTCACTGCTTCTCCTAGTCTCCTATACTCCTTTGCCCTCCAAACCATGAGTAATTAAATAAAAGAATGTACTCATATAAGGAATTTTGCTGCCTGAGGCAGAGTACCAAAAGGTACCACCAACTGCCCAAGTAAAAAATGTATAGTATCCAAAACTAGCCAAGTTATTTTGGTGCAAGAGGCAGGAAATCCTGCAGGTAATTCTCCCCACTCCTGGCAGTAAAATACAATCACAACAAATAAAATAATTAACCATTAATAATTCACGATCTGCTGATGGAGACAGGTGCCTCACTCTGCGTCATGGTCAGCCTAGTACTACCACATAAAATGATAGGCTGCTCTTAACCTTCACATGGGAACTTGAGAGATTTAGCTTCATGAAACTCAGTGGGTGACTTTAGGCCAGTTACAATCTTTCACCCTTCCACACAGCGCTGTTATTGTTGTGATGATCAAGTGCAGAGGATTAGAACTTTTATGCCATTCAGAGCATCTTTGGGGAAAGGTAGATATAAGTGTCATTGTGAGTCCTGCTGGCCTGTTCCGGGTTAGAGACCCACTTTTTGCCCCCTGCCTGCTGTGGTGTCACCCACCTCCCTCGGGTGTCTCTGCCTCAGTGTGCATATGCACATCCCCAGCCCTGCTGTCTTCCAGCACTGACTTACTTGTGAGCTCTGGTATTTCTTGGGTCCCTGAGGTTGGGCTGGGGCCAGATAGCTATTTAACAGCTGAACATAGAGTAGCTGACAACTGCTGGTTACAACTACCAGTTAGGATTGGATTGACTTTTTAATGTAGCATAATATCTAAACTTACTCTCCTGTTTTGATATAAAGACTGCTATGTTGCTTTTCCTTTTTCTGGTCTAATCCAACAATTATGAAACTGAGGCTGTAATACTTTGCCCACATCTTCATAACTCACTGGAAAATACAATAATTGTTAGAGTAATTTTCAACCTTGTATACTGCCTCTGGTGGATTTGGCTGGGAGGGACCTTTCTGGGCTTGGGTGACAGTCCAGCAAAAACCAGTTGTGCCTTCCCTGCTTCTCATTTTGAAGAAATCCACACCTCTCTGCTTAAGTGTATTTTCCCCTCCTATTTAGTCTGTAGGCAGTTAGTTATACAGCTATGCAGTGAGAATGTAGTCTGTAGGAGTCTGCTAGAAACAGGCAGTGAGTTTGTTGAGGCCCACTATTGTAAGCAGTCATTTTTTACAGTTTGTTATTCTGATCTATTCACTGTGAGTGAATGAAAACTTTTTATTTTTTTTCTCTTACCAGTGTCTCAAAGTGAGTTGTTGACAATGTAAGCACTAGTTGATGAGAAAAATGTTCTGCTCTGGGGAGACATGAAGCTAATTCTGCTCTGTAAGTTTCCTCACTTCTACTGTGCAGCTAGAGGAGGTTAACCCAAAATTCAAAACTCTGCAGCAATAATGGTAGGAAAAGCTGAAGGCAGCAGGAAAAGAATAAGACCAAATATGAGATGGATTTACTCCATGAAGCCTCGAGTCCACAAGAGCTGAGTAGAGCTAGTCATGATATTTTTGGAGACCAGTCTGTCTGGGGCTGTCATAATTTTTACACATTACAGGAACAACAAGCCAACACAGCCTGTATGCCACACTGGAGGCAACTGACATACGTATTATAGGGATCTGGCCAGGCTTCTTTCTGGAGTGAGGTGAGAGACGGCAAATTGTTTCCTTGTTGCCTTTGTTTTCTACTAAACCTATAATCTCCATTTTGCAAGTCAATCTGTCTGTACATACAATAGCTATTACATCTGGACTTTTTGCTTTTGTAGTCTCCTAATTTTGTAACATTTGTGCAAGAAAATACATTATGGAGAACTCAAAAGCTCACCTGGCTTGTTATGCAAAATGTTGTTCCCAAACACAGTTCACAAAGCTACTCTTGTCTCGGAATAAATCCCTTATCTTACATAACAAAACATTTTAGATTGCAGTTTACTTCCTCCAGAGCAATCCCATTCACTTTGCTGTAGTTTTCAAGAGCAGGCATGCTAGCGGTTACAGTGCACTTTGGTAAACTGTAAGATGGTGGTGGGTGGGGGTAAAATGCTAACAAAATCTTCACAACTAAGATGCCCTTACAACTGTCCTCTTTCAGACCCTCATACTACCTTTAAAAACATATCTCAAAAATTAGCGTATAATTTTGCATTGTGGTCAGAACAAAACAGGGCATCTTTTCAGGGACACCTAATCTTAATAAAGCAGTTATTTCAAATGTCTCATTTTGTTTATGGAAACACATTGTTTAAAAATAAAAAGTGGCTTGAGGTTTTGATCTTCTGTTTCAAAGGAAGGGGAAAAAAGAAATTCAATGGAATTAGTAACACTTGCAGCATATCAGCCCACTCAGTTAAAGAAATGCAATTTAGCAAAATGAGTGTGGTTGGAAAAGCAAGCCAGAATAACAAACTACTTACTTCAGATCCACCCAAGACTTGTAAGGGGGCCATGGCAATTAACATAATAGTTGTGTTAGTTGGGATGTGAGGTCTTTGTGCTTGAGATGTTTCCCAATTAAAGAGCTGTGTTTGAAGTGGGAATTAATTTTAGCATTTGCAATGTCAGACTATTTACTTCCCGAGACCATTCTTATTTCAAGTGATGCCAGCATAACATTTTCAGTTCTGCACTGTTATCACCAAGTTTTTCCATGGCTTTTTTGTTTACTAAAAGAGAGTGACAGAAGAATGATACTATGCCAAAAAGAGAAGGGGGGGAAAAAGCCAAAATGATATAAGCTTCCAAAGACATAGATTGGATGCAGCCAACCAGCTGCTACCATTACTGAAAGACTTGCTTATGGAAGAAGTAGGGCTGTTTCAGTAAGCCTTAAAACAGGGTGAGGAGGCACATATAACTCTTCAGATCTCACTGAACTATAAATTTTATCAGCACAAGGAAGTCTAGCCATTGGTGAGGGATGATGAGTCTAAGAGAATGTGGAGAGCCACGTATTCCCTGTACCTTGTTACAACCATTCCTGAATATGTCAATCCAATATGTCAAGTGACCTAAATCCTATTGTGTAGCTATGCAGACAGCATAACATTTGGAGGCAAATTGGCCCAAGTTAAAAAAAAATCACTGTAGACACTGTAACTGTTTTAAACTATAGAAACCGAGCCTTTTATATAAACTGATGTGTTAGGCTACATAACAATGGATAATTCTCTGGAATCCTATTGGTATTGATGTAAAGTCTGCATAAAAGCCTCAAGATGGCAGACCGGTGACGGGTCGGTAGCGTTTCTCTCCGCCGCACCGGTCTGTTTTTCCCTTTTTTCTTTTCTTCCCTTCCCCTTTTTCTTTGTTTATTTCGGTTGTTTATTTGTATGATTCCTGCCCTGACTCGTTCTGGTCGTATTGCTGGCTGTCTGTGGCTGTGGAGGTGAAGAGAAGGGGTTGTTTCATGGCTGGAAGCTGGGTCGGACCTGCGGGATGAGGCGGTGGATTGGAGCCGGCGCCGGAGCTCATATCGCGGGACTCGTTTGAGGCTGTCTGCGGAGCTCGGAAGAACAGCACGCTGGGGGCAGAAAGTCAGGAGCCTCTGTCGGGAGTTTCTGCAAGTCCTCTGCGGGTCCTGCCTGGAGGTGAACCGGGGGCTTGATGGGGAAGCCTGCAGGGTCCAGCGTGGAGAGGCTGGGAGGACACTGGAAGTCTTGGAGGCTCGGAGGAGTTTTCCAACTTGGTGGAGAGCTGGAGGTTTTGTCGGGAAGTCTGGAGTGGGGGAGCTGGCGCCGGGGTCCCATTTGCTGTGGGATCCAGCTAGCTGCCCCCTTGCTTGCTGCCATGCCTATGATTCCTTCAGGAACTACCCCCTCTGCCCTTTCTCTTGACGAGACCAGATGCAGTGTGGACTTGTCGGCTGCCCTCTTGGTTCGGAGAACGACAACAGAAGCGCCATTTTACTTACCAACTCTTTGCTACAGTTGTTTCTCCTTGCTCAGCACTGAAACAAACCCTAACCTCAACTTGAAAAACTTGAAAAACTGCCTCTCAAGTGTTCTAATAATTCCTGGAACTATAAGATCTACAGACAGAACACGACGTAACAGGACTGTGAGTGGGGGGGAGGAAATTGTGGGTTTAATTTTTATTTATTTGCTTTAAGTGTATTGGGTGTGGGGGGGAAATTAGTGTTTTATATTTGGTTTCCTTTTATACATGGTTCATTTGCATTGTTTTATTTTATTTTTATTTTATTTTATTTTTATTTTATTTTTATTTTATTTTTATTTTTATTTTATTTTTATTTTATTTTTATTTTATTTTTATTTTTTATTTATTCTATTTTATGTTATTTTTATGTTACTTTATTTTATTTTACTGTACCTTATATTATTTTGTTTGGCTGTATTTACTTTATTCTGCTCACTTCATTGATGCTCTTCTCTCTTAATTTTATGCACTTTGATAGTTTAATTTGATTATTGTTAACTGCTTAGTTCAATATTTTTTGTTATATATGTCTGGTTCACTTCGTTATACTTTCTTATCACGTTATTGTTTAACTGTATTAATTTGGTGTTTTTCCTGGGCTTTTTTCTTTTGTTGCTTGTTATGGAGTGGAAGGCCTGCCTCCCCAGCGAGGGGCCATTGAACATCAGGGTGATTACGGGTAGAGGGAGATATGGCGCTAGCAGAGTCCCTACTCATGTTAGAAGAACGGTGAACAGATGTTTGAAAGCTGTACACCATTCTGGGACTCTGATCAACTGCCAGCATCGAGGTAGCCAGAACTGCCTACCCTCCACTCTAAAATTGGTGCTGTTGAATGCCAGGTCTGTATCCAATAAATTCTAGATTATTTATGATCTTATTCTGGAAGAGGATGCAGACTTGGCGTGCATAACCAAAATGTGGATTAGTGGGGAAGGGGGTCCACCCCTGGGCCTTACCTGTCCTCCCGGTTATGCCGTCCAGCACCAGGGTAGACTGGAGGGATGGGAGGGGAGTAGCCATTGTATATAAAAACACCCTTGAGGTTACTAGGCGCTCTGCGGTGGTGAAGCCAGGTTTGGAGGCCCTCCACTTGTCGATTGGGGCCAGGGACGGTATTGGAATTTTGCTGGGTTACCATGCTCCCCGCGACCCAGCCATCTCCCTACCAGAGCTGGTGGACTTTGTCTCCGCGGCACTGTTGGAATCCCCGAGGCTTTTGGTCTTGGGTGATTTCAACATCCATGCGGAGGCTGAGACATCTGGTCCAGCTTTAGAGTTCTTGGAAACCATGGCTTCCTTGAACATGTCCCAACACGTTAACGGCCCCACCCACGTGGGAGGCCATATGCTAGACCTGGTTTTCTCCACCAATTGGAGTGAGCATGGTCTGATGGTGACTGACCTTGTGTCAGTTCCCTTGTCATGGACAGATCACCACCTAATAAAATGTAACCTCTCAGTAGCCCTCCCACCTCGCAGGGAGCAAGGACCTATTTTAATGGTCCACCCTCGAAGGCTACTGGATCCTATAGGATTCCAGGATACCATGAGAGGGATTCCGGCAGATCTGGCTGGCGCTCCTGTTGAGGCTCTGGTTGAAGGCTGGTTCACAGCCGCCACTAGGGCTGTTGACACGATCGCTCCTAAACGTCCTCTCCAATGCAGAGCTCGGCCTGCGTCCTGGTTTAAACAGGAACTACGAGCGATGAAGCAAACTAGGAGAAGGCTAGAGTGCAAGTGGAGAAGGAAACCGACAGTATATAATAGGGAAGCTGTCAGGGTCGTGACTAACCTTTACCTTGCCAAGTTAAGGGCTGCTACTTGAGCTCACCTCGCTGACTGGATAAGCGAGGCTTCAAATCAGCAGGCGGAACTTTTCCGTATAGTTCGCGACCTATCCGGAATTGGTCTAAGTGATGGGCCTCCTTCTAGTATCTCACCCGACCAATTTGCAGCATTTTAAAAATCAAAAGTGGAGGCCATCCGCCGGGAGCTTTCTCCTTTTTTGGATACAGTGGATCGAGCGGAGATGTCCAGTGCTCCACCTTGCCCGGTGAGTCTCGATCTCTTTCAGCCTGTGACGCCAGATACTGTGGACAAAGCGCTAGATCACTGTCGGGCCACCACCTCATCTCTTGACCCTTGTCCAGCCTGGCTAATCAAAGCAGCCAGGCCTATAACAACTGAATGGGCCACAGCGATAATTAATGGGTCTTTCCTTGAGGGCAGGGTTCCCCCCGCCCTCAAGGAGACACTCATTAGGCCCATAAGAAAGAAACCGAATTTGGCGGTGGATGATATTGGCAACTATAGGCCCGTTGCCAACATTTCTTTCATTAGTAAAGTAGTCGAGAGGGTGGTGGCCAATCAGCTTCAGGCGCATTTGGATGAAACAAACACCCTGGATCCGTTCCAGTCGGGCTTCAGGCTGCGCCATGGTACAGAAACGGCACTGGCCACCCTGTTAGATGACCTATTGAGGGAGGCCGACAGAGGAAAAACGTCTTTGCTGGTCCTCCTCGATATCTCAGCCGCCTTTGATACTGTCGACTACAGTATCCTCCTGAGGAGGCTCTCCGAGTTGGGAGTTGGTGGCCTGGCATTTGCCTGGCTCCGCTCCTTCTTGGAGGACCGTTCTCAGAGAGTTCAGCTTGGGGAGGGGGACTTGGCCCCATGGAGCCTCAATTGTGGAGTTCCGCAGGCCTCGACCCTCTCCCCAGTGCTGTTTAATATCTACATGAGGCTGCTGGGAGAGGTCATCAGGGGGTATGGAGCATCGTGCCATCAGTATGCTGATGACACCCAGCTCTACATCTCCTTTTTTTCAACCACAGGGGATGCTGTTCTGTCCCTTCAGCGCTGTTTGGAGTCTGTACTGCAATGGATGCAGGAAAATGGGCTGAGGCTGAACCCGGACAAGACGGAGGTCCTGAGGGTGGGTGCACCCTCCATCAGCGGTTTGGGAAACTCCCTCACCTTTGGGGGGGTGACTCTCACCGCGAAGAATGAGGTTCGCAGCTTGGGGACATCTGGACCCGGCGCTCACCATGGAAACTCAGGTGGTGTCAGTGGTCCATTCCGCGCATTTCCATCTTTGGCGGATTGCCCAGCTGCGTCCCTATCTTGATGTTGGGGCGCTCACCACTTTGGTCCACGCGCTCATAATCTCGAGATTAGACCACTGTAATGTGCTCTACATGGGGCTACCTTTGAGATTGATGCGGAAGCTACAAATGGTGCAGAATGCAGCGGCCAGACTTCTCAGTGGAGTGAGGAAATACCAACATATCACTCCTACTCTGGCCGCCTTGCATTGGTTGCCCATTCGCTTCCGCATCGATTTCAAAGTTTTAATGATTACGTACAAAGCCCTAAACGGTTTAGGACCTCGATACTTGGCGGAGCGCTTCCTCCCACCTAGATCTACCCGCACCACTCGATCTAGTCAGGAGGGGCGATTGAGGGGCCTAACGCCGAGGGAGGTCCGGAAAGAAAAAACAAGACACCGGGCCTTCTCGGCAGTGGCCCCTTCTCTTTGGAAGAAACTCCCCTCCGAGATCTGTTTGGCTCCCTCGCTGGGCATCTTTAAAAACCAACTTAAGTTGGTTAAGTTATTCACACAGGCCTTCCCTCCAGGCACTACTTAATTTATTTTTTCATCCCATCTTGAACTATTGTTATCATTGTATATTGCTGATAAATTGTTATTATATATTAATTGTTTTTATTTTGTCTGTTGTGAGCCGCCCAGAGTAGACAATGTCTAGATGGGTGGCATATAAGTGCAATCAATCAATCAATCAATCAATCAATCAATCAATCAATCAATAACTTGCCATAGCTAATTACAGCTAATTGATGAGGTGCCAGGATGTATCTTGGTTATGCAGTTAGGTGCATGACCAGCACATGACTGAGATATGCCCTAGCACCTAGTCAATTAGCCATAACAAGTTATACAAACCTGACAGAAACACTAATAGGATTCTGGCTGCTATTTTATTTCTTTGCTCTGAGTGATCAGCATTTTATATAAAAAGAAGGCATGGCACAAATTTAAAGAGGTCAAGTCAGTCTCTACCAACTGTTCTATTTAGTCCTTTAATATTTCTCTTTTGTTAGAGAGTCACAAATAAAAATGTTTGACTAGAGTAAGTCTTGCTCTTTACCTGTTCCTGTCCTGCTCCTTCCTTCTTCAGAGTAGAATTCCTTAATTCTCGAGGGGTTTAACTTAATTACGGTGGCGGGAATGGGTTCAAATCCTGGAAGATAATCTGGTTCAGGGCCATAGTTTCTTCTCACTCTTGCTCTCTCAATAATGGGATTTTTTTAAAAAAAGAATTAAATAATAGACAAATTTCCATTTATTTGTCATGCCACTTGAAAAGGTAGGCACAAACAGCAGAGACTGTGACAACTCAGAATGTTTGGGGTTGCCAAACTATTATTGGCCTAATAGTTTGGAAATCATACTGCTTTTCCTTTGCCAACATCACAACCAATTGAACACACACACCCTTCCTGGATGTGCTACATGTGGCCGCTTAGCATGGATTGGTTGTTTCTTCAAGCATGGGATTTAACTTTTAAGAACAGAATTGCTGTATTTCCTCTTCCTGTAATTCCATGTCATTGAATTTTATTATTTTCCAAATGTTCAGAGGCACTTGTAATGGCATGTTGACATGTTGTCATCGTACAGCCCTCACAGACCTCTTGATTCTAGAAACTTATTTTTGTTATAGGAACTTTCACCCAGTTGTCTGGTCTAACTATGAGTTTTCTAATGCAGAAGTATTGAACTTTAACTCAGACTGCAACTACACAGGCAAGTTCAACACTAAATGGACAGGTGGTAATATTTTAAAAACAGCATGACGTTCTATACAGAGCTAACAGGAATTCTGGGAAACCAGATGATCAAACCTAACTGCACCTAGAAGATAACATGACACAACTGTACACATTCTGATGGAGATGAAAAATTTGTGAGAATTAATTGTTTAGTGAACCTAATGCTATTAAAAGCCACAAATAACATAGCTAGTTTGAGAAGACGGACGTGGCTAGATCTCAGTGGTTTAGGTCTCTGGCTGTAGATCCAGAGGTTGGGAGTTTGATTCCCCCCTGTGCCTCCCTGACAGGGCCTGGACTTGATGATCCATCAGGTCCCTCCCAACTCTGCAGTTCTAAGATGATGATGATATATTTCAGCTGTCTCAACAAAAAAACACAAGACAGCAATATTTATATGCACATTGTTCAGAAATAACAGGTGAAAAATGTTAAAATGTTCACCATGAGAACTTGGGCTTTCTTTGGATGGGCAACTTTAATGTGAGTTAGCATGATGATGGAACAGAGATCACACCCCTGAGTTATGGCGACCTTATGAGCCATCTCCAGAATATCCTGTCCTCTCAAAAGCCCTGCTCAGCTCTTACAAACTCAAACCTGTGCCATCCTTTAGGAAGTCAATCCATCTTGTATTTTGTCTTCTGTTTATGTCTAGATACCTAAAAATCATCAACCTGTTTTTCTGCTTCATGCAATATAAGAGAAAGAGAAGCAGAAGGAGACATTATATTGTTTTTATTCTCCAAGGTGTCTAGAAAAAAGAGGCCATAATGTTAAATATCCAGTAGTCCCCTTCGGGCATTACTAAACTCTAACTAATGAACTTATTTAAATGCCTAGCTTCACAAATAGGGATGCAGGACAGTTAGGGATCCTAATTGTGATGAGAATTCTAATATATTCTGCTGCATGCCCTTGGAACTGGCCCCCTCCCAGAGTTTCTCATGTAATACAAAACATGGGGAGCAGAGATGGGATGGATTTGCCCCAGGCCCTTAGACATTGCTGGTCAGGCTGCCGTATATCATACTGTTTTTCCTTGCAGGGCCACAAGTTAAGGGTGCCTGAAGAAGGATGCCATGTATATAAGAATAATTCAAGCACTGGAAAGGTAGTCACCGTGTTATAATGAGTGATACAATGAATATTTGTTTAAGACAGTATCATGAGTAACAATGATTACCCTACCGCAACCCTGCCCAGCACTGTAATGAGACAAATATTTTTGAAAAGAACTTTACAAGCTCAGCTGTAATATTGCAAAGGATCAGATTTGTTGAGGAAAAGTTGGTCTGGCTTGAAAAGCCAACCCCTCACTTCTCCTTTTAGGAAATGAGGAGGTACTTCTCATTATTCCTTATGAAGTAGTCCAGGCTGATAGTCATTAACATTTGACTCTAAAGATGGTAGCAGTTGCTTGGCTGGCAAGATGTAGTTGCCTTTTAACTGATGTAGGGTATGCACATGTGTTGCTAAAACTACATGCAATGCACCCATTTCCACATGTGCTTCTTTGCATGATGGGGAACACTGTGCAAAAGGATTGAATCATACATGCAAATTCATGCAGGGACTGAACCAACTGACAGGTTGTCTTAAGTGAAAAAGGAAAGCTAAATGCTGGGGGTGGGGGTGGGGAACCTTTAAAGAATCAACAGGAATGTGTCTGGCTTTTGAAAGGGAACAAAGAGAACTGTCAGACTGCCAAGCACTTCAGGGGACAAAAAAGAAGTCTTATGCTCTCAGGACAAACTCAACTTGATACTGCTTCAGTTAATGCAAAATTGTTAGGATATTTTTGGATGGTTGCTGATACCAGCCATTTCAGAGCATTGGAAGATAATCAGTCTGGAATTTAATTAGGCCATGTTCGAAACATCATGGCATTTACATAGCATTAGGAGCAGGAGTTAAATATTCAGACTGTGCGATTGTATCTATTCAGCTTTACCACCTGCTTTTGATGTTAGCGCTTAACAAAGAACTCTTCCTAAAAACCATATAGTTGAAGGTAAGAAGAAAGATAGCCAAAATAAATGGAGACATAGGACAGACTGATTTGCATAGGTGTCATACCTCATAACTAGGGTAAGATAAGAAAAGTAATGAAAGCCATGTGTAGGAGTAGGGGCATGTGTGGAAGCCCTGAGTCCATGATATTCCCACCTTGAGACAGAAGATCGGAAGGGATTTTTTCTTTTTTCTTTTTATCTTTATTTGTTTGTTTGAACATGGTTAGCAGTCTCCACATAAAGAACCACAAATGTCCCGTTGACCTCTAATGCATTTGTTACATTAATTAGGGTTTGCATCAGCTTTAGTTGAATTACAAATTAAGTCTGCCCGTTTCAGCTTCAGCTAAATTACAAAGCAAGCCTAACCTATTTACAAGGTCCAGACCAAAGCAGAATGGCAAGAATCCATTCCAGGGCAAAGCAAAAGGGGCTGAAGCACTTTGCACTGATCTGAAAATTTGGGCACCTAAAATGAGCAGTGTAAAGCGAGAGAGCTAGCGTGTCTTCAGCAAGGTGGTCTGATCATGAGAGAAGATGGCTTTGCTCACTGACAGGTCTAACATGAGATCTGAGGCAAGAATCTCACCAGTACTCTCCAAACACCGAGTAGGGATTGTCTGAGGTCACTAAAGTTATGCATTCAATTATCTCATGCAGCTCTTTTGTCAATTCTTTAGAGAGATTCAGAAATGTTAGTAGCAGCCAAATGGAAAGACCTCGAGAACACAGTTGGTTTGATTGCCATCTGAGCTTAATTGGAATCATCTCCCTTCCTTTTGTTTGTTAATGTGATTCCAGTAGCCCTTTGCCTAATATTCCTTTTGACTGTGTGTTTGAGGGATAACAACTATTTATTTTGTGTGAGTCTTTGTGTGTTCTAGGTAGTGGAACTTGTTCTGTCTCTCCTGTACTTTTCTGCCTAGCATCCAGTGCCCACTGTATTGTGTTTCAGTGCCGTGTGAGAACTCATCTCTCAACTCTTGGATTTTGTTTTGTTTTTTTGAATTGGCCCTTTGGTGCAGTCCTCCAAGTATAAACCTGGGGATTTTCTAAGGGCTGTAGGAAGATGCTGCCAATACAAAACAGCATGAATGGGCAAGACTGAACACTTAACTGAGTGTGCATGCTTTTCAGAATTGTACTTAGTTTATATATATAAATAGCAAAGTTTGAAGATTTAGACTCCTGAAGTAGCTGTCTGACATTTGGAAGATTTACTCCCCTCTTTAGATCCTATGATAATTCCAAATGTCACATACATCAAGGAGGAAGATAAAAATGCCATTTTGGTTTTCCAGTGCAAGTCAGTGATTGAAATCAGCTCGTTATCTAAATTTCCAAATAGATCTGGATCCAGAGCCCAGACCAAATCAGATAGGGTCCAGATCCCTCCAGACTGAATCATGATCCGAACTGACATCCAAACTGAATTGGGGCACCCATAAACAGCCCTAATTTTAAGGTACACAGGTAGACATACTAGCTGAAATCCTGATGTTTAGTGTAAGAAAATAGAACGTCCCTGCTCTTCAGAGGCATGCACACACCAAACCAGCATGTGTGTGCACCCCCAAGCATCTTTACTTGCCAGGAATGAACTGAAAGTTACAATTTTTCTTATGCTAAGCAACAGGATTTCAACCATTGTTTTATAGTTGCATGTGCTATACACACAGATTATGCTGACATACAGCTTCCACTGCCTCTGGAAGAATCCCTGCAGGCACCCTTGCAGAGAATCTTGATAATGCAAAGTTCCCAATCCTACAAAAGCTTCTATTTATGCGATTAAATATTACAATAAAGATAGAAATTACTGATTGAATTCTAGTCAATGGATCATTGTTTCATGAATGTGTCTGAAATAGAAATAGGCATGAACCACCAAGACTGCAGTTTGTGCCAGTTCGGTTTTTGGCCGAACAAGTGTTTTGCACTTTCCAGCCCTACCTCCTCCAGTGTGCACCCACTCAAAGATGGTGCCTGGCTTCCCTGCCATGCCTCCTCCAGGCACTGCCTCTGAGTGGGTGCCCGCTGGAGTAGGCGGGGCTGGGAAGTACCAAACATCTGTTCAGCCGAAAAACAAAGTGGCATAAACTGCAGATTTGGCAGTTTGTGTCCATTTCCATTATGAAATAACAAATTTGATCTTCACAATATTTTATGAGTGGAAAAATAGAAGCTTACATTTAAAAAAAAAGATAATGAAGTGCAAAAATACCATAATCTATTGAAAATAAATCTAAACCAAAAATGTAAAAAAGGAAAACTATCTAATAATCTAATTATTTGCTGGCCAGTTTGAAAAGCTGCAGGGATGTGGTGGTGCTGAGGGTTAAACCGCAGAAGCCTCTGTGCTGCAAGGTCGGAAAACCAGCAGTTGTAAGATCAAATCCACACGACGGACTGAGCTCCCGTCGCTTGTCCCAGCTCCTGCCAACCTAGCAGTACGAAAGTATGCAAATGCGAGTAGATAAATAGGTACCACCATGGTGGGAATGTAACGGCGTTCCGTGTCTAGTCGCGCTGGCCACGTGACCACGGAAACTGTCTATGGACAAACGCTGGCTCTACGGCTTGGAAACGGGGATGAGCACCGCGCCCTAGAGTCGGACACAACTGGACTAAATGTCAAGGGGAACCTTTACCTTTACCTTGAAAAGCTGCACTGAGTTTTGCAAAAAAAACTGTCCACCTGGCCTAGATTAGTTGAAATCAGTGGGTTTATGTACCCTCTACTTCTCTATCATATTAACCAATGCTACGTATGTCTCTTCTATACAGTTATAGTGGTCTCACACTATTTCAGCTGTCTCAGGTCCACTCTATAGAATCCTGACATATATAGTTTGGGGAAATACTAAGAATTTTCTGGTCCAGGACTAAGTTACAACACTAGAGCTGGGAAGCAGAGAATTCTAAGTAGCTCAACCAAACTACACATCCCAGAATTCCATAGGATAGAACCATGACAGTTAAAGTGATATCAGACTGGTGTTAACTGTGCAGTGTAAACATATCCTTAGCCATATTGGGTACCTTACAGAAAGGCATGAAGTAAGTTCCCACTGGAGTTGTCCTCCGCATATGAGCAAGAATAGGATTCAACAAATAATGTTGTCTTTGTGGGGCAGGGCCACTGTACTTCTGATGAAGGGAAACAGAAAGATACAGTGTCCGTGTAATAAAGCAAATACCTGAAATGGTGAATAGCACTCTCTCTTTCACCACCGCCCCTTAATTTCTATTGCATTGTCGCAGCATGACAGTAGCTCCTTGAAGAAAACCCCTCAGACACTTTGGGGTGATTATAGTGGCACCTTGTGGTGGCAGCTCCACCAACTATGGGCTTCCCATTGCTTAGCTGAACTGCTAACTTTCATTGTTACAGAAGGCGTGCCTTATTTCATCTCTTCTCATTATTCAGCACACAAGAAGGCTTGTAAGATTACTCTCTGAAGATGCAAGAATTGGTTAATTTTGCACCATTTCTCCCTGTCATTATAATCTTTGCCACAAGAATAGCTCCATTCTGTGAAATGTTCTGTTCTCAGTACTGCCTTTGTCATGTGAATGAGCTATCATTGAAGCCTAATGCCCGAGATGCTTTATTCTCACATTCATGACATTTGTATTTCAGTGACAAAGATGGGGGGGGGGGAGGAAGGGGAATAGGACTGAAAGAAATTTAATCCAAGCTCTTGATCATTTTAAAATTCTAATTTTATGGTCTATTCTTTCCCTTGATGCAATAGCACTTTCCTTCATTTACTGTTTTTTAAAAAGAAAAAATCTTTATTTAAGAGACAAATGAACACATGAAACTAAGCCTTGGGATGTTTGCGTCCTAATGGTCTCCACATTACAGTTGGAATATCAGTGCAAATTGCTAGTGGTGAGAGACTAAGAACCCTGGCATTCTAATTTTCACATATATGATGTGTGCTTTGTTTGAGCTGTAACAGGAGCAGAGCTGTCAACGGTGAAATATATTATGATCCTGATGATACATACATGAATTTAATCTGGGGATGCAGTAGAGGTCTGCATGCTTCAGAGTTCGTAGGGGAAGGATTCTTTAATATAGGACAAAATGTTGAGCACCAGTGCATATTTTGCCATCCAGATGGATCCAGTTCGACTTCCAGTTCCTGACCTTTTATGGCAGGTGGGTGGGAAAACTCTTGGGTGACATCCTGGTGAGGTACTGCCAATTAGTGCAGTCAATACCAAGCTACATAGACCAATGGGATTACTCAGCATAAGGCAGCTGCCTATGTATTTTATCTAAGACTTTTAGTTGCAAATTGCATCAAGGAAGGCATTTTGCTAACCCTCTTTCTTGTATTTGGGAAAGAGCTCTGAAGATGTTTGGCTAAGTTATGACAATGAACCTAAAACAGGAGACTATTTTATATTGCTCCACCAACAGCCTGTCATTAAGTTGTATGCTTTTTGTGTGCAACAGTTCGTACAAAGATAGATGGACATATCTATGTGTCTGTCTAGGTTAGGAATGTACATTTATACCTGTTCATCTTTGCATATAAGGAAGAGGAAGCACAGAATGCTCTCATCTGAGAGACAGCAGGATATTCAGTGAGAGTTTTTGCATTGGTAAGAATGATAATTTTTTTGGGTCCAAATTGTGCAGTTGCATGGAACTACAACATCTTCTGCTTTTGTAGCATGGACTTTTCAGAATCAGAAGTGGCATGTTTGCATCTTTTGAGCAAGCAGTCATTCCACCTATTTTGCTTCCTAATGGGGACAAAGGTCCGCATAGTCAAAGCTATGGTTTTTCCAGTAGCGATGTATGGAAGTGAGAGCTGGACCATAAAGAAGGCTGAGCGCCAAAGAATTGATGCTTTTGAATTGTGGTGCTGGAGGAGACTCTTAAGAGTCCCCTGGACTGCAAGGAGAACAAACCTATCCATTCTGAAGGAAATCAACCCTGAGTGCTCACTGGAAGGACAGATCCTGAAGCTGAGGCTCCAATACTTTGGCCATCTCATGAGAAGAGAAGACTCCCTGGAAAAGACCCTGATGTTGGGAAAGTGTGAAGGCAAGAGGAGAAGGGGACGACAGAGGATGAGATGGTTGGACAGTGTCACTGTAGCTACCAACATGAATTTGACCAAACTCCGGGAGGCAGAGGAAGACAGGAGGGCCTGGCGTGCTCTGGTCCATGGGGTCATGAAGAGTTGGACACGACTTAACGACTAAACAACAACAAAAATGGGGAGAAGACACTAGTTTCACACTGGGAAATTTTGGGTAAATTGTGGAGACACAGGTGAGGGGGTGGAGCTCCTTATCTTGGTCTCACACTGGAGGCAGGAAATATCATAAGGCTTGAAAATTCTATTACTAATTACCCACAACACAAACTTGTCCAGATAATAAGACTTCTTGCCAAAGGTTCTTCTCTAGGTACTCACTTTCACAGGTAATCAAGGTAGTTACTAGAGAGAAAGGGCATCACTCTGGTAGTTTCTCATCTGCGGAATGTCCTGTCTAGGTCTACTCAGAAGTAATATCCATCTAATCTGTCAGCTGTGAATTCTGATGAAAGTTTTATTGAAATCTGAATGACAATGAAAGTGATTTCACTGCTTGTTTTTATACTACTTAATGAGGACCTTCATCTGTCATATACTGTTTATAACTGTTCGGTCCACTGGTGAGCTCTTCGGCAGCGTGGGCCACCATTATCCCATTCCCGGGATAACGCGAGACAAGCTAGTCTCACAAGAGCAGCTTGAGAGTACTGGGGGGGAGCATATTTAAAGAAGAGCTCCTCCTACCTTTGGCCTCTTTCTTCTTGGCATTCAGAGAGGAAGGACGGAGCCTTGCGGTCAGGCAATTCTTGCTGCGCCACACTGTTGCAGTCGCCATTTTGTTGCGGTCGCCATTTTGGACGGGGGATTGCATCGGCGCCCCCCCCCTACAGTTTGCGTCCGGCTTCGGCTCGTACTTACCAGACCGATTGCCAGATGGGGTTTTAATTAATTGAATCGATATATTAAAAGAGAGAGAGAGAGAGAGAAGACAAGGGAAGAGGTTTGGGGGTAGCAGACGGGAGTGCCGCGTGGCCGTTTGGCCAGCCCGCGGATCTACTTTCTTTACGGATCAATTAAGGCAAATGTTTTAAGAGGATTATAGTAAGGTCGGCTCAGTGATTTAAAAAATATATATAGAAAAGAAAACAAACAAACCCCGGCTAGTTCAGGCGGGCGCGCTCCTGTCCAACACACCCATTCTTAAACACACACACCCCATACCCTCTACTCTCCAGGTAGCAGATACTGTCCCCGAAGCTTAGTAATTATGGGGGATATTAAGAATTAATCATCATCCTTTAATTGGGTTGTATAATTTGGTAGAATTTTATTTGGGTGGGGCGGCGTTTATTGAGTTCTATAAATGGATAAGTGAATAAGTAAATTAAATAAATAAATAAATAAATATGTCATCTATTGAACATTAATTTTAGTTAGTTAAATAAATTGAAGGAGTGCCCAGTAGAGGTCTCCACACACACGCGTGCGCACACACACACACGCACGCACACACACACACACAAAATTTTAAAAATTAAAAATATATAAATTAATTAAATTTGTTATTCCTAAAAAAAAAAAAGGTACATTTACTACCATCATAGCTACTGGTAGGTGATCCATAGTTAAGACTAGATTGAAAGGGACTGTAGGGCCTAGCTACTTTTGCGAACTTTGGCTGGAGTTTGTGAGTTCAAGAATAGAGATGGCTTCTAAAAAGGGGCAAGGGAATAAAAAGCGGAAACAGCCGGTGAGGAAGTGCATGGCTCCCCATCTTTCCCATCCTCAATCATCTTCAGATGAAGAGGCATGGCCCATATGGCAGTAGTTGCAAGAAAAAATCACGCACTGGAAGCCGAAAGGGCGACTAGTCAGGCTTCGCCAGTTAGTGCACCAGAAAGGCGTCATTCAGCCAGGGAATCTAGGAGCCACAGGAAGGCTAAACTCAAGGATCTTGCTGAGGATTTACTATCTCACTTTTCTGCTTTAGAAGGGGATTGCGAGGCTGTACGTCAGTCTAGAAAGGCAGCTGAGTCTCTGGCAACTATGCCACAGTGCGAGGGCGAGGAGGAAGAGCAAGGCTGGGCCCCATCACAAAAGGGACAGCCAGCAACTCAGAGGCAGAGCCGGCAGGACGAAGGGGACTCAGCCATTTGCGTAGAGGATGTCGAACCGACTATGTCGGATGTAGTGCGTGAGTTAGAGACTGCACCCAACACAGTCACTCCCTTCACAGCCTGGCCGTGGCCAGGCAATGGTCAGTTCAGCACACCATCGCACACACCATATGGCACATTAGGAGCTGGGGTCATGTGTACACAGTGGCCTAGTACCAGTACTCCAGTATGTAATTGGGCATCTCCGTATACATCAGCCCCCTTGCCAATGTATTTAGGTTCAACACCAGGTGTAGGAGTCTGGCCTCCCGTCTGTCCCTGATACAGGATATAATACCGTTCCCCTGAATGCCTTCCCTTTTGGGGACCACGCTATGCCTTTGGGTGAACATCTCATCCCAGCAATGAAGGAAAAAATCTGAATAGGAAATTATGTAGACCTTTTCGAGTTACTTAATAGAAAAGTGGATAAGAAGGACATTGACAAGGACGATGAGCGAAAGAAGGAGAGACATAGAAGGCGCAGGCCAGACAGGACATGGGCTAATTGGTTAACGGGCTTACTGATCTATGCGGGAGTGACTGTGCGAGCTCAGCCTTGGAGAGCTCAAGCTTTGTTCCAGTATCTGGACTTAATCTATAGGGCGTACTTGGACTTTGCGGGGCAGGCCTGGTTGACCTATGATGAATCGTTCCACATAATAGCGCGATTCATCCAAATATTCAGTGGGATGAGCCACTGCCAGGCCTGTGGTTGCAGGTTATGACGCCCGCCAGGCCCAATCCCGGAGAGAGGTTTGATAGTGGTCACCTTATTCGGAAACCAGGCCTGAATTTGAGTTCCCGTGCTGGCATGGGGCAAGTGGTTCAACCCCGCTTGCTCTGTTGGGACTACAATGTTAGGGGCACGTGCTCACAGAAAGGATGTCATTTCCGGCACAAGTGTTCAGTCTGTGGGGGCCAGCACCCCAGTACGGCCTGTTTCAGAGCACGGGCACAGAGAAATGCCAATAAGGATTCTGGAGGTCCCAAAAAGCTGCCCGGGGGTGGGGGTCCCCCTAGCAAAGGGCCCCAGCCCAATTAGATTGGAGGTATTGGAGGACTGGTTAGCAGAATACTCAAGACCAGCAGATGCACAGTATTTATTAGAAGGTTTTCAGTTCGGTTTTAGAATACCGGCAGTGGGCGAGCGTAAGGCGTTTTTTGCAAAAAAAATTGAAGTCAGTAAGGGGTATGGAACATATTGTGCAGGAAAAAATAAAAAAAAGTGTCTGAAGGTAGGGTTTTAGGGCCTTTCCAACATCCCCCTTTAGAGAACCTTAGGGTATCACCCTTGGGTGTCGTACCCAAGAAGAATAGGGGTGAGTATAGGCTCATTCATCACCTGTCTTACCCAGAAGGGGATTTGGTGAATGATGCCATCCTGCAGGAGCTCTGTACTGTACACTATACCTCTTTTGATGAGGCAGTGCGTATGGTGCGTAGATGTGGAATTGGGGCGGAACTGGCAAAATGCGACATTAAATCAGCATTTCGCATTCTTCCAGTCCACCCCTTAGACTTTGACCTCCTAGGTTTCTATTTTCAGGGTTCTTACTATATAGATAGGGCCCTGCCAATGGGTTGTTCTGTTTCCTGTGCTGCATTTGAGCGATTTAGTTCATTTTTGGAATGGAAGCTCAGATGTAGGGTAGGTTGCAGAAGCACCACCCATTATTTGGATGACTACCTGTGATTGGGTTCTTTGTCAGGAGGGGGCGGGACTGTCTTTTCGGTGGGAAGAAGAGACGGAGACGAAATTGACGGTTTAAACATGTCATCTTTATTCTTGTTAACTTCAGGGTTGTCAATGCAAAAGGGATCAAGTAAACTCAACTCAGGCAATAACCTATAACTCTTAATGTTCATCTCTGTTCCGTTTTTTACACTTTTCACTTCTCTTTCATCCCATGGGGATCTTGGTGGGTCTGACCCCAAGTGGGGTAGCTCAAAGTCGCACAAATCGTCCCGCAACAAGGGTGCTTCACGTAATTCCCCTCCAGATAAGGCAGGTAACTGGTAGTACCAATGTACGTTACCTTCTTCGTCGTGTCTTGAGAACGAGGCACCGCCACCATAGTCCATCCTGTCTTTCCTTTAGACTTGTCTATTTCTCTCAGATTGACAGGATCAGGTAATAGACCCCCTCCGGTTCTGAGATTAGGAAACTCACGAACCAACTCCACTGGTCCATACCTTGGGGAATCTGTCCCTTCCGTCTGGGTACCTTTCTCTCCTTTCTCCTCCTCCTCTCTCTCTAATTCCCCCTCCTTTATACTCTCATCCCATCTCCACAAATCTAGCTCCTCCCCTTTTCTGGCTTGTCTAGTCTCTGCTAAGAAGATTTCCACCGCTTTATTACTCCCCACTTCTTTCTCTTCTAACTGAATCAATTCTCCCACTGCACAATCAGTCTTCAACTCCTCTCTGTTCTCCTTTGAGGACGGCGCACTCAGCTGACCTCCTTCACACTACCTTTTTTGTGGTGCCACTAATATGGGGTGGTGTAAATTCATATTAGAGTCATTTCAGTCATTGGCCAGGGAATTAGGAGTGCCACTAGCTGAAGAGAAAACAGAGGGACCCGCTACTTCACTTACATTCTTAGGAATCGAATTGGACACTAGACAGCAGGCATCTAGGTTGCCAGAGGACAAACTAGATGCCCTTAGGGAATGAATTCAGCTCTTGTTATCGTGCAAGAAAGTGACTCTGAAAGAGCTCCAAGAGATTGTAGGTCATCTGAATTTCGCATGTAGGGTTATTGCCCCAGGTCGCGCATTTTTGCGACGTTTGTGTGAGGCTATGAAGGGACTTTGTCGCCCTTTTCACAGAACTAGAGTCACCAGAGGTATGAAGCAGGACCTGCAGGTGTGGAGCCAGTTTTTAGAGGAATTTAATGGTGTATCCTTTTGGAGGTCTGAACTGCAACTTAAGTCGGAATTTCAGGTTCAGACTGACGCAACAGGCTCGTTAGGTTTTGGAATTTATTTTAAAGGGAGATGGTGCGCCGAGCTTTGACCCGAAGAATGGCAATAGCAAGGTATCACAAGGGATCTCCCTTTTTTAGAATTTTTCCCAATAGTAGGTGCCTTGTGGCTGTGGGCGCATGAATGGGCTAATTCTTCAGTACGCTTCTGGTGTGACAACCAGGCCATGGTTCACATAGTGAACAACCTCAAGTCACGCTCAGAACATGTTATGGCACTGGTGTGTGCATTTACGCTGCGTGCCTTAAACTTTAATGTTCTAATCCAAGCAAAACACATTCCTGGTTTGGATAACAGCTTGGCCGATGCCCTATCATGCCAACAGATCACCCGGTTCAGGGAATTAGACCCAGCAGCCAGCGAGTATCCAGAGAAGCTCCCGACAGAGGTTTGGCAAATTGGCGCGATGACGCGGAGAGAGCAATAGGCTTGTCCTTGGCTCCGAAGACGCGGAAGGCATACCAGGCAGTGAGTACAGAATTTCAGGAGTTCAGGAGAGCCGTGGGACTGGACCTGATTTGGCCAGCTCCGGTCGAACACCTACAACAATTCTTAGTGTCACTTATTAGGAAAGGTTTAGCTCCAGGTTCCCTCCAAGGTAGGTTGTCAGCTCTAGCATTTTATGCTAGGATACACGGGTACACGGATTATACATCCGAACTTCGTATCAAGAAAATGATCGAAGGTTGGAGTAAGGAAAGAGATCGGGTTAAGGATTCTAGGACACTAATTTCCTCGACTCTATTGGAAAAAATTTGTCAGCTGTGGCCCACCATTTGCAGAGATGCATATGAAGCTACGTTGTTTAATGCGGCAGCATTATTGACATTTTTTGGCGCATTTAGGATCAGTGAGGTAGTAGCATTAAGTAAGGAGGATGTATCGAGATTGGCCTTACAATGGCATGATGTAACACTAGAGCAGGATTCGATGCGGGTTCACATCCGCTGATCCAAGGCAGATCAGAGTGGTAAGGGAGCAGATCTTACTTTAGGTACCTGTTCAATGCAAAACCTTTGCCCAGTAAAAGCGATAGGTGATTATCTTAGTGTCAGAGGTCAGAGCCAAGGTTATTTTTTCATTCATAGGGATGGAACCCCTTTGACAAAATATCAGTTTTGGAAAATGACCGATTTAGCATTAAGCAAGGTAGGAATTCATGGAATGAGGTTTGGTACTCATTCATTTAGAATCGGGGCTGCATCAACTGCAGCCGCGATGGGTTATCTCCCTGATGACTTCAAGCGGTTAGGATGATGGTCATCTACCGCTTTTCGAAGATATATTCGAACACTCCCTCACGTCTAGGCAGGTGCCTGGTTTTGTCTTTTCAGGTCCGATATTGATGGGGAGACGCCGGCAAGTTGTGATTTTGGGTCACGGCTTTGTGTTTTGGGCAGCGAGATATGCTGCTCAGTTGGCGTGGGGGAGCAATTTGGGGTTCGGAGACAGAGCCCAAATAGAGTGGAATGGGATCCGTGGATTGCTTTGGTGCCAATTCTGCAGGGTGGCCGCATTTGGCACGCAACCCCCAAATGTGTTACTTATACATCTGGGAGGTAACGACCTTGCCAAGTTTGGTGGCAAGGCCTTAATTTTGGATGTCCTGCGAGACCTCAGATGGCTGAGGGCAACGTATCCCGGGATGAGTATTATTTGGTCCACAGTCATCCCTCGGCTTGTTTGGTGTGATGAACGCCGGGCCCAGAGCGTTAACACTGCCCGGAAGAGTGTTAACAGGGAAGTTTGCAGAGCGGTTTGCAATGGCCTTGGACCGGTGATTGGTCACCGTGAGATCCATGCTAACAGGCCTGAGCTCTTTTGGACAGATGGAGTACACCTCTCCGATAGAGGTTTGGAGTTATTTTTGGCAGACCTCAGGGGGGGGCTGCTTTTGGAGCTCGAGAGGCTCAATGGTGGACATGGGCCTTAAGCTTAGCTTGCCCCTATGCCGTGGCAGGTAGTGCGGAAAAAACAGGTTTCGGTGAGTCCCATCACAACCACAGGTAAGGTATAGCTCATCTGATCTCCCAGCACTGCAGATCGTGCGATTACAGTGCTTGGGGGAGAAGATCAGCTGGGGCTGCTCCCGGACCAACAGTCAACAAGAAGGAGGGGGCTTGAGGTCTCGGGGTGGTCAAATTTGGGCCAGCCGGGTTCTCGCTGTCTTCACGACTGCGAGAGCTTGGGGCTCAGGACTCACCCATAGTTTGATTAACCTGATTCTGCACTACAGCAGGACCCCCCCTTCTTTCATCTACATTGAGGATAATTTTGGATATCTAATAAAGTGTGGCCCTGTTTTATTCCATAACAGTTGTCTCGTGTCTTATTCCTGGGTAAGGGGATAATGTACATTCCCATATGATGATGATGATGAACTTAACTGACCATTATCCATAAGACCATATGGTTTAGTGATTACTTTAATCTAAGTACAGAACAACCTGGACTTGAACTTCATGTTTGTGATAATCTGTAGTAAAAGGTATTTATTGCAGGTTGGCTACACAAAAGCCTTTGACTGTGTCGACCACAACAAACTATGGCAAGTTCTTAAAGAAATGGGAGTGCCTGACCACCTTATCTATCTCCTGAGAAATCTATATGTGGGACAGGAAGCAACAGTTAGAACTGGATATGGAACAACTGATTGGTTCAAAATTGGGAAAGGAGTATGACAAGGCTATATATTGTCTCCCTGCTTATTTAACTTATATGCAGAATACATCATGCGAAAAGCAGGACTGGAGGAATCCCAAGCCGGAATTAAGATTGCCGGAAGAAATATCAACAACCTCCGATATGCAGATGATATCACTCTGATGGCAGAAAGTGAGGAGGAATTAAAGAACCTCTTAATGAGGGTGAAAGAGGAGAGCACAAAAAATGGTCTGAAGCTCAACATCAAAAAAACGAAGATCATGGCCACTGGCCCCATCACCTCCTGGCAAATAGAAGGGGAAGATATGGAGGCAGTGACAGATTTTACTTTCTTGGGCTCCATGATCACTGCAGATGGGGACAGCAGGCACGAAATTAAAAGACGCCTGCTTCTTGGGAGGAAAGCGATGACAAACCTAGACAGCACCTTAAAAAGCAGAGACATCACCTTGCCAACAAAGGTCCGCATAGTCAAAGCTATGGTTTTTCCAGTAGCGATGTATGGAAGTGAGAACTGGACCATAAAGAAGGCTGACCGCCGAAGAATTGATGCTTTTGAATTGTGCTGGAGGAGACTCTTGAGAGTCCCCTGGACTGCAAAGAGAACAAACCTATCCATTTTGAAGGAAATCAACCCTGAGTGCTCACTGGAAGGACAGATCCTGAAGCTGAGGCTCCAATACTTTGGCCATCTCATGAGAAGAGAAGACTCCCTGGAAAAGACCCTGATGTTGGGAAAATGTGAAGACAAGAGGAGAAGGGGATGACAGAGGACAAGATGGTTGGACAGTGTCATCGAAGCGTGAATTTGACAAAACTCCGGGAGGCAGTGGAAGACAGGAGGGCCTGGCGTGCTCTGGTCCATGGGGTCACGAAGAGTCGGACACGACTTAACGACTAAACAACAACAACCATCTGCAAACAGGTGCAGAATGACTTGCAACACATGTCCTGTTTTAATGTGATTCCTTGCATTAAAACAGGACATCATGAGCTGGCCAGTGCTGAGATGCCTCCTTGGCCAATGACCATGCTGGGCCCAGTGCAGCATGTGAGAGTCCTTACCTGCTCAATATGTGGTGTAAATGGAGCCACTTGAGCTGCCCCTCTAGGAAGAAGCATGGTTACCAGCTGACCAGTGTTGAGGTAGCCAGGAAGCCTCCCAGCACTGATTGGCTAGTGACAGTATCTTGCTTAGGAGCAGCTCCAGAGGCTCTGTTTTCACTGCATGTAGAGCAGGTGAGGACTCTCAGCTGCTGTCCCAATCCTGGCACTGTCAATAGCCACAAAGTCTCCCACCATTGTTTGGTCAGTGATGTTGCCCTACAGAAGTTCTACTGAGGTTTTTAAAAGTGGGCACCATTTTTAAACTGCAGAGGGACTTGCGTCTTGTGCATCAACAGTAGTTGCTGTGAATTCCACCTGGTTTTTCTTGAGTGGTTTTGGCCCTGATTTTTTTCCCGTCAAGGCTTCCCACATGATGCTATGTTTTTCTAAAAGGTGGCAGCCTGCAGTGTCATAGAAGATAGGAACTCCCTGAAAACTCCTTTCTTTGGGACATGTGTGAAATGACCTGACATTGTCTATATTATTATTTATTTCTTTAAAATATTTTTATTCCACCTTTCTCCTTAAAAAGGATCCAAGGCAGCTTACATCATTAAGAACTCAATATTTAAAAGCTAAAACAGTTTTTATACAATTAGAAGAAGAAGAAGAAGCAAGTATTATATTAAAAATGGTAAATAAAATCAATACTAAAACACATTTAAAACAACAGAGCACAACAGTCCATTTAAAATACCTTCTCAGACCACCAGTCAGTAAGGGTAAACCACCAGTCAGTAAGGGTAAGCCTGCCTGAACAGAAAGGTCTTTGCCTGCTTGCAGAAGGACAGCAAAGATGGGACCAGTCTAGCTTGCCTGTTAATTATGTTCTGGATACAGGTGGATATAGTTTTGTGCTGGCATTTCTGCCACTTGTTCAACATCTTATGAATGAGCAGAGTAGCAGGGAGTTTTGCCATATCGGCGGTATCCCATTCCCTAAGATTTCACAGTCCAAATCTAAGCCCAGTAAGTAGGTTCTTGTGCTGTCATAATAGTGGTACAGCTAAGTCTTGAGAGGGGGCAGCATTTTTATGGCTATTTATGGACACATTGTGAAGGCCTATCATGTCTCCAAATTCATGCATAGCTACAAGAAGACAAAAATATTACAGTCATTTTAATTTCCCAATGGAGTCAGTGACAGAGGAGATTTGGCTTTCCTAATCTCAGTGCATATTCAAATCCAAATCAGATTGGATCAGGTCCAAGTGAAATCAAATCCAATCAGTGAATTTGTAACTAACTCAACCCTGGGACCCTTGCATAATCATAGAAACATTTCTCATGTGTTGACTTTTACAGTACTATCCTGTCAATAATTGCCTAGAAGAAAGTTCTACAGGGACCCTAAATGGCTCAGAGCCCAAAAGTTTGAACAATTACTTGAACTAGTATTGACCTACTTGCAATTTGAGATCAGCCACATAAGTTCAAGTTGTGGTGACTAAGAGTACTGTGGTCTGTAGAACTACCAAATGTAGCAGGGCTTTCTTGGTGGTAGGAGGGTGGTTAGTGAACTCCCTTCTGTCAGAGCTCTGATTGGCCCATAGACTTTGGTTTTTAAGATGCCCATTAAAAACTTAAATATCTGTACAGGTTTTCAGAACATAAACAAGTGTACAATTTTCCTCTGAGTTCTGTCGATCCTGCTTTACTTTGGCAGCATTTTCAACAGACATTTTAATCTTTGATTTTAGACATCTGAAGGACAGCATTGCTTCATATGTGGCTGTCTAGAATTTAAGATCTTCAGGAGAAACCTTCTTATCAGTTCCATCTCCACAGAGGCATATCTACTCGCTGTTTCCACACTGTGGCACTTCCCTCCATAGGAGGCTACATTGATTATCAACTGACAGGCAAAAATATTTCTCTTCTAGCAGCATCTCGGTAACTGTAGAGGCAGGAATTTTTAACAGAGTGCGCTAGACTTTTCTTTTTAAAAAATGTCTAAAATCTGTTTCTGGTTTATTGTTCTTGTTATTTTGCTTTTCAAAATTATTTCAATTGTCTTTTTAAAATTGTTAAAATTTTAGTTGCATGTAGAATTTGTATTCCCACCCCTGCCCAGTTTTGTAAGTCACCATGGGTCCCTGAACTGGAAGAAAATTGAATAAAATGAAATGGAATACTAACAAATAAAGTAATTGTAATTTTAGATGTGTGAAGTTGTGATTCTTAGATTTGGCATTTCAGATATTTGTAATGTGATGTTTCACTGTGTTTACATATGAGAATTGTTAGGTGGGCTCCCATGACTGAAGTATGTCAAGAGAACATTCACCTTTATAAATCAGTAATAACTCCTTGCCTCACCACAGCCTATTCTCACAAGGAGGAATAGCCAAAAATGAAATAAATACATACTTACATGCATATCTCATTGTAACTATACATAGGATTGTGTAATGAGGAGTAAGTTCCTTTTATACTGATATCATCAGGAAGTAGTTACTCAGTTTTGCTGATAGCACATGATGTATCGTAAACCTCTTTGAACCAAGACAACACAGGCTTTAAAATGACTTCTGAACATCACATCACACTTCTGACAGTCCAGTTTACATTTTGTCATTTTCCCCTCCTGCTCTCACCTACCTTTCAAATGAAGCTCAAGCTTACCTTGCTGTTTTATGAGCCCTACAGTTTTTTCTTTAGCAGGTAATTTCACAGAGGAAGACAGAGTATTCAAGATACATATCAAGGGGGCCTTTATTAAAGTATAGCAAGCAAAACATTCCTATTGGAGACATTTTATTTGCAGTGATTTCTTGTTCCTGACCATAGATTCTAAGTAAATATATATATGATCTTTCTTATAATATAACCATAAAGAACTGAACTGTCAAAGTGATATCTGGAGAACTGACAAGGATCCACCGTGCCGTCACTTTGGGAGATTTTAATTGCATTCAAACTGCTTACCACAAGTCAAAAAGGCCATCCTCTACAGTCCAAATTTGTCCTGTAAAGTAACGTGTGTGTGTGTGTGAATGATGGGATATATATATCATATATGTCTTCTACTTTCTTTCTGTCCCTCTTTAAATAAATGTTTGCAGATTCCACTTCTGATGCCCTGAACGGCAAGTCCTCATTATTTTCTGTTTCTAGAGGTTACGGAGTTTTAATGTCAAAATGAATCTTTGAGATAGTTTCATTTGCCTAGCCTAACCTCTTTGATCAAATGAGCACCTTTTTTTTTTTGCTTTTCAAAATACTACACTCTCAGGATCTATGCATTCTCTTAATCATTGCTCAATTTCTTTTATCTGTGCTCCTTTTTTCCCTGCACTCATAACAAGACTGCAGCTCAGACCTACGAGATCTGAACTCTAGTCCATATTTTTAATGTCGCAGTTCTATAGATAATGTATTTTTTGATTTTAGTTCACAGGTAACCTACTTAAAGATATCTAGATATGTATTTTAAAATTCTTAGATGAAATGTTCAAGTAGTTGATTTCCACTTGTGACAACAAAGACCTTTTTTTAAAAAAGAGAAGTATAAATCCATAGGGAGCATGCCTAATAAGTACAGGCCTTTGCTTTCCCCCCCTATATCACAGGATTTCGTTTTAGATTTCCCTTATTTTCCTGTATTCACTTTTGCCTTCAATTTTCCTTTTGTTGCTTGCTTTTTAAATGCTGCCGATTTTTTAAAAAAATAGTCCACTAATAACTAGACAGATCACAGCTGTGGTATTAATTATCTTTTAAACTGGGACGGGTGTTCACAAGATGTAAGCAGTGAGGTAAGGATAGAGTAGAGAAGATTTTTTCTGTCACAAACACCACTAGTATAACTGGTGCTGCTATTATTATTGTTACAAAAGGATCCTTTGCTTAGGTGATGTACGTATTCATTGTGCTGTACACAGACACATAGACCCAACTGCCTGAAGTCTGTCAAGAGGACATATACCTTTATAGATCACAAGTACTTTCTTGCCTCACCACAGCCTGCTTTGTGTCAACAGACACAAAGGAGGACAGACATTCTGTACCTTTCTTAGTCATATGCAGGAGGAAATGTTTCTGTGCCCATCTTTCTTCATCAATGCAGATATGTGGTAAATACGTATATATACAGTGATTCACTGTATCTGGTCAATCTAACACCGGTTGTGGGACCATGGGTCTTTTCATATTTAGAACAGTCATCCATTTGAAATGCTGTAGGGATGTTCCTCTGTTTGAAGATGTCCTCTGTCTGAAGGTCTGTCTGGCCTTGAACTTATCCATCAGCATTTGTGGGTAAACAGGTGATAAGGTCATAGTCTTTCCCTTTCTATAGAGATGCACTACATTTCTATTTTAAACTAACTACATATTTAATTAGCCACTTAGTTAGTTAACTATTTATTTATATATTTATTTCTGCACCATCTTTGGGCTAGAAGTCCATGAAAGTAATAGGTAAAACAGATACAGACAAAAACAACATCAAAGGAAACCACCTTCAGCTCCTTATTAAATACTACCAAATTGTGAGCAGAACAAGAATGTCTATAATATCCTTACTGCTTATGAGGGGATATCCATGATGTTGCCACAGAAAAAAGACTTGTCTCATAATCCTACTTCTTATTGGCAGTAGGAAATAAGAAACTCTGACAATGACTGCAAGCCATGAACAAGTTCATATGAGTTCAGGTAGCCTTTCATGTACTCTGGCATTAAATATTTTACGTTTTAATAAGTAAGAACCAGAACCTTCCATTACAGCAACTGTTTCTCAATTATTTTCTATACATCTAATTTGGTATATGATAATTTCATGGCTATTACTGGCTTTGTTTTAGGTGATGCATTTCCTTTGACAATATCTGGAGCCATATTTAGGCTTTCAGCTTGAAAGCTTTAACATGGTAACAATTGGTCACTCTCACATAAGCCCCATCCCCATGACCCTTCTCACCCTTGAGGAAATACTGCAGACCTTCAAGTGTTCAGTGTAAAGGTCTTCACAGACATTTGCCATGACTGCTGGTCTGATAGGGAAGGGCTGCCAGTCACATTGTAATCACATTGGGTGAATGGATCTACAGGGCCCGTACAGACTTTCTCATTAAACAAAACAAAAAAGTAAAGCGTGCTGCTTAAACACACAAAGATCTACAGAATGTAGAGGTGAGATGGTGTTATAGGAGGCAGGTCTTGCCTCCATCCCCACCTCATCACCATCCTATGAGTGCTACATGCTATCGGGCTGAATGCTTTAATAGAACTTCTCTCTTCTTTACATCTAAATACAAGGAAACTCTTTTAATCCTCGTCCAGTATCTGATGTCAATAATGAACTAGATGAAAATGAACAAATTGAAACTTGATCCAAACATGTCAGAGGTGCTTCTGGGAAGTTGAAAGGCAGATCCTGAAAGAACGCTTCAGTGTGAGCTAGAGGTATACTAAACTCCTCCCAATGCTGCTATCCACTGCCATGTTTCTTCAGCCTGGTGTGCACAAATCTAAAGGAGGTTCTGAACAGGCAACTAACAAAAAGCAAGAGTGAACAGTTTAAAATGGGTGGCCTTCCAGTGTTCTGCACTGCAGAAGAAGCCTACATGGCTGTTATAATAATAGTCTGTTTGCTGCAGACATTGGCCTTGAACATGAGGTGGGTGATGAGGATGAGGATGGAATTGGAGGAGGATCAAGCTGACACATTATTTTACCATTTTTCCCCTCCCCGCCTTATCTTCAGAATCAGCACAGAAAAGCAGCACTTACACAGGTTCCATGCAGAGTATGGATAAGTTAGGTGGAGACTGCATCTCCCATAATCCCACAACCAATGGCCATATGGCCAAATATGAGATGGATTGACTCCATAAAGGAAGCCACAACCTTGAGTTTACAAGAGCTGAGCAGGGCAGTTGAGGACAGCGCATTTTGGAGATCCCTCATTCATAGAGTCACCACCAGAAATAACTTGATGACACATAAGAATAACAACAAAAAGCCTTGGACTTCTCATGGTTGAAAAATATTGCAGATAAATGTGTCATAATGATAAGAGTTTCCAATCCTTGTGGAAAATCCTAATTTTTATATCTCTAATCCAAACAAGTGTTATAATTGGCACACACTATTGTTGTTGTTGTTGTTATCAGCATTGCTAGTGTATGGCAAAGGGTCAAAACTAAAAATTAGGAGCCACGTGCTAAAAACGTGTGGGTGAGATGACATGTTTGCAAAATCACTCTTTTTAAAAAAAAATTTCAGGAAGCAAATTAGCAGCTATTGGAAATTGTTTTAAATTGATGACCAAAGATTCTGGAAAAATTCCAGTTGCTAAAATTAGTATGGTGAGGGGGATGACTTGATCTTGCTTTTATATATTTGATTGATTGATTGATTGATTGATTGATTGATTGATTGATTGATTGATTGATTGATTGATTGGCCTTAATGTTAGGTACTTTCAAGTTGGATGATTTCTGGACTTTTGAGGTTGCTTGTTGATGGAACTCCAGGTTCTGAAAGGTAGGTTTTTCTTTGTTATTTATCCAGGAGTTTCATATCCAGCTTATTAATATCAACTGTTTTATCTGTGGTGACTTGTCTGTATGAAGTATTGTGGCTTCATTTTCTAAAACTGGAGGTAGCTGAAACTTATTATACATAGGGAAAAATGTGAGTATTCCATGAGATCTAGCCAAACACAAAAATGGTCTTTGCGACATTTGCATACATAATCTGTTGATGCTAGCTCAGGGCATTCAGCTATGTTGCATTGTTTCTTTGGATTCGTGACAAGCCCTACATATATCACTTATACCTTGCTTCATAATTATTTTCCGTTAGTATCTAGTGCAAATAACTTGGTCTTGGGCTGAGCATATGAATCCCTCAGTTTTGGCCTGAAGACAGTCTAATTTAAGCAACAGGTTTAATTGCTGCTTATCAACATTATCATCCAGGAGGTAACTGGGGTGCTGTCCGTGCAATGGCTTCTCAAGCTATGCATCCCTGCACTATGGTCCTTTCATTAATGTAGGTTGATTGGCAAGTTGTAATACTCTTAGCTCTTTCTTCTTTTCTCCTATCTTCTGAGGATGGGGGACCATGCTCCCACATAAGTAGTTTCAAAGTCTGACTACTTGACTTACACAGAGATTCTTGAGGTCAGCAGCAAGCCTGTGTCCACCCATGCTCCATGGCAAATAAAGTCACTCCACACATGCCTTTGGATGATGACACCATTAGTTTGACAGGAAGACTTAGGGTTATTTTCTATTTAAATCCTCCAGATCGCTGTACTTCCAGACCACAATTCCAAAAGCATATATTAATACTGGGGTTGCCCACTTTATTAATAGTAGTACTAATTTTTCCTTTTACATCATGGACTGTTTTGAATACTGCCTTCACCCTGTCAAAGTACTTGTTCCTGAATCATGACCTAAGCTCCTTGTGGTTTATATTGCGATTTTTTTTTTGATGCCTAGATATTTATAGCATTTCTGCTCCTCAAAGCACTGAATAAACTGTTCATTTGCAGCTTGCAGTTAATGCCCTCTGAGAATTTGCCTCTTTTGATGTGCATAACAGCACATTTATCAACACCAAAATTTATTTTGATATCTGTACTGCAAGACACCTTAATTTTGTCCACCAGTTTGTCATGGATTTAGATAGTAAAGTAATAATTTATTGCCAATTTTGTAAATCCTTAAAATCTCAAGAAGCTATGAGTGGGCTACAGAATCAAATACGTTTTGGTAATCAATAGAAGCAACTGATAAATTTCTGGTGTTCCTTAGAGCTTGATTCAGTATGAAGGGATCAACAGTGAACAATTATTTGCAACCATAGGATTTTATCATCATCATCATCATGTGTGCCAATTATAACACCTGTTTAGATAGAGATATAAAACATAGGATTTTTCACAAGGATTGGTAACTCTTACCATTATTATTTATTTGCAATATTTTTCAGCCATGAGAAGTCCAAGGCTATATGTTGTTGTTATTATGTACCATCAAGTCATTTCTGACTTATGCTGGCCCTATGAACGAGGGATCTCCAAAATGCATTGTCCTCGACTGCCCTGCTCAGCTCTTGTAAACTCAAGGTTGTGGCTTCCTTTATGGAGTCAATCCATCTCATATTTGGTCTTCCTATTTTCCTGCTGCCTTCAGCCCAAGGCTATATACATTGGGGGGGGGGGGTTAATTGCAAAAGGAAATGAACAACAATTCCCTCGCTCTAATATTATCCAGGTTAACTGGGCAACTGAACACATGTATTTAAAATGTTGTTGTCACTATTTTTGCCACAGTAGTATTATATTACTGTGGTGATTCATGGTAACATACAGTATTTTGCACTTTGCACACACCATTTTCTCTCTGTGGTGGTGAACACCATGAATGCAGAAAGAAAAAATATCACTAAGGAAATTTATGTCTAAAGGAGTCATTGTTAAATTAATAAAATGTTTAGGAAGAAATGAGAATACAGTTGAGAAAGAAAGATGAATGACATGGGAAATTATTATAAACAGGTGAAATTATAACCAGTAGTGTCAATGAAATATAAATACAGTGGAACCTCTACTTACGAACTTAATCCATCCCAGAAGATGTTCTTAAGTTGAAACGTTCATAAGTTGAAGCAAAATTTCGAATGCATTGAAAACCGATTAATCCATTCCGGCTGTTTTTGGTTCTTATGTAGAGGCGCCGTTCTTACGTTGAAGCCGGTTAATCCGTCCTCTACCACTAGGGGGAGAAATTTTTTTCTTTTTTTTTCTTTTAACCTAAGATGACTTAGGTTTTTAAAAAAAAGGCAGGAAAGGAGGGAGGGAGGGAGGGAGGGAACACCTTTTAAACAGAACACCTTTTTTCGGTTCGTAAGTTGAAGCTCCGTTTGCAAGTAGAAGCAAAATTTTGCGGACGGAGCTGTTTGTAAGTTGAAATGTTCGTAGGTAGGGACGTTCGTAAGTAGAGGTTCCACTGTATATGAGTTCAGAGCTATTACTATACTAGCAGCCTTTCTCTTACCTCACTCATAAGCATTTAAATACCTATCTTTTGATCACATCCAGGTGGCTCAAACAAAGAGAGTAGTTAATGTCAGACATAGAACAATGTGAATGCATACAGCCTCTCTTCACAAGCAACCACCTCTAACTTCTCTGTCTTTGTCTTGAAAAGGAATGGATCCAAAACCTTTGAAAAAATGTGCTTGAGAATTTATAGCCATGTTGGCTTTCTAAAACAATGGGGTGACTATAATTCACTTTGGGACAGAATCAAAATGATCTGTACCTTTCTACTAATTACACTGTTGACAACTGACGAGAAAACAGTATTTGCTTGAAGTTGCAAAGAAATCTGCATTATTTTCTCACCAATCCAAGGTGGTCCAGTTAAAAGCATGTTATGCCTCAGCTATTTCCATTCTTTATTAATATCACACAGTGGTAGCAGTAGCATCCCTACAACATGCCAAAAGAATGTGTTTACCTTTGCTCTTTGGGGCTTTGAGTGCCTTTCTTTTGATTTGTTCTTCACTGGTCTTCATTAGTTCCTGTTCAGTCCATTTTCTGCTTGCAAGCTGCACAAGCAAACAATAGAAATACAAATGGAAACGGTTGGTGTCTGTGGCAGACAAAGAAATGTCCTCATGAGCAGACACACACATAGGGAAGCATTTTAGTCTTTTGCAGGTAGGGGAGCTTTCTTGTGACATATCTGTTTGTGAGTAAATGACATTTCAAAAAAAAAAATTTTCAGGAGGCTGGTCTTTGAAATAGCTTCTGAAGCTAATACCTGATAGGCCCAGGCTTCGATTATATTTTGAATGAAATTAATATCTCATATAGTGTGTTCCTATTCACATGTCATATATTACTTATTCACACATTGCACATGAACATGGTAGTCTTGAGATCAGGAGGACTGAGCAACCTGAGGACTTTCAGAGCAGAGGTGAGCAATATTCATGTGGTCCTCAGTCCAATTTCTTTGGTCATCAGTCCAATTAGGCCCTTGGCGTAATTTCAAAAAACAGAGCTTGGAAGTAACATGGTACAAGTAACATTGCCTGAAACACATTGCTTTTGGGGGTAATAACAGACATAACTGTTTTTCCTAGAAAATGACTAGTAAAATTGTTACTTTTTTGTGTGACTGATAATATTTATTCATTACACCCAACATCTTGTTTTGGGGAATTATTGGGGTGGGGGGAAAACTTAAAAATTATTTTAAAGAAAAATAAATTAAAAAGTACATTAACACATCGTGTTAGCAATTTGTTATATTTAAACTAACATACAATGAATAACAAATTTATTATTATTAAATTGTTATTGTTATTTTAAAAAGTGCTCTAGAATATTAACATTTAAAACAATGTTCCGAGCTGTATTCAAAAGCCCTCTGCAAGCAACCAGACTTTCCCCTTGTGATGATCTGAAGGAGAGTGGGATTTGTAGTCAGAGAAATGGAGTCGGTCAAGTTCTGTGTAACATGATTTGAAAGGCATTGGAATGTGATAGGCCATGACACTGTTTTTCCACTTCACTATTTGCCTGGTACAGAGAGGACTCAGATAAGCATGCAAGGATGAGGAGGCCCGAGAAGACCAAACATACATACCATCCTAATTGGGAGAAGATAACAACACCTGCATCTCATGAAAATTCGAAGTGGAGAGTCGTGTTACGCCTCTTTGAAGTTAATTGGTTTACAGCTATGAAGTGTCAAGAAGAAGGAGGTCTTAGACATGTAGAAAAAGATGGATGATGGGATGTGTTTAAGCTTCTCTTAGCTTCTCAAGTTTTGAGGAGTTTTCGGAATGGAATGTGCTATGTGAGGAAATGCTTACAGAATGTAGCATGGAAAGAAGGAGGAGGAGTTGGGGATAGCCCACCTTGGCTTAGAATTTAGTATTTCTTATTTTAATAAGAAATAGCAGCTTTATTTAACTATTGGAATCTTTGGACATGTTTTATGCTACTGCTTTTGCAAACAAACTGTTTCTATGAATCTTTATTTTCTTAATAAAAAATAATTATAAAATCTCAACTGAGGACTAGTGTCTTGGAACAGCAGGGTTATACTTAAATCCAGTGGATTGGAACAGGTCACTACCTTGCTACCATTAAGAAGTCCTACCTTGCTGAGCTGTTGTGCATTCTGAGGAATCACAAAGCCTATGCTTAAGTACAGAGTAAAGTAAAGTGTTCTTTAATGGTCAGGCTTGTCCATGTCACAGATGATATGCACTGCTGAGGCTTAAGTGAAAAGTGGTAGATTTGTGGCCAGAGTGACTCCCTGTCTAGACCCCATACCCTCTTTAGGGAGAGCTGGGCGTTACACCCCTAGAAGGCCAATGGATAAGGAAGAAGAGGAAGAGAAGGGGTTGCCGTAAGAGATAAGAGAGACAAAAATGGCGGGGGAAAACAGACTGGGAAGGATTCCAGCCCTTGGCTCGGACTTGACCTACCACTAGCATGACATCCTAGACAATCTCCTCCAAGGGAATGAACCATCCACCACCCTATTCTTTAGGGTGCTACCAGATTTTAGTTGCAGCAAAGTAGCAGCTCTCCTTTTTTGCAACCATGAAAACAAATGGGCAAACCACCCTGGGTGATGAGAGACTTTGTGTCAAATTAACTAAAAGAGTTTCCAGCTAAATTTAATTAAATCATTGCACAACTACACTTCAAACTGCCATTTACAATAATACAACCTCTCTCGGGTATCAAGACTTGCTCCATGGAGCTGCCTTGAAATACCAAGGATCAAAGGTTTGATGCCTTAACAAAGTATGCTCAGTGACCTGCAGTGGTTAACAACCTCCTGGGATGGTTACCTCTAGAACATTCATACATCAATGGATATTAACATACACAGTATTCGGTCCTTTCCATGAACACAGCAGACTCAGGGGAAGACTAGACCTTACCACCTCAGTTTATATTTTTATTTTTTTAAAAAAAATTGTAAAGAAGACTATAAACAGTGTGTTCAGCTCCAGGAGTTATAACCTGAAAACTGCTTTGTTCTGCATAATTTGGGGATAAGTTAGAAAGCTCCACATTCCTTTTTGTTGGAAATCTGAGCCACACTTGATTACAAAGAATTGTCCATATAAGGTGTTGCCAGCAGTGGGGTGAAGTTCCATGAAAGTCCATCATAGGTATTTTTCTCTATCTAGGACAGCCTAATGGACAAAGGTTAAAGTCTAAAAGTTCAATGACAAGCTGGGCATCAAAAGGAGCTCTGCTTCACATCAATAGATTCTCCAGTGATGCCAAGCAACTACCATGCAGAATGTACTATTAGTTCTGTTCTGAAAGGTGTATTCTGTGCCAGATGTTCTGGTGCCTTCAAAAAGTGTCTATCCAAAGCTTCATCCTCTGTAGGTCTAGGAAGGATTCCTGCCTAAAACCAAACAGCCACTGCCAGTCAGAGTTGATACTATGGAATTAACCAGACAAATAGTCCAATTCATGGTAAGACCTTCCTATGTTCTTACCATGGAATGAAAAACAGTTTCAAATGAAGATGACCTGATTTCTCCTAGGCTGTCAGAGTCACACTTACTAGTTGAGGGCACTGTCTCATTTTTAATCCTTTTGAGGCAGGCAGCTCTCTTAGTCAGCAGCAGAAAAAACACAAAGAGTGTGATGGTATCTGGTGAATTTTATTTGGCATATTTTTTTGTGGACTGCAACCCATTTAATCAGATGCCACTTAATGAAGGAAGTCTACAAAAATCAATATCAAAATAAGAGGCTTCAAACAGCAGATTCAGGTTTCATTTATTATTGTTTCTCCTTGCTGGGCATTCAATTCAGTTGTCCTGCTGTCAAAGAGAAAGACAGTATGAGGTACAATTGTTGTGAAGCCTACCATCTAGTTAGCTTCTAATGAACCCAGGTTTCCACATACTGCTCCTATGCCAGCAAGAGCATTCAAAGTCTTAATTAGCTTCTGGAACCAGGTTAAAATAATACAGGGTTCCTAATAGCATGGAAACAAATGTGCAAAACTGTTTATATAAGATCCTCCCTCTTTACAAATATCCACACAGAGGATGGAGTGTTGGTGGAACACCAGAACATCAGGAAGTCTACTCTCCTTTATTATGTTAGGAAAAGGGCTAAGGAAAAGAAAGAAAATAATACATTAAAGCAAAAAAGAAAAGTTTTGTTGTATTAACAGGGACACACCTGGTAAGTAAGTTTAGGACTCTTGTTTAAAGGCAAAAATGAAGTACTCAGCCCAAAGGAATAGTTTCAATCCTGCATGCTTTTGAGCAGTTGCAGGAAAGTAGTGACCCCACCAAGACTAGTTCTTCCATTCTGGTGGATATTTATCAGATGAATCCCTCTGTTTTTGGCACAAGGAACAGGAGAAAATAATGTGGGAAATTAGGGTGGCAATTGGGACAGAAAGACACCGATAAACTGGAAAAATATGGAGGTAATGAAAACAAACAAAGCAAGAAAGAGATCAGAACGAATGCAGGTGCATTAGGAAAAAAGAGGAAAGATTCCAGAGTGCCAGAGGCCTGAGGGCTGCCTGGAGAAATAAAAACACAAGAAAGGAAAGAGACAAGAAAAAGGAAATCTTGAAGACACTGAGAGCAGCTGGGACAAATAAATAAGACCCAGAAACACACACTAATAAATAATAGTTTTCTACTAGCTGACACTCCCTGCAAATGGTATTTAATAAGTTATTTTGCATTTGCACCTTCCTGTCCAGCATTTGGAAAAGAGACAAGCATTCTACTCTAGCAATGAAATTGCTATATTTTATTAGAAAACAAAATCAGTAGGAAACTAGAAAGTTGCTTTACACAAGGTCAAATTGTTGTATACTGCCCACCTGGTTGGTTGGTTGGCTCAATGCATTAGATATCTGGTTGCAGAGATAGAGGTTGGGAGTTCAGTTCCCCACTGTGCCTTCCAGAAGACCCAGCCTGTGTGGCCTTGGGCAAGCTGCAAATGTGGCAATGACCATTTAATAATAATAAAATAAAATAAAACCACGTTTTGATGAGCCCAACTTAGAATAGAACCATGGTGCACAGGGAGAGAAGGTGCCTCCTTCATCAAGCACTATGGCTCTGGATAAAATGTTGATGAGCCTAATCTAGGATGGGACCACACCAGACAAGTGAAGGTTAAACCCATGCTTCCTCGTTATGCACCAGGATTCCGGATAAAGTGCCTTCCACCACAACCCCTGCTGAAAACTGCAAAGAAAGAAGATCCTGTTGCAAGCTATCCATTTTTTTGTGGAAAGGGGATTTATCACTAACTTAGACCTAAGACACAATGCATGTTTCTTTACTAGAAAGGTAAGGACAGAAACAAAGGTTTTTTTTAAAGGCATACAATGTGGTCTGATGAGAACAGGAAGGTGTGAAGCTTTGATTCCCTTTGTCACTATGCATAGAGTCTGCATTTCACTATTTCCAGCCTCAACATTAATTGGACAATTGCCATTATGCCTTTTTGCTTCCATTTTTCAAAGCCCAGCTGCTGCTGACTTGCGCCTTCCCCCAGTTCATTCAAGGATAGCTTTGAAAGGTGGTCCACGTTGACATGTACATCATTAGACAGGAGAAAGGAAGCAAGGTATCAATATCAGAAATGAGCAATAGCAGAAAGAGGCGCAAGGCAGGAAAAGAAAACAATTAGAAACAGTTTAGTGTCCCGAAGAAGAATCATCCATGCCAAGTTGGGCTGACAGAATTCTCTCTGGGGGAAATGGGGAGGCGCATCAGCACATATACACCACTGGCTGCAACGCTTCATCAAAGACATAAAAGAGAAGGATTCACCTTTTGTGCAAAGTCTAGCAATTTCAGGTGTGACTGCTAATGACCTCCTCTGCTTGCAGGCCAACTCTAAACCAGCCTGAGCACTTGAGCATTGCATTTGTAACTGTGAAGCCAAATTGAATTTTGTTCTGTGACTTGTACATCGGGATTGTGCTTGTTTCCATATTTCTTTGCGTCCGCCAGTTTGTTACACTGGCATGATTTTTTAGACTGACAAAGCTTGAGATCTGGTTTGGGTTTTTTTTGGTATTTTAGAATTAACCCTCTTTGTGAGCCACTGTGGAAAATTAAATTGCTTTGACCTGAGCTGCATGCATCATTTTATTTAAAAGAAAGTGATCCAAAGCCTAAATATTATCTTAAATAAACACTGACAGAAGAATATGTTGCAATTAATGTTAAGGCCACAGCTCCAGACACACTTACGAGAGCAGAAGCACCACGGAATGCAGCTGGACTTCCTTCTGAGTAAACATGGGAAGGATTTCACTGCAAGAGTACATTTGTGGTGCCTGCTCGTGATAAAAGTTTTATCCTTCCGCCAACATCTTTTTAGGCAGGCTTTTAACAATCATAAATGGATACCTGAACATCTTCTTAGAGTTAAGATAGGTTTTAATGTTTACTTGCTTTTAATTATTCAGTTGTATTTAATTAACATATAGTTTAACTGTTTTTTAATGTTTAACTTCTTATGTTTTAAATTATGTTCCTTTTAATATTGTGAGCCACCTTGGATCTCTTTATCAGGAGAAAGGTAGCCTATAAATAAAATCAATAAATCAATATCTGGGATCTTCACTTAAAGGATTTCAAGAGAGAAGAACTAAGAATAGGCTCCTATCAGAGATATTGGAAAGCTGATATCAGTCAAAATATGAATTTGTAACTAGATGGACCAATGGTTGATTCAGTGTCTGGGTGGACTTAGTCAGACTAAGACTTGGAAAAATTCCTCTTTCAGACTTTAACTCCCAGAATCTCCCAGGCCACCTAACAAGTGGTTTTTGGGAGACTAGACACTTTTAGGCTAGAAAGGAACTTCTCCAAACTCTGGTTCAGACACACTGAAATAATGTGTAAGGGGAGATTTCAGGGCCCTACGGCCTAGTTCCTCCTAAGCCCAAGCCCTGAGCCCTCCTTATACATGCATGCAGCACATGTGTGAAGGGGCTTTTCATGCGTACTACTGGCACATGTTCAGACCTTACATACAGTAGGGGTGTTTTTTATTTGATAACTTGTGAAGAATTTCTTAGTATATGCGGTCATGTGAAAAAGAAAGTAGATCCTCGTTGAATTCTATGGTTTTACGTATCACGACATAATAAAAATCATCTGGTCCTTAGCAGGTCTGAAAATTAGATAAATACAACCTCAGGTGAACAGCAACACATGACATATTACACCGTGTCATGATTTGTTTTGCAAAAATAAAGCCAAAATGGAGAAGCCATGTTTGAAAAACTAAGTACACCTTAAGATTCAATAGCTTGTAGAACCACCTTTAGCAGCAATACCTTGAAGTAATAATTTTTTTCTATGACTTTATCAGTCTCTCGCATCGTTGTGGAGGAATGTTGACTCACTCTTCTTTACAATGTTGCTTCAGTTCATTGAGGTTTGTGGGCATTTGTTTACGCACAGCTCTCTGAAGGTCCTGCCACAGTATTTGAATCGGGTTGAGGTCTGGACTTTGACTAGGCCATAGCAATACCTTGCTTCTTTTCTTTCTCAGCCATTCTGTTGTAGATTTGCTAGTGTACTTGGAATCATTGTCCTTTTGCATGACCCAATTTCAGCCAAGTTTTAGCTGTCAGATGGATAGCCTCACATTTGACTCTAGAATACTTTGGTATACAGAGGAGTTCATGGTTGATTCAATGGCTGCAAGGTGCCCAGGTACTGTGGCTGCAAAACAAGCCCAAATATCACCCCTCTACCACCATGCTTGACAGTTGGTGTGAAGTGTTTGTGCTTGTATGCTGTATTTGGCTTTCACCAAATGTGGCACTCTGTGCATTATTGCCTAACATCTCCACTTTGGTTTTATCTGTCCAAAGGACATTGTTCCAGAAGACTTGTGGTTTATCCATATGTAGCTTTGTAAACATAAGCCATGCTGCCATGTTCTTTTTAGAGAAAAAAGACTTTCTCCTGGCAACCCTTCCAAACAACCCCTACATGTTCAGTCGTTTTCTAATTGTACTGTCATGAACTTTAACATTTAACATGCTAACTGAGGCTTGAAGAGTTTGAGATGTAACTCTTGGGGGGTTTGCAGTTTCTCTGAGCATTGCACAGTCTGACCTTGGGTGAATTTGCTTGGACTTCCACTACTGCAAAGATTGGCAACTGTCTTGAATGTTTTCCACTTGTGAATAATCTTTCCCACTGTAGAATGATGGACTTTAAATTGTTTGGAAATGGCCTTATAACCCCAGATGGATGGGCAGCAACAGTTGTTTCTCTATGATCATTGCTGATGTTTCCTCCTTGGCATTGTGTCAACACTCACCTGAATGCTCTAGACCAGCAAACTGCTAAAATGTCAGCTTTTATAGAGGTGGTCACACTTTCTGATAATCAATTACTTGGTTAGCGGCACCTGGCTGCTACTTAGTCTCTTAATTCCTATGGTCAAATTCAAAAGAAATTTGTAAATTCAGGCAAAATAATCAGAAATGGTTGGAAACAACATTATTCTGTATCTGCCCTTCCCATATTCAATAGGTTCAGCTATTCTTGGCATGAAGACAACTACACAGTGTCTACCTTAATAATGAGGAACATCTCACAAAAAAGTGACAACCCAGATTCAGCACCAGTATAGCTAAATAGGCAGGGACTCAAACTCAGATTTTTAACTGTCATTGGAAGTCTTCATGCTGGATGGATGGTGTCTCCCATATTCAGAACATCTTGTTTACTCTCAAATTATTTGTGTTCCACATATGAAGAAATTTGCAAATGTTGGGAAATTCATACAAGAATGAACAGAAGCAAAATCCTTCCTTACCCCTAGCTTCAAGAGTTAAATATTAATCCTGTATTATATTAACCTATGTATTGTATATTATACATTGTAAATATTACTGTTTTGGGCAGGCCAAGTCAATGTATTTGCAGCTACATTGGTAAAGCCATTTGACAAATTGTAATGAGTTACCTCTCTTTTGTTCCACTTGCCTGAACATTTTAATGTTTGGGAATAGTGATGTAGAATTGCTCACATTCAAATTGCTACATAATCTGCATTTCTGATGAGAACATTCTGCTTATAAAGAGGCCTTCTTGTTGACTACAGAACTTTGCTACAGAACTGTTTACTTGCTCACCATTAACCCAGTCACTAGAAAATATAACAAGGACTTGGATGTTTCTTGGAGCTATCTCAAAAAGGAGTTACATTCTTATCAAGGTTTCATCTTATCTTAGAACTGCAGAGCTAGAAGGGACCCTATGGATCATCAAGACTAGCCCCTGTCAAGGAGGCACAGTGGGGAATCAAACTCCAGACCTCTGGCTCCACTGCCAGATACCTAAACCACTGTGCTTTGTAGCACAGACCAGAGATTTCTGCTGTAAATGACAGCTTATACACCTCTAACACCAATTAGCTTTACAGTCTTTTGGGAACCATTGTTCAAAAAGCCTTTTCAACAAATTATCTGGTTGAAAATGTACTAGATATATAAACTGGATGCAATCCTGCTTGCACAAATCAATGACAAAATTAACATTAGCTGCAGTCAGATCAAGTTCAGTAAAAGCAGATAAAGTGAATTAAAATATACAGGTTAATGAGTTGGTTCTAAAATTAACTTGCATGTCTCACGGAAGATGGAAATGTCACTCTAAGAACTAAATAGAGGTCAGTGTTTAAAGACCGTACTAATCACAGGAATTAGTGCATCCCGACATTGATTTATTTACAATGATTCTACAGGAATCAGAATGCTCCTGGTGCATCCTAGGCTAGCAGAATTCCTAGACCAAGATGGCTAACATGCGGTCCTCAAGCTGCATTTGCGCACTTCGAACTCAAAAGTGTGTCTCCTACCCATATTAAAACCAACCCATATGGCAGAATATGACTCTTTCTGAGCACGTTTTACCAATAGGAATGGAAAAAAACTTTCCTGGATTCAACAGTCTTGCAAGTAGCCTTTCTGCATCTCCTGACTCACTAATAATAGCACACTTCATATGTTTGTGAGGCTTACGTGGTCTTTCAGAGAATGGTTAAATTGTGTACAGTTGAAAAACACAAACATGCTATGGTCAAGGGCAGATGCACACATTAGGATGAATATATAAATAAATGTTCACATGAGAAAAATGTGGAAGAGAAGAGTACAAATTTTAACTCAAGGAGAAAAAACAACCATATTTAAATACACCAGATTCAGACAAATCCTGAATTACTAACAGAATATGCCTACCTAGACAGGAAGTCCCTGATAACACTAGTTCACACATTGGTAATCTCGAGGATTGACTATTGAAATGCTTTTTATGTGGGTCTGCCTTTGAAGGCAGTATGGGAGCTGCAGCAAGTACAAAATGTGGTGACTAGGCTAATTTCAGAAACTTCAAGATACAATCATATTTCCTCAATCCTGACTCACCTGCATTGGCTGTTGGTTTGCTTTCATGCCAGATTCAAGGCACTGACATTGAAATGGACAGTAAACTCTTGTAGCTCTTTGCCAGCATAGCAGGGGTGATGTCACTATAGGAACAGATTGCCATTCACTGAGTCCCATTGTCAGGAGAAAGTGCAGTAAGTAAATAAATAAAAATAAATAACTAAAGAGTGCCTTTTCAGTCTAGGGTGCATGCAGCTCACATAGAATGAGACTGTCACATGACCCTGTCATAGAAAAGGGAACTCTTTAATTTGCACTGACCTTCAATTGACCCTCACAGTTAATTGTCAGCTACTGAATGGTTTTTCGCTATAGATTTGCTACATCAGTTCCTGAATAAGTTTGGAGACTTACTGAATCCTCAAAAACAGTCAGATGAATTCAGTAGTGGTGGAAGATGATGCTCAAGCTGAAAACCAGAGACAAGGAAGATAGAAAACAGAGCATTTGTCTGCAGTGCAAACAGTAACACATTTAGAAACACATGCCCATAAGCCTGGAAGCCAAGATATTGATTATCAGATAGCATTTGACATCATTTACAGATAAGCATTTAGGCCAAAGTTGCTGGTTATCACATCTGTATCGCTATACGCTACTTCATTGCTAATAGTTGTGCTGAGACAGAGGAGAAAGAAAGAAAGAAAGAAAGAAAGAAAGAAAGAAAGAAAGAAAGAAAGAAAGAAAGAAAGAAATGTTTAATGTAGGAAACAGTCTTCTTTTGAAGACATCCACATAAAGGCGTAAAACTCACCAAAACATCCTTCACGGAAAATTACTGAGTCCAAAATAATAAATGTCTCCTGGAATGAGTATTGTAGGTTGCTTCACTGCATATTCTGAGAAGCCGTTAATGATACCTTTGTTAAGGAATTTTAACCTGTCAGCAATATATGTCTTTTGTTCTTTAGTCCTTTAGGTTAATAAAATCAAGGCCAGAGATGGTTGAAGCTATTAGATATCAGTAAAATTTAATGTACCACAGGGAGTGTGTTAAAGGGAGGGGGGACTCCACTTAATTGAGTGTTCAGGGCCAGAGCCACCTATCCAGGCCCCCTCCCTTTGCTAGTGATTCTGGCTATTGAGATGTTATTATTGCAGGACCCCACCACAATGATGTTATAAATGCATTCTTCCTGAAAGAGTTTTCTGAATATGCAATTGAAAAGATGGCTATGAGCGGAAAAGCACAGTGCAGTGACTCTTTTGTATTTTTGTCATCTTCCAGGTCATTAGAAGTGAGATTATCTTTAAGAGGACTGCATGGATAACAGAATCAAAAGTAAAAGTCACACGCTGGGTGACATTTTTCAAAATGAGAGATGCCCTCCTTGATCTGGTGTGGAGGATTTATCTTGTGCATAAATAATTGTGTCTTTGTCTAAGATATTCACCTGATATTGTCAAAGTCAGTTATGATCTCCTGTCTTTATGTTTCTAAGGGAGTGGAGAGAAATAAGCCTCTCTTTTCGCTTATTTTCCTTTTCATTTGCCATGAACCATTATCTCCCTGGTGTTTCAAAGCAGTTATGTTGACAGAGGGTCTAAGGTGAAGGAGGCCAGTAAAGCCATTTTGCACTTTTTTGATATTAGCCAGGAGATAGAATCCAGTTGTTGCTATGTGCCATCAAGTCATCTTCGACTCATGGCGACCCTATGAATGAGCTTTTTCCAAAGTGGCTGTCCTCAGCCACCCTTTTCAGCTTTTTCAGACTCAAGCCCATGGTACCTTTTAGGGAGTCAGTCCACCTCATGTTTGGTATCCACCTGTGATACGGATTTCAGATAATTCTGAGGCAGTGACAAGCCCCATGTCAGCTGACCTTTTTGGCAAAGGGGTATTGTTTCCCACTGTAGGAAGGTACAATGGTTAAAAGCTATGATGCTCACTGAGCACATGGGCAAAGCTCAGCTTAATCTTCACTCCAGGCTTCTACAGAGTTAAAATGAGCAAAGGGCATATTGTGAATATAAGCTGAGTCCTTCTTTAGGATTCAGTAGGAAAAAAATTCAAACAAAACAATCAATTGGAGGAAAAAAGTGAGAGTTTCCCAGTACATGAGCAGTTGGACAGTTTCTGAGCTTCTACAAGAGGTATCAAGCTCAGAAGTTGTCTGACTGCTTGCACAGTGGAGCACTAAGTGACAGAAGGAATTATCAGGATTCTGCCCAGTTTCTGAGATTTAAGGAGAATTGTAATATATCTCACCTTAAGGAGGAAGACTGTTATCAAGGGACCTGTGTGCCTGCTCAGGCTGCTGGCCAGGTACCAAATGCTGATGGGCAAATTCAAGACCTTTGTCCTCCTTTCTTGAGAGTTTTCTGACTACAGCTCCCAGAATTCCCCAGACAGCATAAACACATTTGGGAAGGGCAGACTTTCCAACAGAGAATGGCTAAATTCAAAGAGAGGTCTCTTCCCTGCCAGTCCTCCAAACTGAAGATTGTCATCTGTAAAACAGAACATACAGACTCCCTATGTAAATCTCTCCTCAAGCAATCTGAGAATTGTTAACATGTGTGAAATGCCAAGTCCCTTCTCCTTGTTCTGTTTTGTAGTTTTCTCTTGGATTGCTACTGGCTGGAGTGTTGCTGCTATTGTATTATTCAGGCATATGTCCATCTGTTCCCAGGCATTTCAAGTAATTAGGACTATAGATTATCTTTGTACTAGATTGCAAATACCTATTGATTGTAGAAATGCATTGCCTATTTTGATATTCTTATGGGTAGGTCACCAGGTCTCAATACAATCTGATATATATTATTCAGGAGTTAAGTCCCACTGATTGCATTGGGACCTGCCCTCTAGACAGTGTCTAGATAGTCACACCCTTAGTCAGTCAGCAAGTTCCAAATGAAGACTTTTCTTCATGCCTGAATGACACTGTTCAAAATGGAAACTTCCTTAGGTTGAACCCCACATACTCTTTGCAGAGGCTGGAAAAGTTGCTTCTTTGGACTACAGCTGCCCAGAACATCTCAAGCAAGCATGGCCATGGGCCAGGCTGGCTGAAGAATTCCAAGACTTGTGGTCTCCAAAGTCATATTTCCAAGCTCAGCAAATTTGGGATTTCAAGCCACCCTACCAAGTAATTAGGATGCTCCTGTGTACAATTTTTTTCCAATGCCTGGTGCAGCTGCTTCAGGCTCAAGAAATGCTAAGCAGACAACATGCATCCATGCTCATGTGTGCATGGAACATTGCATGCCATGTTGTTAAGACTCTACAGCAGAATTCGTAATACAACCAAGTATTCTACCAGCATTGCCGTAAGCTTCCTGTAAATTAGTCAAAGCACAGTACCTGTGTACTTTAGAACACCAATCGCAACATTAAGGTAATAGTGCTTCTATTCCTTCATGCTGATTTTGAGAAAAAGTTCATTAAGTTATGTGAAAAGCCTGAGACATTATGGTGATAAGCACAATAGGAAAAAAAAAGCCTATAAATAAGAGCCACTGAGAGAAGTGGTATTAGAATTCAAAATAAGGTATGTCAGAATGGGTAGGGGTCAGGACTGAAATAAATTTTGCTGGAGGCATTTCAATTTCAGGATAAGAGATGGCGAAGTGGTTAAGGGAAACTGATTAGATTAGTCATTTATATTCATTGGTAGAGAATGTTAGAATGGGTAAGGGGCATCTGCAAGGGGGATGCTGTTAACTCACATGTAACTATTAATAAAAGAAATGTCCATCATCACTGGGAAGTAAAAACACAGGACTACATCAAGTTCTCTCTTTTACTTTTGAGTTTCTGCAGTGCTTATCCATACTTTTTCCGCTCTCCGACTAGAGATGTAAAAACGTCACTGTCTCTAGGTCATGTCAGGTCAAGACACGTTGAAATTGTGCACATGTTTGCCCATTTAGGAAATGTGCACATTTATTTACACATTTTACTTAATGTATGTATTTCCCCCATTGCCCAAAGTGTGCTTGTTTGTCTTGTCAGCTGGACAGGTTTTAAGATTTCACAGTTTATAATAATTTATGATAATAATCTGAGAACTGCAGAGCTGGAAGGGACCCTATGGTTCATTTAGTCCACCCCCTGTCCAGGAGGCACAGTGGGAAATTGAACTCCCAACCTCTGGTTTCATACCTAAATTGCTGAGCTATTATTTTCAGTATCTGCACAGTTGTGTCCATAGTTATGTCAGAAATCCAGATTGGAATGTTTATAAATTTCTGTAAGTCTCCTGGGGAGGCACCCGTATCAGGATCCGACAGTTCATTTCTCCTAAATCCTGCACCAGCCTTGCAAATATGCAGATTTTTGTGGTGAGGTGCATTACTTTGAACAACTCCCAGGAGGTAACAAAACACTTCTTTCTTTGAGACTGTCTAACGCAATGAAATTCTTTTCCATCCCTATTTCAAGTTCTTGTTCAGTTGCTAAGAGCTGAATTCTCTGAAGTATACTTATCTGAATGTAAGGTTCACTGAATTCAACACCCAAAATCCTGCTGAAGGAAACTACACAACTCAGAGTAACTGTGCAAGCAGTTTTGCCATTTTCCTCAGTGCTCAACTGGTGGATGTGGGGAAGCAGGACAGATGGATGACCTACAAACCAGGTAGAAGGGCTAGTGTAAGAATGATGCTGCAGACTTTTTTCATAAAGCAACCAAACAGCCTCTTCAACAGCCAAATGCCGTTACCACTGCCAGCTGAAGGAGACCACAGTGTCAAAATGCAACTGACATCGTTATTGTTGAAGAGGCTTGATCTTTGGCCTTTTTATGCTTTTGGCGGTGGACTGATTGTTTTCTAAACATCAGCCTCTACAGACAATACTGGGACTTAATGCTTAGGCACTGTGCTAGTGCTGCCTTTGTGAATTTTTGTTGTTGTTATAATAAAGGAAGTTATTGCACCCTTTGTGCATCTTATTCAAGCATTATTATAAAGAAAGTTATTGCACTTGGTTTTTAATAGCTATATTTTTGTTCCACAAAATTTGTTTTGTTTCTATCCTGTATGGTTTTTCTTGTATCCTCTGTATTATTTATCTTGCTTTTAGATCAGGATTAGAGATGGGCACAAACTGCCAGTTTGGCATTTCATGCCAATTCGTTTATCACCCAAATAAGTGTTCGGCACTTCAAACCCCCTTCTCCTCTGTCAGGCACCCACTCAGAGGCAGCACGCAGGGAAGGCAGAGCAGGGAAGCCAGGCTGCTGCCTCTAAGTGGGCATGCGCCAGAGGAGGTGCCTAACCTCTGTTTGGCTGATAAACAAACTGGCACGAACTGCTGAACCAGCAGTTTGTGACCATCTCCAATCAGGATTGATTGCTCCCTTTTGTTTGCATATCCATGAATAAGACACATACAACCTCTTCTCCTGCCTGTCATTGGAGTCAACAGTAACTTCAGTCAAGCAATTTAGATCTGAAAAAGTGCATGCATGAACAAGATTTAGTTTTCTCCCAATACTGCTGCTTAGATCAAATATGTGTCCATCAATTCACCCCTGCCAATTATTTCACTGCAATTATCAAAATGGTGCGATCATAGATTTTCTGTGTGATGTGCACTTTGGCTGTTTCTCATGAGAAGCATGCAGGAAGCATCAGATCAGAGCTTCAGAAATTTACTTTTTTATCCATGCTGGCTAGGTAATTCTGGGAGACGTACCCCAGGGCCTAGCTCCAGAGGTAGCAATAAGCTTGCACAACCCCTGGGTGTGTGTGCAATTGTGCCTTCTCAAAGTTTGTACAAGGAGGCAAGAGGGCATCCAGCACCAACTTGTTCAAGGAGTATTTTCTTTTCCCTGTTCTGTTCTCCAGCTCTACTCCTGTAATCCATGACAGTCACTGATCTGCACACAGGTGGCCAGGAAAACCTATCCATGTCATTGATCTTTGAAGAAGTAAGCAGTCAGCTCACCAAAACAGGTTTCCAAAAGACTTGGGACAAGATGGGGCACAGATGGCAAGAGAGAGAGCATATGTGCTGCTGATAGAATCTGGGTTGGGTACCTCCTTCCTCCTCCCTGAGCCTGAGATCCTGTGCAAGTACATCAGCAGGGCTTTTCTGTTATGTCAGTACCAGTGTGACATAGTGGTTAGAATACTGGAGTGAAATTCAAGAGATCTGGATTCAAATATCCAATCAACCATGAAACTTACTGAGTGGCCTTGGACTATCAATGTCTCTCATAAGGTTTTTGTGAGGATCATTTTGGGGCCATACTGTCTTGAGTTCACTGGAAGAAACTTGGGATATAAATGCAACTAAGAAACAATGCACAGAATCATCATGACCCAACAGAGTAGCCCTTCTAAGCTCTGTTTCAGATTTCATCCCAGACATCTCCAGGGAAAGCCAAGAAAACTCAATTTGTAACTTTAAAGAGCTGCTGCCAAACAAGATAAAACATGGGTTCTGCAAATGGCATGCCCACCCAGGCATGTTCATGCCTCCCACAAGCTCTGTTGCCTACTGCTGCTGAAATTAGGCATTTCTGCGAAAGAGTGTGTGTGTGACTTTTTCTCCCTCCGCTGAATTTTGGCAGCAAATTAGCAATGGCTGCCAAATGTGGTGGAGACAGTATGACCCCCAGTGGGTTGGATGGAACTATAGTGGCTCCTCCTACACTAGGAATTCACCTACCCATAAACGATACTAAACTACATAAACAAAGGGAGAGGAATTGCACCTCATGCCTCTATCTATTGCCAGCTCGGCAGACTCTGCCCCATGACGTACTCACATTTGGCACAACTGTTAGAAAAAGACACCTGTTCAGGCATTAGCTGCCCACATTGCCTGTTGAGGCTCTATGATATTGTAACCTTCAGTCACAGAGGGAAATTCCAAATTGCACAAATTATGCTCACAGAGTGCTATGGTAGATACCCTTTGCATATGTTGCACAGCAAGCTTTTACTCCATGGAGTTAAGAAGGCATGTATTTGAAGGTCAATTCTGTCTGGAATTTGATAAATGCAGAAAAGCAAATTGGTTGCAAGAAAATGGCATAATTGTGCTGAAACAATGGTGACTTAAGTTGTGGAGTACCACATAACTGAATGTATACATCCATGTGATAGATGGTAAACAAATTACCTGAGCAGCATACAGAAATATTTGAAACAGCTTGATTTTTCTTCATCACTAATATAAATATTAAACTCAGCTCCAATATTAAAATATTTAAAGCCTTTTCTCTGCAATAATTTCCTTATACTGCGTAATATTTCTGTGGCTGCAAATGTATACAAACTCACATGGGACTAAATCCAATGGAATTCAGTGGAACTTATTTCCAAATAGACATGCTCAAGACTATATTTTTCATCATCATAGATTTACTGACCATATCTCACTGGTTGTTTGTGGGGCTAGACATAATAAAAATTATTGCAAAGAACTTCGCCAATTTGCAGAGTGGGGTGGGGAGAAACCCCTTACAAAAAGTTGTATCCTGGTAAAGAAATGCTAACAGCTCCTGATACAGTATTGGACTTAATGTCTATCATCAAGGCTGTTTCAGAACCTGTCATCCTATCATTGGTATTATCTAGTATTTTAAAATACAAATGAGCATATTTCTCAGGTACTACTTTTAGCTGACTTGGAAACTCAGGTGCTTAACTAGTTTCAACTCAGGCTTTAAAGCTTAGTAAAGCACACAAAACTCGCATCTAATTGTTAGTGTATGTATCTGTGTCCTACAGAATCAAGAAGGATTTTTATTTTTAGTCTGCTTATGTGATAGTCGAGATATCAGCAAAGCTGTTGTGATCACTCCATTTTCTGATTGGTACAGGCATACGACAGCAGTACATTTCAAGTACAGAGGTGTTACAAGGGAATAGGCAGTAGGAATCTTTTTGAACAATGACTTTGTATGCATAATATACACAGCAGTCTCTACAAAGCCTCATCCCCCCTTGAATTCTAATGAGAAATTGTGGCCACATCCGATGAACAATGTGGAGTAAAAATGAGACTGAAATAAGCTCATCTGAGGATGTGTGTGAGGGAGAAGTCACAGGTTAAATTTCCTCAGCTGCCTAACAAGTAATATGCATGTGTGTGCATCTGAAATAAAATGTTCCCAGGGCTAATTTTGTACCCAGCCATTTCCTGATTCTGCTAAACAGAAACTGAGGGAGTGTGCATTATTATCATCACTGTTATTATACTGACTGGTTTCAGCCAAAAGGAATTGTAAGAAGGCTGTGATACAGATAGGTGGACAAAAGGTTGTCTTTTGATAATTACAGGATAATTAGTCATGTCTAGTTGTTGCCCACTTCATACAGATACTTTTGTTTTAAAACTTATAGACATAAGGAGAAAGAAAGGTTGTTATCCAAACTAATACAATTTACATGCTTCTTTATACATTGTTAGTGGTGTATTTGCTTTTAAAGGTCATGACGGATGCTATTTTTGCTTAACCAATGTCGAATGAACCACAGGGGGTGGGGGAGAGAACTCATTTGTGATTTTTGGCAAACAAGGAGCTAGGTTTATAATACAAACACACTGACATATTCCCAGTTTTGATTAAGTGATATTTGTTTGGAGAGAATGCAGAAGTAGTCACGTAGCACCTAAGAGACAAACTAGTTTTTATTTTTCATAAGCTTTTGTTTATCTATTTCATTTCACTTGGTGACTATATGTGACACATGTCTGAATATATGTGGTAAAAATGAGGTACACAAAAGCATGCCCCACTCGTTGCCACTGTTAAATAAGATTTGGTAAAATTCCCACTTTATAACTGTCTGTGCTTGGATAGCCACCAGCCATGCTAGCTGGGGGATTCTGGGATCTGTATTCCAAAAAATGAATTTTCCGAGCTCTATAAATAGAGATGGCTACAGTGTCCTGTATCATACCTCTATAGCCAAATAATGCAGTATAGAAAATGTATAGCTGTTCATACAAATTCCTTGTCATTTTATACATAATTCAACTTGGACAAGTTGGAGGTGCTGCTAATCAGAACAAGTTAGACTGTAGGATAAGGATTCCATCCATTGTAGAGGAGTTGTGTTGAATTCCCAGGTGGCAGTGGTTACAATGAGTGTCTTAGCAAAGCCTCATTTAGTGCACTATCTGTGGCCTTGCCAGACCTGACTTGACTTACCAACAGTCATCTGTGCCTTTATGACATTGTGCCTTGATCACCGCAATTCATTCTGTGCGGGACTGCTCTTGAAGAGGGTTTCAGCTGGTGCAATGTGCAGCAGCTGCACCACTAACTGGTATGTGGCATCAAGATAATTTGATTCTGATGCTGGAACACCTGCATGGATTGCCAGTTGCTTACTGGGCACAATTCAAGCTATTGGTTTTAAACTTTGAAGACCAAAATGGCTTGGGGCCTAACTATCTAAGGGTTAACTTGTCTCATTATGAACCTCTCCAATTGTTAGGATATTCAAGAGAGGCCTGGGTGCCAGCAGTTACAGAGGCCCACTTGACAGTGACACAGGAAAGGGCTTTTTCCTGCATGTCTCCCCAATAATGGAATGTGCCTCCTTCAGAACTGGGAACAGTTTCCACTCTCAGAGCTTTTAGGAAAGGTGTGGAGAGACATTTAGGGATAGGCCTTTTCTGCTTTAATTAAAGGGGAAAAAATGAAAGGGGCTCTTTTTTCGTGGTTGTGCTCTTTTGTTGAACTATAAAGCATGAATGATTCTCATTAACAAAAAAAAAAGGATATACAAAAGTTTCATGTCTTTTCATATTTCTTTATTTCATGCAACCTTTCTATCACTGTTCATCTGTCAAATTACCCAGGAAATTTTTCATCCGATAGTGTCATAAAGGCTGCTGTCAGCAGCCAGTCAGAACTTCAGGGGAAGGAGCAGGAATTTTGGATCTATAAAAGGACCTAGATCAGTTGGAACCCATTGAGGAGTGTACTTTACTTCACTGTCCATCCTTTTTGGGTGGGATTACTGTGCGCTGTTGAGGTCCTGGTTCTCTCCATCTTGAATTGTTTCTTGTGTCTCCCTGCATCTATGGTCTCCTGGTTGATCAGCTGGAGTGGTTGACTGACAAAGCACTGAGGGTTCTGGGAGTCATAGGGTAATTGCCAATTAGACTCTGTAGAGGGTACCTCCTGAAGAACTTCAACTCTCTGAAGCACCATGACAGGAAGGGGGTAGTTGTGAAAGAAAAAGAAGTTAGCATCAGAGTTCCATAACCCAAAAGCCATTTTCCAAATGGGTCTGTGGGGTGAAAGTATCAGAATATTGCCTTGGGGATTTGTAGAGAATTCTGGGAGATGCAGTCATGAAAGAACTCACCCTTAATACTACAGCCATTCATGTTATCTGTGAATGATTGTCCTTGTTTTAAAAAAAGAGCCACTCATGAGGCAGTTTACTACAAACCATTAAACTTCCACTGTATCTAGTATTACATTTCATCTATACCCTTATGTTGTTGTGCTGAACTCCTCTTACTTGACAATAATGTGAAGTAGCAGTGAGTACACAAAGCCTGTAACTGAGCTTCATGCCTGTTGTGGGTCAGAATATAAGTGACCCAAAACCTTCCAGCAAACTTTTGTTGAGTTAACCAGACCTTTTTGTCTCCTGCTACTGTACAACACCATTTGCAGGTTACAGATGCTAGGCAGACCATCTACTTACCCCACTAAAATTTCATACTGTCCAAAGCCAGCCACATTATTTGGGGATGTGCAAGAGAAAATCCCACAAACCCTGCACCCCATCCTTTGGAGTAAATCAACTAAGGAAGTTAACAAAAAATACCGCCTTTTCATGACACCCCAAATATGCTGCCTGATATGGCTGCCTGTGTCTGGCTCATGTTTAGATCACTCCTGGTGTTGGATGTTCTTTCACCAGGCAGCAGAGTTCATTTGGAGCTCCTGACTCACATGTGAATAAATCTATATTCATTAGACAAAGGCATGATACATCAAGAATTGAGAATGACACAAGTGAATGTGTGCTGTGATTATGGTTCCATGACTTGAACCTGAGCACCCAAAGTTCCTGTCCACCATGCTGAATGATGATTGCACAGTCATTGCAAACTGGGGCCTAGGACCTTCTTTGCATCATTCCAGTAGAGATATCCCCAGTGGAGATCTCCATCCTCAGTATTTACAGAGAAAGGGAACTCAATGGCTTATTCCAAGCTTTGGTAAAGGTAAAAAACTTGGATTTAGCCAATTATTTATATTCCCCCCACCCAGCCCAGGTGAGAATAATGAAATGATTCAAAATGACTGGAATCATCAGTTTTATATATTTTCTTGTTTATCTGATTGCATTGCTATTGGAATCCACTGTTGTGGGTTAATCATATGAGATGTGTATTCATAATCAGTAGGGTTGTTTTATCTGTGTATGCTTTGGGGAGAAGATTCCTTGTCTTCAACAGCAGAGCAGCAGTCAGTAATTAATTAACAGGTGGAAAATTTGTTACTGTGAGATTCAAAACTGGAGACCAATAGTTCCCAAATGTTGGTAGTCCAGACCAACCAAGCTAACCAAGTGCAGACTTGAGTCTTTGGGGAATGACCTTATTGTCCTCCTACAATTTTGGTATGGATACAGCCTTTGGCTCTGCTCCTTATTATGAATGTCTCGGCTTACTGAAAAGCAAGAAGGATGAGAAAGGTGTTAATCATTGGAGCAAAACGCAGCAAACAAATGAAAAGAAACAAACCCTCCACCATTTCAAAATACCCGTATACACAGCAAATACCCTCTCAGGCATTTGTTTAATAAAAGACACTTCACATTGGGAGATATAGGTTAGAAAACCAAGTTTAAATGAAAATGTGTTTCAGCAAAGTTTGTTGTTTAATGTCAAATTATGCTATGTTGCTATGTTATCCTAAAACTATGTTATTTTGTTGGACAATGGGAATGTTATGTAGCAGGGTATTATGAGTAAAGAGATGCACAATTCAGTTTTTACTAACATTTTACATAATCTTTCTGAATAATCCATGTGTATTACATATGCAGAGAAGCAGTTACATTTATTATTGGGGAAAAGATAATTGTGTAATGAGAAGTAATTCAGTGGTCTTGGTATGGAGGTAGGAGTGGCTTTAGGACACATGTTGTTGCCCACCACAATCTACCTCACAGTATTGTCATGAGAAATGAAGTTGGAGTTGTAAAACACTTTCTTTACTGCAAAGTTGAATGTTCACGACTATTGTGTAGGTGACAGAACAGTATCAGATCAGCAAGGGGAGCCAAAGTTTGAATTTAGGGACTTCAGAAAGCCCATAAGGGTTTTGAAAAGACCTTGCAGAACAAACATGTCAAGCTCAGACTTTGCTAAGAGGAAGTGCTTGGTCTTAGTGGCAAATAGATAAAACACGGCATATGACAACACAGGTATCTTCAGGGCACATTGAACTGCACATAAAAATGACAATCTAAAACCAGGTCCTGGACCTGGCTTTGAGGAAGAAGCAAATGACAGTTTCTCTCTCTTGATCTGGTATACGTCTGTTGTTAGTGAAAACTGTAAAACAGTATTTACAAGATTCTGCACAGCGTGAAACCATTCTTATGCAGCACGGAAGAAGAAGAAGAAGAAGAAGAAGAAGAAGAAGAAGAAGAAGAAGAAGAAGAAGAAGAAAGAGGAGGTGGAGGAGGCTTGTTCTCTATACAACAGCACAACCTAGTGGATCCCAAAGGGGAACCCTTTTCTGAAAAACAGACAGCTGGCGTTTGCTACTTCGCTTGCATATTTCATTGGAAACAAGCACCTGTACAAATGAACTTCCCTCTTATTTATTTTTTTAAAAATTTAATTATCTCATTGGAATTTGTAGCATACCACACATGTATATTTGTATTAGCAGACAGACTTACAGAATTATAAGCATGCTGTAAGGGATTGTTAACACTGATGGGTGTTTCCTTGAATTACTCCCCTCAAGCTTTTTCTCAGGAGCCCAGTTCTTTTTAACTTACATGGGCTCGGTGAAATCAATAGGACTATCATGAACAAGACTTATTCTCTTGGACAGAGATTGTTATACCAGGGTCTCAAAGTCCCTGACAAACAGTACTCTATTCCTTAGGTCTCTTCATTGCTAGTATGGTTTGCAGAGTTGCAACAACTATACAGAAATATGGTTTCCAATGCTGGTGGGTCAGATTATGACAACAAAAAGGAGGTATCAATTTAGGAAATACATATTACAGAATATTGTGTCCACACAGAGCACCAAGACTTATTTCCCGTATTAAATCTTTTATTTGCTTCCAATAGAGCCTCTAGCATCCCTCTGCCTCGCCTGCCCTTGCATCCACATGCCGGACCATCAACTATCCCCCTCAGATAAGTGTGTGGGTGAGGTGTCTTCTACAAACTGATTGTCCATTAGAATGGAGATTAGAACAAAAAGCTCACTTAGTGTTGACACAATGTTTTCCAACTCAAACTAATAGAAAGAAGCAAGCCAGCTGTTTAGCCACATCATCTCAGTCATTTCGAAAGCATTTAGAATTCTCTTTAAGGGCAATTAGGACCCAGCTAAAAGCATCAGTGGTTCCTGTGGATGCCATCATCCTTTATTATCATTATTGCTATTAATTATTATTAACATGAAAATGGGATTTTGAAGGAGCAGGGTGTGTGTGTGTACACACACACACACACACACACACACACACACACATATGTATGTATGTATGTATGTATGTATGTATGTATGTATGTATGTTATGCATGTATGAGAGTGGGGAGACTGAGGGAAAAAACATAAATTTCTACTCAAAGCCGGCTGATAAATTTGAGTGATCAGAAGGATGCAGAGATGGTGAGTGGCACCACAGATCTATGTGTTACTTGTAACCGTTTCTTCCCTTCGTTCCTTCATAGGAGTGCTCAGGGGAAGAAATCCTTCACTATTCTTGTTTATATGTGACACTGTAGTGAGAATTAAATGTAATTTACTGGGAGAATAAAATCCTCTCAAGTACTGAAATTCAGCACGCTGCTGTTGTGTTTCGGGTGGATTTGGAGATGATTAAATGAGTAAATCACACAGATCTGCAACATTTTTCCCCACCCGCCACCTCCTCCTCATATGGCATCTTGATCGTGCATGCACTGTGAACACCAGAAGCCTATAGGTCAGCCCTGAAATTATAGCTAAACCTCAGCTCCTAAGGTACATGGACTGTTTCTATCGATGAAAATTTATGATCTCTATACCCTAAATCCCTGGCCTCTCTTTTACATTGACTTCTTTACTATTTGCTGCTTTATTTTATGATGATCCCTTGCCCTCTATAAATACATCACAGTTATTTAACCCTAGATCTCAGCCTAGTTTTGCCTTATTTCAGGGAGGATCATTCATTACATATGCAGGGATTTGACAAAGCTCTGCTTTACATGCTGTTATTGTGCTGGAGTGGAAAACTTTCCCTTGTTTTTATCCTATTGTTTGCTATTTGCCAATGCAGCCAAGAACTAATTCCTTTCTCTCTTTCTCTCTCCCTCTCCCTCTGTCTTATGATACATGTGTGTGCGTGCGTGCGTGCATGTGCACACACGTGCGCGAGCACAAACACGCACAAAGAGACAGAGACATATATAATCTACATTTATAAAGGTTACCTGAAAGAAGAATTTTTTGCTTAACTTTTTGCAATGATAGTTATTTTCTATTAAATATTAATCTTTTGAGAAAATTCGTTGTAACAAATAACAGTTTGGCAAACTTAATTGGCTATTGTTATTTTTATTTATTTTAATGTTTTTAACGGTCCTCTGTATAAAAGTCTGGCCTAACCCTGGAAATGTGCCACAGAGCGATTAAGGTTTTTAGTGGAGACTGACTGCAATAATTATCTCATTTTGACTGATATTTTTATTATTTTCAACCTTAAAAAATAAAGCTGGGAAGAAGAGAAAGAAATACACATTTTCAAAACCTATTGTCTGATGTTAAAAATGTTCAGGGAAATATGAGGCAGTATTATGCAAATTCTGACCTAATCCAAGCAACATACCAGTAGGTAATTGTATTTTTCTTTAAAAGGGGACAGACCTTACAATAATTATGCCTTGTTAGTGTCCACATTGCTATATTTTTGATTTATGCATTTTAGTGGGAGCTGACAGATAAGCAAGAAAAATTGACATATTATAAACTAATAAAAATAAATAATATTGGAATCTGCCTAGCACTGGTGCACATTGGGACACTATATCAATGCATTAATCACACGATTTTTTCAGTTTTTTTTTTTTTTTTTTTTTTTTTTTTTTTGCTAAAGGAAAAAACAACCCATACAAAACAAGAGCTAAATATTAAGCAAAAAAGAAAAATATCAAGTGGTCTTCCATGGGTCTCTTGCCTTGGGCAAAAATCATATACAAATTTAAGCAAGAATATTCTTTTCCATTTTGCAATGCTATCTTGTGGCTGGCCCATCTTTAGGAAATTTAATTGTAATGATGTCTTCCCTTGCCTTTAGTTTTGAGCTTATTTAATAGGAAACCAAGACATAACATCTTTTCCTACAAAAAATGTTTTATCAAGGTTTATTTTTTACCAAATATATATATTCTTAGCACATTTATTTTATCACCCTTGTTGGCTAAAATGTTCTTGCTTTTGTGTGTAATGGTATTGCCAGTTAAGTGAAGAATAAAAAAAATATGCAATTTTCAGTATATAGTAACATCTAGTGCTGGGAGTTCTGCTCTAGTGCCCCAGTGCTGTGGACAAATTGACAATATAAATATTACAGAAATGAGCTTAGGGTTTGGTGGAATCTAGCAATTGATACTGTCTAACACAAATGGCAGAAACTGATGAACTGTGAATGCCGTGCTTTACTTCAAGCTTCTGCACATATAATCTCATTTTGGTGACATGCATGTGGATGTGCTGGCCCAATCCAGACCTAGTGGAAGTAGTCCTGATGTCACTAGTTATAACATAGCTGAATATGCTCACATTTGTGTTGTCTGCATATATAGTCCTTGAAACAAATTCTTTTCAAAGTGTTTTTGTCTTTACTGCAATGTTTGCATTTCTGAAGAAATCCCTGGTTTTGAGGGCGTTACAACCAGACATAATATAGACTGAGCGGGTATGAAATGTGGATTGGGTTCAGACAACAGACAGAGATGACACTTGAATGCTTATTATTAATCTGAATGTACTGATATATCACAATCACTGTCTGAGTTGTTTTTTTTAATAAAATATGTACGCCTTTAAAGTTTGGCAACATCAAAAACATAGGAAGAACCATGTGGATTAGAACAAAGGACATACAGCCCAACATTCCATTCACACAGAGATCAACTACTGTAGATCAGAAGTTCAGAAGCAGGACACAAGTAGACCCCAAGAATAATAATAATCATGTGCTGTCAAGTCAATTTTTATTTATGCTGACCCTTTTCAGGGTTTTCCGTGTAGACAATGCTCAGAAGTAGTTTGCCATTTCCTCCTTCTTTGGATGCCCTGCAACTGACTGTACAGCTTGCTCATAGCTACATAGGCTGGCTCTACTTGCAGGAGGCACAGTGGGGAATCGAACTCTCAACTTCTGGCTCTGCAGCCAGATACCTAAACCACACATTCCCACAAAACTGGTATTCAGAGACATGCTGCTTTAGCTATCATGACATGTAGTTATCTATACATTTTCTTTCACAAATTTTTCTAATCAATATTTCCTCTCTTGAAGTTGATGGTCATCACTACATCTTTTGGGCTGCAAATTCCTCATTCTAATGATGTGACACATGAAGAACTATTTCCTGAATTTCTCACCATTCAACCTCATGGGATGAACCAAGGGTCCCAGTCTTAAGAGAAAAGAGGCTGAAACACTTCTTCCACCCCATGCAAAACTTTCTATGCTTCTATCATGACTCCCTTTATTGATTCCTTTTTTCCCCTGAGTTGAACAGCACCAAATGTAGAGTTGTTCCAGCTCCTCATCCACTTTGTGTAGCTTCTTCTGTACTCTTTCCAGTTACACCACAGGAAAGTTATGACTGAAGCTTATGACCCTCCTGCAAAATTATGAGGTGAGAGCTGCCTCCTAGGCCAAGACTTACCTATGAGCTTTATAGTAGCCTTTTTGAAATGGGGTGACTAGAACTATGCGTAACATTCTATGTGCCCTTGCACCACAGATTTGGATGAGGGCAGTATGGTGCTGGCATCTTTTCAATTATTTTCAATTCCTTTTTTTAAATTACGTCCAACAGGGAATTCTACTTTTACAGCATTGGTGAATATTTTCAGTGAACTGTTCATTATAATTTGAAGACCTCTTTCTTTATCACTCACGATCAGCCAAGAGCTCATCAGTGACAACGCCTTAAGTATACCTGGCCTGGTCCTTCCTCTATTCAGCCCCATAAACTTACGGGGGGGGGGGGGTGGCCATGGTAAAACCACTCTCATCTCACATATTCTGATAAACCTACTAAAGATGCCATAAGTCAGAAATAACTTGACAGCAATATCACACTCACTCACTCTCTCTCTCTCTCTCTCTCTCTCACACACACACACACACAGAGGGAGGGGACAAAATATAATTATTAACACCCTTTCAATAAGTTATCAGGGTGACTCCACTCAGAGCAGTATGAAGTTTGTCCACAAGATTGGTTTTTTTGTTTTTAAATTTTAAACATTTGGGAAGAATCCTTTGGGGACTCAGCCAACCACCTAAACTCTGAAGAGGAAAAACATTTGCCACCCTAACACAGAACTGTGTTAAATACTGTCTGAGACATTAGTTGGGAATATAAAAATTTAATTCACGCTAACTGCCTAACTGATGAAGAATACATTGTGACTGATCAAACCTTTTGGGCTAAATCCAGTGTAATGCTGGCTGTCACAGTGGAATGTTATCCCTGTGCTGCCTGAAAACTGTTTCTGAATGGTTTCCAAGCTACTCAGAACTGGTTTTGGGGGCACACAGGGGAGATCTCCCACTTCATATGTGAAAGCCCACTTTTAGATCCTGCAGCTAGACTCCCTACCAACTGATTTTGTTCTTAATGTGAATAGTATGAAGACAGACACAATTTGGAACAGATCTGAAACTGGTGCCTTCTGTTAAAAGTCTTTATTATTCCCTGATTTTTGTAAAAAAAAAAAAAAGGTATTTTTGCATTTATTTATATATTTATTTAGTCATGTTCACTTTTGAAAAATAAACTCTGATGTTTTCTATCATCTGAATTGATCATATTCAATAGGTTAAAGTGTTCATGAGGTTTGAGAAGTTACTTTTGTTAGTTGTTGTTGTTGTTTAGTCGTTAAGTCGTGTCCGACTCTTCGTGACCCCATGGACCAGAGCACGCCAGGCCCTCCTGTCTTCCACTGCCTCCTGGAGTTGGGTCAAATTCATGTTGGTCGCTTCGATGACACTGTCCAACCATCTCATCCTCTGTCGTCCCCTTCTCCTCTTGCTTTCACACTTTCCCAACATCAGAGGCTTTTCGAGGGAGTCTTCTCTTCTCATCAGATGGCCAAAGTATTGGAGCCTCAGCTTCAGGATCTGTCCTTCCAGTGAGCACTCAGGGTTGATTTCCTTCAGAATTGATAGGTTTGTTCTCCTTGCAGTCCAGGGGACTCTCAAGAGTCTCCTCCAGCACCACAATTCAAAAGCATCAATTCTTCGGCGGTCAGCCTTCTTTATGGTCCAGCTCCCACTTCCATACATCGCTACTGGAAAAACCATAGCTTTGACTATGCGGACCTTTGTCGGCAAGGTGATGTCTCTGCTTTTTAAGATGCTGTCTAGGTTTGTCATCGCTTTCCTCCCAAGAAGCAGGCGCCTTTTAATTTCGTGGATGCTGTCACCATCTGCAGTGATCATGGAGCCCAAGAAGGTAAACTCTGTCACTGCCTCCATATCTTCCCCTTCTATTTGCCAGGAGGTGATGGGACCAGTGGCCATGATCTTAGTTTTTTTGATGTTGAGCTTCAGACCATTTTTTGCGCTCTCCTCTTTCACCCTCATTAAGAGGTTCTTTAATTCCTCCTCACTTTCTGCCATCAGAGTGGTATCATCTGCATGTCTGAGGTTGTTGATATTTCTTCCGGCAATCTTAATTCCGTCTTGAGATTCACCCAGTCCAGCCTTTCGCATGATGTATTCTGCATATAAGTTAAATAAGCAGGGAGACAATATACAGCCTTGTCGTACTCCTTTCCCAATTTTGAACCAATCAGTTGTTCCATATCCAGTTCTAACTGTTGCCTCCTGTCCCACATATAGATTTCTCAGGAGATAGATAAGGTGGTCAGGCACTCCCATTTCTTTAAGAACTTGCCATAGTTTGTTGTGGTCCACACAGTCAAAGGCTTTTGCGTAGTCAATGAAGCAGAAGTAGATGTTTTTCTGGAACTCTCTGGCTTTCTCCATAATCCAGCGCATGTTAGCAATTTGGTCTCTAGTTCCTCTGCCCCTTCGAAATCCAGCTTGTACTTCTGGGAGTTCTTGGTCCACATACTGCTGAAGCCTACCTTGTAGGATTTTGAGCATAACCTTGCTAGCATGTGAAATGAGTGCAATTGTATGGTAGTTGGAGCATTCTTTGGCACTGCCCTTCTTTGGGATTGGGATGTAGACTGATCTTTTCCAATCCTCTGGCCACTGCTGAGTTTTCCAAACTTGCTGGCATATTGAGTGTAGCACCTTAACAGCGTCATCTTTTAAGATTTTAAATAGTTCAACTGGAATGCCATCACCTCCACTGGCCTTGTTGTTAGCCATGCTTTCTAAGGCCCACTTGACTTCACTCTCCAGGATGTCTGGCTCAAGGTCAGCAACCACACTATCTGGGTTGTCCGGGGCATCCAGATCTTTCTCATATAATTCCTCTGTGTATTCTTGCCACCTCTTCTTGATGTCTTCTGTTTCTGTTAGGTCCCTACCATTTTCGTCCTTTATCATGTCCGTCTTTGCACAAAATGTTCCTTTAATATCTCCAATTTTCTTGAACAGATCTCTGGTTTTTCCCTTTCTATTATTTTCCTCTATTTCTTTGCACTGTTCATTTAAGAAGGCCCCCTTTTCTCTCCTTGCTATTCTGTGGAAGTCTGCATTCAATTTTCTGTAGCTTTCCCTATCTCCCTTGCATTTTGTTTCCCTTCCCTTCTCTGCTATTTGTAAGGCCTCATTGGACAGCCACTTTGCTTTCTTGCATTTCGTTTTGTTAGACTACAACTTTTGTTAGACTACAACGCAAATCCCTAAAGTAGCATGGTTATTTTCCAACCTCTCAGAAGATCATTAGAAATGAACTACCCAATGACCCAGTGAATGCATTGTGTCCCTGCCTATTGTGTAACTATTAAAGATGAGACATCTGTCCAAGGGAATAAGAAGAAAATATTAATTCAGACCTAAAAACATGGCTGAATACAGGAAATTTAAAGGTAGACTTTTAGCATCAAACTGCACAAAGTCTTTTCTCTGCATGTGTGAATATATCAATTCTTAAAAACCAACTTGGTCCATGTTGAGATAATATACTTCCTAGTACATGATTCAAATTTTAAATTTTGGCCCTGCTTTCATTACAAAATTTGAATTTTTCCTACTCTTACCACTGCCTCTTCTACTGTCTTCAAGATTACCTCAGTAGATGGTGTTCAAGATCTAAAATACTTCCACAAAAAGCACATTGTGGAGAATGGAAAGGTTTCTAGTTGTCCGTCATAGTCCATTGTGCTATCCTGAATGTCACTCAAAAGAGTTCTCCACTACACACACGAACAAAAAAAAATCACAAATGACAGCCTAACTGCTCACATAGATACAAACAACCCATTCAATAATTCTGTTTTTTAATTGTTCATGTAACAAGGCAGCAGTTTTAAATTTGGCACATTTACATAAATGTTGAGAGGTCAAGCAAAAATTATCTTGAAGACTGACAAAGGGGGGGGAATCATGTGGCAAGGAGAATTTTTGGGGGGTGAGGGCATGTTCTCATGTAACACATGAGGGTGAACTAGTTCACAATTTATACCTCTAGGACTTAGACTATTGAATCCTAAAACAGTAAGAAACTCTTCAATCTTTGTCATAGATCTGCTGCCCATCAGCTTCCCACAATTTATACTTATAGAAAGGATGGTAAAACTGTGGCCCTCCAAACGCTGAAGGATACTAGCTCCTGCCCCCATTGTTGAGTACACTGGCCAGGGCTAAACATACTAAATTCATAGTATGTTTAGTGTAAAATTGTGTAAAAGCATGTCACACTGTAACATTTTATGGCAGGGCTCACTTTTTCTACAAAATAACCATTTTCCCCATGGGTCACATAACAGATTTTTTCTAAAACTTACTACATTCAGCCATCATGGAGTTGCTCTCGCTAGTGGCTCATGTTTGTCTAAGACTGTACTTTGATAATGGACATTTTGACAACAGCCGTGAGAAGCTTGGCCTTAGCATGTTAACAAATCATCTCCAGCTTTTATGAGCAACACAACCAACTAATTACACTCTACCACAATTGTCCTGGATGGAGCTTAAGCAGCAACTCAAGGGAGGAAGTGAATGAGGGAGAACGCAAGCCCCTGTATCATTTTCCCAGCCCTTAATCCACCCAGTCCCCTGATGTATCATCATTTTAATTACAATTTTCAGCAAGGGTGTGAGGTGGGAGCAAGTAAATTGCTTGGAATGATCTTTTCACTTTTAATAATCTAGCAACGGATGAAACAAATGACTTTGGAATATTATCAACATAGTGCAGCTAGATTTTATTTCCAAACATGATAGGGTCATATACAACATCTGCAAAACATTGCTGAGAGTTCAGATTAGGAGGTAAAGGGGCTGTGAAATTACTCACACATCCAATTTAGGAATCTTCTCTCTGATTTTAATGTCCATTTAATATATTGTGAGATTAAAATCAGTACAAAGAGGAATGTCCTTCAGTGAAGAAGTATGGAGATAAACAAAAATGTTGGGTTAATGTTGCTAGCTAAACTCAAGGATTATGTAAAGAAAACCCACCAGCATTTGCAAATGTTTGACAAGTGAGGGGTAGCCTATGTTTCATATTCCCTGTCATTTATTTGTTCACTTCATACTGAAGCCAAACACTTGCAAGAAAGCATTTGTTTGTGGCCTTTAAGTTGCCACAAATGCCTGTCTTAGGCCTGCTCATATCAGATAAATCACACCATCCCAAGAACTGCTAGAGTTTTATTTACAACCTTGCATGCTATCTGTAGTTTGTGTGACTGGGAGGTACTTTTCTGGGCTGAGGTGATTGTCTATCTGTCCAGCACTAACCAATCATTCCTTCCAGCCTTTGAATTCAAAGAGAGACCCACCTCTCTGCTCAGTGCTCTTTCCCTCTTTTTCCTGAATTGGTGGCAGTTGTTTGTTTGCTGTCAATCCATTTGGTTGGTTGCTAAGTATGTATACAATAAAGAAAGCAGCATACACAGGTATGTAATTTTGAGCAACTATAAGAAAAACATTTTTATTCTTTCTTTTACAAATGTCTCAGCTTGAGTTATTGAGAGTTATTGAGTGCCAGTTTATGAGAAAGGGGTGGACTCTAGAGAACCTCTATCTATTCTCCTCTGTGGATCTCAGTACTTCTACTGTGTAGCAAAAAGAGAATATTACCAGAAATTCAAAACTCTGAAACAAGAACAACATCAGGAATGTCTATGTGTTTTGTCATACAGCAAGAAGTCTTTTGTTTGAAAGTCTGATCAAAATCCAGTCTGAAGTGAACCATATCTGCAAACATTTTGGAAATGGGCACTCTATCGACAAATTGACAGGCCTCTTAATAGATACATAGCTTTCATACTTTCCTGCATCTGTCCATCCTCTATGCAATATTGTCTTTCTCTTATTTACCTCAGTTCAGCTTCTAGTGGACATAGTATTAAAGCTGAAGCATTCAAGGAAAAGTGCACTCTCTCAATAGGACAGGACTTGCTTGACATGCAAAATATCACAGGCTCAAACCTCAGCATTTTCTAATCCTCCTCCTCCTCCTTCCTCTTCTTCAATTAGATGTTTTATTTCTTAGCATTGCTGCTGCATGGCAACAATGGGCCAAAGGCTCAGGCTTACACATTAGGAGTCATGTCCTAACAATTTGTGGGTGAGATGACATGTTTGCTAAATCACCGTTTTTTGAATTTCAAGAAGCAAGTTAGCAGCTAATATCAATTGGTTTAAATTGCTAAACAAAGATGTTGGAATTGCTGAAATTAGTATGGGGAGAAAGATAACCTGATCTTGCTTCTATAGTATTTTAATTTATTGCCTTAATGTTTGGTACTTTGTAATGTTAGTACTTCCTGTAGTTTTGAGGAGTCTTGGTGATGGACCTTCAGATTCTGTAAGGTATTTTTTCTTTCTGTGTTGCTTATCCAGAAGTATAGTGTCCGCCTTATTAAAATCAGCTCCTTTATCTGTGATTATTTATCTTGATATATTATTGTAGTTTCTTTCACTAAAACTAGAGGTGGAAGGAATTTAAAATATGGAGGGAAAGATGTGAGTAAGCCATAAAATTTAGTCAATGGCTGAATCAGCAACTTGATGCTAGCTTAGGGCATCCAGCTACAATATGATGAATTGTTTCTTTGGATTCATGACAGACCCTACATATATTATTCATACCTTTCTTCTTAATTATTTTCTGATAGTATCTAGTGCAAATAATTTGGTCTTGGATTGCAAATATGAATACTTCAACTTCAACTTGAAGACAGCTACAGGTTCAAAAAGCAAATTCTCAGAAGGCAGTAACTATGAGCTGGACCAAAATTTTCAGAAATACTTAAAGATCATGTGACCAGAAAAGTTTCAGCACATAACCCATCTGGAAATTAAACAAAGTTTTCATTCAAATGGAATCTGTACTAAATTCTGGATGTTCTGAAGCCTCTTCATATATTCAGTGCAAATGTGTAAAGGACATCTCAAGGTTCATTCAGGATTGAATCTGACTGTTCTGGGTTGACATCCCTGTGGAAGGAGTTTGATACATATATGTATACAAGTTCACAGGGCCCTCTTCTGACTGACACTGATCATATATTGGCTGGGGACAGGGCAAGCCTATTTGTGCACAGGAGTTCCTCCATACTTTCATAATAAATGCCTAAACAGGGATTAGGGAGGTCACCCGAAAAACCTACTGGAAGTTAATGCATTTCCATGAATTCCAGCAGTTCAAGATGTTTTCTACCCTTGTAGGCATCCTAGAAACCCTGAAATGTTGTACACTTACAGTAAGCAATTGTCTCATTCCATCACATTGCTACTGTAGACTTCCTATTATGATGCCAATACAAAATGCTTTGGGGAAGATGGAGTTCAACTGGAAATATTAGGAACTGCTATTACCATAACTTTGACGTTTGAATGCCTTCAATATTAACTAGCATTATCATAACCAAATAACCATTTGATCTTTCTTTCTACATTTTCTCCACAATGACTGGAATATAGGCAGAGAAGCAACTCTGTTCCTCCTTTTACTTGCAGTAGTCACAATTGATGCATTCCAGCCAAAAAAATAGACATTCTCTTTTGTAAAAACAAAAACTGAAACCAAAACTAATTAAACTGAAAACTAAAATAAAAGCCTTCGAGAATACATTAAAATACCTTCCTTGGCTTATAATCATCCTTCCTAGAATGCAAATTCTGTGGAATGTGATGAGGCTCCTAAATATTCATGAATAGAACTGGCCTCTTGAATTTCTTTCTAAAAGCTGTAATTTTACACAGATCCTTCGTTAGCTATCAGTGCTGTATGTTTTTCAAGTCTCCTCCAATAATAACCTCTTGAAGAACAGGAAAAGCATCTGATATATGTACTTCATTCATGTTCTTGTCCTTTCCCCAAGGGAACAATGTGTGCAGAGCAATGTTTTTGTTCAGTAGGGATGGATAAATCTGGGATTTAATCTAATTGCGCTAACCCTTGAATGAACTAAAATGGTTCGATGTGCTCATCTTTAATTTCATTCTTCTGTTTGTTTGTTTGTTTGTTTGTTTTAAATCAGAGACATTAGGGGCATCTATTTTCTGTGTACTGATCAATTCTTTGTGCACATAAATTCTGTAAGAATGTACATTTTCCATACTGTGTAGTTTGTATATTAGCAGCTACCTAGCCAGCTGGGAAGAGGTTGCCTTTCTGGATGCACATGGATGTTGGCATAATACCATTTTATCTCACCAGACTGGATCTATAAATCCAGATTTATCTATTCTTTCAACCTGATGAGTAATTATTGACTTGCAAATACCCTAACATTTACACTGTTGTAATGGGAAACATCCCTTTACGGATTGCTGCCTTGTCGTGGCGAAGGGGCTTGAGTAATTCAGGGAAGCTATGGGCTATGACGTGCAGGGACACCCAAGACGGACAGGTCATAGTGGAGAGTTCTGCCTAAACGCGATCCACCTGGAGCAGGAACTGGCAAGCCACTCCAGTATCTTTGCCAAGAAAACTCCATGGACAGAAACAAAAGGCTAAAAGATATGACGCTGGAAGATGAGCCCCTCAGGTCGGAAGGTGTTCAACATGCTACTGAGGAAGAGCGGAGGACAAGTACAAGTAGCTCCAGGGCTAATGAAGTGGTTGGGCCAAAGCCGAAAGGACGCTCAGCTGCGGATGCGCCTGGAAGTGAAAGGAAAGTCTGATGCTGCAAAGAAAAATACTGCATAGGAACCTGTAATGAAAGATCTATGAACCTTGGTAAGCTGGATGTGGTCAAACAGGAGATGGCAAAAATAAAAATTGACATCCTGGGTGTCAGTGAACTAAAATGGATGGGAATGGGCGAATTCAATTTAGACGATTACCATATCTACTATTGTGGGCAAGAATCCCGTAGAAGAAATGGAGTAGCCCTCATAGTCAACAAAAGAGTGGGAAAAGCTGTACTGGGATACAATCTCAAAAATGATAGAATGATTTCAATACGAATCCAAGGCAGACCTTTCAACATCACAGTAATCCAAGTTTATGCACCAACCACCAATGCTGAAGAGGCTGAAATTGACCAATTCTATGAAGACTTACAACACCTTCTAGAACTGACACCAAAGAAAGATGTTCTTCTCATTATAGGGGACTGGAATGCTAAAGTAGGGAGTCAAGAGATAAAAGGAACAACAGGGAAGTTTGGCCTTGGAGTTCAAAATGAAGCAGGGCAAAGGCTAATAGAGTTTTGTCAAGAGAACAAGCTGGTCATCACAAACACTCTTTTCCAACAACACAAGAAGCGACTCTACACATGGACATTACCAGATGGGCAATACCAAAATCAGATTGATTATATTCTCCGCAGCCAAAGATGGAGAAGCTCTATACAGTCAGCAAAAACAAGACCTGGAGCTGATTGTGGCTCTGATCATCAGCTTCTTATAGCAAAACTCAAGCTTAAACTGAAGAAAGTAGGAAAAACCACTGGGCTAGTCAGGTATAATCTAAACCAAATCTCTTATGAATACACAGTGGAAGTGAAGAACAGATTTAAGGAACTAGATTTGGGGGACAGAGTGCCTGAAGAACTATGGTTGGAGGCTCGTAACATTGTACAGGAGGCAGCAACAAAAACCATCCCAAAGAAAAGGAAATGCAAGAAAGCAAAGTGGCTGTCCAATGAGGCCTTACAAATAGCAGAGAAGAGAAGGGAAACCAAATGCAAGGGAGATAGGGAAAGTTACAGAAAATTGAATGCAGACTTCCAAAGATTAGCAAGGAGAGACAAGAGGGCCTTCTTAAATGAACAGTGCAAAGAAATAGAGGAAAATAATAGAAAGGGAAAAACCAGAAGTCTGTTCAAGAAAATTGGAGATATTAAAGGAACCTTTTGTGCAAAGATGGACATGATAAAGGACAAAAATGGTAGGGACCTCACAGAAACAGAAGACATCAAGAAGAGGTGGCAAAAATACACAGAGGAATTATACCAGAAAGATCTGGATGCCCCGGACAACCCAGATAGTGTGGTTGCTGACCTTGAGCCAGACATCCTGGAGAGCGAAGTCCTGGACTGCTTAGAAAGCATAGCTAACAACAAGGCCAGTGGAGGTGATGGCATTCCAGTTGAACTATTTAAAATCTTAAAAGATGATGCTGTTAAGGTGCTACACTCAATATGCCAGCAAGTTTGGAAAACTCAGCAGTGGCCAGAGGATTGGAAAAGATCAGTCTACATCCCAATCCCAAAGAAGGGCAGTGCCAAAGAATGCTCCAACTACCGTACAATTGCACTCATTTCACACACTAGCGAGGTTATACTCAAAATCCTACAAGGTAGGCTTCAGCAGTATGTGGATCGAGAACTCCCAGAAGTACAAGCTGGATTTCGAAGGGGCAGAGGAACTAGAGACCAAATTGCTAACATGCGCTGGATTATGGAGAAAGCCAGAGAGTTCCAGAAAAACATCTACCTCTGCTTCATTGACTACGCAAAAGCCTTTGACTGTGTGGACCACAGCAAACTATGGCAAGTTCTTAAAGAAATGGGAGTGCCTGACCACCTTATCTACCTCCTGAGAAATCTATATGTGGGATAGGAAGCAACTGGATATGGAACAACTGATTGGTTCAAAATTGGGAAAGGAGTACGACAAGGCTGTATATTGTCTCCCTGCTTATTTAACTTATATGCAGAATACATCATGCGAAAGGCTGGACTGGATGAATCCCAAGCCGGAACTAAGATTGCCGGAAGAAATATCAACAACCTCAGACATGCAGATGATACCACTCTGATGGCAGAAAGTGAGGAGGAATTAAAGAACCTCTTAATGAGGGTGAAAGAGGAGAGCGCAAAAAATGGTCTGAAGCTCAACATCAAAAAAACTAAGATCATGGCCACTGGTCCCATCACCTCCTGGGGTGGAGGGAGGCATTGACAGATTTTACCTTCTTGGGCTCCATGATCACTGCAGATGGTGACAGCAGCCACGAAATTAAAAGGCGCCTGCTTCTTGGGAGGAAAGCGATGACAAACCTAGACAGCATCTTAAAAAGCAGAGACATCACCTTGCCGACAAAGGTCCGCATAGTCAAAGCTATGGTTTTTCCAGTAGCGATGTATGGAAGTGAGAGCTGGACCATAAAGAAGGCTGACCGCCGAAGAATTGATGCTTTTGAATTGTGGTGCTGGAGGAGACTCTTGAGAGTCCCCTGGACTGCAAGGAGAACAAACCTATCAATTCTGAAGGAAATCAACCCTGAGTGCTCACTGGAAGGACAGATCCTGAAGCTGAGGCTCCAATACTTTGGCCATCTCATGAGAAGAGAAGACTCCCTGGAAAAGACCCTGATGTTGGTAAAAAGTGAAGGCAAGAGGAGAAGGGGACGACAGAGGATGATATGGATGGACAGTGTCATTGAAGCTACCAACATGAATTTGACCCAACTCCGGGAGGCAGTGGAAGACAGGAGGGCCTGGCGTGCTCTGGTCCATGGGGTCACGAAGAGTCGGACACGACTTAACGACTAAACAACAACAACAATGGGAAACAGAATTTGGATCATAGATCACATATATCCTTATACTTCAGTCCTTTTCCTTTCTTTCTTTTGCTCTTCCTTTCATGCATTATTAAAAGAAAAGAAGACAAAACACATCAGGATCCTAACATGTTTCCTTGGAAGAAAGTCCCTTTGAGTTGCAGCCTATGGCCATGGCCATGTTCTTCTTACTGTTTTAGTCTGTTCAAGAGCATAGGGCATGGAAAAATAATATGGTTTTCCTTAAAGAAAACACTCTACACATTGCAGGAAGTCACTTCTTGCAATTGCACAGAACATACTAGGCATGGAGAGTGGCAAATACATTAAGAACACTGCCCTGGAATGTATTCACAAAGCAATAGATTTCAAAAGATCCATCTTTCCATTTGATATCCAGATTGTCTTCACAATTTGAAATCTCTTCCTATGCTGTATAACTCTACATAACATGACTCTACACACCATGTTGATTGGTGGATTCTTGGAGATGTGGTCAAAAAATGTAATTTTTCCAATAATACATGGAGAAAAAATTACAATATTTTATATTATTGCTGCAACCTCACAGTGTAGACTGGGAATGTGTCATTCATTTGTTTTGTATTACAAACTCCAGAATTCTCTATTCTGGGAGTCCCACCTTTGTGGCCTAGTGGGGCTTTGCTTTGTGTTCCAAAAGGAAGCTCCCAAAAGCACCAGGACAACTTCCTCTTTGAACAGGAAGCTAGGTAGATTTAGGCTATGCAATGTCAGGAAGCCTTCCAGCTTAGGCCTTTTTCTCATGCGAGCCATGTTTAGGTGTCTGTGGGTCAGGTGGGACTCACAGAACAAAGAATCTAAGTTTGTAGTCCAAAAAAAAAAAAAAAAAAAAGACAATGCTGAACTATATAGCCCACTCGGCTAAGTAGAGGATGGTAGCCAAAGGTAACAGTACTTATACCCGATGATAAAAGTGCAATGGCATAAATCTCAGTAGCAAATGGCATCTAGTTAAGATGTTGGTAGTTGTATTTCCTGTCATGCACCAGTCGCATGGCCTAGTGTGTGACAAGAAATGCAAAGGCTGCTGAAATTTATGATGTTAAATGTCTGCTGGCATAAATATTCAATAGGATTCTGAATAGTTTTCTTTTCTTTTTAAGTGACACAATCCAGAATTCCACTGGCCCAGTCTGCTGTCTCATTTTTGCATAACGTGCAGAAACCAGTGTGCCACAGAGATTATATAACTTGCATTGGAAATTTTTCCATTGACAAGCACTTTTGATCTTTCATTCATTTGGAGGCAAAGGACAAGATGGCCCCAGACTCACCACCCTGCCACTCCACATATGGAATAAAACGAGACAAGCAGTGCTTTTTTGGGGATTAGTTCTGCCCTTGGAGAAAAATTCAGTTCTTATTTTTTAAAAAACAACAACACTGACCATCTTAAAAAGTAAGAAAACAGTCTAAGCATTTTTGAAAATCACTGAAAATGGCCCCAAAAAACATTTAAAACACCAGAAAGGGATAAGAAAAAGTAGCAAGTAACAAGTAACTGTTATTTATCTCATAGAACCTGTAATGATGTTACCAGCTGTTCCATTATGTGTAGAAAGAATGCTGTTCCACTCTTATTATTCCCCAAAAGTAAGGTGTAACATTTTTACATATAATGAATTGCTTCCATGCTCTGGTATTTCTGTGAGATTCACCTGATGACAAGAAGGGTGGTGGGATGAATTTGGAACACATAAAATGAATACACTTAGAAAACCCTTAGCCATTCTTATCACCTATTCTGTGTAGCCTCTCATTTTCTTGTAAATTTTCTTTTCTGCCGAGAATTATAGGCAAAAACAAAACCTGCTCCTGTCCATTCAGGATAATAGCCATTACACCAAAATTTGTAATGTGTCAAAGCCATTACACCAAAAACAACTATAACTTGAATGTTCCTCATGGTTTATTGTAGGATTCTGTGATTCTGCAATTATTTTATATAGAGCTACCCATTCAATATGATGTATTTGTGAACTATTAGTGGATATTTTTTTCCTAGACGTGTGGCTCCTCTAAAATGGAACAATAATTTAAATCCGATAATTGCTATCAAAATGCTATTAGCTCAAGGTCAGAACTAAAAATATATGTTCTCACATAGAATGAGCATCCACATATATTAGGTTGTATTACATCAGCGTACAAGATGACCCCCATATAAATATGATGATAACACAGAATAATGGCTACATTTCAAAGGGTAATACCCATTATCAAAGATCAGATACCAAGCATTGGGTTGGATAGAAAGTATATTTTGTGAGCTAGCTATTCATAAAAGAAGTAAGAGGGGTTATCCAGTAAATTAATATTATGGAATTATCTTTGATCAGAAGCTTTTTTCCCCTCTGCCTGCAAGACCAGCATCATTTTTCTGAGAGCACATTTTAATTCCAAACATGATGCATTCTCACTGTATCTTTGTTTTCTCAATCCACAGGGACAGGGGAGAGAGAAAAAGAATATGTATGAATGATGTGCCAGCTGGGACAGGACAAGTTGTTTCTCAGCAGTGATGAGATAGATGTTTCATATGTGTCTTCTTCTAACTTCTGTCCTGGCTTCTTTACTGCTCCTTCTGTGACTGGTAGTAGATCATGAGCAACCTCAGTTTTGGGATGTAAAAAGGCATAGGAGAGATTTGGGGAAAGGAAGGACAAGCCATATAATGAGACAAAATCAACAGGCTTGAATGTCATGTAGGGTTAGCAACTTGTTTATTATTTATTAGTATAGTTTTTTTTTACTGCAACACATGGGGGGATTTGTTTCTACTTCAGGTGCTAAAACTACTCCCCATAACCTCTACCATTGCCTTTTCCTCTTCTCTTTCTTACCCATGTTTTGTTTCCCGCATAGCTATTTTCTGACTCCCAGACTGGAAGGCCCCGTAGAACCAAGCATCATTTTTTTAGCTGGCTAGGGAAATTTCCTGAGCTGCCTCACTGCCGATCAAAACATGTCCGGCTTCCAGAGGCCCTGAGAGCTAAGCAACACAGTGATAAGTGGTCAAAGACAACAGTAGGGATTCCTCTGCACCTTTGGGTGAATGGAACCTGTTTAGTTCTGCATATGTTTATTAGTAATACTCCCCTCTTTGTGTTATAAGATTTGATGTGATGTTTTTAGGAAATATCTCAGGAAGTATGTTATCCAGAGACAAGAACAAACAAACCCCTTCATTAGCTGGTTAATCTTTGAAAACGCATGTGTACTTTTCAGTGCTGGATAACACAGAATGGTTGGCTGACACTAACTATTCTTGTAAAATATATAATTGTTTTGTAAAGCTTACAACAACCTTCTGAAAAAGCACAACTCTCCACTGATGGAATTCGTATCCCTAGTACTGGCTTGAGGTTACAAAAGCGATAGATTAGAGCATTTTGTATGGTCTGTATGATTTGACATCATTATCATCCATCCAAACTGCTCTGTGAAGGCTAAGGCTCATTAGACAACACGTCATAAACACCATAACATTTTATGCTCTCAGGAAAACATTCCGTTTTAGGTATTTGTCTGTTATGTGCATTAAAATGTAAAACTTGACACAGTCTTATGCCCATCAGCAGCAAGCTCCCTGTGGATATTCAGCTGTGTTGGGATAGTGGGGGGGAAGCTTCTATGGACTTGCATGTCATTTCCTGAATTTAAAGGGAGAAGAGCAATCATCAAGGTATGTGAATATGATAACATCCATTTTATTATTCATGTCCTGTTCTTATCTATGTATTCGTTATATCTCATAGAATCACTTGTTAAATAGAATGGGCCAAGTTCATCTGCAATACAGTTCTGCCATGTTCAGTGGAGTAATAGTTGAGGAGATGCACAAATATATCAAGTATTTTGTTTCCCGCCTTTAAATAACCTTAGAAATTTAATGTTCTCAGCTAGAGCTGTGCACTTGCTCCCCAATCCAAAATATGCTTAAATTTGGGCACAGTCTGATCCTTGCCTTCTGGGAGATCCTCTGATCTAATCCATGTCTGTATCAGTATTTGTGAGTTTCTGCGTATCCAGGAAACTCTCCTCCATTCGATCAAATAGAGAAATGCAAACAGATATAACTTGGGGTGGATGTGTCATGAATTTTAGGGACACCATAGATCTTAAATAGAGGATTCAGCATTCCAGATTGTACATATGGACATTCCCAGGGGCACCATCTCCCAAGTTTGCTTGGTTTCTTTTTTTTTTTCTTTGTTTCCAGCTGCTGCTGTCGACCCTGAGACCTGGCAGTTCACAACAGGGTGTCTTTTTGCAATGGAGGCTAGAGGGAAGGGGACGGATGATACTATGTCAAGCTTCCACTTCAGCTACCAATCTCCTTTCTTGTATTTTAATCTGAAGTAGTCTTCTTGTGATGTGTATGAGACAGTTGTGTTGCATATCAGGAACTTTGGCAATGGTACACTAGTATCACATTACCAAGAAAGACCTGAAAAGAGGGAAAAGAAAGACAGACTCTCATATGATAAAATTGTCATTGAAAACCCATGCAACTATGGAAGCAAACCAAGCATACACACACACACACACACACACACACACACACACACACACACACAATCCTATTTTCTTTTCTTTAACAGAGAATTCAAAAACACAATAGATAAAGCTAGGGTCTAGATATTATGTTATTGACACTATATACTCTGCTGTCGTTACTGTCCGTCATAGAGCAGTTATGCTGAGTATTACAAAAAGCAGCCACAAAAGGATATATAGCCTAGTGACCTCATTAAAAGACCCTCCTCAGGCCTTGGAGACTGGAGAGGCCCTTAGACTTTTGGGGGTGGTAGTGGTGTAAATCTGTCGATCTGTTCTGCTGTCATCCTCTCAGGCCACGTCTGCATCTTCCTTAGGAGGTATTGCTATTTTTCTTCCCTTTCCTAGTTTTTCATTGTATCACACTTAAAAAACAATTTTAATCTACAAATCTTGGATTTTACTGGAGCGATTTCTGAGGCTGCTGATTTCTGAACCTGGGGCCTTTTGCTCTGATCTCTGGCAGGCCAGTACAAATAGCCCCAATTCAGTGAATGTTCCGGTATTTGTCTATTCTGTAAAACGTCTAGAATAGAGGGTGTCACTAAAGGGATTGATATACAAGTTAAATAAATAAATAAATAAATCTTGAGCACAGCCCTGCTCTCAGCCATAATATTGCTTGTTCTCAAATGAAGCCACAATAAACTTTTCAAAAATAATTACAGCAAAAAATACAAAATGTGGATGCAGCAAACATTATCGCCAAATAGGTAGCAGGAACTTATTACATGGAAGTCCTACCATTCATCCATTGTTTTCTTATTTCTTGATATTACTAGTATATAAATAATTTATATAATTGCATTATATAATCCATTAATCCCAAATACACAGAAGTAATTTGAGTGTACACTCTTTTCTTATTTACACACTTCAAAGGTGAAGTAATCCTGCTAGGGCCCGAAGCAGGTTGCTGTCTGAGAAAAACAACAAGATTGTTCCCTCCATTCCATGTGTAAATGCCAGTCAGACTGGTAATTGAATCCTATTTTGGCAGTGGCCAATAGGACAGCATCTTTCAGGGTATTTAAGGGTAACAAGCTAATTTACGAGATTCAGGGCACGCCCTGTGGCACATACAGCTGTGTCCTACAATATCTCACTACTACTTCCCATCCACCAACATGTACTGCCTCCTCATCTAGGAGCCTGAATGAAGATTTGCAGGGATACTTCCTGCTGAGTTACTGCTCTAATTAAGCTATGCTTATTTTCCTTTTTCCTTTTGAGTATCAGCATATACCAAGGAGATGACACATTTCTGTACCTTTCTGAAATATGACAGATAATTCAGGAATTATTACTCTTGTGATGTTAATTGTTCAAACCTTGTTCCCACTGAAGCCCAAGCTATATGACAAATCATCACAGAATTATAAACCGAGCTCGCTTGAAAAATAACAGACATTTGTTTGTTTTAGCACAAGCTTGCCTTACTCTGCATGTAGCAAATTGACTTGCTTTTGTTTTGTGCTTGGTAGCCAAGAGATAAACATAGTTTTCATTTGTGAGTCTGATTGCTGGGGTCCAGAACTTTGAAGGAATTGCATGTTTGGAGGTAGAACATGGTAACAGCAGGAAGTAACACATTTTTCTTAAGGTGTGATTAGTCCATGACAGTGGCACTAAAATGAGAAGAGGGTAGAAATATGGATTCCTGGCTTCTCTCACAACATATCGGAAAAGAAAGAAAAGAAATCACTGACCTCCTTTTTTGCTTCATATATACTGTAGAAACTAGAATTAAGACAGTGTTCTACCTTCTATGACTCCTCTGAGTGTATTCTCCCTACTGATAGCTCAGGGAGTAGAATATATTCATATTCTCTTTTGGAGGGGGAAAAACTTTTCTGAGTAACTCTTAAGTATCTAATTGTTTGCTTATGCCTATTTCAACACAGTCACAAAGAATAAATGAGGAGAGGAAATAGATTTTGTAACACTATATCCTTAGATATCTCTGCTTCTAGTAAATTCTATATCCTTCCTAGATAAATCTCACAGAAAGTGACCACAATATCCAGGACCAGTAGTGATGATGACATGGGGATGGTGGAAAGAGTCAACCACGACCTGAACTGTTGAGACTCATTATATCTCCTATATAGATAGTCATATCCTGTTTTACATTATCTACTAGATTTATCATAAGTAGCTGCAAAACCACAATAATTATATAGAAGGCATTCTGTCAGCCTTTATCTCTATCATACTTTGCAGAAAAGAAAAGAAAAGAAAAGAAAAGGGTTGAAATGTGACTGAATACTGAATGGTTTTTGAGAGTGTTAAGATATACTCCTGGCTGTGGTTAATTCTATTGTTTTAAATGTTAGCCATGTTGATTATAATGAAACAGAGACTTAGAAAAATAAACCTGAATGAATCTTTATGACTAGGATATTTTCCCCCTGTGACGTCTTTCTGTAAGAATCCAGCCTTATTTATCTTTACCTTTCTTTCCAGATGAAGTAGTTGGCCAAGGTTTCCACAAATAGAAGAATAGCAACTATGAGGTAGCAGGATTAGAAACTGGCATTACAACTTATTTTACAGACCCAACACACACAAGACTATGCTTCATGTTTCCTATGGGCAGACTGTTACATCTTGGAATATAAAAGATCTCACAAAATAGCCACTAGCCTAGATCTTTCTGTTTTGCCTTTTCTTGCTACGAAAATTCATAAACACAATGTTATCAACCAAATCTTTTACTGGTTAAATATAAGTCCTATTCAACATTTTCAAAAAAAGGGTTCATATGAATTTGTGACTAAGATGACTCCCTTCTGTTGCTCTCCACACATAGAGAACAGCCTGAAGAGAAAAGCTTTGGCTACATTTGGCTTGGGAATCTTAATTTTTCAGGATCCCCAACTACATAGAGAAATAGGAGAGGCTTTCCTCTTCAGATTGTCATTGTGAAAGGGAAGGGGCAGAATTAAAACTCTGTCACATTATGTGTCCCAATTAACCCTTTAAAGCTCCAGCTACTCTGCTGTCAGGATTAACCAACACCACCCATTCCAAGAGAACTGGCAAGGGACCCAAGATTCAGATTAATCCAGCTCCAGTTGCAATACAAAACAGTGAACTGTTTCTATCTTCAGCCCATTGTTTTTTGATCCTTCTATTAAGGACAGAAAAGATTTTAATTGAATTAAGATCAATTAAAAACAGCTTATTTCACTTATTTATATATTTAATTTCTATACCGCCCATCTGGTAACCCAGGCCACTTTGGGCAGTTTACATAATACCATAAAACAAAGTCTAAAGACAAACAAGACAAAAACGGACAATAAAATAAAATAATCAATACAATATTAACACATGAAAACAATATCAATAGAACATCAAAATAAAATAAAGAAAGCATGGCGGATGTTGAACATTAGCGAATTTTGGTTATTTTAGTGCTATTGTATCAGATGTTGTAGAGTCCGGGAAAGCCTGTCTAAATAGAAATGTTTTTAATAATTGCTTCCAGCAATCATTTATCGAAATGACCACAAGTACAAACTCGAAGTGTCTTGATCATCTGTCCCCTCATACCTAGTGGTAAGGAGAAATTTAAAACAAATCTGGAGCAGAGGTAGAATATACTCAACCATATCCACAGTCTTCCCTCAGCCTTTGGCCAAAAAGGGAAGTGGCATTCCACCCTCCCCCCGGCCCCAGAGAGAGCCACTGAGAATGTATAAAAGCTAGTATCCATGAGGGTTGTTCTCTTGGCAAAACTGCTCCTATCTCTGGAAACAGGAGGGGGAAAGTGTTGATTTCCCTCTTAGCAGCCCTTCCTGTACACCTCAAATCTTCCATGGCCATTTTTTGGGTGGCAGCAAAGATCAGAGAGAGGAAGAACTTTGTGTCTCATGAGCAGCCAGACACTAGTACAACATTGAATTCAGGCCATAATTAGGATTAGGTGACACATCAGAGTGACACAGTCTGTGAAAGCCACCACAGCTGGAGTTTTAAAGATTTATTTTGCTGAGAGGCTGTTCAGAAGGGCTTGATTTTCCCCCATTTATTAATAAACTCATTTATTGGGGTGCTGTTTTTTGCACACTTCCTTCCATGTGTAATGAGGAACAAGAGCTAAGCATTTCTCAGTAATTCTAGCAGCAGCAGCTTTTCTCCATCTTGGCTGGCTTACAACACCTTTTATAATAAGGATCTTGTGGGCAGCAAAGCACCGGATATTCAAACTCTCCCAGAGGATCTATTCTGCTATTGCTGTGCGTGCATAATGGAGGATGAAGGATATGTTCCCTTGATCTTTAGCACAGTAAAAAGAAGAAATCAATTATTATGTCTGACTTTCTACCAATGTGCTGCTATTAATTACACTTAACAGTTACAGGACTCACACACACACGTCCCCAGAAAGGAATTTGTTTCCACCCCTTTTTCTTCTTTTCTTTTTTAAAGCTAAGACTGTGGGAGCCAACATAAAGCCTAAACATTACAGCAACATTGACAAGAAACCTTTCCTTAAATAGAAGTTAGCACTAATGAGGGTATGAAAAATATGCTTAATTGACAACAAAGCTTTATTACAACCCAACCCTCTCTCTTGGGGCTCAGAAAGGAAGTGGGTTCTTCTGTTAGGATTTTACAGTTTGTTTTCTCATTTTGCTAAGTAGTCATAGGCTAATATTAGACAGGCTCTTCTAAATAGCTTAGGCTGATGAAGTGTTCATTTTCTCCATTGTTTGCTGGGAAGTCATTACAGTATCATAATGCAAGTCATGGGCATTGGCTTCTAGTACCTCGTAATTAAGCACATTTCCAGAATTATTTTAAGCAACATCTCAGCTTAATTTGTTATTAATTTATATACCAAGTTCATTGGTTGTATCAATAATTATATCTAAGTCAGCGGTTCTTGAAATCTGTTAGACCTAACCTGTCCAAAGAAATTAAATCTCCCCATACGTTTTGAGAACAAAAAAAGCAGACAATACTCTTTGTCTCCCAAGGTAGGCAATCCAAGATAAAGATGGCGCAAGAGCAAAGTTGCCTGAACTAAACAGAACAAGATGTACAGGTGCAGAAAAAGGAGAGCTGAACTATGTAAATCAGCTGTAGCCCTTCCCTTCCTATGAGGAAAGCAAAAAAAATTGGGAAGCTGAAGGCCGGGTAGGATTTTAAAAATTGTCAAATTATGCACAGTGTGAGGAAGACAGATGTAGAGGTTTTTGTTGTGTGTTTTTAAAAACCGTCTTCCATAAAACTAGCATTTTTGGTCAGCCATTGAAATTTACAAAGAGTGTGCAGATTTGTGGTTTTTGACGTTGCGGAGAGTTTTGTGTCCAAAAACACAAATCTAGACATCTCTAAGATCAACCAATGGTGGAACCATAACTCAAAGTTGCACTGGTTCCTGAGGGATTAGGAATAGGCAGAAGCCTCTTCTGTAGACAGAATTCTCCTTATGCTGACAGAACCAATTTATGGCTGGTTGTTGTCAAGGATCTGCTGGCAGAAGCATATGCCAATAGAACTACACATCTGGATAAGGTCTGTCAACAGAAGAGTCAAAAATAGCATGGAGAAAAGATGGAATGAGGGAGTTGCTGAGTTAAGTCACATCCAGACTTCCTCAAGCTGAAGGATACAACTACTAGCATTGGCACAAAGTTCATCTAGGGCAAGGATAGTCCTAAGGGATTTCCAACATCTCTAGGCTGGGAGGGGTTTGGATTCAGTCCAGCTGCAGCTCGTCTAGCCTTAGCTGAGCTAGCCCTCAGGCATCTTGGCTAGTTAGGATTGCACTCTATAAAAGTATGAAGCAAAGGAGTGCCCTTTACAAATGGTGAAATTCAACTTGTGCAGTTCATTGGCAGGAGATGTGATTGCCACTGAATGGAACACACAGTTTGAAAATCAACCTTGCTCCTATTTCTGTGACAGCAGCCCTACCCTTCTTGCCAATTGCTGTGAAATCTTACTGTGCACAGAGCCCTCAGGAGGCAGTTCTCTTGGACTCTTTTGGACAAGTAGATCATGCTGCCCTCCCACCCCCTTTTTATAGTAATGAACAAGTTAGCCACCAACTCAGACACTGGCCAAAATTCTGTTGCCTAATGTTGCAAATAGCACTCGAGTAGGCCCATTGAATCAATGGGGATTTACTGAGTCAACACCTCTGTGAGTTCCATAGCAAACTTTACTATGCTAAGGCAAGCTGCAATTAAAGTAGGCCTGTTTGAATCAATGAAAATTATGGAGGAGTTCTCACTAAATCCCCATTGATTCAGCAAGCCTATTCTAGTGCAATTTACTAAGAAAAGCAAAAATACAATCAACCCCGCCCCCAACCAGAGCTACTAGAATATGTGTTTCTCTCCCTGCAACAGTTTATGCCTTCTTTTCTCTTCTTTGAGTACAGCAGGTGGCAGCAGACAGGACAGGCCCAGGAAGCAAAAAAATAATAATCTAAGTAAGAAAAAGGGGGGGAGGGGGGAACCTGACAAGAAAAACAATCCCCTAAAAAAGAAAGAAAAATGGTAAAACAGGAAAGGATCCAAGATGGAGGCACAGAGACAGGCAGGCAAGCAAGCAGTACAATCCAAGATGAAGGGCAGCAGGCGCTCAGCAGTACAGTAATCCCACTCACAAGGAATGATTGAAACAAAGAGCCCTCCTCACTGGGTTACAACCAATCCAGCCCTAGAAACTCAACATTTCTCTCTCCCCCCCCCCCCCGCCTCCTTTCTGGATGTTCTGATTGGCTGATCAAAGCAGCCCTTACAATATTTAGGTGAAAAATTTCTGAGATGATTTGACAAACACACATGAAAGAAGAAACACACAATAATCATGAAACATCCATGTAAACTGTTCCCTTTTGGCATCAACCAAACAACATGAATTGTATGAAAGAGATCTTCTTTCATGTTTTGGGTCTTTCATTTAAACTTGGAAGGATACCTAGTGCATTCCTTCTTGATTGGTGGTAGGTCTCCTCTCACTGGTGCTGGATCCTGCCTTGGTACTATTCATGGTTTTTCCATAGTACAATAAAAGAATCAAATCTGTGTGGTCCAAGCACAAAATCCAAAAACAAAGTTGACTTTTCCTGACCATGAAAATGCCATCAAAATATGAGATATTGAGTCTTACAGTTCGTCTGAAATAAATTTGTCTTAACTTTGTGGAAGATAAGGGCAACATGAACACATTGTGTTGGATTTTATCAGTTTTACTCATACTTAGAGAGGACTCATTAAGATTATACCCCATTGATTTCAATGGGGTCCCTCTAAACATGACTAGATGTGGATTCAACCCATTCTTTTTCCTTGCCTGCCCTTGCATTGCTATTCCCAAGCAGAGAGTAAATCACTCCACATAAAAGAACTCAGTTCATAGTTGGAAAGCTGATATTTCACAACGTAAAATGTCTTTTCTGGAAAAAAAAATATGAATGTTCGTTTAGATAACCCCATGCTAGAATCAAAACTCTGCATGTAAATTTTCTGTCCTTAACTAAATATCTAGGGATGTTCAGGCAAGAATTAATTGGCACCAACCAAAAAGAAAAAAAGAAGTACATTCAGTGCCCCTGTGAATAATTTATAGCTGCTTCCCTTTCAACAAAAGAAAATGTTGAATGTTTTTGACAATAGCAGGTACATAATTGTTTTATGCTGGAGGCATTTACAGTAACTCATTCATTATGTCATCTTGCCAGTTTGTGTGGCATTTATTCATTCTCTTAGTGGGTGTATTTGAATGACAAGTAAGAGAAATACGCTTCTGTAAATGGAACCTGGAAGGCAGCATTCAAAAGTGGACACTCAAGATGGGGCAAGCATGGGGGGGAGGGGCAGCTAGGAAAGTAAACTCTCATCTCCTCTCTGTTTTCCTTGAGTGCATGCCATCTCTTGACTTCCTTTTACAGAAGAATATTTCATCTTACTTGCCATTTAAATAGGTGCACTACAGGCCTCTTCACACATTGGATAAGGACCCAATCCTCTGTGAGGGAGTAATTGTGTTGTACAAGGCGATACCAAAAAACAAAAGGCTCAGTGGAGCTCCATTTCTCCTCTCCTATCTGCTTAAGTGTTCATGCATGGGAATGGATGCTAGTAGTGCAGTAGGCAGTGACAGATTTTACTTTCTTGGGCTCCATGATCACTGCAGATGGTGACAGCAGCCACGAAATTAAAAGACACCTGCTTCTTGGGAAGAAAGCGATGACAAACCTAGACCGCATCTTAAAAAGCAGAGACATCACCTTGCCGACAAAGGTCCACATAGTCAAAGCTATGGTTTTTCCAGTAGTCATGTATGGAAGTGAGAGCTGGACCGTAAAGAAGGCTGAGCGCTGAAGAATTGATGCTTTTGAATTGTGGTGCTGGAGGAGACTCTTGAGAGTCCCCTGGACTGCAAGGAGAACAAACCTATCCATTCTGAACGAAATCAACCCTGAGTGCTCACTGGAAGGACAGATCCTGAAGCTGAGGCTCCAATACTTTGGCCATCTCATGAGAAGAGAAGACTCCCTGGAAAAGACCCTGATGTTGGGAAAGTGTGAAGGCAAGAGGAGAAGGGGACGACAGAGGACAAGATGGGTCACGAAGAGTCGGACACGACTTAACGACTAAACAACAACAAAGTGCAGTAGGTCTGTGCATGCATTGAGCATGGGTTATTTAATCTGAATGGTGCTAAAGCCTAAAAGGGAATATGGAATTTGTGCCCAGCCAGAACCTTTTCTCCCTCTGACTCTGTCATAGCGCAGTAAAACGGTAGAATACATACTTTCCATTCATAGGTTGGATCTCCAGCCTTTCTAACCATAGCTGGAAAAGGGGTTTGTTGAGCCACTACCAATCAATGCAGAAGACATTGGGCTAGATGGATCAGTGACCTGGTTCATTGCCCAACTCCACCCCTACCTAAATGAGGGTTCACTCAGACTGTTGGTGCATGCACTGGTCATTTCCCAAATCAACGACTGCAGGGCTCTCTATGTAGGGCTTCCCTTCAGGCTGACCCAGAGACTATAGCAGATCCAGAATGCAACAACCAGACTGGTACTGGTGTGAGCAAATTTGATCATATCACTCCAGTTCTGACTTGTCTCCACTGATTCGCGCTGTGTCTCAGATCAGCTTTGAGGTTTTGACACTTACCTATAAAGCTCTCCATGGTTTGGGACCACACTACTTGTTGGAGCATCTCTTCCCAATGTAATCTGCCCAACCCACCAGATTCTCCCAGACTATGCTCCTCTGGGTATCCACTCCAGAGGAGGCTAGAAGTCATCCACGAGAGGTCGGCCCTTCTTTGCAGTGGCACTGACATTGTGGAACCAGCTCCTGGTGGAGCTATGCCTGGCCCCCTCCCTGTCAATATTCAGAAGGCCACTTAAAACACTGCTTTTCAGGGAGGCTTTCCAAAGTGATCCTGTTTGATTTTACACCTCCTGTCCTGCTATCACATAGAGAATTTGCCTTTGGTGTCACTTATTTTTGTCTTGTTAAATGTTTTTAATTTTATTGTCTATTTATAGTTTTTCATTATATGCTACATTTATTGTTGTAAACTGCTCAGAACAGTGCATTGCACTAATGGGGCACTATGCAAATCAAATAAATAAATAAACATTCATTAGAAGCCAACTTCCTAGGCTCTGGCATTGTCTGTATACACACTAGTGAGCAAATTAAAACAGAGAAAGGGATTCTACTGAACCATGTTAAAATCCGTCTATATGTAGCCACTGTGCCCCCTCCCCTGAGAAGAATTGGACCCATTGTTATTTTTTTCAGAGTGTACCTATGATTTGAGAAACAGATGCCTAGAAGAAAAATTGAATCTGACAAAGAAGTTGTGGAAAATGCTTCACTTCAGCAGACTATTTGGAGATTAACTTCTTAACTGTTAGAGCAGCACAGCAGTGGAACCAATGACTTTGGGAGGTGGTGAGCGCTCCAACACTGGAGGCATTCAAGAGAAAATTAGACAATCATCTGTCAAATCTGCTTTGATTTTGATTCCTGCATTGAGCAGGGGGTTGGACTCAATGGCTTTATAGGCCTCTTCCAACTCAATTGTTCATTCTGTTATTATGAGATTCATTGTTTAGCCATCAACAATATACCTGAGTTTGATGCTGTGCATGAATGTGTAAAGCAGGAGTACTTTTCTGCCATCTTGAAATGTTACAATATAACTGGCTAGATATGTATAGCCAAAGATTGAAAACATAGCTGGGCCACTTTTTAATAACATGTAAGTCTTCCCCCATTACTCTCTGAATAAGAATGAGTTCTAGGATATCTTCATTTTCTATAGACACAAGTTCTCTGTCCAGCAGTCCTCTCCCAAAACTTTGAGTGGCTTATATGTGTCATTGTGGTCAAACTAGACAACATGTTTATTAGAACAAGAACTTTATCCAGTGATAAAAGGTGTCTGTCTATGATTTTCCTTAACTATGTCTTCTGTATTTATTTGAGAACTGGTTTTCTGGAAAGTACACGTAGATTTGATTTTCGGGTCTGATTGCTGAGGCATGGATCTTCTCTTAGCTGGGAAATGGATTAATCTTGGGGAAGAAACATTCTCCTTAAAATGTATTTTGACTCAGACTTTTACTTAGCAATGTATAGGATTGTGCTCTGTAAATTAAGAGCATAAGCTTTCTAAATTTACAGAGCCCCCTCTTTTGATAGTTTCATTTCTTTCCCTTTTATAAATGGAGAAGCTTCTTATCTTAACAGTTTAACTCATTAGTTTTGGAGAGTTTTGTGGATGCTGATATTTGACGTTAAATTTCCTGTTTCGTTAATTGCTACCAGGCTTTTCAGATTTGGACATATATCAGGACAGATTCCAATTATCTCCCATCTATTTGAATCATAATGTCCTTGCGCCTCGGCCCTTATGCAGGTTGTATTAATCTGATGCTTCTTCAAAGGTGCCATCTGTCAAACCGAGTATCTGTTGTGTGCCGTTTTCTCTAATAATGAACTGTTCCCAAAAACAGCATAAATAAAACAGAATTATCCTAATACCACTCCAGATATAAAACATTCAATTTATCCCACAGAGCTCCTCCTCCCACATGTCATTTACCTCACTTCCCCACTCATAAAGTGTATATTTAGCATGTAGTTGCCCTATACAATTGTAAAGTTAGAGTACAGGGGTGAACAAAAGACAGGTCAGGATCTAGTGATAGTTATGTGGTAAATTTCCAGCAGATTAGAAAGGGTTGATAATTCACAATCTTTTAACCATAGGCATTTTTAAAAATGCTAAAATTCTCTGCTGGCTTTAGCAACTAACTCCTTTCCCATCCTCATTTTTCAGGTTCTAATTTGCAGCTTGGAAGTATGCTTGCACAAATATCTGCAGTGGCCCAGAGTGCCTTTTATCAGCTTTGGTTAAGTGGTCAGCTGTGCCCTTAGCTGGATGAGAAATACCTAACAACAGTGATTCATGTGTTGGTAATCGCCAAAATGACGGTTCGTCCTGGTTCATGGTCCATCAAAGCTGACGAAGCATGAGCCACAAATTTCCTTCCTGTGAACTGACGAACCACGAATTGGTTTGTCGGTTCATATGGGGTTTGTTTGTTTTTTAGGTAACCCAAGACTGTATTTTTAAAAAAGCTGAATTCCCCCACAGCCTGCCCCCCTGACCCCTTCCCACTACCCCTGTCGCTTCCCTACCTTGGCTGTCATCACCTGTGCCCACAATCTGTGCTGCCACCACCGCTGCTATTGCCTGCAGTGGCCTGTGCCACGGCGGCCTCCACAGCCACCATCCACTGCCACTCGTTGCAGTGGCCTCCACTACCATGGCCTGCCTTAAGAGAATCTGGGCTGCCCTTTGCAAATATGGCAGCTGGAGCTTCAAGCTGCAGCCGCCATCTTTGCAAAGGGTAGCCAGTGTCCCTTATGGCAGGCCGTGGCTGCGGAGGCCACCTCAGGAGGCAGTGATGGATGGTGGCAGCAGCAGGTGTCGATGGATGGTCAGTGGTGGATGGCAGCAGCAGCTACAGTAGGGAGGGGAAGGGGGAACAGGCTGTGGGGGTGGGTTGCTGTGGGACTGCCTGACTGCCTAAGGGTGTGCCAATCAGCTGATTGGCAGGCCCATAGGCAGAGTGGGAAGGCCATAGGCAGAGTGGGAGCCTTCCCTCTCTACTTATGGGGGACAAATAAAAATTGACAAATATTAGTCCCTTTATGTTCGTCGGGGTCTCTGGAACTGATGAATACAAAGGGATGAATATTTAATGAATCAGCCATTTTTTATGAATATAGCAAAAAAAAAATCCGTCCCCATGCCTAACAGGCATGCTATCTGTATAGGAACTATTGTGGCACTCTATAGCTTCTTGTTTTCAGTGTTCCCTTGCACTTCCTGATCTATTCTCGGACAGTTCAAGCTAGGGATGGGGAGATATTTTGTGAGCTAATGGGGCTGTAAGAGTCTCAATGGTTCACCTAAGTCCCAGAACATTATCTATTATATCTCCAAATTCCACCTACTGTGCAAAAACAAAAAAAGGGGATAACCATTTTGATTTTCCAGTGCAACGTAGTAGCAGTCTGACAATCAAAATGTACAAATCAGATTGGATTGGGGGCACAAACTAATTCAGATGGAGCCAGAATTGCTTAAGCCCATTTGGAATCCATCTCAAAGCACCAATTTGGGGGTCTCTTGCACAGACATAATAGAAACTTTTCATAACACATGAATTAGCCACAGTTTTTGACTTAAATCCAATTGCTGGACCCAACTAGAGTAGACCCACTGATCCAAAGAGCCTGAGTCAAATGTTTAAATCCCATTGATTGAATGGGTCATTCAAACAAATTGTTTCTGGAGTGTTAAAATTATTGCCTTATTTAGGACTACACATATCTAACATTTCTTAGTACTTTCAAATTGAACTAACTCTTTCCCCAAAAGCTGCACTGGGCCATCTGTGTTTTTCAGGATTTCTACTCAGCTCATTCTATACAGTTCATCATTCTAACTCATCGTTATACAGTTTTGGGCTTCCAGTCCAAACAGCTGACACCTGAAAATGTATAGTGTTTATCTAAGCAGGAAGTCAAGGTAGGCTGTCCAGCACTGATTACATTATCAACACATTCTCTGAAATGCAGGTTTTAACCAGAAATATTACTCAGAGGTCCACAGATTCAAAAGTAAACATACAACTGGCTAGACAGGGATTGTTGGCCTGTCATTATATTGCTGGCTGTTAATATCCACAATTAAGGAAGACTACATATCAATGATTGTTTGTCTGGAACATGAACTTTCCAAAGCACGAAGGGAAGGGATACAGTCCCTCATTTCTGTCTCCTATGTTCAGCTAATTAGTGCTGCTTTTAATGGCTTCATCTACCCAGGATCAATTACCTAATGGGCAATGGTACTCTGCCAGTTAATAAGGTGGGGAATGGTATAATGTGATTATGTCTGGCTCCAAAATTGTGCTTCAAATAACACTAAAACAATCATGTGATGAAATAAATAGATGGATGCTGCAGCAATGTTGGCTAATTCTGGAAAGGAAAAAATACACACAAACACACACTTGCACTTTAATATTGTTTTAACAGAAGTTGAAAGTGTGCTTCATGGCTGGAATGGTAAACTACTTTGTTTAATTCAGACATGGAATAAAAGGGGTATAGGTCCAGCTTTAGTGGATGGAGAACTTCATTTTTACTTGATTCCCACAATCTCGACTCCATTTCCACAATCTTTAACACAGGAATGCACAGCATGCATTCCTAAAACCACAGGCCACTCAAAGGCTACATTTCCCCCAACCTTCTCTTTTCCTTTCTCTGAATCTTATGCGATTTTAGGATCTAAGCAGGGTCAATCCTGGTTTACTACTTGGATGTCCTAAACGGGATGTCCTAAACGGAAGCAGGGATCTCCAGGGTGAGGCTAGGAAAAAGGTTGGTCTGCCTCAGTAAATGGCAGGTTCCTGTGTTTCTGAAATAATTTGGTGCCTGAAGTAAATGGCATATCCATGCCATCAACCCAAGTTAAAGTGTACAGTATCCAAAACCAGTCCAATTCTTTTGGCACATACTGTGAGGCAGAAAATCCCCATCCATCATAACTAGGAATAACTAATGGTTTAGTCCCATTTCACTTCACCCCAACTCTGTTGGCTGTGGCAATGCCTCACTCTGCCTAATAATAGGACCGGCTCTTATGGAAGACCTGGGGCCCTTACCTTCTGTGACTAGCTCCTTACCTCAATAACAGTTTTATGGTTTGTATTATTTATTGCATTTATACCCCCACCTTCCTACTTCTAAGTAGTGTTCAAGATGGCTTACAATGATAAAACTTAAAAAAAAGTAAAAACAGGTTCAGATGTAAAAACATTTTAAAAATCAAATAAAACAAACAAGGCTATTAAAAACATTAAAATCAGTACATCTGTAAACTGTTAAAATTATCCCATTAGATTCAGCATTATCATAGGCCAAGATGTGTTTTTGCACCCATTCCTAAATGCTGCAAGAGTGAAGAATGTTCACAACTCTGAGGGGAGTGCATTCCACAGTTTGGGCTCCAGGAGCATGATATGCTATATGCCTCTTCTAATACAAGCACTGTGATAGAATCCTCTCTTCCTTTGTATTTTCTGATTATTTCACTCTTCAGCTTTCCAGCCAGACTGCGAAACTGGTATTGGGGGGGGGGGGGGATGCAATCTGAATGTTCCTTGTAAGTGTTCACCTCTCTTGGTCTGTTTTCATAGTTTTGCAGGAAAATACATGGTTACTGCAGCCACTACTGACTCCATGAGCAAAGTAGGTGGGGGGCATTCATACACAGTGAAAAAAGGAGGACAAAAGAAGATGCTGATTTATTGATTTATAATATTTTTAACCTGCCTTTCTCCTAAAAAAGGACCCAAGGTGAATTACAAGTGAAAGACAATATTCAAGCTAACAGCAGTGAGTATAAAAATACTAAAAGGATCAATGAATACAATAATTAAAAAAAACATAAGCAACACCAAAACACATTCAATGCAGTAAGATACAAGAATCCATTTTTAAAACCTCACTCAGCAGCCATTCACTGAGGGAAAGCTTGCCTGAAGAGAAAGGTCTTTGCCTGTTTGCAGAAGGACAGTAAAGATGCGGCCAGCCTAGCCTTCTGTGGGAGGGAGTGATACCGGAGCAGAATCAAACTAGATTTTAGTATAACCCTTAGCAGAGAAAACACAGGACATTCACACATAGCTCATAGAGAGGCAAATAGAGAAACATTCACAGATAGTATAGGATTTTCCTTTAGTTACTCTTCCCTGCACCCCTTCTGCTTTGATCTAGCAGATGGCCAGCTAAGGAATGTGGCCAAGGAGGAACCAGGCGATAATAGTCGGAACATCACCAGCAGGAGAGCCGGAGAGTAAAGGCCATATATTAGGGCCCAGGAAAGAAACACATAAACATACCAAAAGATAAGATTCTTTCCCCAGACATTTAGACGCTTCCTGAGCATAAGCAAAGGACACATGGGCACACGATCTGCATATCTATAGGGAACCAATAGATCAGCGTAATTGCCATCACTACCCAATGAGGGACTGGATCCAAAGTTGGGGTACAAGTGACCAATAGAATTGTAGTACTTTTATGACTCTTTGTTTGTATCATTATAAAACATATGTACACTGTATTTTCGGGGTCTACTCTGCTTTTAAGAGAAGTCCCAGCTGACCTTTTCTTTGCTGCTATTCAAATAAAATTGGGCCTTTGGTTCAGCTGTTGCGTCTATGCCTGATTCCTTGCCAGAGAATCTTAGAACCCAGGTTTGGCCGGTAACAGGAGTTCCAGAGTCTGAGAGCAGCAACAGAGAAGGCCCTTGCTCGTGTCCCAATACATCTGTGCAGGTGGTGGGACTGAGAGAAAGACACTCGAGCAGGCTCAAAAAGGGAGACATGGTCCTTGAGATAGCTTGGGCCCAGGCCATTTAGGGCTTATAAGGTTAAAACCAGTACTTTGAATTGTGCCCGGAAACCGATTGGCAGCCAGTGGAGCTGCTGTAACATATGCAATGTAACACAACAATGCATATGCTAATATATATGCTTAAATATGCAAAAATTTAAAATGGTTGTTCTAATTTTAATGGAGTAACAATTCATCTCATGGAGTGTAGAAAGCAGCAGCCAGGTGACTTGTCTGCCTGCTGAGTTTGCACTCCTGTTGCTCACTGTGGATTGGCCACATCAAAAGCTTGTTCCTTCCATCTGAAGCACAGTCTAGTCCAAGTCTGATTTAAAGACAGATTGTGGTTCAGATGGAAGAAACCTTCAAGAGGAGGGTTGTTCTTAGTTAGTCCTTCAAATAGAGGGCTGTCCTTCCTAAATGCGGGAATGCGACCATCCTAGATGAGTACCAGAACACATACTTTTACCCTCTACTCTTTGTTTCACCTCTGCACTCCTTTCACCTCCTTTGGTTTATTTTTGACATGGTCTATATTACTGGGTCTGTGACTGTATAATAAAGATCGACATGGTCTATCAGAAACATGTCCTCATTGTTTCTCCAAATATGAATCAATGAATTTTTAGTGATTTTTTATTCATTGATTCAGTGAGCTATTGGCCCCACAGACACCTAGAGACCCCAAAATTGCAGGGAAGCTTCCTCTGATGCTCCTCTACAGTTGCTCCAAATTTGGTGAAGAGTGGGTTTCAGATGTCCAAGGTGGGTTTCAGATGACCCACAAGAAGTTCTCCCCCAGGAAAGTTCCACCCAGGCACCTAGAGACACAAAAACTACAGGGAGGCTTCTACTGACTCTCCTCTACAATCCCTCTAAGTTTTGTGAAGATTGGGTTTCCCCAAGCCAGCAGCTAAAGGGTATTTCCCTGGGGAAATGTGTATATCTCAGATGTCTGAAATCCAATCTTCACCAAGCTTGGAGGGATTGTAGAGGACAGTCAGGGAACGCTTCCCTGTGATTTAGGTGTTTCTAAGTGCTTGGGGGGGATGTTTCATATGGTTTTAAAGGCAAAAATGAATCAACAAATTTGTAAATTCATTATTTGTAATTCATTGACCTTGATGAATCATGAATCAAAACAAATCTCCATTTTTCTGATTCATGCCCATCTCTACTTGCCACAAATTTGTCAACCATCCATGCAACTTTGAGTTACATAAGCATAGCTACTCAACAGGACTTGGGACAGCATTTAAGGCTACCTTCACAAAACCCCGGGTTCTTTGCAAGCTTGTCAGGGACTCCTGAATGAAAAGAACAACGTTTGAAAAAATTGAATTTTTAAATACAACAGTTACCATTGCTGCAGTAGTTGTGAGATTCTGAGAACTCTAATCCATAGAAGAAACTTTTCAAGTCTCTGGTTGTGACACATTGCACACTTTCAAATTTTATGTGAGAAGTTCAGTCTGTGTGTGATTCTTCTTCTGTCTGTGTGAGGTGAACTGATAAAAAGTACTGAAGAAAAATGAAAGATTGGAGTATAGGAGTATACGCTAATTTCCAACATCATCTCATGGTTGATTTCATTGCTGTGTTCACCTGTCATCTACAATACTTCCACCATTATGGTTGATTAATTACATTTATTAGCTAATCTTCCATTTTTCACAATCTCTTTCTGTGGAAGTTCAGCAAAACAATGTATAAACATGTGTTAATCACAGCTTCCCATACATTTCCTCTTTTGGTTAATTCTATACAATTTTGTTCCTTCCTCAAAGCCAAAACTACTCTAGGTTGTTACCTCAATTATGAATTAACCAGAAGTGAAAAGTTGCAGGCCACTTTCTTTGGTGTATCTATTTTTAGTAGACCCATGTCCAATCAATGACAATGTAACTCCATTTTAAACTGAGCAAAATAATGCCCCGTTTAGTATACCAAAAAATATTAACTCAGAGATATAGCTGACTAGCCAAGGTAACTAACCGTGACAAGATTTACATTTCTTATAAAGAGGGTGAGTATCCATGCTATAGAAAATGTGGTCCCTCAAAACATCACTCAGACTAAAAACAAGCATTTGAAGAAGTACTTCCCACTCTTACAGCAGCATTATCCTCCTTGTGTGAATGTGCCATCAGACTTACCAAGGAACCCTGTGTTTACAATTCAGTGATCAATTGTGTGTATGCTGGTGAAGTCTCCTGGTATCCCAAGATTCAATTCTTCCTCTCCCTGTCTGTAACTCTCTCTAATGCTGTTATAAAAACCCTGTTCTGCGGGGGGAGGGGGGGATGACAAAGTTTGTACAAGAATATGTGAAGGACCTGGAGTTACCTGTCTTTTTTCCCCAGCACTCTGCAAAACACACTTTTGTTCTTTCTGGACATCAATGGAAGAATATTTCCTTTTAGAAATGCAACAATGAATGCAAAGCATGGAGTGTTATATAAGTATACTGGTGTTTTCCAACATTCTGTTATTTTTCTCTATGGCACAGAACCGATATTGAGTCTGGAAATTCAGCTGAAAAAAAACCCCCAGGGAAATACATAATGCATAGTTGTGAGAACTAATGTGCTTTAATAGTCAGATGTTCTGAAACTTGAAGGAGGACTGCTTTCTTGATGCAAGGTGAACATAACATGAAGTCCTTGCTAAAGAGGATGCTGTCTTTACTAATTCAATTAATCCTTTTGTTTTGATCCAAAAAAGAAGTCAATGTGGTGGAGTAGTTAAGAGTGTTGAACTCAGAATTGGAAGATTCAGGTTCAAGTCCCTAAAAACATGAATTGTAATGGGCGACCTTGGCATTGACCTGACATTCTCTAAGCCTGACTTACCTCAGAGCAGTTGATATGAGAGAAAGGAGAGAAGTGATGCACATTGCCTTCATCTCATTGGACAAAAGGAAGGAAATAAATGTAACTAATAAATCCCAAAGATAAATATATGCAGAATATTGTACACATGATTGTCTGTCCAATTCCCCAACCAAATCCAAACATTATATATACTTCGCTACCTCCAGATATAGCACTGATGCTTTGTTTTGGAATGAAGCAAGAAAGCAGCCATAGTCTGCTGTAACAGTGGGCAAGAATTTTGTTTCAGTTGCTCTTAATCTGAATTTATCAGAATTCACTCATTTCTTCATATTTGGAACAGAATTATTATTTTTTTACAAAAATAAATAGTGGAGAAACAAAAGCTGACAGGTTTGTTCATACAAGCTTAGGGCTTTAAGTACTTTCTTTTAAAGGGGTGGGTTTTACTCCTTTTTTGTTTAACCATCTTGGTGCTGAATTAAGATTGCCCAACCAAGATCTAGGTTGGGCATTACGTTTTCTTTTTTCCCACCAGGCTTGTCATCCTTAACACTTGTATAGGAAGAAGGTACAACTTGGTTCTCTCTATTCTGGGGATACCTGTGGCTATTGAATTTGTTGGTGGAAATGAGGGGTAGATGTTTCCATGTGTTATTGAAGAATTCACCCACACAGTTTTTTTGACAGGGTTGTTTTGAAAGACTGGGACAAGAAGAGTGGGATAAAAGCTTGTTCAAGAAATATCCATAGGACCTGTGTCAATGACAGCCTTACAGCTTGAGACATACCACAATGGACCTGTAAGCTCTGGTATACTGAGTCCTTCCCTACTCCTTTGGGAGCCCTAGATGTATATGAACACACACACACACACGAACATGATCATCAGCCCAGGGTCTATTTTGTCTAAATTATAATCTCATTACTCTTCATCAGATCTCATTTTATGCTATCTTTTTCCTATGAGACCTTTCAAATTTACTGACTCTTGAAATGCACCTGGATGTACTGTTTATTTTATGTAAACATGGGAATATTATTTTCTGAGCAGAAGAATATGACATGCATGTAAATGCCATGAAGGAGATAATCTACAAAGGGCAAATGAACAAAAGCCCGCAAGCGTGATATTCAAATCAGAACAAAATGAATGAACTTAACAAGGCTGGAACTTAGAACACAGACACAAACTATAGCAAGCTGGTAAGGCTCTATGTTGTATCTTTCCTAAAAATCTTGATTTGGCAGATGATTCTTTCCTGAGGCAATAATTAATTCTGCTGCTAGGTTGCCTTGAATCACTCCATAGCAGAAACCTTCAGTTATGACAACTATCTCCCAAATTTATGATACCTTGATGACATAACAAAGCTTTACCCTGCCAAAATACACTCACACCTCAGGCACTTACTGAGAGGGGAAACAAGAAGATTGGATAGTAGTCTACATCTAACATGGGTATGGCCACTGGCATTTGTGAAATACACAAGCCTACCGGAATCATTATTGCAAGCCTTTCTGCCTTCAGAGTCACTGTGAGCCAAGTGAGGCTGGCAGGAAGATGTGGAGGCAAACTGTTTCTTTGTAGAATCTAGGAGTAAAGAAAACAGTTAAAATTTCTCTCTCAACTGACATTTTTAAACTTCATGTTCTTCCCATTTTGAATATGAAGTAGAATATGAGTGTTGTGGGTATGAGGGCAAATCTTGCCCCTTCAATCCTGGTGTTAGACCTGGCCAGTTCTATCATTGGTATATCCCATAGCCCACCTCTTGTATCCAGTTGAAGCACTTCACATAAAATATAGGGGAAGATATCATGTGGTAACAGCCTTAATTTCAACCAGATTTTACTCGATTTAACACAGTCATTGTAACTATTCAACTGTACCGGGTTTGTACATAGCATACAACAATTGTTGTACTGCTAGATAGTTCTGTGGTTTAGTATCTGGCTGTGAAGGCTGAGCTTGGGAGTTTGATTCTTCACTGTATCTCCTTGGCAGGGGCTATACTCAGTGATCCATAGGGTCCACTCAAGCTCTGCAGTTCAATGATGGTGATGATGATGATGGCTATATGATCTTGCAATTTCTTTATATTTACTTTCCAATATCTAATGAACTTCATGTAACTCTGTGAAGCCTTTGCACAACCCATGCCCTACTTTAGTCAACCCTAAGTACCTGTAACTGAGTAACAGTACATTTTCTCCATTTCCCTCTGCCTTTACTTTCCAGCCTCTATTGTTTTCCACGAATCAAGTTTTATATCAGACCCCTTGGTTCAAGGATAACATTCTTGTGCTCCATAAAACACTATGCATTTTAATTTAATTTAATTTTAAAACCATTAATTAAAAGGAAGAAATATTTACTCATTGATTTCACAGATTTTGGTCTTTGATTGCCATCAGATCTAACTGTACGTGGATGACTGCCATCATTAACATTCTTTCCTTCTTTCTCTGTGGTGTTTAAAGAGCAATGAAAATACACAAGAAATTTGTTATAGAAAAGATTCAGAAATAAAAAATAAAAACACTGTAGAGTATCACAGGCTTAACACATTGTAGTACACAGAAGTCATTCCTTTCTAATTGGTTCCCAATCAGAAAGTACTTAGAGTTGAACAAAGCCATGGTTGCTTTCTGCAGCACAGCATGTTGTATAGGTTCGTCAACTTAGACTGTATGCTTGCTAAATTTCAGTAACCCATTACTGGCAAATGAGGTTTGTTTTATTTTCTCTATGCATGCTGGGGCCTTCATTAACAATCCTTTGGGGAGAAGGGTTTCACTAGGTCGCAGCGTCTGTCTAGAACATGGATTAATAATGGAAATAATTTTTTTGAAAACAACAACAGCTTTTGGGGAGCCAAGGAGAATGAGGGGGGACCAAATTCCTATAAAGTATGAACAATGCTATTTTTTTAAAGGAAGCATTAAAAAACCTTTGCATTCTCCAAGCACATTTCTGAGTCCGCTACTATGTCTTTAGAATGGCAGTTTAACATTGCCCAGTGGTCCCACAGGTGAGTCCCCAGCACCTCATGCTCAGCAACAACAAAGGCTGCAGATTTGCTCCGTTCAGATTTTTCCTCGTACTCGTTTTAACAAATATGCAGTGCTACCTGAAGGAAGGTCTATCTGCATAATTTAGGTGCAGATACACTTTCACACAGAGAATTCTTTAGATCATTCTAGCTTCAAAAACATCATGCCACTTTCTCTTGGGAAATGAACAAATTCTTTTCCTGCAAAAATTGTATGAAAAAGTGTAGTGCTTTGTTTGAGAGATGGTAGAACTGGTTGTTTGCAACTTATCTTATTTCTTTGATGGTGAAGTGATGCTGGCTGGCTCCTTTCGCACATTTTCTTCTTCAGTGTTATGAATTTCACTTCAATGCAGATAGCCTTACTTAACCTTTTGTCTTTATATGTGTGTGTGTTTGTGTATTTGTGTGTGTGTGTACGTGTGCACGTAGACATGTACACATGAATAAAACACCCCATTTAACCATAACTGGTGGAATTTCTTTCTTCGCCTTTGTAAGTGGTTTTTCTGGCTCTATAATACTGTTTTGGCTGCTTGTAATCTCATGAGTTATGAGTGTTATTTCCTTACAATTGCACATACTTTCCATATTTCACACAACCCAATTATTTATCACACACATATACATGTGTTTTGAATTACTTTTAAATTAGCTGCCTCTTATTCTATACATTTTTTAAAATTACACTCAGTATTTTTCAGCCTCAAAATAAATGATGCAGTCAGCACTTTATAATGGCTTTCCTATTTTTACAAGCTTGCTGCCTCTTTGTTTTCAAAGAACGCACAGAGTAGTTTTTAGCTGCTGTTGTGGGGGCTGCACTTTTCTGTGTACCTTTGGGGAACACATTATGAACCTTTGTTCTGATTTCTGTGCATTGCTGATCTTCCTTTCCTGCAAGGCCACCTTCTCTAGGGTGGTTCCTTACTGTTTCAAGACTGCTGCTCTTTTTATTCCCAAGCATACATACCAATGTGCTTACAGTTCAGCTGAACTTCTGGGAATATGAAATTACTCTTGTGGGCACTAGAGAGAAGTGTACCTCACTGACAAATAACCCAAAATTATAAATAAATAGAGGCCACCATACGAACAATCTGAAAAAAACAATGTTCATGTCAAAACATACACGTGTGCGCACATACGGACACAAAATCTTGTGTTTGCTCCTGATATTAAAATAGTTGTTGCTATCAGCAATAGTCGTTTGTAGGATGTTTAACACAGAACCAGGTACACTATTGGTAAACGTTACCTCAATTATTGTAACAAGATTATAGCAGATGGTCTCCATGACAGTAAACAATTATTGATTGGATAAATTTGTTTTCAACCTCAGAGGCAGTTATAGTCTTAAGGTCAAACTATACATTACAGACAATCTGCCATTAGAGCTCAAATCAGGTTAATGTTCAAGAGACGTGATGGAAGCATTATTTTTCTTCTGAGAAATCAAACTTATAAAGGAAAAATGTGCTTATGGCCAGAAGACCACTAACAAAACAGTGGCTGAAATCTTGTTGCTTAGAGTGGTAAGTCACATCTAAAATAGACCCATTTGAATCCATGGAATTTATAGAGGGGTTGACTCAAAAAGTCCCCACTGACTCAATGGGCCTGTTCTAGATGCAACATACTATACTTAGCAATAGAATTTCAGCCAGTACAAAATAATTCTCAAATTACAGGAGGTGAGAAAATCTCCTGCTGTGACAATCACATGCAATTAGTCCTCAAGGCATTCACTATTCTAGTGACAAGTTACTTATAATGTATGCTTCAGCTCACAATTGTGCACATTTCAAAGACTGATCTTTTCAAAACCAGACACCTTCCAAAGGGAGCAATCCTGAATCCCTGGAGAAGATCACTGAGGGGCTGTTGGAGAATATGGAGCTTCCTTGCCACCTAAGGAGAGGGATATCCACAGGCAGAGAAAGACTGGAGGCCTCTTCATTCCAGAAAGCTTCACTATGGATTCCCATCACTACCACCTGACCTCCATAGGATTGTTCTGTAAGAAAACAGACATAAAGAAAGCTGCATTGGATGATATGGCTATTATTTTCTCCCATCACATGTAGATGGAATACCAAGTTCTGCATGGGAACACATAACAAACTCTCTTTGGGAATACAAGTAACCAACAGATTATAGTAGAGACACAGTCTCATGTCTTCCAACACATTTGACTCCAGATTGAAACAGAACAGGTACAATTTTATTTCAGTTGATAGAAGAATGAACTAGGTCTGCTGGGATTAAAATCTTCTGCCTGGGGCCAAGCTGGGAGCAATCATTCATAAATCAGAATCTGGACATACTCCTAGTAAGATGATTTTGTTTTGTTTTATAACTTTTGTCATTCAGTCAGTGTACAGGTATGTGTTTTGTTTAAAGGATTCCAATCTCATCAATTAAAAGACTTTTAAAAGTTTCCATCACTGAGTAATTGCATTTTCCAAACACCCAAGCCAAGACATGGAAAAGCTGCCCTGGAAACCTTTAGAAAAGGGTGGTATAAATTCTATGATCCCAGATATTGTTAGACATTAGGTCCTATCATTCCTGCCCACTGGCCATGAAGCTGAAGCTGACAGGAACTGATCTCACAAAAATGACAGGATATGCATAGTCCCAAACTCTACCTTCAACAAGGCTGTTACAGTGGGAAAACATAGGTTTCCCTTTGGAGCACAGTTAATTTATTGTGGTACTGATACATGAATTTTTGCCTGTGGGAATATCAGCCATATGGATGTGAAGAATACTTCAAAAAATGCTCATTCTCAGTAATTGTCCAAATCTCAACATACTAATATTTCTTAGCCAGACCTCTCCTCCCACCAGTGAGATTATTTGGGTCCTTGTGAAAATGAGATCTTTGTCTCATCCTCCCTTTCATGCAGCTGAATGTCCATTCCAGGAAATTTCATTCAGGAAACATACCATTTTGCAAAGGAATTCCAATAATTCTATGTGGATTGGTATTTATTTGAGGAAAAATGAGGCATCTGAGAAGTCTTGCACAGAGTAAACTTGCACAAAAAAGGGGAGGGCTTGTTCAGATGGGCATTTGCTCCGCTCTTTGGTACACTGCATGGACAGATTGATTCGCTCTTCTTTCTGGCGACCACACAATGTAATCGCTAGAACTGACCAATTTCCCCCCGCCCAAGCACCGCAACCTGCAATTTTTTGAACCCGTTGGGAGTTTCTACTTTTTAATGTGAATTGGTGCACTCTAGTTTCATCCATTCCCAGTGCAGACTAAAATTGAGCCTTGCAGCTGTCAGAGCTGCCAAGGCTCCTTCCAGGGTCAATTTTCATTGTTGTGAAGTAGTTTAATAAGCAAACCACTTCAGAGGATCGCCAAATTAAATACTTCTCCTGCTCCTCTGTGGAAGGGCAGCAGAAGTGATATTTTTTATACTTTGCTAGACCATCACCATTTGTTTGTTTGTTTGTCTTATTTATCAGCCATCTTTCTCCCAAGGACTCACTGATAAGCTGAATCACTCAAATTTAATTTAATTTTTTTCTTTGCTTTTTATGGAATCTCGATTGATACCATGGCTGTGGACAGTTTCTCAATCAGCACTATGCAGAAGACAAAGAAAACAAAATTAAATTTAACCTAAGTGATTCAATGCATCAGCAATCATCTAGCACAGACAAAAGTAATTATTTGTTCTTAAATGCCACATATTTTCAGACAGGCAAGCTTCTGCTTTATTAGAACATTATTACACTTTAAAGTCTCTAGGAATGCCATGATAACAAGGGCCTTCCTTGAAACTCTTTGTGTGTGTGTGTGCACGCTACCATTGTCACCACGACACAGATGACTCTCACCTTCTTGGTGTCAACCTATCTTTTCAGTGACAATTAAAGAACTTCAACTCAGCTGATCTCAGAGAGAGCAGTTCATGTCATCCCAAAACACATGATTGGGTCATCATTCTCATACTTTACCCAGGAGGAGAAGTCCATTGTATTGCAGAGAGCTCCTTTTTCATAAATTTTCTTCCTTTTTTAGAACTTAAGCCTGCAAAGTGGTTTACTACCTTGAGGGCAGGACTAGGTAAGGCCCTATTGTTAATATTCATAATAGTCCCTGGTCCTAACTATCTTTTCTTACCTAACCAGCCAAAGATTGTGTCTTTATCATCTTCAGCCATTTTAAGTAGGTCTTGCCCTACTGTAGCTTGGCTTAAGATTCTTGTTAACAATACCAGGTGTTTTTGGTTTCTTGAAAAGCAAATCAACTCTACATCTTCATTTCAATTCTCCTCACAAAATCATTATCTATTAGTTTATTGTAAGCTGCCAAGATTTAAAAGGGAAAAAAGGAAGGGGCTGAAAGAATGAATAGAATTCTTGAATAAGCACCATTTGAGATTTTAACACTGTGAGGTTTTCCAGTTATACCAAAGACAGCTTTATAAATCTGCACAATTTAGGGAAAGGGAGGCCACTGAGAATTTGCATTGTTAATATACAGGAAATGGCCAAGAATGTATAAATACAAGGAAGATTTGGCTTGATTTGATGTCTGAATTCCATTTCTCTGTGTATGTAAACTAAGCATGGCAGTAGAAAGGTATCAGATTTCAGGAGTGGTGCCTTGGAATTTAGCAAACACTAAAGAAGTGTATGTTTATATCTTTCATTTTTTGGTGCTGATAGTTGAAGTTGCCAAAAAGAAAAAGGTATCCACTTTTACTTTCTGTAGCTCTGTAATAAAAAGAAATATTAAAAGTGAAACACTGTGGAAAAGCCTTGTGAGCCCCAAGAGAAAATTTAAATTATGACTCAACTCACTGCACGATGAAAGTTGAAATAAGCAGGCAAAGGAATATATTTAGTTGTTGTTGGATGTAGACCACACATGAGAATTCATAATGCCCTGTTCATAAGTAAAGCTGGAAATAAATAATTAAATAAATAAATAAATAATAAAAGCTATGAGGGATATATATAGTAATTTTTAATTTTGTGAGAGGGCTAATGAATGGCACAAGAAAGGGGCTTGTCTCCATTCATAGTCTGGCAGTTTTCGACATATACCACTTACTAAGGATGTGAATCACACAGCCTGTCTCATTGAGAAACTGGGTTTGGGGGGAGGTTCCTCTTTTTTCCTTGCAGAGAGATTTCTGTCTCTCTAGGTGTGGGCTGGTGCAGTCTAAATAGGGTTGCCTGACATTGTGGCGAGGAGCAATATGCCATTTTGTACAATTCTCACATTAAAATGGCATGTTGGCCTCAAGCGATCCTCTGGCTCCTTCCACTGACTGTCGAACACTTCTCCTGCTCCTCTGTAGGGGAAATGAGTGTGCAAAAGTCCAATATTGTGGTTTGTGGTACATAGTAGCATCAGAAAATTTATTTATTTATTTGAAATGCTTCATCGATTAACAGAAGACCTTTGTTTTAGCAGTGTTGACTAGTCTACATGTAGATTCAGGGAAGCTTGCCAGGACCTAGAGTGTGTCTCAAGCCACAAGAGACAAACAAGAACATATGCACGTCAGAGCTGAAGTGAGTATTATAATTATAATTATGAATTAGCACAGTTAAGACATTTACAAAATATCCTCCTGTATAACATTCCAGAGGATCACTCTTTGGGCAATTAATCACTAGTTCATTTTTGTGAGGGTTCACGTCAAGACACAAGCCAGGAGCATGTTTTTCACCTGTAGCCTGAAGGATGCTGGGCAGGAATGCATCATCACTCAGCTCTGTCCAAAGGAAGGAATTACAAGGACACCAGCTGAGGAAGCCTTGTACACCAGTTGGCCAGACATTATGAAATATTCTGATTAAAAAATGCATGCTATTCTGAACACATAGGAGACCATCTTGCTGGTTACAGGCCATCTTCAATTTCAGCTAGGTAAAGTTTGAGACAGAAAGCATTAGCTATCTCTTTCAGGAGAGTATTTCAATTGTGGATTGTCGCCTTTTCTATATTGCCTTTCTGTTGTTGTTATGGGCCATCAAGAAGGAACTAATTTTAGTGACCCTAATGGGGCTTTCAGGGTTAAGTGAGATATTTAAGGAGCGGTTTTACTAGTTCCACACCTCCAGTAAGCTTCCATGGCTGAACAGGGATTCAAACCCAGGTCCTGAATGCTGGGTATCTCATCTCACTAAACTAGCAAACATCCGATATGCAGATGATACCACTCTGATGGCAGAAAGTGAGGAGGAATTAAAGAACCTCTTAATGAGAGTGAAAGAGGAGAGCGCAAAAAATGGTCTAAGCTCAACATCAAAAAAACTAAGATCATGGCCACTGGTCCCATCACCTCCCGGCAAATAGAAGGGGAAGATATGGAGGCAGTGACAGATTTTACTTTCTTGGGCTCCATGATCACTGCAGATGGTGACAGCAGCCACGAAATTAAAAGACGCCTGCTTCTGGGGAGGAAAGCGATGACTAACCTAGACAGCATCTTAAAAAGCAGAGACATCACCTTGCCAACAAAGGTCCGCATAGTCAAAGCTATGGTTTTTCCAGTAGCGATGTATGGAAGTGAGAGCTGGACCATAAAGAAAGCTGACCGCCGAAGAATTGATGCTTTTGAATTGTGGTGCTGGAGGAGACTCTTGAGAGTCCCCTGGACTGCAAAGAGAACAAACCTATCCATTCTGAACGAAATCAACCCTGAGTGCTCACTGGAAGGACAGATCCTGAAGCTGAGGCTCCAATACTTTGGCCATCTCATGAGAAAAGAAGACTGCCTTGAAAAGACCCTGATGCTGGGAAAGTGTGAAGGCAAGAGGAGAAGGGGACGACAGAGGACGAGATGGTTGGACAGTGTCATCAAAGCTACCAACATGAATTTGACCCAACTCTGGGAGGCAGTGGAAGACAGGAGGGCCTGGCGTGCTCTGGTCCATGGGGTCACGAAGAGTTGGACACGACTTAACAACTAAACAACAAAAATACCTGAATAGACTTGTTAATAAGGTGTGCCTAATATTGTTATAGATTCTTCCAGTTCTCTTTACACATACCTCTCCAAATCTGCAGTTGCTAAAATCTATCCTACATTTTGAGTAATGTTTCTGAGAGTGAATCTGGGAAGTGCATAATGCCTGACACATGCCTTAGATGCAGCAGACACAGTAAACCTCCATCGTCATATTAATCTAAAATCCATAACAGCTGTATCTGGACAAAGCCAAGAAAACCTGTAATGCTTTCTCAGTCACTACTGAAAAGTAGCAAAGCTGGTGAAGACTGTGGCTACCTTGATTAAAATTGAATGGGCTTGTCACTGGGCAACTAATGGTTAGAAAATCTAATGGAGGGACTGTCATAGTCTTTGGCGGCTAGAAATAGCTCTTCCTTGCCATTGGAAGATGAGACACTTCAGCAAGTAAAAGGAACAGAGAAATGGTTCCCCCAAAGTGTTCAGTAAATATGTAAGTGCCACTGTGCTTCATAGTCTCACCCTGATGCCACATACATGTGTACAGATGAATCTCTGGATGGAAGAAGCATACATACCCATATGTGTGTAGAGCCCTCCTTAGAAACCAAACCCTCATGCTATTGTGGTTCTGGCTCACATGGAGTACAGCAATACAAATGTGGGCTTCTTTCCTCCAGAAATGCACTCTGTGGATATCAGGAGCAGAGCTATGCAAGATGTTATCACTCATGTAGTTATTTATGTCATTTTGAGAATGCTTGTCTGGTTTTGTACAACATTCAAACTGGGTGTGAAATAGAAAGGTTACTTCAGACAGACTGGAAGCAGCCTGAGATTAGGGAGGCGGGAAGAGTCCACATGGTAATCCTGGAAATCTGGTGCAGGATTAGTAGTTGTGCTGCCTCCTTTTTAAGAGTCTGCTCTCTTCCAGTAGGCTCTGTTTCTAATTTCTGTTAGAGATGGACATGAACTGGCAAACCAGTGGTTTGTGATGGTTCGTGGTACATAGCTAACAATGAACCACCACAAACACTCAGAAAAATGAACTGGTTCACAGTTCATTTTTCCAGTTCATGCTGGGAAGGGCCCTATCTGCACTTGCCACCTCCACCTGCATCTCTGCCTCCGCCTCTGCCACTGCCACTATCCGATCAGCTGCGTGGTGGGCACATGCGCAGAGGCAGCAGCCGTCTCCTGGCAGGGAACCTGGGCCCACTGCCTCTGAGAATGGTGGTGTGGTGGCAGAGAGCAGGTAGGCAGAGGCAACAGGGACAGTGGGAAAGTGGTGGGCGGGCATCCCCTTTTGCCAAAGCAAACAAAATGCCAAAAGGAGAAAAGTTTGGCATTTCATTTTGCTTTGGCAAAATGGGTCCCCGAAATGGGTCAGGAAATGAACCGCAAGCCAGTCCGGTTCATCAGATTTTTTTGGTTCGTGATTCATTTTGTACCATCTCTAATTTCAATATTATTAAATGTAAAAACTAATACAAATGTAGCTTTGGTTTCCAGTATTCTTTTAGGTATAGAAAGCAAACTTTCAACACTACTTAGGGAAATGGGGAGGCTGCTTGATTGTACCCCACAGATTTGGATCCCAAACCTTAAAGGATGGTGTGTGACTTTAGCCTTACATTATTATATTAAAAAAAATCTTTATAATATTTGAAGAAAAACAATGCCTCCATAATGATTCTACACTATATAACTACTCGTTGTTTATTTTCATATGATAATTAAGACATTTAACAAAAGGGAAAACACAAGATGAAGCCATTACAATTGCATGTTTGTGGACGAGAGGACCTTCAGAAGGTTTGAAAACATCCTCATTGCATGGCTATAGCTCTGCTCACAGGTTTTTAAATTGTACATAGTAAATGCACAGCAGGAAAAGCAGAAACAAGACTACTTTTCCCAAACTCCTATTCAGTCATTAATTGAATCTAGTTTCCTCAACATGCTTAAAAGGGAGGGCCTAGCCTTTGCCCCTCTTTCAGTGCATTCTTCGGATGATAATGGAGTCTGAAGAGAAATTCCTGCTCATGTGTAGGTCCTACACATGAGCAGGACCTTCTCTTCCTCAGATTCTTCCACTGTTCCTTGAACAATATGACAATACAGGCAGTGAGACTAGGCACTCCCCTCTGAGTGTGTTGAGGAAACTAGATTGATTAACTCCCGAACAGGACTTTTGTGAACAAAGCCTGTATGTGTATGACTCTGTTGATAGGAACTCTAGTTTTCCGGGATTCTTAATAGCCCAGCTAGGCAAGGTTCTTTGTTGCCTGGAACAGAGCAGCAAACTGCACCCCCATCTATCCTGGCATAGTACCCAAAGCCACACTAGTTATTATGCTATGTGCTATCAATTCAGAACCGGCTAATAGCAACCCTGATAGGGCTTTCAAGATGAGATATTTAAGGAGTGGTTTTACCAGTTCAACCCCACTGTGAATTTCTATGGCCAAGAGAGGATTTGAACCCTGGTCTTCTAAGTCCTAGTCCATCACACTGTCTACTACACCACACTGGGTATCCCAGAGCACCTCTCCCCATCTCTGGAAATAAAAATTCCATGAGGGCAAATAAAATATCTAACAATGATGCCCCTTTGTGTCACCTCCCCCTCCCCAGACTTTTCCACATGATAGTGTCTCACTCTGTCTAGTGGTCAGACTGGCCCTAATACAGAGTATATGAATATTTTTTGTGGATGCACAGGCTCTAGTCACAAATGAAGATCACAGTGTAAGTACAGCAGATACAATCAAGAATTAAGAAGAGACCAGCAGTGATCCAGTTCCAGTTAAGAACACATGAAAATAGCATCTATGCATGCCTGAAGAACAAAATCAAGATCCTACTAATAATCAAAAAAAGAGGATGTGCAGAATGGACAAGCAAAACATTGCACAGCGCTACACAAAGTCACTGGGCCCAACTGTAGACTTCATACATGAGAGTGAAAATGACATCCCTGGCTTTAGTTGAGCCCAGAATTATCTTGCAACGTTTGCAGTTGATTGTATGGGGGCACATCTGGTCATTCTGTTGACTTCATAGGTGGATCGATAGCATAGTAATGAATAGTAAATGGTCACAAAATCAGCAATCAGCATTCATTTCTGACGTGGAAAATCTGAATTATCAATCGTAGTTGCTATAAAAGTCACTGTTACTATTATCTTCCAGAAAAGAGTGTTATTACTGACATGGACCCACTGAATGAATGTACAAGTAGGAAATGAGGTACCCTTTATTGGGGTCACATCTATTGGCTGTATCAGACAAGCTTTCATGCTTCACATTATCTGGACAAACACCCACAACACACAGCTTTACTACTGGTGCATAACAACCAGACTGGTAACTGTTGTGGATCTAACAGCATATGTCACTGGACCAACACATTGCTGATATTCAATATACTCTGTACCCTGAACAATATCTGAAATGCACAAAAACAGTATAGATTAACCACTTTTATAAGAATCCTATGACAATCTGTAGCTTTCATTTCTCTTATGGCCCACAAATCACTCTTCCAAGGAACTTGAGCCCCACCATAATAGAAGCAAAAGGCCACACACCCCTTTTTTTAAGGAGAACATGCTGCATGCCACATATATTCTGTTATTAAGCATCCCAGTGAATTGGTCACTGGTGGGCAGGAGAAAGAAACGCTAAGTGTCTAGAATAATTGTTATAATGCCAAAATTTCCAAATAGATTATCTGTGGCAGGTATGGGGTGGTACATCATACTTGGAATCACATAATAATGGAGTTGGGAAGGGCCTATAAGGCCATCAAGTCCAACCCCCTGCTCAATGGAGGAATCCAAGTTAAAATATATCTGACAGATGGCTGTCTAACTTTCTCTTGAATATCTCCAATGTTGGAGAGCTCACACCCCCCCCCAAAGTAATTGGTTCCATTGTTGTAAAACTTCCTAACTATTAGAGCAGTATGACAATGGAACCAATTACCTTGGGAGGTGGTGAGCTCTCCAACATTGGATATATTCAAGAGAAAGTGCTGGTTTGAGGAAGTATGTTCTGGTCTCAAGTAGGTTAGGCTAAGAAATGGTGACTGGCTAAGGATCACCCCCTGAACTTCACGGGTGGAGTGAGATTTCACCTGAGTCTGCTGAGTCCTAGACCAATGCTGTAACCACTAGGATACATTACACATATATATTAAAGAGAAAGGACTACACTGTTTTGCTAACTCTCAACAGTTTACATGTCACTATCTGACCAAACCACAAGTGTGCATGTTCTGATTGTAACTTAGAGCCTGTCCAGACGGGTAGCTTACTATTTGGCTCCCTTTTGGTGTGGATTGGTTCAAAATTAAATTATGGCATTCATATGTGTTTTGTCTTAGAGCACTCCATCCTGCCCCTTTTTAGAGGTGTCCAAGGTTCCTTTCTGACACAGCACTAGGGCTTCTGTTTTGGAGGCACAATTCAGCATGCTCCTAATTATCCCATTGTGTAGCCTGTACAAATGGTTAGTTTGCTCTCAAACGGAACTGTGGGTAATGTTATCTGAGGTGAAAAGTCTGTGATGTGTTAGATGGGTTGTGACGTTTTAATGCATGATGGGAAACCTCTCTCCTTTATTTTCATTTTATCTACTGTTTTATTTTTTATAAAATATTTCCCTATTGATGCTGTGCTATTCTAGACAAACAAGATACAGTGTCAGTATTATGTGTAACCTGCTAGGTAGATGCATTGTTGTTTCACTGTGTCACTTACTTTATTTAACAACAACAAAAAGGAAAGTAACTGTGACTGACAGCTGTGGGAAAAGACAGGGAAGGGGGCTATGTTGGCCCCTCAAATTCATCAACAGATGACATAATCTCTCCCTCCCCCCACAATTATTTTTGGTTAGTGGTTGCTTATGGGGGAGGAGATGAATAGGAAGTAAACAAAAGCAACCACTGGGAAAACCAGCAGGAATGGAAACTGGCTCTTCTTGACACCCACACCCACAACACACACACCCCTGTGTGTTGACCCCACACACACACAACACACACACACCTGTGTGCCTGTTCAGACTCCACTCCCAAAAGGCAGCACAGTCCCATCAGAACCTCAAATGAGAAAAATGGTGGGAAAAGGAATTACCGCCCTTCCATCTCCCCAACCTTCATCCCACCATTTCCCCCTCTTGCTGTTGCTACTGTTGTTCTCTGCTGCTGTTGCTGATGATCCTTACGCATGAATAAAACTGGAATTCAAAAACTTCCCTTCTCACGGAAGAACAAACATCTCCAGTGTGAACGGAGGGATTGCTCAAGTGCAAGATAAGATAGATGGCACAGAAAATAAGAACCTTTTAAGCATAAACCAGACTACGCAAAATTCCCCCATCTGGAGAGGTCCTTAGTTATTGGGGAAAGCAAATTAAAATAACTAGTTACTCGTGATTTGTTACTTCCAGACTGTGAAACCAATGTCCTGACCATAATGTGTGGGTGCCTTCAGTCACTTTTTAATTTGTATTTCTGTAGAATGGAACAGAGCAAGGCAGTGCCCACCAATAGACAATACACAACTATGTTTCCTCTCGCTGGAGCAATTTACACTGCAGAGAGAGCTTGCCTTCCCCACATTGCCCAGCCACTTGCGGTGCTTGACATGTTGTTCATAACATGCACCACTTGAGGGCAGCGAAGCTTAATTAAACTTTAATAATGTAGAAGCTCAAAGGGACCAGGGATAATAGTATGGCAATAAAAAGAAGTTAGAATAATTTTAATAATGATGTTTTTGACTAATTAGGTCAGAAGTTATGTGTACAAAGCCGGGAGGTTTCATGAGACGTTTGGCAGCAAGCTTCCATGCTCAGGAGAGAGTTACTTGAGCTCTGGTAAGCCATGCCGTTCCTAGCTTACAAATTAGGTCCTGCAGAATCCAATCACTGGTAAAATAAAATGTCATAATGGTAGTTTTTCATGATTCAGTGGACATGGAGCCCATTATCAGCCACAGAATTTATTCCTTCCTCCCCACTCTATGCTAAGTTGTAAAAAGCAGTACAAGCAGGAAAATAAGGAAACATCATATGAAAAATATTCTTCTCAAACCAAAACCACAAGTCTCAGGGCTGTTGAACAGAGCTGTGGTTTCCCTTCATGCCCCAAAGAAAAGCGAAAAAATGCAAAACAAACACATTTAATAAATATGTTTAATAAATATGTGTCTGGCTCTGCATAAAATAAAAGGAACTCTCTTTTTTTTTAATTCATTCTGGACATAAATGATTCCCTTTGCTGTCTCAGTTTTATAGGCTGGGCTCTAACATCACCCACATTATAACTGCACACCCACGGTATTATTCTGGCAGGATGTACTATATAAATAAAAGATTACCAGTCAGGAGAGAACAAAAGGGCAGCTGGTTTTTATAAGCCTGTTAAAATAATATTGTTTAAAATAATATTGCTATAATTCTCTACAAAAATACCACTTGAGAAAGGACGTCGAAAAGGGAGTTTTTGAAATAACGAAGAACTGCCTTTATGCAAATCAGTCTAAAAATGAGCTAAGACCTGGTGCTAGCCTAGACTAGTCTACCCCAAAAAGGGGGGGGGGGTTCCTCTGAAGGTATGACTACAACTCCCATCACGCAGCCATCACTCTCAATGGCTATTTTATGTAGAAAGGGTGGAGAACACAGCCCGGCATATCTGCAGGATGCCAAGTTGCAGAAGTCTTCACTATGCTTAATGTACAAGAGAGAACGACAACATTATTCCAAGGGATTTGGATAGGCCACCAGGCTAGGTGTTGCTGGCTTTAAGAAGGTCTAAAAATATCTTTCATGACAAATTTATGGCTTAATTGTAAAGTTTATCAGTTTCATTTTTCAGTTATTTCTCAAAATTACAGCATATTTGCATGAGGATTGAATTGTGCTGGTTATACAGAAAGCTACTTTCTTTAGAATCAGTAGGGAGCTAGGTCCATGTATAATATGTGTGGGAAGACATCTTGAAGTATGAGGTGCTGCTTACTCTCAGCAAATCAGGAACAGTTACCTTTTGTAGACGATATTACACCTCCAGGGAGCATGACACTAAGTCCATGTATTGTGCAGGAGGCCAGCGTGGATTGCCAGGGACCTAACTATTAACAGCTTGTCTTGCTGGGTGATGATGGCATGAAGCATTTTAGGGTAAGCTTTTTATTTGCATTCCACAAAGGGTTAGTTACTACTGCATCATACTTGGTTTCAGGTGTTTGCTATTCTAGCAAATTTGGCACAGAAAGCTCTTCCAAACAGGCATGTCAATGGGCTGTTTCAGCATGTAGGTGAGTGAAACCTTGAAGGAGGTGGACAAAGAGGACGCAAGAGTGCTAGGAAGGGGATGGAGACACCTATCTGCCTGAGTGACAGGAGTGAAAAACCTCTGTGAAAAGAGGCACAGGAAAGGGATGATGATGCTGGCACAGCTGGGTCTCTATTCTGCTATGCTGTGAAGATGTCGTTATGGTCACTTGAGCTGGGCTGAAGAAGGAAATCCACTGCCACACACTGAAGAAGAAGAAGCTGCTGCTAGACAGCTTTGAGAGGCTTTGCGGGATCTGAAGAGAAGTGAAGAGCCTGCATCTTCCCATGTTGCATGGGAAACACTGGTTGTGCAGCAAGAACCATTCACAGCACAGGTGTCAATCACGGTGGTTGGGCCTCAAAAGAACCCTGGAAAAGCATGTAGTCAAGCAGACTCATGATCTGCTCCATAAGAACAGGAGGTGTCATGGACTTTCATTTATTCCCTACAGACTTTCTCTTGCTCAGTCACTTCACCTTATGAGTCATATTTGCAGGTGGCACACGTCTCTATCTTCTGCATCCTTATTCCTTGCCAAAGGTCATCTCTCTCCAGCTCAGACCCACACAGGCCTCACTGCAGCTTTGCTTGCAGTGAATATAGGGACATCTGGAGAGACCACACCAAGGAAACTCAGGCTAGGACACCGCTTCAGAAAGGACATTTCATCTGGATGGGCTGGTGAGGGCACAGATCTCTCTAGCTGCAATCAATCTACCACGTTTCTCAGTGACATGCTTTGCAGAGGCTGCAGAAGCGTGTGTGGAGACAACTGAAGGAGATTCTTTGAGAAAACCTATAGCCTCATTGCAGCTGGAAACATGACAAAAATTAAATAAATGTACCTCCTTCGTAGGCAACAGGGAAGAAAATGACAGTAGCCCAGGCCACCAGCCTTTCACATCAATGCACAAACTCAACATTTCCCAGTGAGGTTCCATGTGAAAATTCCCTCCAGAATGTTGGCTCTTCTACCAACCCAGACCCTCATGGATCTCTCAGATGCTTTCCTTGCAGAGGATGGAGGAAAGCATGAAGACACCACCTCAATGAGGCTGTTTGGTAAAACCCAGAACTGGATGGGGAATGCAGCACCACACTCTGAAAGTTAGCCCAGAACCTTGGCCTTTGCTTTGGAATAGGGGAGGACCTACACGACTGGTGGAGCTTGGTCTGTCTAGATGGAAACACGTGTCTGAGGAGGGGGAAAGAAACTAAAAAGATGCACCTTCCTCTTGGGCAAGAAAGAAGAAAAGAATAATAACTTGGACCAGCAGCTTCTCACACCCATGCATGATGATCCAGAGCCAAAGAAGACACCTCTAACTATCCTTTCTTCTCCAAGCCTGTGGAGAGATGTTGTTCCTTTCACCAACTCAGACCCATACAGGCCTCTGAGCAGCTTTCCTTAAAGAGAATGGAGGGACACATGCAGAGACCACCCCAGCAAAGCTGTCAGACATTCCTTATGTCTGCCATCAGTGGCAAGAGTAGGACATCTATCAGGGGGAAAAAACATGAGATGCAGATCCCTAAGTGAGATAGCAAGCCTTGGCATTTTTAAATTTAAGACCCTAGTGACAACAGCAAGCTGACTCGCTCAAGCAGCAGTAGGAGACGGAGTGAAAAATGTCCAAAAAGAAAGAGAAAAAGAAAAAAGATCTGAACAACAACATCTAAGAAACCATAGTTATTATCTATAACACTGCAAGAAAAATTCATTCCAGAGAATAATGTTTGGATTCTCCCTTGCAATGGAACAAGTGATTACACTAAATTGTTTCCTAATATCATAGTCTTTGTGTAAATGAAATTCAATGCTACAATGTCACCTCTCTGGGAAAAATGACTGTATGTTAGAGAAGCACTAAGGCTGAATCATATTTCTTGTCAGATACTCAAAAGCATTTTATGTCCTTGTGGAATTATATTATACCCCAAAGAAAATAAATAGGCAATTTGTGCTGGAGAAAGATCTTGAACAACAAAAGAGAAGGGGGGGAAAGGCCCTGATGATGTTTGTATCTGCTTATGTGTTTCTTAGCTCCACCCCATTGCAATTGACTCCGTGCTGTTGTGGTGGCTTCCCGTTCCAAGAAACTCTTGGTAGCAAGTGCTTAGAGGAGAGAACAAGAAAACAACACCATGCATAAACAAGAAGAGGCAACTGCCTCAGGGATATGGGCTGGGCACCATAACAACTTCCTCATCTATCTGATCTTCCTGTGGCCTTCACCATTTCCTTCTCTTGGATAATCATCAGCTGTTTTCTGTTGACTGTTATTATTATTACTTTTTTGCCTAGGCTAGCCATAGATACCGAATCATCATTCCACAGGTATCTTCTTCAGACCTCAAAGTATTTGTAGGAGGGGGCATTGCGCTGCTCAGTGTTAGTTTTTTTTTTTTTTTTTTAAGCAATAGACAGAACTGCTTGTAAAGGCCTCAGAAGAGGACTGTCCCAGGGACAGGAAACATATGGCCATCCAGACATGGTTGGGACTCCAATTTTTAACAGCTCTCCTACCACGTATAATGACACAATTTGTCGTATAAAGTTAAAATGGAAGAATCATCATAGTCAGGTGCACCTAGATTTCATGATGAAAAAAAAAGGTTGAAAAACAGAAGACTATCAGAGCAGATTCATCTCTTGCAGAAACTCCCCCTTTCCAAAGTGGGATTTCAAGCACATTTTCTGTTTTGCTTAAACCAGCAAGCAATAAAATAGAATTACTGAATTCACCAAACAGATCAATGGCCTAACCTTATTACATAAACTGTGTGAGCTTTTAAAGTCCCAAACATCTACTGTCGCGTACTTGCACAACTTGCACTCCTAAATGTTAACAATCCACCAGACCAATTGTTACAGATGATTTAGACATTATGAATAAACATGGCTTTCCAGTCCACTTTGAGGCTATGAGATTAGAGTATGTTCAGACTCCTGAAGATCAGCATGAAATAGCTTTCCTATTTTAAACCTCAGGTTAAACAAAACATAATTTTAATTCCACCCCAAAGGGGAAGGCGCAAAGGAGTTCAGTTTTACAAAGTTACAAGCATATCCGTACAACAGCAACACAATTTGGAAAAGTTTTTTTTTTTTTGGGTTACAACTCCCAGAATCTCCCAGCAACATGGCTGGTGGCTTCCTGGAACTGTAACCCAAATTCCCAGATTCTCTTGTTGTTATATGTATATGACTATAAAGCCAAGTGCTACCTTTATATACTATTCCTGTACTTTCCACATGCAAAACTTTCTTAGCCTGTATGAAAGCTGGCTTGCAGATTTATCAGTAAAGAAAAATACCTTTATCCAAGAACCATGTTCTACGGAGTGAGAGAAAGATAGGGTCTGCTGTCACATGACAAAGAGAGAATGAGTTGTACAGGAGAAAGTGATGTTAAGCCTGAGCACATCGGTCCATCGGTGGGGAAACAACAGAGCAGATAAAAGGAAAAGGAAACACATCAAGAAACTTTAACTGCCTGTCTTTACCTCTTTTGCCCTACAGAAACATTGTCACTTGTGAAAGCATGGTAGCACATTTTTCCACTTCCAACAAATTCTTCTGGGCACAGCTCTGCAAAGCAGGAGGGGGAATAAAAGGGGGAAACACAGTATATTCTTTGTATGTGTGAAGGCCACAAGCATAACTACTCCTGTATCAAGATTGTTGTAGCAATGAAATCTGACATAATAAATCATTTTAATTCAGTGCTTCTTTTTAATATGATAATTGATGTAATTAATTTAATGTCAAAATGGATTGTATTTTTGCCTCCATCTGGTTTTAACTCATGTTGTAAACCACCTAGGGTCTCATACGAGGAGAAAGGCAAAGAACAAGCAAAACAAAACAAAATAAAGCAAGCAAGCATGATATGGCAAACCAGAGTGAAACCAGATTATCAGAAAGGTTGAGTTTGTGGATCTGCAGCACCTTACTCACCATTACACCTTAAAAAAGCATATAGACTATGTAAATTTAACATGAAGTCTCCCCTGTCACATACTTATTATAACATCAAGCCTGAAGAACAGATCCTTGATCTCAAAAGTTTAACCATTTTCCTGTCTTTTTTGGTTGGCCTTATTCCTTAGTGGGTTGGAACACTTGACTGCAGAGTCAGAAGTCAGAAGTTCAATTCCCCACTGTGTCTTCTGGGTGAAGAGACATCATGTGCAGGCTTGGGCAAGCTGCACAGTGCCAGAGTGCCACCAGAAGGAGAGAGAGAGAGTATTTTATACCTAGAAAACCCTGGGAAGGATTACCATGAGTCAGAATTGACTTGATGGCACATAAGTATTACATTATAATAAGGTCTGGTACATCCAGCTTAGATGTACCCAAGACAGAGTGAGGTTGGCTCTTCCCCAGATGACATTGTGGTTGGCTTCCTCAGTGTGGAAATGTGCAGCTAATTATGCATTTGGTTTTCACTTCTGAACATGGTCTATGTATTTATTTCCAAGTATCAAATTCTTTGAAAAAGAAAAGGAAGAGAGATACAATTTCCCTAAAGAAATAAGACATAAAGAGCAGAGGCTTAGGTTTCATCTACAGGATTTTAAAAGCCCATATGTATAACAGCAGAAGCAACTTGCTCGTAAAATCATTGAGTGCTCAGCTTCCTTTCTTAATGAAGTTGTTATTTGTCACTACTCAGCATTTCTGCCTTTTTAAATGTTGACATCAGTCTCTCTCTCTCCCTCTCTCTCTCCTCCATTCTTTCATATACACCAATTTGCCCAGCTCATAATGCCAATAGATATAAATGTGATGCCTTTTCATCCTGTATTTATTTTCAGATTTGGAGTGCTTCCCTCTGTGCAGGCATGGACCAGACAACCAAATCCAGGTACTTAGTGGCAGATGACTAGAAGCATTCATTGTTAGCCTTAAGGAATGTAGAAAGGCCTAACTCCATGTTACCTGTGCATGGCTTGTAGCTATATAAGCGAATTCATTAATTTTAGGTGAGGGATGTCCATGGAAATACTACCACATAAGAAACAGAGATTTAATTCTTCCATCCCTAGTCACAAGACCAGCTCCATGCTATAATGAGTGATTTTTCTTCTTGGAATCAATTAAGCTTTCCCCCTCTATTTTTAACTTGTATGTACAGGGAAAACTATTTTGGGGGAAGATAGTTCATGGGTAAGGAAAGATTAAACTTCAATTTCCCTATTTATTGTTGTCTCAGTGGAAATCCCTTTCATGCATCTAAGATGTCATTACAAGCCATGCAACTTAAAGAGGAACATGTTGTTAAGTCTCCAGCTCTTGACCTAATCTTGACTCTGGAACTAAAACCAAAAATATGGCTTTCATTTAAGGATGGGCATTCCTAAGCTGCTCTGTGCCCAGATAAGGGTACAAAGATTGGTGCCTGATCAAGAGATATGCAGCAATATTAATCTCTCTGCCCTATGCTTAATATGCTGCAAAATGGCTGACTGCTGAACGCTGGCAAGAACATCTGGGGACCTTCTTGGACTAAAACTAACTGTGCTGGCCAGGACCTCTGGGAGTTGTAGTCCAAGAACATCTGAGGACCCAAGGTTGGGAACTACTGCATTAAAGGTTACTAGAGCTTAATGCTTAATGCTGGAAGTTGGCTAGTCTTTTCTCGCCAAATGACCAATTTGTTTATCCCAGATGTTCCTGGAGTAAGAAGTCTGAAAAGTGATAAAACATAAGCAGGTCAGACAATCCTAACAGATTTTATGCTTTGATGTGTGACACTGTCACTGTAATTTGCTCATTAGTGAGATGCACTGTTATCATTTTGTCAGTTAGTGAATTATGAACATCCAAGAAACTTGCCCATACAGAGATGTGTTCACAAACAGGAGCACTGCTCAAGAAGGTATCAAAAGGCTAGAAATGTTGGCCATTGCCCAGCTTCAGTGTAGACCATACTCTGGAGAGGTATTGTGTAACAATTGACTTGCAGGGGTCACCACCTTTGTTCTTCAGGGCCTCCCGGAAAACAGAAGGGGCATGAAGTTGCTCTCTACTTAATTCTTTTACTCACTTATGCTTTTTGCTTTACTTCCTCTTGTCTCTTTAACAAGTTTTGTTTTTCCTTCATGGCTGTCTTCATTGTCTCTGAATTCTGGAAGAACCCTTCCCAGCCTTGACAAGATAATTTCTTTGTTCCAATCTGTGACCACTCTGGGAAGGTACAATACTGATATGTTTTTGCATGTTTATCTGAAGACAATACACTTCCCTAGCTCTGGTTATGCCTCTGTGATTATAACTCTTTCAGGTCCGTACAGAAGAAGGGTTTCAAGGTACACAATAACTCTGGTGAAGCTAATCAGGTCTGCATCTAATCAGTGCTTAGATGGAAAACTGTCTGGAAACACCATGTGCTTTACCTTGAGGTCCCCAAGTGTGTGGGGGTGGGAGTGGGGAGTAGGGAGATGGGACATGAATGCAATCTGTAACCTTTGAAGTTCTTAACACTGCAACCTCTTTCCAGAGTCTGAATTTGATATGTAAGAGTTCTGGCTAATATACATTATTTTTCTGTAGTTTAACAGATTCAACTGGGCATAAATACCCTTGATAAACAGAAATATGAACATATATGGATTCAAGATTTGGTAACTGCAGCATCAAGTGTTGACCTCCACACATGAATAGCCATTGTACACTGCACACAGCATTTTCATATCTCTTAGTTCATATTCTCCAGTTGTTCGCATATTTAAAATAAAAACAAATGGGCGGATGACCCAATGTGAGGTATCCATTGTTGAGTCCTACTACTCCATGTCAAACTGTTATTCTATTTTTTTAATTAAAATTGTATGCTACAAAAAAAGTAGTGTTCAATGTGTTAAGCAACACAGATAAAAGAACATTGTCATCAGGATGTAGTAACTCAAAACACTTCCAATAAAAACACAAAACACATCAACAAGAAAGGAATAATGCCACTCAGAAACCGAAGATTGTTTCAGTAGCCAGCCAGCTAAAAAAGAGAGATATTGTTTCCTGCTGGTGGAAGGACAAGAGATAGAACTTGCCTGAAACTTAGTTGTGTGAAGAATGGATGGGACAAATCAATTTTTAATATTAAATTAAATTATTAATTTATCACCCATTCCTGCTGAGAAGGCGCTCTCATGTTCCAACTGTATTTTGCCTCCGATAGTGGCAAGGTAGAAAGGAGAACCTTTTCCAGGGATCAGAAAAGCTGATCAGATTAATATGGGACTAGGTAGTCACTCAAATAACCTAATCTCATTTAATTTTGCATAACATTTACATATGCATGTTCATCATTTCATTCCAAAGATAGAAAAGTTCCATGTTTAAACTACAGGGTCTGAAATCCATCAGGTGGTATAGGCACTGGTTGGGGGATTTGGGGAATTGGGGTCCAAGGGATAGCTTGCCCAAGCTCTGACATGATTTCATAGAATCATAGAAAAGTGAACTTGGAAGGGGCCTACAAGTCCATCAAGTCCAACCCTGCTCAACACAGGAATATATAGGCATCCTTCAGTCTCGAAAGACTATGGTAACGTGCTCTGTATGGAGGACTTGGAACAGCGTCTAGTGTTTCGACGCTGTATGCGAAGCTGGAGTGTCCTCTCCAGGGCACGAAGCCTGGGTAAAGTAATATGGAGGATAGGCTGTTACCCAAGCAGCAAATCCCCCCTCTCCACGTCACTGAAATAGTCCAATGGAAAGGCAAGAGCCAATACAACTGGTTCCAGCGATGTCGCAGGAGTTGACAGAATGACACGAACTGCCTCCAGGACTCCAGCTCCAGATTTTGCCTCGAGGTTGACTCCTGAAGCCTTTTCCATCAGTGGATATGGCCACAAGGCAGTGGAGGTTTGAAATCTGAGTTTTCCCTCTCCTAGATGGGCTGCCTTCCAAGGCTGATGAGCCCCACCTACCCGGCCTGCTCCCTCACGGCATGGAGGACGATGGTGGCGCCTCAGTGGGGGTTTGAAATCGGAGTTTTCCCTCTCCTAGATGGGCTGCCTTCCAAGGCTGACGAGCCCCATCTACCCGGCCTGCTCCCTCACGGCATGGAGGACGATGGTGGCGCCTCAGTGGGGGTTTGAAATCGGAGTTTTCCCTCTCCTAGATGGGCTGCCTTCCAAGGCTGACAAGCCCCACCTACCCGGCAACACAGGAATACAATCAAAGCATATCTGCCAGGTGATTATCCAAGTTTTTCTTGAATGCCTCCAATACCTCGGGAGTTGGAGCACTCACCAACTCCCGAGGTAACTGGTTCCACTGTCGTACTGCTCTAACAGTTAGGAAGTTTTTTCTGATAGTCAGCCGAATTCTGGCTTCCATTAACTTGAGCCCATTGTTGTGTGTCCTGCACTCTGGGATGATCGAGAACAGATCCTGGCCCTCCTCTGTATGACAGCCTTTCAAATATTTGAAAAGTGCTATCATATCACCCCTCAGCCTTCTTTTCTCAAGGCTAAACATGCCCAATTCTTTCAGCCTTTCCTCATAAGGCTTGGTTTCCAGCCCTCTGATCATTGTCCCCTTACCCCGGAATAAATACGCGAGACCAAAATATGGGTTTAAACACGGGCCACACTTTATTCAAATATCATCATTGTTGCCAATCATTTGGCAAAGGGGGGTCCTGCCGTAGTGCATATTCATGTTTCAAACTTTGGTCTAAAAGGACCCTTCTAAACAACCTGGCATCATTTTTCCCAGTCTTGAAGACAGTGGGAAAATCTGCCAGCCCAAATTTGACCACCCCGGACCTCATGCCACTCTCTCTGTTCTGACTGATGGTCCGGGTGTGTCCCCAGCACATCTTTCCCCCCAAGCACTGTAATCGCACGATCCGCAGTGCTGTGAGTTCAGATAAGCTATAATTACTTGCTATTACAATTTGACTTCCCGCTTCAAATATCTGTTTAATCCGCACTAACCGCCAGTGCAACCAAATTTCCACCCTTCAACTGGCCAACGCACTTAATCCAGTGTGTGATAGGCAAAATTGTTTCTGTCTTCTAGGGTATTAGCTATTCCGCCCAATTTTGTATCATCTGCAAATTTGATAAGCATTTCCTGCACTCCCTCATCCAAGTCATTAATAAAAATATTGAAGAGCACCAGGCATTTCTTACTCTTGTTTAGAGTTCATGTGGTGGTTAACAGATGGACACATGAGGGGCATAACTTTTTTCCTATCTTTGACCTCTGATGGCTTATTCTCTTCGCTCTGTGTGTGCATGTACCAGCCTTAAAATCACAAATCATCATAAAATCATAGAGTTGGAAGGGGCCTATAAGGCCATCGAGGCCAACCTCCTGCTCAATGCAGGAATCCAAGTCAAAGCAGATCTGACAGACGGTTGTCCAATCAATGAGGAATGAGAACTCAAAACAATGGGAATACATGGCATGAAGAAGTATTTAGATATTTTATTTTGTTTGGTCAGCTAGGAAAAGAAAAACACCTAGTGAGCTCCCTGGGTTATTGTTTTTATAATTTGCATTTCTATCCATTTATGTGACATTGAGACCCATGTAATTCAGCAGTAGTTACTCTAAATAAACATATTTTGAGACTGCCCTGTTAAAGTACTCAGGTAGAATTTTGTTGCATAGGTAATGTGTGTGTGTGTGCAAATAGGAGCCGTAAGAGAAAAGTCAGCACAGCTTCCTTTAAAAGATGAATTTTGTGGTTGGGTAACGCTGTTAGGGGCTTGCTGTAGTACTGAATCCCAAGAGATACCTTGATTGGTTTCTCTGACCCCCTTCTAACCATTGCTCAGAGGCAGGCATCCAGCTTTAGCAAAGGAAGTGAATCTAAGACAATAAAATACATACATTTTCCTTTGAACTGCAGGGTTAAAAACATTAGCGTAAATGGTGGCTGAAAATCTGAGATTAAAGCATGAATCTCATTCCAGTTCACTTGTGACTCTGAGTGGGGGTGGAAATGAATTGAAGTCTCTAGACCACACTGCCTTAATGCAATCATCCATACAGCAAATTACCTGGAATGATTAGATTGCTGAAGTGTACCCATGGGTCTCTGCCCATTATGTATTGGGGTGCTGGAATCTCCATTCTTTCAAAAGGAGAAGCTAAAATTAGATGAGATATTACCATTCTGAAACAACCACTAGAAAGGGTGATATATATTCCCACTATTGTTCTTCAGTTCCTTTCTTTTTCTCATCCAACCTCTCCCCTACCCCCCCACCAAGCTTGTGTCTGAAGCCATTTTACTCATTCCTTGCACAGGAGAGAAAGTAAACACAGCTGTAAGATTTTAATGGCCTGAAGATAAGTGTACATATTTTTCTTGGTTTTGGTATCGGAGGCTGTTGACTGAATTTCAAAGTGAGCAATAACAGCAAGAACGGTGAGCAATTGTTCCGATGCAGGGTGCATATTAATACCCAGAAATGGCATACCAACGGCGAAACATTACAGTTGCCATCTTTCTGGGCAATAAAATTGCCACAAATCGCTAAATCGTCTAAGTGCTGCACAGTTGTGGAGGGAGAGAGAAAGAGAGACAGAGGCAATTTCTAAGGTAACTGACCCACAATGCAATTATAACTGTAGCAGGCCTGAAGCCTGCATGGACTAATGCAGACAATGCAAACAGAAGGCTGAAATAACAAGGAAAAACTCAAACAATGGTGTTTGGTATGCATGCATGCAAGAAAGAGAGAGAGAAAATTAATGGCTGCATTTGTGTCAATTAGATCTTTTTCAAAGCCTCATACCTGAGGGCACCTCATTGGTCACCTCCAAATTTTGTGACCTCTGTCTTAGTTGATGTGACATTGATTCTCTTGGACAAATAGATATAGGAGATTTTTGTCAGGACTGCAGCTGGAGAAGGAGAGGCATCTTTGTCATAATTAAAATCTTTTTGCCGTATCTGTTATTCAGGTAAGGAAAAGAAATTGCCATGCTCCCTAACCATTTATTTAGCATTAGATATAGCTTTTCTGTTTTCAAGATGTTTTCCCACCCCCTTGGATGTTAGTTTTACTGTGACAGAGTTACCCAAACAATGCAGCTTATTGTGTGAGTTTAACGCCATAAAGATAAAACCAAAATCCTTAGCATGGATCAAAGTCAAGGGATCTTTGGCCTTTCTTATGAGGGCCTCCACCTGCCGGCCGACAATGTAGTTGCAATGGCAGCAATGAATACTCTCAGGACACAAAGGTTTACTCTTCTCCCAGCAGGCAAAGTAGGGAATCAAACCCCAATCTCTGGCTTTGCAGTCAGGAACCTAACTCACTAAGCTGTCCAGCCAGCTTAAAATGGCTGTTTTTTAGACTTGCCACCTATTGGTAAGGGAGAGGTATAGCTTGTCCATGAATCTGAAGAGTGGGTTGCAGTCCACAAATATGTGCTGCTTTCTCCCCGCATACCTCTTCCCACAAGGCTCCACAGACTCTCAGAAATCCTCCCGAAAGCAAAGGTTGGAGGCCTATTGAATGAAGTGGGGTAAAAGATTAGAAGATTGTATATGAAATCAGGCAGAGGCTTTTTGTGTGCGTATCCTTACTCTTCTAGGAATATTTCTGAGAACTCTGGAATTCAGAGTTGGGTTTCCCCCAAACCAGCTGCTGAAGGGCACTTTCCCTGGCGGGGAGACCCACTTTGTGGGTAAAACTTGAACATTCAAAACCCCAAATTCACCAAACTTGCAGGGCTTGTAGAGGAGAGTCAGGGGAAACATCTCTGGATTTTGGTGTCTTGAGGTGCCTGGGGAGCCATTTTATAGGATTTTAAAGTCAAGACGAATTGACAAATTGACAAATCAATTCATCGATTTGTCAGAAAAATTCATAAATTCATGATGGCCATTTTTTTAAAAAATTGTGCCCATCTTTAATCAATGCATATTCAACCATGGTTGTGAGGTTCCATCTGAAGTAGAGATGGGCACAAACTGCCTGGAGGTGAGCAAGTGCCTTGCTGCTGTCTTGGAAGTGAAAAAACTCTTGGGGCTCAGCAACTTTTAACAGGCTTTTTCGGCATTCAAGACAACCTATCTCATTGGAAAAAAACATTTTTTTACACATTTGTGACATCCCTATTCTGGTATTAGATTGGCCAGGCGGGGGGAAAGTGCAGAAGAGGGAATTAATTTCAGCAGATATTTCCTGCATGACAAGCGACATCTGCTGAAATTAATTCTCTCTTCTACACAACTACAAAAAAGTGCCCTCTTTTGCATGTGGCTACACTATGCATACCCCAGACTTTAAAAAGTTATGTGTCTCTGGCTCCTTATTTTTGCCAGGAGAAAATTATGCTAATAGGAAGTTAGGGTTTGTTATATATTGGGACTTGCTGCCACCTGCTGGATAGATGAAGATGTTGTGAACTGCTGGCACCAGGCAGGAATAATATCTATTCTGTCGGATACAATTTGTTTCCAGTGTGACCTCCTTGCTTTATTTTTTCTCAGTTGAGTTGGTGTTATTGCATGAAGGTTTTGATACGTGATGGCTTTGCATGTATAAAAACATGCACAAGCATCAACTAGAATTGTAACAAATTATATCTTGCTAATCCTTACAAAGAAATTCCTCATAGAATATCTACTAATGTTGCAGTTGCCAGACAAGAAAGAAAGAAAGAAAGAAAGAAAGAAAGAAAGAAAGAAAGAAAGAAAGAAAGAAAGAAAGAAAGAAAGAAAGAAAGAAAGACTTCAACCTGTTGCATTCCGCATCTGCTATGTATTGATATTACCCTCGCTGGTGATTACTTCACTTGTAATGCAGACTTGTCTGGATCATAATATTCTGCTGAATTACAAAATGGTCACTATGTTACTGAAGCATCCACCCAACCAAGCCTAAGCATGTTTCTTCCCTGACAGCTTAAGTACTGCATCAGCCTCTTAGTTGCTAGGTACACAGGGTTGCCAGAGAATTGACATTTATATTAAGGACTCTGGCACCCTGAGAAAACTGCATTTCCCGTATTCCCCGAGATACTGCTATACCTATCTCCAACAAGACCTACCTTTTGCTGCTTTCAGGCAGGTGGAAAGGAAAACAGCTGTTGCAAGATATTTGGAACAAGAAAAGTGATGGCACCTTCTACCGTTCACTGAAGTCAAGGTGCACAGGACCCAAAGCAGCTGTAGAATGGCACTTGAGGCAGAAACCTTATGAACACTTTTCACTATTATTGACAGTTTAAAAAAACAGTAATAATAAGGTAAATAATAATATGTTGCCTTTTGCTGTAACTGGAAATCTATCTAAGCCAAATAGTATGGCTGGCCTTGAAAGGAAAGGAGTTCTATTTTTTTAATTTATTTTTTTAATGTCCTAGGGAGCATAGGAGAATCTTTATAGAAGAGGCTTGGAGTGAGTAGGGAGACATTAACCTCCACCCAACCTCTGATATTGGAAATTATGCTTCATTTGTAGAATCAAGTTAAGTTTGGGAGGATGAAGACATCCAGAGCTGAGAAAAATTACTTTTTTGGACTCTTAACTTCCAGAATCTCCAAGAAATAACTTTTCTGAGTGTTGCTGGCAATCACCCACTATTATTTTTGTCATTCTCCCACCTCACAGCCATCATACATCTGAAGGGTTTTGCCCAAAATGCTAAATTTGCAAGACTTTGCCAAAGATCACTCATAACCTTTCAGGTTGCATTTCACCAAGGTGGTGATTTGGAATTCAGAGTTCTATACATATCTGAGATGTATTTGATGTTGTACTTTGTGGTATTGGGTTATAGAGTGTGTGAAATATTTGGATCTTTCCTGCTACTGAGCTTTTCTAAATGTCCATTTCAACCTTTATCTTCCTTCAGTCATCAGGATCTACTTGATCTATATGCATCTGTTGCTAGTGAGGAAGAATTCCTTTCCAAGATATCCCATTGTTTTTTATTTAGATTTTTGGGGGTTGAAAGCTCATGATAATGACTAGATACAAACATAGCCTCTGGACGGGTTGGAGTTTTGGCAGACAGCTTATGTTGGCTTCGGTCAACTCTTGATTCTGTATGCATTTCTTTCTTAGTTCAAGCTCATATTTCCAAATCAAAAGTTCACAGGGAAACTAATGATGGGTGTGCAACTGAATACTGTAGTTTCTTCTCAACTATTCCCTCCCCTTTGAGAAGGAAACTATCAGATTAGTGGGAATCTGATAATCGTAGGAATTCATTGAATCACAAGAATTTATTGAATTAGTTTGCTAAAATGCAATATTTAGTAATTCTAAAATTCCATAGATATATAGAATCTAATATTTTCCAGCTCCACCACTGTTATGATAACTATGAATATTTGAATGAAATGGATGTCTTACATTGATTTTAAATCAAATAACATTGGATCAGAAAGCTACAAAAGATAACACTGTAAAAGATAAAATATCAATGGCTGTTAAGAGTGTCAGGGTGTGTCTGTTTTTGAGCAAGCTGTTGCTCCAGGAAGGGGTGCCCTGCATTTTCAATATAAGGATCATATAACAGCTGATCTGAAGTCAGGGGCTACACAAACATCTATGTGCATGCACACATCCACATACATGAAGCTACTCTTCAAGGGATCCAAGCTATCTCAAGGACCACAACTCCCTTTATGAACCTGCCTGGATGTTAAGACAATCAGGAGAGGCCTTTCTCTTGGTCCCACCACTTTCACTTGTGCATTTGGTGGGGACACTGGGAGGGGCCTTCTCTGTTGCTGTACCCAGACTCTGGAACTCCCTCCCACTGGGGGCCAGGTTGGCCCCATCTTTGCTGTCCTTCTGCAAGCAGACAAAGACCTTTCTCTTCAGACAGTCTTTCCCTCACTGATTGGCTAACTGAGAGGAGTTTTAAATGGCATGTTATACCTTGTTGCTTTGAATCTGTTGTTAGTGTTGTTTTTGTTTACCATTTTTAGTGTGGTATTTGGTTTTTTTATATATATTTATCACCTTACTGTTTTTAGCTTTTAAAGGTGTGGTAAAACTATTTTAAATAAATAACTAAAATAAACAATTTGCTATTTTCTCTGCAACCAGGAATGAGCAAGTTGTGTGAGGATAGCTGTACAAGAGACTGCAGGATCAGAGAGATTTTGCAATGATGGGGAGTGTTATCATATCCCTGGCAGCCCTGCAACTAAGGCCTTGAGGAGCTCTAAGGAGATCTCTGCCCAGCACAGGTTTCTTAGATCTGCTGCTCTGTATCTTGCAAATACGTGTGGAATCTTGCACTCAGAGTAACTGCTACCAAAGCAATCATCAGTCTAATTGTTTTGTTTCAATCTACATGTAAGGGAGAAGGTGATCCAGGCTTCTCTTAAACTGTGACATTCTGTTGTATCTTTACTTACTCCTTTATAGGCCCATTTATTTTCTTTTTGCCACAACTAGGTAGCAGAAACTGTGTAAAAGGTGAGGGAGCTATAACTAGGAATCTTGGCTAGTATGGTTGCCTGAACAAAGAGTGGAAGGGAAATGACCCTACATGATCCAGATCTTGCTGAAACCAGGGTTGCAGAGAAGAGGCTTATATGATTGCCTTTCCATGTCATGTTCTGGCAACAAGATATTTGTCAGTTCTCTGTGCAGCTGCCTCATGTTGTGAGTTACCAGATCTCCAGTGCACTGGCAGTGAAGTATTCACTGAAACACTGGAAGATTAATTCATTGTTGTGAATGGTTAAAATGGAAAACATTTAGTGCATTGAATTAACTCATTAATGTGTTAACTAAATTGTTTATTCTAAAATAAACAATGGGGTTTACAAGGCTCCTCTATTGACTCTTAATGGTGTGTTTGTTACTGACTCCTTCAAGGATGCTCTTTTTGTCACTTTAAAATTGCCTTCTCTGATCTTGTGGTTTGTAATTAAGATGAACCACAAATCTCATCATACAATTGTTAGCTGAGGATGATGAGACCCAAAATTTCTGAAAATGATGAGACTGGAAAAAGCTATCTGCCCACCCGTCAGGAATGAAATATCAACAACATTAGCTCTATCTTGAGTCCCTAATCTCTTTCAAATGCTCTTGTTTTGCATAATAGTATCAAAGCTTCTCTTGAAAAGTATAGGCTTCTGAAGTAAGGTTCCTCCGCCCCCTTTTAGTTATTCTAATTCACAACTAGACTAGTTGTGATTCATTTGAATCAATGAAAAGTATAGCAGAGCTGACTCACCAAATCCTCACTGTACCAATGGGCCTAATCTAGTGTAATTTACTACCCTAAAAAACAGGATTTCAGCCTCTGGGTATGTGAACTGTGTACCCCCTTTCTCATGTTTGTATAGATATAGCCCAGGATTACATTAAACCATTACTAGTTTGAGTCATTGGACTACAGCATGCATGGTTTGACATTTTTGCATGCAGTGAGTCATATAAGAGTGCAAGAGGAAGACTTTGTGCAAATGACAGTTGCATAGTCTCAATGGTTATCATCACTTGTGCAACAGCAAGCAAAGGTGACCTTACATTACTCTACACTGAGGCATTGTAGTGTAGTGGATGGAGTGATAGACTAAGACTCAGGAGCCCTGGGTTTGAATCCATGCTTGGCTGCACATACTTACCTCTTGGCCAAGAGGTACCTTGGATAAAAGCTGTGAGTCATCTGGGTTCTACAGAGTTCCTTTCATACTGTTTGTTTCTAACAACAGAACTAATGATTGTCTTATTCTATGTGGATCAAGGTTATACAAATAAGACATGTTTGAAAAGCCTAAGAAATTGAGGTAAGTATTTGGAATCGCATTATTTTTAGACATGCTACTGAAGAAACATGAGACTTCTGTGCATGTTCAAGACAGAGCTTTAGAATGAACTTTTTAATGTTCATCTTCCTCATTACAGTGTTTTATTAACGTGTTTCAATTTCATTATTTATCATAATGTTTGATAAGTCACTGGTTGCATTACTCATTACTTTTCCATTACCCTCCATTGTTTATTTTTAAAAGACCACTGGTATCAATAAGAGAATAGAATAAAACTTGGGGGCTTCTTGTAAAAATGTCTCTAAAACTGCCTTCCAAAAGTAACTTAAGAAGTAAATTAGAAAATCCTGCTTGTTATGCAGCGGAATGACACTTTGCCCACTGATTAGGTTACTCTGAAATGTGATTTCATTATACTCTTGTTACCTTGAAGAATAATCTGCTACAGGTAACTATGCTATCCATGTGCTTATGTTTCTGTTATTCATTTGGGTTGGGAAACATTCTGAAATGTGGCCTCCTCCACCACCAGTAAATAGCCCCTCCTAGTGTCAGTAAGGATGCTAAATGAGATGCATCTCTGGACTGACTCAAGAAAACTGTTCTTTATGTTCTTATAACTCCAGCCTACCACTGGGCTATGCCTTTCCTTTGAAATTCAGGATGTTTTGTGTCTTTGTATTTCATTACACACAAAATGTTCACTTTAGATTCACCTCCTTAGCGATTATGCAGGTTCAAGGACAGCATGTTCAGGTTTTGCATTCATAGTAACACAACTTCCTATGAATTTGGTTTTTGAAGAGTCAAGTGCATTCAGTGTGTTCATATTCAGATACAAAGGAAGCAGCTGTTTCCTCTACAGCAAATTTGGATTTAGCATGTGAACATTTCTTCTCTCCCCATTCTCCTCTCCACAAAACCAATTATATTAATCTAGATGAAGTAATTTGCTGGAGGTAATTTTCACTGGAACCATTTGAGTCATCCTGCTTATTCAGAATGTGAACAGGTAACTAAAAATCAGTTCTGGTGAATTTTTATGGCTCCATTTTTTAAAAAGAGCATTCTAAATGGACTTATTATTGAACATTATAACAATTTGATTCAACCA